>OX638372.1:24516077-25716077 GCA_951812925.1 Calliopum simillimum
ATTTGTGACTATTTTTAAGCGTAAACGCCGCGCGATGAACGTACTGAATGCGTCGTCTCAATGTGTTTTTCTTCTTCTGCTGCTGCTGCTTCTTCTTCTGATATATTTGCGTTTTTCTTTACGACAAACGACGACTTTAACGTCGGAAAATTGCGTACGCAACTATAACAACAACAACAACAACAACATTGCCATCCGTAATAGCAATAAAAACAACGATAACGCGCGCACACGTATCCGCACGCTTCTGTTCGACTTCTGTGCAGTTGCGACAAATGTATCTGACAGATATCTGCTTCTGCTATAAACGCGCGACACACGTTTTTTGTTTCGTTTCGTTTCCTTCGCACTGTCGTTCTCAATCCCAAGACATACAAAAAAAAAACGAAGAAAAATAACAAAAACAAAAATTAAATTGTATCTTTTAGATACATTTGCTTGCACACACGAGATACAACCGTCTCAAACGACGCGAAATTGCACAATGAAAGAACGATACTTGTTGTACTCGAATTTTCATCTTTATGGGTTGCAAGCCAACCGATTCTCAAACACCAGTGGATGGAGACTCCTCGGTTACTCTTCCTTTCTTATGGTGTATGCTGCTCTCACATGGGTGGAAAATTCTTTTCTCGAGATCTTCGTCGTTTCTGTTCATTTGTCGTCTTTCTCGTGCGATTGCGGGATATTTAAAATGCCACTAAGTGGCACACTCCTGTGTTTCATCAACATTTTTCGCTTTTTACGGTTTTTGTACCACATGAGACTTTTCAAATAAAAATCTCCCCATATACTGTGGTGAATTTGTAAAATGTTGCATTTGGTTGTATGCATGTTGCGTGGATTTTTCCAGCAACATATTACTCAATTGAATTTTTTTACAGAGACCATCAGTGATATTTTCTGTTGTTTTATCGAAACTTAATATAACAAGTAATCGTGCCAATATACATATATCTGTGGCAACAAACCAGAGTAGCTTATGTCGAAAATCGTCGTTTTGAGATATTGACTATTTTGTGAAAAATTATTTCTGTTCCGTTTTATTGCAATTATTTTAATCTTAGAGGTAGCTAATAGATTGAATAAGACGAGGAGAGGCGATTTTAAAAAAATAAATCAAAAGAAATCCTGTATTTTAATTGTTTTATACTTAAGATTTTCTGTGAAAATTTTTTTTGATACAAATAGCGCGTTAAGTAAAATTAAGCGGTTCTGTTGAAGCTTAAACGTAGTTTGTAGCGATTGTAACTATACATAAGATTTTCTGCTAAAATTGAAATAAAGGAAACAGTGTAGATAAGATGTTTTTGACGCTTTTTTTATTGAAATTATTCACTTTACTTCAGTTTATAAAAAAATACAAAATTAAATTTTTTATTCTTAAAAATATAGTAAAATAAAGTTCAAAGTTTTCAGAACAAAAAAAAGAAAAAAAATCACAAAATAATGTATTTGTAAGTATCAATTTTTACTCGTCATATTCGTTATCAATTTCAGTTAAATCTGGATGGTAATCTAACATGTCTTCTGTAATCAAATTGTTATAGAAGCTTTTATAAATATCATCAACTAGCGGCAACATTTCTAATAAATCCTTTTTCTTTTTACTGTTTATTTTGATAGGCGATTGGTAGCAAACCTTCAAATCTTTCAGTTGTATACAGTTTATACCCCGTTTTTTAATATTTATCAATTTGAAAGGTTCTTCTTCAGTTAGGGAATTTTTATACAAAATAGTCCCGTATTCCTTATTAAACCTTAGCCACTTTATATTACGCCAATTGTATTTTTGACCGTTGTCGTCCACTTTTCGCCAAGAAAATAACTCTTTTGCTGCATGTCCGAAATCTAAAAAGTTGCGCTGATCCATTTCGTTCACAACAAATTTATTCTTAACTCCTACCGTCCTTATAAATTGGTACCAATCTCGTGGATGATGAATTTTTATGTTAGTTTTTTTCTTTTTTCTCTCTATTAAAGCGTGATCAATATCGCACTCCATATGAGTGTGACCAGGAACCATAAACTTGTGGTCAATAATGCCAACATTATTTTTAAATTGCATAAAAATCGCAAACATAGTTGCTACAAAGGAGTTTTTGTTTTGGCCTGGACAGCAATCAGTGTAGAAAATAACATGTTTGACACTGGATTTCAAATTTTGTAAGTGACTAAATACACAGGAAGCTATTTCGTTCCCACCTCGATTAGCTAGAGCTTCATGCCACATATAGCATACTGGTTGATTAGTGTTGCAGTCATGGACAGTCAGATTAAAGGTCCACAGTTGTCTTTTGTAGAATGATAAAGATGTTCGCAAAAATGGTGTAGGAAGACACTGCTGAAGATCAAAAGAATACACTTTTACTGAAGCATCAGCCTCAGCTTTTTCTTTATCAAGTTTTTTTGATTCATATGCACGTTCTGCTTGGAAGTGATGCTCCGCCTGTTCTAGTTTTAAAGTTTCAAGTTCTGCCTCTTTAGCAACTTCTATTTTTGCTTTGAGCAAATCACATTTATGGCATGTGTCGACCTTCGGTTTCTTAAATTTGAAATTAAGTGTGTTAAAAATGCTACTAAATTTTGATAGCGATAGAGAGTGACTATAATTAGCGCAGTAAAGTCTATAGAGTTCCACCACCGACAAATCACTCGATAGATAACGCTTCGACGTGTCCCGGCGAGTGTAATGAGATTCGTAAGATGGAAAGCTTTTTATAAACTCAATCACTTCATTTTCTTTTTCTGAAGACATTTTTCTTGAGTTATTGTGCTTTCCGCGCATGTCTCCGTTACAAAAGGATCCATTACCTTAAATTTTTTTCTTCACTAATGTTTTAATAAACTGCTCCGTTTCACATAAAGTGAACCTGAAACATTTTTGGCACACTGATATTCGTTTCCCATTCACTTCTAAGAAATATTTGTATGATAGCTCCCTTCGCCTGGGATTAGTTGCACTTTTAATTTTGCGAACACATTTTGTTTCCTCAATTTCAATCAATCCAGCAAGAAAAGATTGGCGCAGATTGTAAGCACCCAGTTGCCAGTACTGACTGTGTATAATGTGTTGGTCGGTTAATGAAATTTTTTCCCGGCATTGTTTTCTGCAAGGTTCCAAGCTGCGGACGCTTCGTTCTGGTACAATTTTTCCAGCCGAAGAAGTGTAAAGTTTGCCATTGTTTCGTAGTTTCTGACGACACTTTTTGTTATTTGCACACACCAGAACAGGAGCTCCATTTTCACTGGCTGATGTCGAAACATTTTCCTAAAGTTGAAACTTTTTATTACTACCACAATTTAAATAATATATTTATGCTCACGATTTCTTCAAGAGTCTCTCCTTCAGTATTTACCCAATGCTGATTTAAATTAATATTAAGATTCATATGCGAATCATCGCTATTTAAATCAATTTCACTTTCCATTTTACTATTCAAGCGATCAATCTTGCACAAAAATTCACCAACAACTGAAAAGCCAAGCAACCTATGAGCGAAAAAATCCCCTTTTTGCATTCAAACAACGCAACTTATGTGTTTATAAGATACCGTTATGCTCTAACGTCGTTTTGTTAAAACATCTTAAGTAGACATGAAATGTCAAAAATTTTTCAATTCAACTGTTTTAATTTCAGCATAAGGATTTATGTTTATTTAAGGGAACAACTTTTATAAATAGATATTTTACATAAAAGCTTATTTAAACATAAGCTATTGGTTAATGAAGAGTTAATATTAAATTTAATGAAATATTTTTAGCTTATGTAGGTTTAAGTTTTTTTGTTAAAAGAATTATGGAACAGTGAAACAAATGACTGGAAACTTACTTGGCTTAAGATGTTTTTGTAAATGTATAATTATTTGAAAAAACTTAAGCTATAAAGTAAAGCATTATAATTTTGCTTGGACACGATATTTTTGAGAAAAGGTTGAACAGAAATAAGCCTTTTGAAAACCGGAATAATTATAGCATGAAAACCCAATTTTCACTTATGTCGACTTAAGCTACTCTGGTTTGTTGCCACAGATATGTTCGAATATGAACGTTGGTGCTCCGGAATTAATGAATACAACTCGAAACATATTTTGGATACTTTCCACATTATTTTTGAATTTTTATAAAAAAAATTTCCTTCCAAATATAAATTTATTTTTCCTTTTCAATACATTCTTCTTCTTATGCATTATTCTGTTCTTTCACTTAACTTATATATACCTTCGATAAAAAATGTATTTAGTCTGAAAAAAGCACTGAAACCGAATCACTTGACAATTTCTTATCACGAAGCTCTTTTGTCAACCTAAACGCGAGGTTTATGGACAGCTCCTAATCATCAAATGGAAAGTTAGTTCAACAAGGCTAATGAATTAACCAATAAACAACAATATCTCTTAAGAGAACCATTCTCCCGGAGTAAATTTGACCGGAGAATTACCAGACGGGAGAGTGACAAATGTTGTAAAAACAGTAACATTGCATTGAAAATAGCAACAATTTTTTAAAAAGTTGAAACTGTTGAATAGCCACTCGAATTGTTTATTGATTTAATTATATAAAGATAAAGGAATATCTTTAGTAATATAAAAAAACTTACAGGGAGAATGACACAACTTGAGTTGACTGAGCTGAAAAAGAACTGAGTCTCCTCAATCTCTTCACTTTCAGTTCTCTTTTTACTGTATATTTAAAAAATTTAAAGTTAGAATAAGAAAAGGACTCAATTCAATATTAAAAAATTTTTTTCGAAGAGTTAACACAGAAAAACAGTAACTGACAGTAACAGTAAGTTTTTTTATAAAATAACATAAAATGCGAAACGGGCAAATCAAGTGCACTAAGAAGTGATTACGGACAGCAGGGAGAATGACTTTTTAACACATTGTGTTATTATTTCATAGTAAAATATTGCGGATTGTTTATTTTTTAAGCTATTCGTATAGAAGATCTTTTTAAGCATCTGTATTAAATAGTTAAATTATACATTTTTCGGAGGATCACCCATTTATCCATTTCAAACAAAAAATCTCAAGGAGTTTACATGTTCTGTTTTTATGTAGGAATTTTCTATAATTGAATCGGTCATTTTTAAAAGGGGATATGTGTCGCTCGGCAGAGAATTATTCTTTTGCTTTTTTTTTGCAGTTGTGGCGATGGCACTTGTTGGTTTATCTATTTTCCAAGTACGCAGATTACTGCTTACTATTATTGTTAGTTAACCCCCATCACTAAAATCGCACTGAGATAAGACTTACCGAACTTATGAGGGTTTTTCTTAAATTTGTCATAAGTTTCAATTTAGTCATATATCCCCTTTTAAAAATGACAGATTGAATTAGTTATATTCTTGATCAAAATCATCTCTATGCTGGCTGTCTGTGTGTGGAAAAACATTTTTTGTGAAAACTGAGCAAGATAAGTCAATGAAAATTCGTACTCTGCCTCCGTCGTCAAAGTTAGCTCGAGGGATTGAAAATGCGTGAAATCTGTTAACGGCCACGCCTACCGCCCATACAAAAAATATATTCAAAATGCAACTTTAAAAGTATTTTTTACGACAATACAACCAAAATGCACATAAATACTCTGAGCAAAAACTAGGCGAATTCGGAAAAGAGGGCGTGGCACCTTCCATATTAGCAAAAGTTTCAAAATGCTCTACTGAAAGCGTTTTTTGAGATAATCCAACCAAATTTCAGTCAAATACTAAGTTTAGTAAATACAGGCTCCCAGCAAAAACAGGGCAAAATCGGATAATTGGGCGTGGCCTATCCCATACAAGCAAAACTTTTAAAATGCTATACTGAAAGAGTTTTTTGAGATAGTTCAACTAAATTTCACCCAAACACTAAGAACTATGAATGTAAGCTCTGAGTAAAAACTAGGTGAACTCGGACAAGAGAGCGTGACACCTCCCATATTAGCAAAAGTTTCAAAATGCTCTACTGAAAGTGTTTTTTGAGATAATCAAATACAGGCTCCCAGCAAAACCAGGGCGAAATCAGACAAGAGGGCGTGGCACCTCCCATACAAGCAAAAGTTCAAAAACTCTATACTGAAAGAGTTTTTTTAGATAATCCACCAAGAGCTATAAATGTAAGCTCTGAGCAAAAACTGGGTGTTCTCGGAGAGGAGGGCATGGCACCTTCCATATAAGCAAAACTTTCGAAATACTGCAGTGTAAGGTATTTAATGTTTGGCCAGACCAATGGTAGCACCCTTACTAGTTTATTATTATTTCTTATGGAAATTGGGACAAAAGTAAAGCATTCAACAACAGTGCAGAAATGGCAGTCAAGCTCATTAAACATTTTTATTGTACGTACATTGAAGGACAAAATCAACTGACTCTGTAAAAAGGAAGCTTTTAAAATTAAATTTCTTAAATAATTTTAGTAGGTATGTTATATTTTAAATATTTTTCACTATTATTATTTTGTTTTATAATTTTATCCTAAAATACAGTTTTCTATAGGCCATGCCAACATATGGTCTCTTCTTGCGAACTCTGCCTTATATAAATAAAATAAATGTCAACAGGTGATTTACATGTTGCATGCTAAAGTCAGCAACACCTTGAGCTAAACACGAGCAACATGCAACATGAACGTAAAACGAATTTATTAATTAACACCATACAAATGACCATAAGTGTTGCCAACATTTCGGTAGCATTCGACCTATTGACAAATATTGAACAACAACAGCAACATAATACAAAGCTGTTTACATGATTTTCCCATAAAAAAACAACATCTTCATTCTGGTCAGAACACTCGTCCGGATAGATTTTGTCATAATGTATAGTAAAGAAACTATTTAGAACTTTTATGATTTTTGTACGATATGTAAGTGCGAATTTATTGGGAAAACTTTTGTCTGTTGCTTGTTTCTTTGTATTTTTTGATCGACATAAACTTTATAATTATCGACAGATACCATATTGACTGAACGACTGACTGACTGAATGTCTCATGGAACATATCTACGAGAGAATGAGTGGGTGTGTTTTAACGTTGCTGTTGTTTCCATCTTACGAGTACATTTATGCTTCTGTTTTGGTTGTTCTCGAGTTTGATGATTGTTTTGCGTGAATGATTTTAAATTTTTTTTTTGTTTTTCTTTTCTTTTTATGGGAAACTTAAATTTAATAAAATATATAAATATTGAGGAACACCAAAGTAGGTCAGTATCGACTATTGAAAGTCACTACAATGACCAGAAATTGGATTATGGTGAATAGTGTTTAGTTGAACAAAAACATTTTCAAGTAAAAAATAAATATACTGTTGGATGTACAAGTATTTAGCTAAACACAGAATCTTGACTTGATAGAAAAATATCCGTAGCAAGTTCAGGTTCGGAAACAAGAGCTTCACGCCATAAGGATCGACTATAAAAACCGAAAAAGGAAAAAAGTTGTAAATTTTTAGACCTTTCAAGTTAAAGAAAAAACAAGATTGAAAATAACAAAATGAATGTTACAAACTTCTTCATTAAATTTATATTACAGCTCTTAAAAGGTAGGGTTTAAAAGTATATGTATGTATATGGAAAAAGTGTTGAAATACCTTTACAAGCGCGTTGAGTAGTGAAATTTGTATTTTTCAAAAAGAACTAAAATGTAGCAAAAAATATTGTGACTTTTTTTATTACCGCGATACAAAGGGTGATTTTAACAACCAGCAATTTCATTTTAATGATTTGGCGATGATAGATTGGTATTTTATGTTTGGTCAATGATATGATAAAAGAGGAAAAAACAAACATGAAGAGTTTGATTGAAACAACGGCGTTTTTTTAACTCCTCGAAAGAAGAACCTGTAGGCGGTACCATCCCATTTCTTGAAAATACAAATGTTTGGCACCAATATTTTTATTGTTGAACAATAAGTTCAAATAAATGTCATTTCGATAACTGAATTTTTCGCTTAATCTTTTTGACAAAAGGGGATCACTGCACTTCTTTTTTCTTTATACCAATTCAAGGACCTATTTCTGTTTTAATTAATCTTAATTCCTAGATTATTATTTAGCACTAGCTGTTTTACCCGGCGTTGCTCGGGTTTTGATGAAAATAAAAAAAGCACTAACTATTTTTTAAAATAATATGCCACAAACAAATGCCCCTATATATTTATTTTACTTCCCAATGGGGAATGGAGCGCATCAATAGCACTTCAGCGCTCTAAAGCAGCAGTGAAGCGCATCTCTCTCGTTGCCAAAAGCGCTGAAATTAACATTGGCATGTCATTGGAACGAAGCGCTTCGCTCTCGCTACCAGAAATGCTCTTTGGATGCGCATCGCTCTCGCATCCAGAAATGCTGTTTAGATGCGCATCGCTCTCGCTACCAGAAATGCTCTTTGGAAGTGCATCGCTCTCGCATTTAGAAATGCTCTTTGGATGCTTTTTGGATGACAATAAAAATATTTGAAAAATTAATTTTTAATCGAAATTTTACGTCTTTCGTCACAAAGACACATCAGACTATTATTTTTTTTGATGTAATTATAATTATTTTTATTTTACTAAATTAATTCTAATTGAAAAATTGCAAGTTGAAAACTTTTGTGTTAAGTCTGGGCCGGAGTTGAACTGAGGACTTCACGGTTGCTACAACTCTCAATCGCAGTGCCAGTCGCTAGACCACTGCTCTATCATCGCGCTCTTACGAAGACGACTTATTGATTTATTTTGTTTTGTACGCTAATACGTGACCGAAAGCGCATCGTTCTCGCTACCAGAAATGCTCTTTGGATGCGCATCGCTCTTGCATCCAGAAATGCTCTTTGGATGCGCATCGCTCTCGCTACCAGAAATGCTCTTTGGATGCGCATCGCTCTCGCATTCAGAAATGCTCTTTGGATGCGCTTCACTCTCGCTACCTATAGCGCAGAAAATATGCGCATACAAATCAGCTCTTTGGATGCGAGAAGGACGCGCATCGCTATTGCATCTTGTGGATGCGCATCCAAATTTTCTGTTGGGTTATTACTATAATATTATCACATCTAAAACATCGGTAAAAGTTCAAATGCATCGATAAATATTGAAAAACATCCGCGAAGGTCCAAAAATGTCGAAAAACATCTTAAAATACATAGAAGAAATCTGTAAAAGTCCAAATATATTGAAAAACCTTCAATACATTGAAAAAACTCCAACAGTTTCGAAAAATATTGAAATAGGGTAGAAGGGGGAGGTTTCGACACGTGGGGGGCTTCATCAGTGCCAAATTTTGCGATTTCTATTCGCACTTACTCCCGCGTGTAAACCAAAAAGTCTTACTCCTAATGGTACGCAGCTATCATAAAAATTTCTCTGCGCAATTCGGCTAAAGTGCGTAGTTAGTCGTGATTTTGTATTTTTATAGCAAGTTGATGTAATATTTGCTTGTTGCATTTTGTGTGATACTCGGTTAATATAATATAAAATTTCCGTTTTTTTTTTTTGGCAGATACTTAAATATATTATTTCTGTTAATACTACATTTATGGTTTGCAAAATAAATAAAAGATAACTGCGAAATTTTGGAAATTTGGAAACAAGTGGATAAGGGAGGATTCGTCAAGTGTAAATGAGGGGATTCGACAACTGAAATTTATACATATGATTCAATTATTTTCCATGAATCTGATTTTTCACAAGATATGGAGTTCGGTACTAATGCCGATGCACAAATGGATATAGAATCAGCCTGAATCATGTCTCAAACTCGTTCAAGGCTCTGACCTTCCTAGTCCGAATGTTTCGCTGGACTTGGCCACGATTGAAGACGACATCCCTGATTTTCGTTCTCCCATTGTATCACCGGAAACAATTCGTCTTTTACCATCTACATTCAAAAGGTTGAAGGTTTCAAAAAATCAAGGAAATCAAGAATTTATATGACTGACGAAGCCTCCCCAAAAGAAGGAGGTTTCGTCATTTATTTTAACTTTGGTTTATTGGTCACATTTTCGAAAATAGCAAACATATCGATTTTTTTGTAATTTATAAAAGAAGCACACATATTCATGCATAGTCTATGTGTATTCAAAATAACATGCACAATTGCATTTGGAAGATATAAGGACTTTTTTGTTAGGGTGTCGAAACCTCCCCCTTCTCCCATACATCGATGAAATCGGTCAAAGTCCAAGTTTATCGAAAAACATCCAAAATATCGGTAAAAGTCCAAAAGTATTGGAAAACCTTGAAGAATCGGTCATCGGTCTAAATATATCGAAAGAATTCCAAAAGTTTCGAAAAATATTGAAAAACATTGTTGAAAGTCCAAAAATGTCGAATAACATCCCAAAATCGAAGAAATCGATGAAAGTCCAAGTGTATCGAGAAACATCTAAAATAAAGCATCTGAAATATCGGTAAAAGTTCAGAAGTATTGGAAAACATTGAAGAAATCCGTATAAGTCCAAATATATCGAAAAAAAGTCGAAAAGTATTGAAAAATATTGAAAAACATCGGGAAAGGTCCAAAAATGTCAAAAACATTTTAAAATCGAAGAAATCAGAGTAAAAGTCCAAATATATTGAAAAAAACCAAAACTTTCGAAAAACATTGAAATGCATTGGGAAAGTTCAAAAGTATCGAAAAATATTGAAAAACATCTAAAATATCGGCAAAAGTCTAAAAATGTCGAAAAACACCATAAATATCGGTAAAAGTCCAAAAGTATTGGAAAACATCGAAAAAATCGGTAGAAGTCCAAATATATCGAAAACATTCAATGTAACGGAAAAAGTTCAAAAGTATTGAAAAATACTGAAAAACATCGGTAAAAGTCGCAATCATGTATCAATATATTGAAAACCGAACAAAAAAAGAAAGATTTACTGTACAATGACAAAGGTCCAAGTAAATCCCTGCAAACATCAAAAAGAGACGATAGATTAAAAGACAAAATAAAAAAAAAAATGAATGCCACCCACAAGCACACTTACAGATACGTAGCATCCGGTAGATATTTTGAATGCTATCGTACTAAAAATACTTTCAAAGAAATAAAAGTGGGCGTCACATGAACGTGTGTTTTTGGCCTCAGAACAGACACATTCGATAAATTTCTTAAAATGCTGTCCAAATATCCTTACATAAATTATTTTCTGATGAATATATTCATGCGTATCATCGATGGGTTAAGGCACATAAACTGTATTTCCAAAAATATTTTATTTTTTTTATTTTTTGTCTTAAGGCTTTTGAAAGTTTTTGAATGATGTCTTCTCTAACGCTTAGATTTGAACCATGAAAAATAAATCAATATTATCTTCAAAATGGACACACATTATTTGTGCAGTGCCATTGTCTTCCCACAGAGCAGTGGTGTGTACTGAAACAAAAAAATTTCTATGGGATTTTTGGAGAGTTCCCGGTAAGCAGTAATGCTCAAAATGAAATTTCAATCAAATTATGGAAATGCAGATAATCTTTCGAGTGAAATCTATATATTAATGCGCTCCCATGTTAAAACACTTTGGAAGAAATATTCAAAATATTCAAATTTATTACGGAGAAATATAAAATTCGTACTTCCATTGTTTGCTCTAATTTTGTGGCTGAACCTACTTTACGAGACTTTTTGCTAGCGTACGTTAGATGGCGCAACTGTAAAAAACAACCGCTGTACTGATGGTATTTTTAGTGATGGAATCTTCAGCATAAATGTACTTTTTTCAGTACTTTCTTACTGAAGTACATTTTCATAACATTGAGTTTAAAGTTATGAAATGCTTTTTTGTGCGTTATTTTTATTTGCAATGCACAGAATAACACATCGGTCGATAAGTCCGAGGTCTGATGAAAAGTGGGCAAAAGTGGCAGAATTTTAGCGTCATGAGGCTTATGGGCAGCCCCCTTTCAACTTCTATCGGCGATATTTATCTTACGATTAATCGAACACTTGATTTTTCGACATAACGGTAAAACGAGTGGGGTACAAATTTGGTATCAGTATGTATCTTTTGCATTAATTTTATTTTGTGTAATTAAAATAAGAGAGAGGTATATTTTAGGCAAATTTTTAGGAGGGAGAAATAATGGCGGGTTGTGAACATTTCTTGCATTTCAGTATTCTTCTGAGCAACTAGGAATTTTTTAATTAAAATTAATATTCTCCTTTTCTGGTTACCATTTTTTGGGCACATTTCCAGTGAGCATTACAAAACTAATCCAAATAGCAGTGATGCCAACTTCGTGATTTTCCCATTGGATTTCTTGCTTTTTTGAAATTGGATCGCAAAATAAACTTGAGTTACTGCTGCAAAAAAATTTGTCCTGCCTTTTTTACTATGTTAGAAATGTAACACGACTTTGAATTATACCCTATTAGAAAGTTAATTGTGCATAAGCGCGCACTAAGTTAAAATTATTTTAATATTTTGCCATTAAGCCAGGTAAAATTAAATGCAAATTTTTCAATTTTAACAACGACAAAATTTGCGGTCACACAGAGCTGAAAGATGAAACAGCACAAAGAGAAAGACAAAAAGCTGACTGACACTGACTTCATGTTTTTTCTTTTCGTTTCACATTTGTTATTGTATCAGGGATGATAAATGAGCAAAAAAAGTGCTAAAACTGTCCAAAAAGTACCAAAATTATTTAATGCATTTGTGGTTAAATTTTGACCATTGAGCGATTCTAGTATGTTTAAAGATGTTTCCTACTTAAGACTTCAGTATATTTGAGGGTCATTACTTATTAAAAACACATTGTTAAGTCTTTGATTGTTTTTGTATTTATCAGGTTTATATACATTCATATTCACTCTCATACTTACACATAACATTTTTTTATTTATCTATCACAATTATGCTGTTACACATTAAATTTACCATTAACATTAAAAATAATCCTAAATAATATACGTTTAAGGAACTTAAATCACATTAGATTCATTTGTACTAGATATTACCAACAAAAAACACCTTAATTGTTGAGAGTTTGTTGACATTTTTTTAACTTAAACTTAAAGATATTTCTTATATAAATCTTCAGTTCTGTTACATAAGTATTTACCATTTACTAATTTTGGCAGCTTTCAGTGTGAAAACTGTAAATATCAAAAATCCCAATGTGCCCCAAATAGAGCTGTTCTGATTGGTACCGTCACCAGTATTAACATTTATCCATTTTGCGTAGTGTGCAATGTCGGTATAAACTACCGGGTGGCTCTTGTTGTCCGAACAACCCTTGGCACCAGTTTTGATGCCAATAAGTTGATTTTCATATATCAATGGTGCGCCGATATCATCATGTACGCAAATATCCATTGTGGTCTGTTGAACATTCGCCGCACAGAACATGCCACTTGTGAAATGTTCACCATAAGATTTGGCGCAACTTTCATTTGGTAGCTTGGTAACATTAGCCGTTAACAGTAAATTAGATGTAAGATCCTGAAAAAAAAATTTGTTATTAGTTAGTTTGTATATTACATTAAAATAGATTCTATGCGGAACTCAAATCAATTTTCAGGTCAACTATCACCGATCGCTTTGAAACTTTGGCAGAGTGTAGCTTATTCGATATGACTAAATGCGTACTCTTATTTGACCTTGGAAATTTATGGCCTTCTTTAGTACCCCAAATAAACTAACAAGAGAGGATCTTCAATGCGGTGGCATAAAAAAGGCGCAAAACCACATAAGAAGTTTAAGGTGTCACAGTCAGCTGGGAAAATCATGGCGACAGATCCTTGGGACTCAGAAGGGATGCTGTTAAACGATTACAAAGATAAAGGTATTTCCATAACCGGAGAGAAAAAAGTAGGGTAAAATTGATTGTTCTCTGTAGGAGAACGTGTCTGCTCGCAAGAACTGTGCTGGGACGCACTGCAGAAGGTAGGCTTCCAAATTGTGGCGTACTCAGCTTATAGTCCTGATCTGGCTCCCAGGGATTATGACCTATTCCCAAATATTTCTTAAAAAAAAAACTTATGGAACCTTATGGCAATTTATTTCTTCCAAAAAAAAAAAAATGGTAAAGGGGGATCCTTATGACAATTTATTTACTAAAATAAAAATGGTCAGGGGGCCCCCATGACGATTTATTTCTTAAATAAAATGACAAGGGGGATCCTTATGGCAATTTATTTCTTTCAAAAAATTAGTAAAGAGGGATCCTTGTCACAAATTATGTCTTAAAAAAAAAAACGGTCAGGGGGACATTTATGACAATTTATTTCTTAAACTAATTATAATGGGGGACCTAATGACAATATATTTCTTTCAAAAAAAAAAAAAAAAAAAAAAAATAGTGAGGGGGACCCTTTTGACAATTTCTTTCATGCAAAAAAAAATTGGTAAGGGGTAACCCTTATGGAAACATATTTCTTAAAAAAAATTATAAGGAGGGATCCTTATGGCAATAAATTTCTTAAAAAAAAAAGTTGGTGAGGGGGGACCCTTGTGACAATTTCTTTCATACAAAAAAAAATGGTAAGGGGTGACCCTTATGACAAGTTATTTCTTAAAAAAAATTATAGGTGATAAGGTGACCCTTATGGCAATTTACGTCTTCCAAAAAAAAAAATGGTATAGGGGGATCTTTGTAAAATTTTATTTCTCAGAAAAAATTTTCAGGGGGACCCTTATGATCATTTATTTTAAAAAAAAAATGGGCAGGGGGAGCCTTATGACGATTTGCTTCTTTAAAAAAAATTTTTAAGGGGGGACCCTTATGACAATTTGTTTAAAAAAAAAAAAATGGTAAGGGCGGACCAGAAATGGTCGGGGGAACCCTTATGAGAAGTTATTCCTTACAAGGGGGACCCTAACGGCAATTTATATTTTCAAAAAAATGTTGAGGGTGGACCTTTACGACAAAAAATAGTAAGGGGGACCTTTTTTTCTTGAGAAGAAATTTTCAAGTTATGGAAAAGTTTCTAAGCGATCGGTGGCGACTAACCTGAAAGTTGCTGTATTTTGGCGTAGAATATAGTCAGGCGTATAAGCGCTAACTTACCTTCTTTACTTTTCCCCAGCCAGTTAAGACGTAATTGGCAGCACCAGCACCGTTATTATTCAAGAGAGCACGCGTAGAATGCGTGATCAATGGAATTGGTTGCACCGCTAAATGACTTTCGGGAATATCACGATCAAGTAACAGCAATGCGATATCATCACGGAATGTCAGTGGCTCAAATGAGTGTGGATAAATAGTGTGCGTCACGCCATAAATCAGAGTGTGCTCCGTACGTTGATAACGATCCAATGTGCCAAGCACCACTTTGAATTCCGAGGGGTGTCGCAGTGATTTGTGCTGATAACTGTGAATTACAAAACATAAGTATTAATTACAAATTCAATAAATTTATTAAGGAAATCTACATAAATTTGGTCTATCAGTACGCGTCGATAAGAGCTCAAGAGTATCAAGCTATCAAAGCACTTACTTGTAGATACAGCGTGCAGCAGTGAGTACAACAGCAGGTGCTATAATTGCGCCACTACAGATGTGTCCCTCACCAAAATTCTTATCATTCATCATGAGGCGTATTGAAACCTGATGTTTGCTATTCTCCAATGTTGCAGCATCGCTACTATTGAGATTGATGTGGGTTCTGTAGTCTTCATGTGTAATTGGCTGATTAAAAACTGCAATAAGTGGAAAAAAATAGGAATTTATTATTGATAACATTGCAAAATGTTTCATTGTTTGAAATCGTATAATAAAAGGCAAATGACTTGGTTCAATAACTTGTCGCAGAGGCTTAGATAGCTTTTTGCGTTGGGGGTTGCGATAAACTTTTGCTATCATACATAAATGTCAACTTTATTAAATGCTCTGAAAATGTTCGTGGACTCATGGGGTTTGATCCCCTTGACAATATCCCACTCTATCTACGCTATTGACTTGCCTACACCAACAATTGCACGTATTCCAAAAATATAATAAAAATTATCTATCTTTATACAAAAAAACTGTCCTGACAACAATTACTCAGCTTTTATATTTATTTTGTTTTTTTTTTTTTTTCATAACTAATTTTGGACCCCTCGCGAAGAATTAAGCTACAAAAAAAATTGGCAAAAATAAAATTTTTGTTTTTTCCACTTTATCAGAAATTTTAATTAAAATTTGAAAACCTGTTGCCATATGATAACTGACGCATTCATACACCTCAGTCAGATTATAATCATTTTAAATTTAAATTTAGTTACTACCCAACTTGTGGAGAAAGTTGTATCCATGCACCTTGAAAAATTAGCTTGATTTCAATTCACTTATCATTGTTTTTGTTCAATTTCTATTAGAGGTTTTTTTCATATATTGATAACGCTACCAGGAGGGCCTCCTAATTTCTGATGAAGTGCCAAACGATGGGAGGGAAAGCGTCACATTGCTCAACGGTTAGATGCTAGATGGCGGTAATGAACTTGATCATGAAAAATCATTATATAAGTTTGGCTTAAAAGAAAGTTTAGAAAAGTGAAATAGCAAAGTTTAAAGTGCGATATCTGTGTAAGAACTAGTCCGATCTGCCAACTCTTTATTGCTAAAGATAGTTGACATCTCTGAAAATTAAAAACAACTTGTATCCATTGACACTTCTACATTATTCAACTCAATTAACGCCGCTAAAATGAGTGCAGAATCGGGAAAAATTCGTTGCATTTTACTTTTTTTCTTCGCCGCGAAGGTACACAGAAAAAATTGTAAGCATTATAAAGAAGTTGCTTCATCAGATAGGACATTTGGAAAATGGTATGATCAATTCCGCTGCGGAAATTTTGATGTTAAAGACGCACAATCTGGTGAACCATGTCACAAAAAAGGGGAAAAAAGGTGGAGGAAGAGAGGTGAGTCCGCTGCAAAGCCGGAACTGACGCTAAGGAAGGCTTTGCTTAGTATATGTTGGAACTGTACTCTCAACAATTAACAAGATTAAATGTAGCGCTAAAGGAATAACGTCTGGAATTAGGCAACAAAAAGGGCGTCGTCTTTTATCACGACAACGCTAGACCCGCCAAAAACTAAGGAAGCTTGGTTGGGAAGTCTTAATGCATTCACCATACAGCCCAGACCTTGCACCTTTGTTTTCCCATTTGTTTCACATGTTTTCACAAGAGGATTGCAAAAAGGACTTGTCCTATTTTTTCAAGCTGAAGCTTCAGAAATCCTTTAAGAGCGGTTTTATGGTTTTGCTCGAAATAACAATGGAAAATTTTTGAATCATAAAAATTATTTTGATATATGAAAAACATATTGGCTAGACTTAGCTCACTTTCTGAACTTTCATTTTAGCCTACCTTATATTTTACTTAAGATAATAATATCAAATCTTGTCAAAATGCTTTAAATTTTGCTCTGTATCTATCTAAAACTATCTTTCATATATCATTTTTCCTTCGCATATTTTATGAATTGTTTCAATTACACTTATATGTATCCGACTTCCAGCTTTCAGTTCAAAATCAGCGATATGACAAAAGTAATGTGATTTTCGCGTTTTCGAGCTTAAAAACAATACGGGTTCAGCAAAATGCTCATAACTTTGGTGCCTGTGGACCAATTATAACTATTTTTTTAGATTCGGGTAAGCTGCTTCAATTTCAAGAATTTGAGGAAACTTCGCAGAAATGAATTTTCTGATTTTTTATGGCCTTCAAATCTATGAAGTGTCCTTGGCACCTTAGGTTAGTAGAAATTGAGATAATGAGTACACCCAGTGTGCCAGACGGTTCATATCTTCGCTTTTTTACCCGTTACGGATCCGTTACTGATCCGTTGGCGGGAGAGATTCCCAAAAAAAAAGCGAATCGTCTGGCACACTGGGCAACTAGTCGAAAAAAACTTTTGAGATAAATTACTTCTATGAATGAAATAAATATATCGAGACATTTACAACTATTTACCATACTTGATGATCGCATATTATTTAGAGGTCGAAAAAAAAATTTTTTTTCCTTAAAAGTCAAAACCGATAAGTTTTCAAAATGGGCTGCTTAAAGCAATTTTTTTTTTTTTTTTTATGGGGTCCGATATTATCTAATGAACACTTAACGTTGCATTTGATATCGTTTATTGATAGCCAACTAAGTATGTCTATGTATAGTGTATTATATTGTAAATTTTTGAAATTTACAATCTTAAGATATCTAAGTACTGCGAGTATTACCATTTTATTAAAGTTTATATTTATTCTTTTGATTACACAGCCCAGACTTCACGTGTCATCGGAAAATTCCCACTTGCATCATAAGTACCTGCTTACATATTGTACATTGTATACGTGATATCGCTTAAGTGGATTAGAGCTTGTAGGGTTTAAAGTGGTTATAACTGGTTATAAGACTTAATGATTTATAAACAATGTTTATGCTTAAAAGATTATAGAAAAGCTAATGATTGACAAATTGATAACTCGAATTTCCAATTTGAAGATTTAAAAAAATGTATGGAAATGGTTATTAAGAATAATATGTACTTAGAGAAAACCTAAACTGATGGAGTTTCGAACTCGGATTCAATGAGTCAAACGTTTGAGAAATAAATATGTGTATGGAGCTATATATGCCAAACCAGACACCATTTTGGATTGGTATCTTTAAATTTTTGATCCTTTTTAGATATTTATGTGGTCCAAGTGGCTTTTTAAAGCTAATCCTGCATGAACCTACAATATACTTGGTTTAAATTCGAAGCATGACAAGCTTAAGAACGAGCTCCGAAAAGGCCTAATAACCCGTTTTTTTTAGATGAAGAATTTCGTTTTTCGTTCATATTTTTCAAGGTCTTCGCTTTTTTTTTTTCTCCCTAATGCCAAGTAGCTTTAGTTAGCTGCTTTAAATCTCTTCTCAAAATAGATAATAATTCTAAAATTGATTGGGCTATAGAGGCTTAGAAGCAGTGGGGAAAATTTTAATTTTTGCGGGTTTTCGAGCTACATAAGTATATAACGATATCTGAACGCTAAAAAAAAATGTTATAGAAAAAAAACAACGACTGAATGAGGGTGACTTTTTTTAAGAAATCTCCGCGTGTACCCCTGAAATATTGGTCTTCCGAATAAGTTTCAAAGGAATATGCTTGTCTTGAAAAAATTTGAAAAATATAATATTAACTATATTTAGCCTTTTGCATAGATTTGTTGAGAATCACACCAAAAGCTTGCAAGTTCTTCTAGCTGTCGACAATTACGTCTGATGAGGATTGTTTTTCTATTTTACATTTTGCATTGTTTTATTTTTTAATATTGTTGGTTACTGATCAGTAAGCTCAACCCAACAATGCCATCTGATCCACCGTGGATCATATTTCAGATCTTCAGGGGTACTAGTGGAATTTCCAAAAATCATTTTTAAATCAGTCTTGTATGGGTTATTGTTGCTCGCACGGTTAGTAAAAAAATTATATGTAGGTTCGATTATGATCTCCTATGGACATAACTTGTTCTAGTTATTCTTATTCTTGGGAATATTTATAAGATCTTTGAGACATATTGAATCAATAAACATGGCCGCACACATAATTTTATACCATAAATATCTTAACCGTCTCTTAGCTCGATAACAAAACCAACCATTCTATACCATGTTATAAAGGTTATAAAATATTTTCGATCAGAGTCTATTGCCCACATTCGTAGAAAATGCTTATACACTAAACGACTTTTTTAAAAAAATGTTATCTTTCAAATAACCGATTATTTCGGCACAAAATAAGTATGTATGACATTATATTTGCCTTTATGGACTTATTCCAATTTTAGAAAAACCCATTCATATGACATATTTTAAGTCTAATTTGATAATAAGAAACCGATGGGATCTATTTTTTTTTTTTTAAATATAATTTTTAAAGGTGGAAATTTAAATTAAGACACATTTCTGAAGAGACCAATATCATTGGGTGATAGATAACTCGGAAGCAAAGTCTACAAATCGAAGGGCTAAAAGGTACTTAAAGTTTAATGTAGAAGATTATAGCTATCCGATGGCGTTGGTAAACACAATTTACGCTTGTAACTCTTTAAGTGTAATTTACCTAATATAAGTATTTTCCGAAAAAATAATAAAACAACATATTAACAATACTATAAGTTAAATTAAGCTATAAATTAAAGTCCTAACTAACAAAATTAAAAAAAAATTTTGTCGAAATTTTTTCCTAATTTTCACATATAGTATTTCTTTTTTGGAACACACTTAAAACTATACACCACTCACATGAATTCATTTCACTGCATAAAAATGCCAAAATAAAAATTCTGGCAATTTTGCGAAAATTCTCGTTTCGGTGCATCCTGGGTGAATTTATTATGCTACTGAATTAACTGCTGTACGATTTTGTATACTTAATAATTAAGTATTTTTTTCAATAAACACTTATTACACTAAAGGTGCAAAAAAAGAAAACAAACTAATGAACGTCAACTAGGCCGTTTCTACAAAATCGCCCGTGAACCGTTTCGTAGAAGCGTCCATAGGTAAATGGTTTCAAAATCATACAACAAAAGTGCTTAATAATTGTTATTGTGACTAAAAAACAAAAACAAATCATTAATATTGGCAATAATCTTTGGAACTTCGGGTTTGTCCAATCTGCAAGTGCAGATAAAGATTTTTATTATTTGTTTATTTCATTTAAAAAAAAAAAAGAACTGCAAGTGGGGAGTTCGTGCGGATGGCGTGAAAGTATCGAAAGAATGGCGTGATATGTTAAGGTAGGAGACGACGCGTGCTGCCCATACTACAGTATACTCTTCATATCTTATCGCCAAATAATGTTTTTATTTTTTGTTATGAAGAACTTATTGTTTTGATATTATTTTGGCAATTTTTTGGCATTGCTTTTTTATTATGAATTAAAAAGAAAGTCTGTTTGCAAGAACTTATTTATCAGTTTAATGAATGATGGCGGTACACGCCAATCCAAACGAACTTTAAACAGTTTTGATTACTGAGAAACTGAGGTAAAAATAACTAACAATTAATTAAGTAAATTAAATAGAACTAAAATCTGTTATCTAAGCTAAAAATATACTTTAAACATTTCATTCTTCTTACCTCAAACAACAGAATTTTGTCCAAAAAATCATAAAAAAAAATTTGTATGTCTGTCTCATTGGAAAAAGAACACTAATGTCATTGGGAAAAAAAACTTATAAAATTATTAAAACTAGAGTCTGCCTTGTGGCCGAAATTCGAGCATTTCGATTTGGCTTAAAGAAGACCACCAAACTGTTAACTTAAGCAAACAAATTCTTATCAGTTACTATATCTATACACTTTCTTTTTCGGGGCGTTGCAAAGCTCCTATCGTTCCTTAGTGCTAACTCTATTACCATACCAAATTTCATGAAAAAAGTTGCAGTGGTTTTGCCATGGGAGCGTTTTTTCCATTTAGGGGCGTGGCACCACCCACTTAAAAACATAATGGTTCCATAATTGTTCCTTAGTGCTTGCCCTATATCCATACCAAATTTCGTGAAAAACTATTAGACACTGTTTCAGCACTTGATTCGTACTGTTCGGGCTCATGTGAGTACGAACTTCGTACATTAAGAGTACGAAATCACGTACGTCTAAGTTCGTGTTCACAGGCACTTAAAGTTCGCGAATTTGGTAAGGTTCGTGAATTTGTACATCGTACGTGCTAGTATAACGTACTTTAAACCGGGTCGAAATTTAGTTTCATCCCAAAACCAACTCAAAAACTTGTAAGGGTGTAACATTTGGCCTGGCCAAACATTAAATACCCTATGCTGCAGTATTTTGAAAATTTTGCTCATATGGGAGGTGCCACGCCCTTTTGTCCGAGTTCACCCAGTTTTTGCTCAGAGCGTGCATTTATAGTCTTCATTATTTGAGTGAAATTTTGTTGGATTATCCCAAAAAACTCTTTCAGTATAGCGTTTTGAAGCTTTTGCTTATATGGGAGGTGCCACGCCCTCTTGTCCGATTTCACCCAGTTTTTGTTGAGAGCTTGCATTTATAGTTCTTAGTGTCTGAGTAAAATTTAGTTTGATTATCTAAAAAACGCTTTTGGTATAGTGTTTTAAAGCTTTTGCTTATATAAAAAGTGCCACGCCCTCTTGACCGAATCCGCCTAGTTTTTGCTCAGAGCTTGCGGTAATAATTTGTAGTATTTAAGTGTATTTTGGTTGAATTGTTGTGAAAAATACTATTAAAGTTGCATTTTAAACATATGTTTTGTATGGGCGGTAGGCGTGTCCGTTGACCGATTTCGCTCATTTTCAATCCCACGAGCTATCTTTTACGACATAGCCAACGCACCCAATTTCATTGAATTATCATGGTAAGTTTTCCCGTACAGCCAGCCAGCCAGACAGACGGACATGGCTATATCGACTCAGGAGGTGACGCTGATCAAGAATATATATACATTTCTATATCTGCCACGCCTCCTTCTCTGCGTTACAAACGGAAGGACAAAGTGAATAGGGTATAAAAATTAGAGGAACTCTTAAAAACGTTATATGCGTGATTTTTTTTTTTTCATTCTGAGAAAAACCAATGGAGCACTTTTGATTCTACTGAAGACCTATTTTAGCTAAAAAAAACATGTTTTTTTTTTTCATTCAAAAATGGATACCCAAGAGTGCTAAAGATATAAAGATTATGTTAGTTTTTTTTTATGTTTTTTTTTTGGTAAAGATAATATTCGGTCGATTTTTTTTGGGTTTTTTAATAACGAAAGTCGGAAAAGAGATTTTTTACTCAGAAGCAAGGCATCTAACGAAAAAAGTGTTTAAGTTAAGAAATGCTTAGAATTGTCCAAAAAGCACGTGTGGATTTCTTCAGAATTTTTTGAGATATTTTATAATTTTTCAGAACTTGATCAGAAAAATAGAAAATAAAAAAAAATTACAAAAATTCTAAAAAAATCCACACTGATTCCTTTAAGGATTCTAAGCATTTACATCATATGAAATTTTTTCATAGATGCCTTGGTTTTAAGTAAACCTAGCATTTTGCTGTCAAACGTGAGCTTAACAGCTGAAAACTCAAATTGATAAATTTTTCGAAAAAATAAAAAAAAAAATTCTGAAAAGATTCCCAGGTATTTTTTGAACAATTCTAAGCATTTATTGCACCAGACACTTTTTTCGTTAGATGCCTGGCTTTTGAGTAAAAAATCGTTTTTTTTTTTTTTTTGACTGAGTAATTAAAAAACGTAAAAAAATCGATTTTGGGATGCGAATATTATCTATATCCCCAAAAAAAAATTATAATTTTCAAAAGCCAAAATTTTTGTAAGAACATAATCTTTATCTTTTTAACCCAAAATAGGCCTTCAGTAGAATCAAAAGTGATGATTTTATTTTGCTTCATACAAAATCGACCGGGTCTAGTGTAGATTCAATTCGGTGAATCTGAAATTGCTTTCGTATTCATTAGGTTATGATTATACGAAATTCACTTTAAAAGTCTATGCTGCAAATTTATTGTTACCCTGTTTAATGTTTCAGGTTCAGTGTTCCCACCTGATATTTAGCAAACAGAAACGAGTGACATACTTTATAGTTGAGTAATTTATAACTAGTCGTAATTTTTCTTAACCTAAAATTTAATTCAAAAGATTAGAAGCTTATGATTTTTATTTGTTACAACAGGCACACACCCTTTTTTCAGTTTACTTATCTATCTTTATATCAAAATACATAGATTGGGAGTTAAGTACTATAACTCTCGGTCCGATATGAATTCTATTACACTTGGTCACAATTAGCGCGACATACCAACTGTAAAGCTCCACCAGATAGTATGGCTTTCAACTCATGCCACCTTATCGGACAAATTTCTTGAAAAGAAAACAACAGTCTTAAAATAAATTATCTATGATTTTATTATTTGTTTTGGAACTTCGATCAACCTTGTTTCTAATGCTATAACCATTATTTCATCATAAATAAATTTCCATTCATATACACATGTGTACTATAGGGGAACTGATGCAATTGTAGTATAGTTTTTTAATGTGGTTTGGTCGCATATCTTCGATTTGGAAAAGAACCTGCGAACGTCACTGCTTTTATCCTGTCAGAAAACATGAAAAACCAGGGATGTGTTGCTGTCATGGACCAAACAAAATTTTTCCAATGTCAGTTGAACGAAACGTAAATCGCATGTGGTCAATGTAATTTTGCGCATTTTTTGCAAAAAATTTTGTAAATAAAGAGTTGCTTTTTGGTGAAGTTTTATTTATATTCAATTAAGGTAAGTGAAAAATATTGCGAAGTAAGTGTTTAATTATGTAAATTCACAAAGTTTCCAATTTAATTTTCACGATTTTGTAATTTCTAAAAATTAGCCAATAAGGTATAGTTGTGCTTCGCTAATGTGGTATATGAACATTTCTTGATATTCTTAACATTATTTGATGGCTGTTTATTTTTTAATAAGAACTATGAGTTTGAGAGCCAATGCAAATGTTAATATGAACTTATTTCATACCTTTCAAACTTTATATTTGGTTGTATGGTTAAGTATACCACATTACCCTACTTATATGTACCCCATTACCCGCCCACTTTGCAAATACTGATTTGTATATATACCATATTGTGCCACCATATATACCACATTACCTGTCAACTTTTTGAAAACAGCTTTTTTGGCTTTTTTTAGATTTTGCTTAATAACTTTTTTTAATGAAATTGCACCCATTTTATTGAAATATATTCTGTAGCCTTTACTTCAATGATCAGCATAAAAAAATGTTCTTTCAAATTCCACTTAAACATTGGGTATACCACAGTAGCATCAGTTCCCCTATCTACCTACATATGTGCGTATCAATAGGACACAGGAAGCTTAAGCGATAAATTTAATCAATATAAATCGTATGATATATAGTGCGTTTGAATTTTAATTGTTATTTTGCTTAAATTTTTTGGAATTCCCATGATTATCTTTATATTACGTTGATGGGAATATCTTATACTGATCGAATAACGCTATTTAAAATTTTGCGTTGATTTAAACTGCATTCCTTAATTTTGCTGATGAAAGACATCTAAGAAGACATTACTCGGATATACTTTCCATTAAAAGTGTCACACGTTGTAGGATAAAAATGGTGGTGATTTTAAATCTGAAAGAGTTTTATACTCATGTGTCCTATACAACGTTCCCTTCGGAGACTTATGAGATGATTTAAGGCTGGTTCAAGACTTAGCTCTAAATTTCACCGTTACGTGAGTAACCATATACAAATAAATCTATTTCTGATAAGCTTTATTTTTAATCTGCGTATAAATCTAAAAAACAAAACCAGATACAAAATATTTTTTAAATATAAAGGCTGGTTAACGAGCTAGAGACCTTTAAAAATTTGACTAATCGGCAGGAATGCGTTTCTTTGAACCAAATTTTTAAAACCCTCTAACTCGTAAACCTGATTTTATTCTGTAAAAATATTTTGTTATTTTGTAAGCTCACACCACAAAACCACTTGACACGTGATTTGTTGGTAGCTATTTAATGTAAATCATTATCTGTTCAAAACAACATAAATATTATTTTGTATCTTGATCGAGTATATATGTGGGTGAATGTCACGAAATACTGTAATTTCGGAATATGAAAATTTGAATTTGAAAAGTTATTGAAATGGTCCAGTAACCGGTTGATTCCATCGTCTAGATCAAGGGTGTCAGCGTAGAACAAAAGTGAGCCATTTTGGCTCGACCAACAACATCACAGAAATAATTTTTGTTGTTTTTTTTTCACGCTCGTCAAAATTCTGCGTTTTTGTTGCTTTTTTTGCGTACACACAAATCGAACTCGAACCAACATAAAACAACAAGAACGACCACGTAGCATCAAAAACCAAAACAACAAGCAATATGGGTATTAATGCGTTGATGCGCAGTTGCAAAAATGCAAGTCTTTTACGCATTAACGCCTGAACGTTCAATGTGAATATTTCCATCTTGAACAATTGCAGAAGTAGTGCGAAATTTTCGGCAATATGTTTTTTGTTTTACAAATGTCAAACTTTCGCAAACCGCAACGACGCACGAGCATTGCGCATCAACGCGTGAATACCCCTACTTTTTGTGTGTGTCCTAGTTCTTAGAAATTTTGAAAATTGTTGAAATATTGTTGTTGTAAACGAGGCATGAAAAAACTACAAAAAATTGTTTCGTGATTGTTGTGGTTCGAATTTGAAGTTGTTGTAAAAGCGCTGAATTCGCTGCATGCGCTTGGCTCAGTGATTTGAAAACGCTGACACCCTTGGTATAGATAACATTCGGTTCCATACATCGATTTTCTTACATTTTTCAATAACGAGGTCGGAAAAACGATTTATACTCAAAAGCAAGGGAACTTACGAAAAAAGTGAATTAGAATTGTTCAAAGAATATGTGTGAATTTTTTTTTATTTTTTCAAAAAATTTATCAAATTGAGTTTTCAGCGGTTAAGCTCACGTTCGTCAGTAAAATCCTAGGTTTACTTCAACCAAGGCATCTACGAAAAATTGCATGGGACGGAAAATGCTGAGGCTCAAAAATTCTAAAAAAATTCACACGTATTCTTTGGACAATACCAAGCATTTTTTGTCGTTCACACTTTTTTCGTAAGTTCCCTTGCTTTTGAGTAAAAAATCATTTTTCCGACCACGTTCTTGCAAAACGTATAAAAATCAATTTTTGGAACCGCATATTATCTATACCCCAAAAAACAAAATAACAAATTTTTAAAGCCAAAATTTTTGTAAGGACATATCTTTATTTCTAAAGCACTCTTGAGTATCCACTTTCCTATGAAAAAATAGTTATGACCAAAAAACATGTTTTTTTAGACAAAATAGGCCTTTAGTAGAATCAAAAGTGCTCCATTGGTTTTCCTCAGAATGAAAAAAAAAAAATAAATAAATAAATGATGCAGATATCGTTCTAAGAGTCTCTCTTACTTTTTAGTCAATTTCGGGATGATTTTATTTCGCTTCATACAAAATCGACCCGGTCTACTGCAAGCATTCAACAAAGACTAAGTGCATTCAGATAAGTGGGCATGACTCAAATACAAACAAAAACATAAAAATATTTACATTATAATAAGAGTGGACTTAACAGTTGCTATCGATGTGGTGGATATTGCTTCTATCATGCTATAAATTTTCGTACAAAGTTTCGGATAGCTTTTGATACTAAAGCTTTTCACCATACCAAAATTCCGCAAAGCCTAAGAATCGCCAAGAAAATTCAAATTCACTTAAAGCTTCCATATTTCTTTTAGGGATTTCTATATTGATGGCAAATTTTAGATAATGTTGGAAGTATCTCTTATGGTTAAAATTAATTTCCATTTTTAAATATAAAGCGATTAGATTACTATGAGCCAATATGGATATTTTGATAAATTAAATGATTTATATTTTAGAAATTATGAAATTCATACTCAAGCGCACATTTAGTGGTGTCGGTTGATCGGTAAAAAAGTTTTAAGAAACGCAATGGTTTCTTTAAGGTATTCAACTGCAACAATAGCAATCTTTATCGTTCTTCAAATTCTTTATAGTTGTAAGTATTGACCACAGATGATAGATATAGTAGGTACACATACAGATAAATTGAATAGTTTTAAAATGAATCATCTCTCGAATAGCTGGTGCTCCGAATGCGCTCCGTAGTTTTGATAATGGACCTAAAATCATCAATGGCACATTTGCTGAACGTAATGCCACAAGACATCAGGTTTCCATAAGACGCAAAGCCCTGGACACATTTTTCTTTGGTATCGGACATATATGTGGTGGATCGTTGATCACAAGCACAGTTGTGCTCTCGGCTGCTCACTGTTTTGTTAAGTAAGTATACGAATATATATAGATTTCAAGGCGCTGCACACTAGTTCAAAATCCTTAAAGCTGGCCAAAAGTCGAAATCATATTTTCGAGACGAAATTTTTTATCCGGGAGTTTATGGGGTTACTGATTACGAATCTGATGTTAGATTTATAAAAAAGAAAATGGCGAATACAAAATGGCGTATGATTTGCATAAATATTCAACCAAATCCAACAAAAAAATATATATAGGGGTTTTTGAGCTCACTGATTACGAATCTGATATAATATTTTTTGAAAACAAAATGGCGCACTCGACATGGCAAAAGACAACACCTACGCAAATTTTATATCTTATTTAAAAATTTATTTCAAAACTTTAATTTTGACAGAGTTATGTGCAACGGTAAATTGATTTGCATAAAAATGGGTCTTAGATTCATTTATCATGGAGTATAAGCTGCATAATAATATAAAAAATATATCATTTCGGAAGAGCAACACATATTGACACTTGGCAAGCAATATGAGTTAAATTTTCCTATGGGATCCTCAGAAAACTTCGTGTCAAACAAAAAAGGCTAAAAACGGCACCCCAATTTTTTTATATTTGTTGGAAAAAGTTTCAATTTTCTTAAACCAAAAAAAATCTTGGCGGTATGGCGCGGTATAAATTAGGTCTAGGCTTTTTTCATTACTACTGCTAACTGATTTTGTAAAATTATTTGATTATAAGTTAATCACAATTATCAAAAAAGCACAACTTTTTGTAAGTTTTGAGTTTAGAGGTTCGATAGTACTCTCTTTTACACAGAGATTCCAAATTCAAACATTCAAATCGGTTCAGTTTTACAGTAACCACACAATTTTAACTGTGAACACTTAATTCTTACTTTTAACTCACAGAATTTCGCGTCTGAGAAGCGTACTTTTCGAGAGATCCCAAGAGCGTTGTAGAAATATCTGGATATTTCTTATCGATTTTTTAAGGTCTATAAATATCAGTTAGACAATACAGTCCACAAAAAGTTAATTTAAAACAACTTTTTTTTCAACTTTTGGCCAGTTTTTAAGGATTTTGAACCAGTGTGCGCTGTATATATGCGGAAAAAACTGCTAAAGCTAAATATTATCTTATTAACTTAGATATTACAATTTTGATTTATTTCCTCTACAGCTACAATTCAGCTGAAGGAGAATTCCTTTCTGCGAATGATTTTTATGTCGTTATTGGTAATTTGGATCGTTATACCAAAGATAATGATACTTTGATCTATGAAATTACACATATTGTCTACGCTGTGCCGAAATTTAATTTCAATACAAATGAAACAGATATTGCCTTACTATTTCTGCGTGGAACCGTTCCAGAAAGTCATCCGTTTGCGCTACCAATACCGCTCAATCGTAGAACTTTACCAGGTGGCACCGTATGTCAGGTCACTGGTTGGGGTATCACTGAAACGGTAAACGCTTATATTATTTATATGACTTGACACACATAACTGCAAATTTTTATTCTATTTAGGATCAGTCATCAGATTCCCTCATGACCGTCGATGTACCTGTTATTCCCAATGATGTTTGTTCAACTGAAAGTAATTTTCAGAAAGGTTCCATACTTGATGGTATGATGTGTGCTGGTTATATGGAAGGCGAACGTGATGCTTGCACTGGAGATTCAGGAGGTCCATTGGTCTGTGAAAATGTCTTAACTGGTATTGTTTCATGGGGCGTTGGTTGCGCACTTCCACATTATCCAGGTGTCTACACAGATGTCGCATATTATATACCATGGATTAAAGCGGAGCTTAAGGCACATGGTGGCTCTTTGCCGAATAGTGGAATCCCGTCTTGCTTAGGAAGTTCATTTACACTCTTAACAATGGTGGCTTCATTTGTCATAATATTGAAATGTAATTAATATGTCAGTTTAATTCACTTTTATTTGTCAAAAAGAAATTTATTTGTAGTAAGTATTTGGTTTGGTTTTCCTTTATTCCAAATCAAAAAACACAAAGGATTGAATAAAAATGGCGACAATACAAAGTTTATTATTTTGCAATATTATTTGATGCTATGGTTAAGGACACTGGAAGCAAGGACCGATTGTAAATTTTTGTACCATACAGCAAACGGAAACAAAAAATAGTACAAATTGTTATGCAGTAGACCGGGTCGAAATTTAGATTCGTCCCGAAACCAACTCCAAAGTTAGAGGGACTCTTAAGGACGATATCTGCATAATTTTTTTTTTTTTTTTTTTTTTCATTCCGTGAAAATTCAATGGACCACTTTTGATTCTACTGAAGACCTATTTTGGCTAAAAAAACACGTTTTTTGGGCATAACTTTTTTTCCATAAGAAATTGGATACTTCAGATATAAAGACCATATTTTCACAAAAGTTTTTCGCTTAAATTATTTTTTATTTTTTGGGTATACATAATATTCGGTTCCAAAAACCGATTTTTTTAAGTTTTTCAATAAAGAAGTCGTAAAAAAGATTTTTACTCAAAAGCAAGGCATCTAACGATAAAAGTGTACATATAAGGCAAAAAATGCTTAGAATTGTTCTTGTGAGTTTTTCAGAATTTTTTGAGATATTTTATAATTTTTCAAAACTTGGTCAAAAAAATATTCCCAAAATTCTGAAGAAATTGACACCAATTCTTCAAAGAATTGTAAGCATTTTACGTTTCATGAAATTTTTTCGTAGATGCCTTGGTTTTAAGTAAACCTACACAGCAAAAAGTTTGAGGATAAAGTATAAACTTTGGATTTGCTCTGAGCAAAAACTGGGTGAAATCGGGCAAGAGGGCGTGGCACCTCTAATATAAGCAAGAGTTTCAAAATGCTATACGGAAATAGTTTTTTGAGGTAATCCAACCAAATTTCAATCAAATACTATGGACCATAAATGCACGCTCTGAGCTTAGACCAAACAAACTCGTACAAGAGGGCGTGGCACCTCCCATGTAAGCAACATTTTCAAAACACTGCAGTGTAGGGTATTTAATGTTTGGTCAGGCCAAAGTTACACTCTTACTAGTTTCATTTTTCTTCAGAAAATTCAGCGCTTTTTTCCTAAAACTGCCTGCTAATTTAAAAAAACGCCTTAAATTTTGTGATCACTATTGATTCCGTATGCCTTACATATTGGACTATCCGTTGATTTCAGACCCAAAATCGATCATAGCCCTCTGAACTTATACCTAAGCCAAAAGTTACCTTTTATTTTTTATTGTAAACCTGAAGGACTTTCCTGATTCTTGGATTTCCCATCCAACAAAAAATTACTAGTTTTTCTCTTATAGAATACATTTATTATACATATAACAGGAACTATTATTGGGCCAGAGCTTTGTCCATGCTTTTGTTATATGCTTAGCCTAGCGTAGTAAAATTTGACCTCAACTCCTCCGATTTCTATTCATGCCAAAATCAATAAAAATTTTGGAGGGGTGAAAAGTGGAGGGGTGAAAAGTGGAAAAATCGGTAAACTGTGACGAACACTCCATAACTTGAACAAATCTTAACCGATTTTCAGGTTAACATCATTTTTGGAAAGATATTGAATCAGAAAAAATAAAAAATGGTTTAGAAGTTATGATTTTAACTTTCACATTTCTTCATATATTTTCGTGTTCTGGCATATTTTGGAAAAGTTCTTACAAAAAAATGTTTAGAAGATCTTTGTACTAATAGCTTACCTTTCCAAAATAGGTCAGAACATGAAAATCGGTTAAGAAATATCCAAGTTATGGAAAATCATGTGCAGGAATGTTTGTCACAATTTATCGATTTTTTAACTTTTTGGGCCATTTTTATCGATTTTGGCATGAAACGAAACCATGTTCCAAATTTGTTGTTTTGAAATGAGCTGATTTGTATTTGACTACGTTTCGTGGTGTTTTGACTACGTTTCGTTGTTAATTCGGATTTAACTACGCTTGGCAACCAGCGTTGTTGAATAAAATTCAATCACGTTTGTGAGTGATTTAGCAATGCACCTTACAAATATGATCTTGGAGCTTTGTTAAATCCAAATCAGCAACGAAACGTAGTTAAAACACTCACAAACTTGGTTTTTTCTTCGCTCTGTGTACTCAGAAAAACTTCTAGGCACGCATCTTCGAATTCCAAGCTAATTTTTGTATAAATTTTTCTTTCCGAGCACATAGACAAACACTTTTTGCGAGTTACTGATTTAGGCCAAAACAAATCGCATGTAAACGAAATGACTATCAAAAAAGTGCCAAAAAGCATGCAACAGTTAATAAAGATTAAGAAGTGAGAAGAAATAAATATCTAAGCAACTAAAGGCGTGCTACATTTTTTCTTTTTTAATCAGATTCAGAAGGAGAAACGTTAATGTATAGTGTAGGCACCCAATGGGGAATGGAGCGCATCAATAGCGCTTCTGAAGCGCTCTAAAGCAGCAGTGAAGCGCATCTCTCTCGTTGCCAAAAGCGCTGAAATTAACATTGGCATGTCATTGGAACGAAGCGCTTCGCTCTCGCTACCAGAAATGCTCTTTGGATGCGCATCGCTCTCGCATCCAGAAATGCTGTTTGGATGCGCATCGCTCTCGCTGCCAGAAATGCTCTTTGGAAGTGCATCGCTCTCGCATTCAGAAATGCTCTTTGGATGCTTTTTGGATGACAATAAAAATATTTAAAAAATTAATTTTTAATTGAAATTTTACGTCTTTCGTCACAAAGACACATCAGACTATTATTTTTTATTTTTTTTTGATGTAATTATAATACTTTTTATTTTACTAAATTAATTCTAATTGAAAAATTGCAAGTTAAAAACTTTTGCATAAGGTCTGGGCCGGAGTTGAACCGAGGACCTCACGGTTGCTACAACTCTCAATCGCAGTGCCAGTCGCTAGACCACTGCTCTATCATCGCGCTCTTACGAAGACGACTTATTGATTTATTTTGTTTTGTACGTTAATACGTGACCGAAAGCGCATCGTTCTCGCTACCAGAAATGCTCTTTGGATGCGCATCGCTCTCGCATCCAGAAATGCTCTTTGGATGCGCATCGCTCTCGCTACCAGAAATGCTCTTTGGATGCGCATCGCTCTCGCATTCAGAAATGCTCTTTGGATGCGCTTCGCTCTCGCTACCTATAGCGCAGAAAATACGCGCATTCAAATCAGCTCTTTAGATGCGAGAAGGATGCGCATCGCTATTGCATCTTGGGGATGCGCATCGAAATTTTCTGTTGGGCAAATAAGTAAACACCCAAGAGGAAAAATTTCTAGCGCTTCTCATCCGAGAACTTCAAAAGCGCTTATGACTATAGAAATTTAGAAGCACTTTCACAGTGATTTTTTATAAGGCTGCAGATTTTTTTTTTTTTACTTTTTTCTGCTTTATTTTTTTTTAAATAATTTTTTATTCAAAATCTTTTATTTCACTATTCTATTTTCCTTTCTCTTACTAATTTAGTTTTGTTTAATTGAATTGAAATTGACTACACAATGATTCCATATAAGACTGCAGTAAGAACAACGTGAGTTCGAACCCAGCCCAGGTGATTTTTTTTTTTCCATTTTTTTTTTATTTGTTTTTGCTTTATTTTTTTTTTTATTAAAATATTTTTTATTCAACCTTTTTTTATTTCACTTTTCTATATTCCTTTCTCTTTTTTATTTACTTTTGCTAACTTGAATTGAAACTGATTGCACAATGATTCTATGTAAGGCTGCAGGAGCATTCGTATGTCAAATTCTGTTTGGACAACATTTGCTTAATATACAAATTTAATACCCTTCATTTCATCAGGCATTGGTGTTGCGGTCTAAAGAGTTGGTAAATGTAAGTAAAAATATCTAGCACGCGGACGGTTGTGGATTCAAATCCTGGCGCGGCCAATTTTTTTTTTTTTTTTTTTTTTTAATTTTATTGATTACAAAAAAGCGCTTTAAAAACTCTTTTTTGGTAAGGTTGCGGTAAGCTTTTGCTCGCTTACATCCTATGACATGCAATGTTAAAAAGAAAGTATTGTTCTTACGGAGCGGAAGCGCTTATTGGTGAAAATGATGCACTTAAGAAGGGTTTTTGAAGCACTTCTTTTCCCCTTGGGTACATAGTACCTAAACATGTATGTACCCAGCAAAAATTTTGTATCGCAGAAAAGTTGTAAATCATTTGCCGTGGAGATAATTGACCTTTTATCAAATTCGGGGTACATTTATTTCGTACACAGCATATAGTTTGGGTGTAAAATTTAAACCAAATTGGAATGAATACAAATCCACATCAAACTTGGTAGAAAATCTATGCTACAAATTGGTACACAAATCGTTTAAGCTTGTTTGTATAAAATTTATACAAATAAAGTATAATTAAAAGTTCAATTAAAAAAAAGAACTACTTTTTGAGCTACTTTTTTGGACATTGTAAAATTTTTCAGTGATATTCCAAGTTTCTATTGTCAAGTAACAGACAGCACAATATGCCATGTGCAATGAAAAGGGTCTTGGGGCTATTTAGGGTTTTTTGAAAAGCTTCACGTCTCTTGAAATTCGGTGTAGAGAGTCCAAAGTTCTCTCTCAGAATTTAATTGACACAAATTTTTTGTAAATGACAACAATCAGCAATGATTTATAAGAATATCAAACCATGCAATTAAAGAGTAGACCCTTATAACCATAGTTCTTTGAAACGCCTGTTGTTGAAAACAAAAAAAAACAAAAAAAAAAAAATGACCAAAATCACGGTAAGCAAATGTTTTCTTCACAATTGGTTTTTTCTGAATTTTGACACTGATAATGATTGTGATAATGACTTAAATGACGTTGCCAGTATCTCACAAAATTAACTTCTATTTATATTTAAGGTGATTAGATTATCATTAGTTAGTTTTATGGATTTATTGATACACTGCATGATTTCAATGGGAGATTTTATGCCATTAGAAACTCATACTCAAGCGCGCATTTGATGGTGTCGGTTCGGTTTTTTGAAAATAAGTTTCAAATTACAATGGGGTCTTCATGGTATTCAACCGTAATAGTAGCAATCTTTGCTTTTCTACAAATTATGAATTGCTGTTAGTATTGAACAAAGTTAGAAAATTATATTACATAACATTAAAATGAAACATCATTTTATTAGCTGGTGCTCCTCCCAATACAGTCGGTAGTTTTGATATTGGACCTAAAATCATCAATGGCGTATTAGCTGAAAGGAATGATACACGCCATCAGGTTTCCATAAGACGCAAACTTAATGACGGATATTTCTTTGGTGCCGGGCACTTGTGTGGTGGATCATTGATCACAAGCACAGTTGTACTCTCGGCAGCTCATTGTTTTGTTAAGTAAGTAATATATGTAAGTAATCACATACTGTCAAATTTTTGAAAATGTGTTGCGTAAAATAATAAAGGCTCTTATTTAACTGCCATATGTTTACATAATAACATCAAGATTATTTGGTTTGGTATCAAACTTTCCGTTTTAAAATGGCCCAAGCATTCTCAATCAGATTGAGATCTTTATACTTAGTTCATTATTATTAATTTTTCAAAAAAATAATTGTATGGGAGTGCGTCACATTGAGGTATGGGGGATGGCTTATTCCTTTTGAATACATCTACCATTTATATAGTGCTGCGTGAGTAGGGTAGCCAGTGAGAATAGTAAACTAGTAAGGGTGTTACCTTTGGCCAGGCCAAACATTCAATACCCTACACTGCAGTATTTTGAAAATTTTGCTTATACAAGAGATGCCACGACCACTCCTTCGAATTTTTATAGAATTTGCTCAGATCTTGTCTCTTGTCCGAACTTGCCTAGTTTTAGTTCAGAGCTTCTATTTACTATCCCTAGTAATTATGTGTATTTTGCTTGCGTTATGCCAAATAATGCTCTTAATATTGCATCTTGAACATATTCTTTGTATGGGCGGTAGGCGTATTCGTTGACCGATTTTGCTCATTTTCAATCCCACGATCTAACTTTGACAACGAAGGCAGGGTACCAAATTCCATTGAATAATCTTGCTCAGTTTTCCCAAAAAATGTATTTCCACGCACAGACAGACACTCAGCCAGCCAGCCTCCCAGCCAGACAGACGGACATGGCTATATCAACTCTCGAGGTGACGCTGGTCAAGAATATATAATCTTTTCTATATCTGTCACGACTTCTTCTCTACGTTACAAACGGAAGGACAAAGTGAATATACCCTGTATGTAGGTTATCAAAAAAAAAAAAAATCTATAGGTGGAGTTACTCGAGTGGTTCAGATTAAGGTATGGTGGGTTAATTACATGCTGAAAAGTGTGCATTTCACTAATCAGATGATTTGAGCGTGACGCAAGGATGTAGGAGAGTCACAGAGTTGCAAAAAAAAAAACGCCACCTATACATTCTCGAGCGCGGTAAATTTTTGTTTTTTATTTTGAAGAAAATACTTTTAAATTTTTTATTTTATATGGATTATGTATTGTATTTTTGCGATATTTCGCGGAGATGATCAGCTACGATTTCGGGATTTGCATTTTTCAGACCACTAAACTAACACAAATGAAACCCCATTCACAGATTTTCTCCACATTTTCATCAAACCTATCGACCGTGCTGAGCTTTATTAAGCGTTTGATAAAATTGAGCCAAACCATAAATTCGATTAAATCAAAAGAATTAAACCTTAAACAGCAACTGATATTTCTGATAATGGAATTTCCCACAGCTTGTGAGGGAAATACCACTTCAATTTGAGATAATTTTTATGAGTTTTATCAATGGTTGCGAAATGAGTAAAGGCCAGGTTAATCGGAACGTAATCGTGACGTGAAATTTTATTGTAACGCTGTTGATAAAGGTGTGGTGCTATCCGATACTGCAGAGCTTGCACATTAATTACAACCATTTGATAACTAAATACCAAATAATATGATTGATTTATTGTATTTGTAGTATTCAAAAGATTAGGATTTAAAGGTTGGAATTTATTTTACAATAGCCACAGTGAGTTAAGTTAAAATCCACAGCTGGCTTGCTGATAACATACACTGCTCTATAAGAAACCCAGAAGACATTTGATTTTCCTTTTATTATACATAAGTATGTAAAATGCTACGCCATTAGGTTCACCAAATTGGTTTTCTTAAGAGTTTCATATCAAATCTTTAAAAAAAGCTTAAGTACAACATTTCTGTTTGCATTAAATCTTATAACGTTTCTATGTACATAAACATTTTCTTTCAAAATATTTAATACAAAATTTCTATACATCATTTCTTGCAGCTATAATTCCGAAGAAAACGAATTCCTTTCTGCACATGAGTTCATCGTAGTAATTGGAAATTTGGATCGTTTTTTACAAGATGACGATACTTTGAGCTACGATATTTCACATATTTTATATGACGTGCCTAAGTTAAACCTTTCAACATATGAGACTGATATTGCCTTAGTCTTTATGCGTGGAACCGTACCGGAAAGTCATCCCATTGCAAGACCAATACTCCTCAATCGTAAAACTTTACCAGGTGGCACCATATGCCAGGTCACTGGATGGGGCGTCACGGAAGAGGTTAATATGATGCCTTTTACTAAGTTGTTAAGCTTATACTTAAAAAATTTAATTTAAATACTTAGGGTTATTTAGCCGATTTTCTTATGTCCCTGGATGTACCTATCATTCCGAATGATATATGTTCAACTGAAGCAAAATTCAATGAAGGTGCAATACTTGATGGTATGATGTGCGCTGGTTATTTAGAAGGTGAACGTGATGCCTGCCAAGGTGATTCAGGTGGCCCATTGGTCTGTAATAATGTGTTAGCTGGTATTGTTTCATGGGGTGTAGGTTGCGCGCTCCCAAATTTACCTGGTGTCTACACGGATGTTAGATATTTTGTGCCATGGATTAAAGCGCATATAGAAGCAGCAGGTGGTTCCTTACCTGATGGGAATACAGGAACGCCATCAAGTTTTAGGGGATCGTTGACATTATTAACATTGTTGGCAGCATTTGTTATATCATTAGCTAAATTTTAATGTTACTAATTTGTGAGTTCATATTGTAAATCTGTTTTAAGAAAATAAATAATATGAATTTGATACTAAAAATTTTGTGGTGAATTTAAGATGTGGTGAAAAAAAACACCTAGAAGTATGCAAGACTATGCAAAAACCTTAAACGTAAAATGAATACGGAAATAAGCAAACGCAACTAATAAAGACGACAAGAAGATTTGTTTTTATGTGTAAGACAAAGAAAACTCTATATAACTGTTAACAGAACAAACGAGAATATTCTAGGTCGCCAGCGGCAAACAGTACACGAGCGGCTGTATGTGTTACTGCAGTTCAGAGTTGGTTTGATTGCAGTGCATGATAGATAAGTTTTTATAAGTTATGTTATGTTAGTGTTCAAAAATTATAGGTGACACTGTCAAAGAAAAGTGAGTTTTAATGAAAATTTTAATAGAAGCGAATATTTGTATATTTATATTTATTGATTTATAAAGATGATTGTTTTTAAATCAAATGTTAAATGTCTTTGAATTAAAAGAGGCTCGTTTTTGATATTCAAGCACATGTTTTTGATGCAAAAACGATTATGGGTTTTTGATTTGAAAACTCTTGTTCTTGATTTAAATGCAAACCTTTTTTGGCGCCTTTTGTATCGGAAAGTTTTTGATTTAAATACGTTTTCATTTGATTTTACTTTTTTTTTATATGTGTCTGTATGTTCCATATAAACTTCCAAACGGCTATACCGATTACCGTAAAAATTTATATGTGTGTATAGGGTTTCGGATATGGCGCGTGTTTCTGCGTCATTAGTTTTTTCGGATATGGGGTATTTTTTTCGCCCAAGGGTCCCGCAAGGAAACCAAAAATTAAAAAAAAAAATGTTTGATGGTTTTCTACGCGTTTCTTGACTTTTAACGACACTTAAGTGAAAATAAAATTTTGTTTACCCAAGGGTCCCCCCCATTGGATGTCGGAACCAAAAATTTAAATATTTTTTTTGTTTTTTTTTTCGTTTTTTCTACGCGTTTCTTGGCATTTAACGACACTTAAGCGAAAAAAAAAAATTTACCCAAGGGTCCGCCCCCATTGGATGCCGAAACCAAAAATTAGAAATTTTTTTTTTTTTTTTTTTGTGTTATCTACGCGTTTCCTAACTTTTTACGACATTGTGAAAATTTTTTTTTTTTTTTCAAGGGTCCTAGAATGAAAGAACTAAAAAATTGTTTTCCTTTTTTCTTGTTTTCTATGCGCACGGTGCTCTTAAACAGTCGTAGGTTTTTTGGCTATGTGGAGAAAATCTGTGAATGGGGTTTCATTTGTATTAGCTTAGTGGTCTGAAAAATGCAAACCCCGAAATCGTAGCTGATCATCCCCGTGAAATATCTCAAAAATACATATCCCATATAAAATAAAAAAAATTCAGAAAAAAAACGCAACAAACAAATATAAAAATAGTTATTTTTATTGTATTTTGCAATGTTAAATCCGAATCCGTCCTTAGAATTGCTGTATCTTATACGGTTTTTGAGATATCTTAGCCTAAACAAGGAAAAAAAGCCGATGCTATGTTTTATTGTTGTGTTTTGGAGCTATATAACAGGACGTATATCCGTAAATTCTGATGCAGAAATGGAAAGCATTAATCAATCTTCTAAACCTAATTCAAATAATGCCGATATCTTTATTTTTCTCGGAGATATCCTAATCTAAAAAGTTAAAAAAGTGCAAAAAACCTGTTTTGTCATTATTTCAGTCTACGATATTTCGGAGAAAAATTAAGCTATTGACATAATTTAAATGCGGTTTTAAAGAAAGAGATTGGAGCTTTCAGATAATGTATCGAATTTTGCGTATAAATGTTCTATATTCTAGTTATACAGCTTCAAAATATAGCAAAAACGGTCTTTTTTCCTTGTTTAAGGCCGGATTCAGATGCAGCATTGCAAAATACATTAAATATAACTATTTTTATATTTGTTTGTTGCGTTTTTTTCCGATTTTTTTTTTTTTTTTATATAGGATATGTATTTTTGCGATATTTCGCGGGGATGATCAGCTACGATTTCGGGGTTTGCATTTTTCAGACCACTAAGCTAATACAAATGAAACCCCATTCACAGATTTTCTCCACATAGCCAAAAAACCTATTGACTGTTCAAGAGCACCGTGAGGATGAAGGAACTAAAAATATATTTTTTTTTTTCGTTCTTTTATAAAAGATCGATAGTAAAATTGCAATATTCAAAAAACACTTTTAAAGTTTTTCAGTGTATAAACTGCAACAATAATAATATGATAGTAATAGTGAATTTTATGGTCTAAATTTCCTGCTCTTCATAAGGCAATCAGATAATTATCAGTAAATGAATTATATATTTTTGATTTATAATGCATTTTGTATTAAATGTGTCGAACCGAAATTAAATTCTACAGGTAGTCGTTGAGAGAAGTCCGTGGCCTGCAATGGTTTCTTTACGTTCTTTAACTGGAGCACTAGTATTATGTGTAATTTCAAATATTCTGCCTTGTTGTTGGTATCAATGAATTTGTTACTTAATAAATTAATTTTAAATAAAATCTTTTTTGAACAGTTAGTGATTCTAATACGACTGCCAACAGTTTGAGTACAGGACCAAAAATAATCAATGGTACTATAGCTGAACGAAATGTCACAAAACATCAGGTTTCAATAAGAAGAAAACTTTTAGACTCATACTATTTTGGCAGCGGACATATCTGTGGTGGATCACTAATTACACGGACAGTTGTGCTTTCGGCAGCACATTGTTTTGTCAAGTAAGTATTTGAATAAGACGTACCGACTTTCAAGTCAACCATCACCGAACGCGCTGAAACTTTGAAGCACGATACCTACATCAATCGATTTGATTGGAAACATATCACATTAATTAAGTATTTTTCAACAACAAATCTTCTCTTCTTTGCAGTTACGACCCTGAACAGAGCTTTGAATTTCTTTCTGCTCATGATTTCATTGCTGTAGTGGGAAATTTTGAACGTAATTTAAATGATAATTATACTTTAACCTATGACATTTCACATATTATCTATGGAGTATCGAAATTAAATCTTTCAACATATGAGACTGATATTGCCATAGTCTTTTTACGTGGAACTGTTCCAGTGGATCATCCATTTGCGCAACCAATACTTCTCAATCGTCAGATCTTAACAGGTGGCACCCTATGTCAGGTCACTGGCTGGGGAAGAACTGAAGACGTAAGATTTTATTTCTTTCAGCATGTTAAGCATAATAAGCTTTTAAATTATACTTTCATTTAGGGTTCCGACGCATCGCTATACCTTATGTCCGTCGATGTACCCATTATTCCGAAAGATGTTTGTTCAACTGAAGGTAACTTTACTAAAGGTAGAATACTTGATGGTATGTTGTGCGCTGGTTATATGGAAGGTGAACGTGATGCCTGCCAAGGTGATTCAGGTGGTCCATTGGTCTGTGATAATCTGTTGGCTGGTATAGTTTCATGGGGTATTGGTTGTGCCCAACCACTTTTACCTGGTGTATACACGAATGTCGCATATTATGTGCCATGGATTAAAGCGCAGATAGAAGCGGCAGGTGGTTCATTACCTAATGGTTCTGCAGCTAGTTTTAGGGTTTCATATATAATGATGGTTTTACTAGCAACACTAGTTGTATTATCAAAAAAATAACTTTTTTCAATGCACTATCGGTAGTTTGAGTAATTTTTAGCCAAAAACTATTAACAATAACAATTAAAGTACAGCAGTAAAATTCAAAATCCTTCTTTTTCGGAAAATTGAGATGGGATGGTTATCTATGCTTAATATGCCCACTAAGCAAAAATCTTTCAAAAATGTTTACTAGTTGCTATAAAAACTATTTTTCTTTTTTTTTAAAAAAGCCTTTTTTACGTTTTTATTGGCTTTTTATTTAAAACGCCACGATATACAACAAAAGCATAAAGTTTGCTAATAATAGTGAAGGCATTAAAACTATTGCATCATCACCATATGGATAATAAGGATAGTACGGACTGTCGTCATCATCATCTCCTCCGAAAATGTCTCCTCCTCCTACATCGATTCCTTCACCGAATTCTACATAATTCTGGGTAATATTGGGATGAGTTACATTCTTTATCCAGCCAGAATGGTTCGTAAAATTTGTATAAAAAATTGGATAGCCAGATCGCATGCCACTAGCAGCACCAATTAAGATACCAACAAGTTTTTTTCCGCATAACAATGGTCCACCTGATTCCACCAACAAAGGCTTATCATCACTTTTGCTATACAGCGCACAAATTTTGCCATTACTGTTTTCGCTCACGCAGCCTGCACTTGAAACATCAATTTTTTGTAAACTGAAATTACTGGCCTAAGTTAAATGAATAACATATCAAAAGAAATAAACCAAGAATATTGTTTTGTGGACTCACCATTTTGGTTTTACTCCAAATTTGCAAGTCACAAACAGCATCGTTAGTTGAATTTAAATTTGTTTTCGAAAGAACGAAATCATTTGAAACTCCGATATCCAAGATTAGTAGAGCAACATCACTTTGATCTCCAGAATTGTTGCGATATTTTATAGTTGTAATGTTATATATGAAACTGTTGTTTTGATTTAAGTCCAATGTACTCAAAGATACATATAGTTCGGATGCATTGTAAAAAGTCTTCTCGCGTTTGCTGAAAATAGTTATCGAAATATATTTTTTGAGAAAAACCCACAATGATTTGACTTGCTTCCACAAACATCGTTTGGACGTCAGCACAATATGTTTCGACATTAGCGTCCCACTACAAAACTGTACGTTGACAGTTTTTTCTTTGGCTTCCTTTAAGTGTAACGAGACATGAAATCGTGAGATATCCCACTTCGGAACTGTTGTATTTTTAGTATCCACATACTCTCTCAATTGATTGGATGCTGAAAGACGGAGTACAAGTTATGAATAATTTTAAATGTTAAATTCATTAACATGTAAAGTGATGTCTTTTAATTCTTTATAAAAATATACGCTTAAGAACTACTTATTTCCACCAGCATCGTTAAAGTGATTTTATTGGTTATTAAGAACTTTTCGAATTGTTTGAAAAATTTTAACTGTTTTCAAATAAATCATATAATTGAAAAAAGTGTACTTTGTCAACTGTCTGAAAATAAACTAACCGAATCAATAGAAATGCTTGGTCACGGTTAAGTTTAATTTGGTTTGGCTTTATTTGTAGAAATTGTATATTCTACAAAAACATTCGGGAACTGTATCGTTCAGTATCAAAACATTCTTAAAATATTACATGAGGTTTTCGTAAATATTGGTATACTTACAAGCACAGTCACTAAGGTGAAAGAAACAATTAAAAGTTAATATAAGAATGAAAACAAATTTATAATACATTTTATAAAAAAAAAAAATAATAATTCGAGTCGGAATCAAAAATCGAAAATCACAAGGTATACGAACGGAAGTAATTTACAAACTAATTATAAATTCAAATGGTAGAAGACAGTGGTTACTTTTTACTTAGACGTTAAAATAGACAAATTCTCGTCATCCCAGCAAACAATTTTTAGCGTGAAAGAATCATATACTTTAAGGATATACTTACGTATAAAAGATGTCCCACAGTTCATGCAAGATTTGAATTTGCCGCTATTTGTGCAGTAGAGTGTTGCCAGCTAAAAAACAGTTTGACAGCTTACAGGGGTCAAATGGCACATTTCTCTGGCCAAAACCTATAGCGTTCATATTATCATGGTGAACAACTAGAAATGTATTTTTTAAGTTGACTGTAGACTAAAAGAAAGATTCTGAGAAAAATCTTAGCCCTTGCACTACAGGGCCAAAATTGGGTACGTACTAAATTTTTTGAATTAATATCACATGCTTCTAAGGTTTCGTTTCCAAACATTTCTAAAGTAACTTTATGCGAAGAATCCGATTTGGAGGTCAGAATTGACTCATTAACTCAGGATTTGGAGATATTTGAGGTTAAAAACACCTAAAATTGGCTATTGTGGCTATTGACTGAGCAATATTTTCATTATTTTTTTTACCAAATTTATCTTGCAATTCTACTCTTAAAAGATGTCATACGATACTTTCTTTAAAAGTTATGAAAGATTTAAGATGATATCTTGAGATTGCATATAACGCGTATTACGAAACGAGTTTGGATTTCATGATGTCATCTTAAATCAGCCATAACTTTTGAAGGTAAAAAGTAGTACTCAGTAATGAATGATGTAAAAAAAATATAAAATTATTATGCAGTATGCAACTACCCTCAAAACAAAGAAAAATACACATTTTTCGTATATTAACCTCAAATATCGTCTCTTAGCTTCCAACACCGGGTAAGTCATTTTTAGCAACTTTGCAGGAGACGGTGTTCAGGCGGTGTTTAGGCGGTGTTCAGAGGGCAACCAACTTGCGCGCTGTTACTACTTTTTGAATTACGGCTTCTGATTGACTGAAATCTACATAATGTGACGAATGGTTGGACGCGCAATGAACAGGTCTATCAAATACATTAAAATGTCAAAACCGCAAATTTTTGACTTGAGCGGTGTTGGAAGCTAAGGGACGATATCTCTTTTTTTCAATATACCCAATGACCCAGACAGACGACACACTATGGTTTTTTTTTTTTTTTTTTTGACAAAAAAGTGTACACAAAAATAATTCACTACAAGGACACATTTTCTTTAAAAAAATTTAACGCGAAATAAAAGGCTACACATTCACCTGTCTGAAAAGATGGCCGCTTTTTCCGGCATCTGATCCACAAAATAGTGACACGGGTCGAAATCTTTTGAATTTTGAAAAAATCGATTTTTCTGTTTAAAAATGTTAAACGCATTAAACGCAGTAGTGATGTATGAATAAACTTATATGTATTCAATCAAATCAATTAAGATGAAATGAACTCAAAGTCAAAATAGGCGGTGCCACGGCCCCAAAAACAAATTCGTCATATCTCCGAAACTATTAGACGCAGATAGATAAAATTCGGTATGTTTGTAAAAGGCACAGAGAGAAATAATATTTACTTGAAAAGTGGGCGGTGCCACGCCCCAAAAATATAAAACACATCATATCTCCGAAACTATTTGACCCATGTAGATGAAATTCGGTTTATATACAAAAGTCATCAAGACAAATAATGTCTGCTGAAAAAATATGTGGTGCCACGCCCACAGACAGAGCTACATGAATGAACTTGTTTCCTATAGAGTAGAGTGGCAGCTAATAAGGATATTTTCATTGTTGGGTGTGGTACCACCCTTTCTTTCAGCAAATGTTATTTGACTCACTACCCTTTATATATGTATATACAGAAATTCATTCCTATAGCTCAAATAGTTTCGGAGATATGATAAGTTTTATATTTGTAGGGCGTGGCACCGCCCACTTTTTCGGTGGATGTTATTTTTCTCCGTGCCTGTTACAATACCGAATCTTATCTATCTGCGTCCAATAGTTTAGGAGATATGACGAATATGACGAATTTGTTTTTGGAGCGTGGCACCGCCCATTTTCACTTTAAGTTAATTTCATCTTAATTGATTTGATTGAATGCACATAAATTTATTCATATATCACTCCTGCGATTAATGTGACTAACATTTTTAAACAGAAAAGTCGATTTTTTCAAAATTCAAAAGATTTCGACCCGTGTCACTATTTTGTGGGTCAGATGCTGGAAAAAGCGGGCATCTTTTCAGATAAGTGAACGTATAACCATTAATTTCACGTTTAATTTTTTTAAAGAAAATGTGTCCTTGTAGTGAATTATTTTTGTGTATACTCTTTTGTAAAAACAAAAACATAGTGCGACAGCTTTAATGCACATTGCAGATGCAATAATGTGAAACTTTTTGTTGCATAATTTTAGGAATTTTTTTAATACATACTTCATAGACATTGACTAAAAGAAAATTTCCCAATTCAGGGTCCAAAAAATTCTAATTAGCTTTTCTGATGCTTAACTCACTATTAATCTTGTTTTTGATGTTTTAGAGTTTTTTGGACCTTGAATTGGGAAATTTTCTTTTAGTCAATGTCTATTAAAAAATTCCTAAAATCATGCAATAAAAAGTTTCTGTAATGTGCATTAAAGCTGCCGTCTGTCTTGGGCATTAGACTATTAGTAACTTCAGTAGTTTTTATAACATTAACCTATTTATTTCATGCTTAAAAAAAATGTAATTGGAAACAAAAAATGTGTTTTCTATTCACCTATTTTTTATAGAATAACGTCAAAAAAAAAAAAAAATAATGCTCAAGTTTTTAACGAAATTATGCTCAAGCTATGAGCGTCAATTCCTAGATGAGTGTCGCCCAAATTTGTATGAAAATAATTTCAGCGTTAATTCGTTTTTGTTTTTGAACGTTATTTCATATTGTTTAGGCAATTTCAAAAAAATAATAAAACGTTTCGACAAAAGTTATTGAGATACATACATATGTACTATCTTCTAATCTATATACGTATATTAATACACAAGACATAAATTTGTCCTACCTTTTTTACAATGTTAGACACCATTAGAACGGTATTTGTGTTATCGTTATCGTATTTTGCCAATAATCCAGGTAAAATTAATTGCAAATTTTTCAATATTAACAACGACAAAATACGCGGTCACACAGAGCTGCAAAGAAGGTATAGCACAAAGATAAAGACATAAAGCAGACTGGCGCAGACTTCATGTTTTTTGTTTTCTTTTCGTTTCACATTTGATGATAAATGAGCTCTTCTATTTTGTACTAAATTGCAGAAAAAAAGTACTAAGACTGTCCAAAAAGTGCCAAAATTATTTAAAATATTAATGGTCAAATTTTGATCATTGGGCGATTCTAGTATTCATTAAAACGTATGTTAATAACTTTTATGTTGACTGGGATAAATTGCTTGACGCTATATAGTCACCTTTATCTTATCTAGTCAAAAGCCTATTTTTACACTTCAGAATATGTAAATGGTTTAAGTCCAAAGTAATCCTGCATTAATCAATAACTGTCAAGTTAAAAATGAATCATTTTGTTTTTTAAGTATTGAGTTTGATATATTTTGGTAAAAATTATTGCTGACGTCCAGCTGACCGATATTTGAAGTTAAAAATTTCCAGAACATAATTTAGGTGATATCATATACAAGTATTTTCATCTCTCAGTCTAACTAAAGCAAACACTGCCAATGTCAGATTCAAAAAATATAATTTTTCTCATATTTTGGAAAAGTAACTACGTCACATAAAATGAATTTCTTTTTATAAATAAGGAGTTTATATTACATATAAAAAAAAAAAGAAAATACTTTGCCTTCTGTGGCTTTCACCATTGCAATCAGAGCTTTTTTCTTAAACACCAAATTTATCAAATTTCAATTAGAAAGCGCGTTCATTAGTACTATTCAAGCAAAAACAGTCAATAAACTAACTTCACCACTCCATAAGCTTTTTGGATAAAGCTCAACAAAATATCTTACAATTACTTTTGTAACAAACATTATAGCGCAATGGTTTTTATTAAGACAATGCTTTATAGAAGTATGTTTTAGGAGCATAACCAAGGAATATTAAACTTTTAAAGCTTGATTTGTGTTTTGCAACTCTTACATTATTGGATATAGAAAAGCTTAAAATTCTAAAAGCTGTTATTGTGTAATAAGATTTTATTTCTAAAATAATAAAAAATATATTTGCAAGTAATAGCCATTTTAATATTATTTCTCATATGAAGGACAAATTATGTCAAAATGTGAATATACCATAATTTTTGTTAGTGATATCATACAGTCATTATGATTTTAAATTTATATAAAAAACAGATATTTAATTAGTTAACAATAAACACTAAGCGATACAGACTTGAAGAGGTATTGAAGCCAACATTGAAGAAGAAATCACCAATTTAGAGCCTTTCATTTCTTCAAAAGATTATTTAGATTCTTCAAAAAGAAGTCTTAGGGGAGTACTCTTTCATAATGGTAATAAGTAAGCCTCCAACTGAAAGAATGCTATGCGAATATGGAAATGATTTTAAATAAACATTGGTACACTAAGCACAACTGGAAGATTTGCGGAGATTTGAAAGTGCTGCCTATGATACATGGCCAACAATAATGATATACAAAATACCCATGCTCTTTGTGTGAATGGGACAGTCGTGATAGAGAGGAGGGTTATGTAAAAAAAATAATGGCCTCTTAGAGATGTTTTACAACCAGGGGATAAAAATATCATTAAAAAAAGCTTGGTTGATTCTAGTAAAATGTTACTTAATCCGCTGCATATAAAACTAGTCATAATGAAGCAATTTGTGAAGGCATTACGAAAAAATAGAAAGTGTTTTCTGTACATCTGTACATCTATGTGAAATTTCTGGTCTCTCCGAGGCAAAGTTGCAAGGTGTTTTTACTGGTCCTGATATAACGAAACTTATAAATGAAGAAGTCTTTGTAACACACATGAAGAAAAAAGAAAAGAAAGGATGGATAGCATTCAAAGATGTTGTGGAAAGTTTGCTTTGAAATAAAAAAGATCCAAACTGTAGAAACATTGTTAGAAACAGGTTGCGGAAGTTCAAAAAATTTGGCTGCATTTGGACTACTTTCCAGAAAATCTTGGGGAATACAGTGAAGAACAGGGAGAGAGATTCCAAAAGAGATAAGCCGAACTGTGTTCACTCAAGGAGGAGTTCCAAAAGAAGTCTTACTTTTCAGAAAACTCGATATAATAAGAAACTATGAAAATAAAATGTAGGGGAATGTATGCGGTTATGAGACACCTCCGGTTATGAGACAGTCGATTTTTTCTATGATTTGCAAAATTAATATTGCCAATCTGACTACTGTAGAACTATCCTCTTACTACGACCAAGTTTTTAAGCGAACACCAAAGTGAAAAGATCTATTGCTTATTTAAGTTATACATCTCAGGTCGCAACTTAACTGTAAAAAGTTTTTTTATGATCTGTTTCAAAGTGCTATATTTTGGATTTAATCAACTGAATATGGGAAGTGTCATGCGTTAGCGTTTAGTGTTTTATATCAACTTTGTGATACGATTTGCGTTTATGTAAATATAAATGGTTAAAATATTACTTTTAAGCTTTTCTTAAAAGGTGTCATGTATTCGGGTATGAGACACATCATGTATCCGGGTATGAGACACTTTTTTTTCGAACCCAAATCGTGTGCAACTGTCAAATATCGACATGTGTGTAATGATATAAGTGTTTACGTACAGTCATGGGGTTTTTATTTCATATTTTCTGATTTTCATTGCATTTGTCTATGTGTCTCATACCCGGATACAAAATTTAAATTGCTAAAAAAAAGTTATTAGAAAATTGGGCTTAACTTTTGATATATAAAACAACTGAAACGGTTTGACCAGTAAAAAGTTATGGCTCAAAAACAAAACCCGTTTCATACCCGGATACATTCCCTTAAATAAATCTTTTTCACAATCAAAGAAATCTTGTAAATACTTTTTAAATAAATGTAATCGTATCATCGTATGTATTTTTACTTTATGTAAACTGAATTATAAATGTAAAATTATGCAAAAAAAAAAAAAAAAAAAGACTTGAAAAAATTTTTTTACAATATTTTAAAATTAATTTTTTTTTATCATTTTGAACTTAATTTTTAAAAAAATTTATTGCTATACGAAAAAACTTAGATCATTCTTTGATTAAGTTATCAGATACTTATGAAAAAACTTATTCGTAAAATTTATATTATATTCATTTTAAATCAGTCCTAATAGACAAAACTGCTAGTTTTGTTTTTAATAAGTACTAAAATATCAATCAAAACACATTCTTAGATATAATTTATCGTTTCAAAAAAAAAAAATAGAAAAATCCAAACAATTTTTCGGAAAATACGAGAAATTCAATTATTTTTCCAAAATTTCAAACTCGAATTGTAGAAAAAATAGAGGTGATGGAAATCGGAGGTCATATTCGGATTCAGCGAGCAAAAATTTTTAAAAATCACCAACTCTGATTTCATACATTTTTAACTTTTTCAAAAACGCAAGACTGTGTTTTTTTTTTATTTTAGCCTCCGTAAACAAATAAACATACAGAAAATTTCCTTTTCAAAAGTTTGTGCAAAATAAACAGTCCACATTTCATTACTATCTACATACAGACACAACATGAAACACAGATTGTGAAAAGAAAAACTTCTGTTAATCCATTAAACATTGCAATTTTCCGTAAACACAATCTGTTGACTGACCGCATAAAAGAAAACCACTCTGAATTTATGTCGGCCATTTTCATATTTTCAGAATATTTCGAGTTCATTAACAGCCTCTAACGACTTATGATTTCGAGAATAAAAATGAAAAAGCGCAACAACGTACGAAAAAATCAATTAACGAAACACTTGGTGGGTTTCTCGCATTTCTTCAATAATTAATTAAATTTTGGAAGAGCATCAAAATACTGTTAATTCTGTTATTAAGAAATATAAGCAAACAAGGCCTAAATAAATTAACGCCAATATTGTATTGTTTAACCCATAGAAAAAGTTAACCTTGGGCGTCATGTTGCTATGTAGTTAATTACAAGAAAAAAGAAGAATGTGCTCTATATTAGGAAAAATTAATGGGAGGAGAGAGAACACAATATGTTTGTTACTTACCTATATGAAGGTTAAATCTATATGTATTGTTTCATATCAAGCACAGGTAGGCAAAGGTGCGAAAGAACACTTGGTTGCTCTGTCAACATAGAGGTGAGTTCATTTAAAATATCATTTTGTTATGCCTGGACAAAAACAATTGGCCTTATCATGAATTTATCTATAAAAACTCCCTTTCGAGAATATATTCCTTTCTCAAGAGGAGTCATTTAAAATTGTGAATATTTTCAGAATGGAAATTTCATTCCCCGCAGTGATGTTTTGTTCTTTCAATTTTCTTTCAAACTTTCCACCTGACCTTTAAACAATGATGCCATATTAAGTGTTTTTTTTTTTTAATAAAAAGCGAAAAAATTGGGTTATTTCTGTTTTCTTGTGCTTTTTCTCAACAAGTTTAAAAATAATTCTAAATGCTGAGGTAATTCCGCGAGTTGCGGCACCACCAGGTGAAATGGCACCTCTTTCAATTTCAATACTTACAGCCTTCATAGGATTCAAATATAGACAAAATTTAATTCAGTTGCGCGAAATAGTTCTTTTAGCTGCAGTTGCTATAGTAATATGTGGATTTTTTTAAAAAAAAGTTCGGAGTGCAAACGGTAGACTTTTTTTTTTTTTGATTATTTGATACAGTTATTTCGTTTTTCAATGAATACGAGTACATTTATTCGTTTCGTGGCATTTTTATGCGGCATACACCAAACAGAAGAAATGGCACCTATTAATTTTATTTCCTATCATCCTCATTTCATATCATCCTCATTAATTAGGTGCCATTGCTTCTTTTTGCTGTATTTCGAATAAAAATTACACGAAAGGAATAAACATCTAATTACTTAAGGTGATATGGTTCGGGTGCCACATCTACTTTAGCATGTTGTAAGATATTTGGGAGTATAAATATAAATAGTCGCTTCAATAACTCAGAATTTTAGTCAGGTAGGACCTTCAATGATTCTTTCTTAATTTTTACCTGATTAATTGCAGGATTTCATTTATTCTATATTCTGATACTATGGAAACCCTGAATACAAGTGGCATCGCGCCAGAATGCATGTAAAGTGAAATTTCGCCTGTCCCAATGACTTCAAAAAACCCTTAGCCAAACCGCAAGAATCCAAACGTCTTCTGATAATATTATCTAGCAGAAAGATAATAACTTGAAGCGGAAAAACACAACCAATACAATGTATGGTGGTTCCAAAGAAAAAGACTTATAAATGATTGGAGGTTATGGTTATTCCGATGATTGTATGCAAAAACAACTAAGCCAGATGATTGGACCCAATGTGTAATGTGCCGATTGTGGTCACAAAAATATGCACATCTTCTATGAAAACATGCAACATGGGTGCCAAATTATCCACGATGTATATGGTGCCATAACAACCATAGTCTCGGGTGATTTGGCACTTTATGGCATTTTTTTAAATTTAATACTATAGAAAACATATTTTCAATATTTTTTCTTTAAGTTGAAGTACTTGATTAAATTCAATTATTTTAAATAAAATTTACGCATTTGTGTGAATATATACCACAGTATACAGTGCATATGTACTCACTTTCTGACTTATTTTAACAGCTCAAAGAGCTTGATACTAAAAACATAGAAAGTGTGCCACAAAGGAACTCTTATTGGCACACACATAGATAGTACATATGTTTACTTTTTCTGTGTATCTAATTTAATAGAAACAAATTTATTATTCCCTGAATACTCGCAAAATGTGAGAAACATCACATCAAACAAGCGCTTTCATAGCAAAAATTAAACAACTCACATGTTTGCTGCTGTAAGGTAGTGAATAAACATATTTGTCAAGGATATTTCAGTAATGAAACCCTACTACTTAGCCTCGATGCTGCTTCATTAAATACTATATGTATTTAAATCATGTAAACATAAATCAAATATCAGTTAAGCAATATTCCCAATATTACTTTTAGGTGTTGATTATCTTACACCATTAGTCTTATATTCCCTAGTGACAGATTGACAAAATATTGACAATGTGACAGAATCGTCTTTTCTGCGAAACTTTATGTTTCAAGGTAGACAATTTTAAAGAACAGTTTGTCGTTTGTAAGATATTAAAGTCCAACACCAAAAATGTTCAAGAACACCTATGCTAACAATACATACATAAATGTTTGTGCATATTTTAAGCTATTTACATACCGTCTGCCTCAGGTGTAAACACTTTGTAAAGTTATGTGTGAGCAAAGAAAACTGTTTCAGTTATTCTAGGTGCGACAGAAGGAGGCAGGGTTTTATTGAAGTTTTGAATCTGACCTTTTCGTTCTTGTTTCGTTCGTTAGAAAGACATGAAATTAATTGGAAATTGCTGAGGATATAAACTTTAAAAACTAATACGTATAAGGAGGCAAATGCATTTGTGTGAAAATTAGTTGTATTTTTTTTTTTTTTTTTTTTTTTTTTCAAGCAAACCTTGAAACTTTAATACTGTTATTCAAAATCTATGAAGTTTTTTTAGACTTTTATTCCAAAAAGTGCAAAACTAAAGGTAAAACTTTATTTTTGAAAACACATTCTAAGAAAACTATTCAAAAAATTAAAAAAAAAAAACTTTTATAAAAAATTTTTTGGCGTTAAGAAATATCGTTTTATCGTTTAAAACAAAAAACGAAATAACGCCCAAACTATTTTCATACAAATAAATTTTGGGCGTTATTTCCAAAATGTTTATCGACCAAATTTACATGAAAATAGTTTGGGCGTTGTTTCGTTTTTGTTTATGGGCATTATTTGATATTTTTTGGGCGTTGTTTCGTTTTTATTTTGGGCATTATTACGTCGTTTTATTTTTGGGCTTTATAATAACGCCCAAAAAAAAAATCAAAATAAAGCACAAAATTTTGGGCGTTTTTTCCAAAATGATTATCGACCAAATTTACATGAAAATAGTTTGGGCGTTGTTTCGTTTTTGTGTTTGGGCGTTATTTTATATTTTTTGCGCGTAATTTCGTTTTATTTTGGGCGTTATTTTCTTTTTTTAGGGCGTTAGTTCATTAAAAAAAAAAACGAAATAAAACCCCAACTTGTTGGGCTCTATTTCCAAAATGCTCAATTTTTTATGGTGTCACCTTTTGCCTAGTCGAAAATTCATTTCCCTAAACGGCAGCATTTTAAAAATTTTGCTTGTATAGTGGTGCCACGCCTTCCGAATTCACTTAGATTTTGTTCAGAGCCTCCACTAACTATTCCAAGTATTTTCGCGAAATTTGATTATATTTCCTCAAATAACTCATGTATTTACTACAGCATTTTAAAAATTTTGAGTGTATCGGAGGTGACACGCCTTCAAGAGTTTTTGAGCAGAGCTTGCATCTAGTATTCCTAGTACTTATGCATATTTTGGTTGCGTTATCGTGAACAATGCTCACAATTACATGCTCTAAACGATTTTCTTTTGTATGGGCTGTAGGTGTGTCCGCTGATTGATTTTGTTCATTTTCGATCCCACGGACTAACTTTGATGACGGAGTTTTCCCGTGAAAAGCTATATTAACTCACGAGGTGACGCTGATCAAGATGATATCGATACGTCCAACGTAAAAGTTGGTAACTCGAAAATCATAGTTTTTAGTTATGATCATTTTTGTATTGTTTTCGTTAAAACAAGAAAACCAAAAGCAAAAATTGAATATATACTTTGGAAATCTGTAGCCCAAATAAAGGGTTTTCGACTATTAAATCGTTGTCACTATTCCAAATTGATTTACAGAGATATTAACTATTTCAACTCAAATTTGGAGAAAATGAATACATATAAGTTGTAACTCTAGTTACCATCTAATGTTCTCTTTCAGTTCCGTGAAAAATTTGGTAGCTTAACTTGCCAACTAGCATTAAAAATATTTTACGGACATTACGTTGGTATGTAGTACTTAAAACAATTGATTTTTAAAGAAAAATTAACTTATAACTTTGTAAGTTAAGTTACCAACTCAGTTTGTCATTTTTGTCCCGTGCATAAGTTATCAACTTAGGTTGCCAAGTTTTTGCATGGAGACCTCAGTAAAATATACTTAGGTTGTAATTTCAAAAATTGCTCTCAGCCCTTCAAATTTCAAGCTAGAGGTACCAAAATTTGACACAAGATGGAGTCCAAAGCACGGATTTCGAAAATCATTGTCCCGTATAAAGTTGGTAACTTGAGTTACAAACTTTTACGCTGGATGTATCGCCTCCTTCTCTGCGTTACAAATGTATGAACATAATGAGTACACCCAGTAGGGTTTCTATATATTAATACGCAAGACAAAAATTTTGTCCTACCTTTTTTACTATGTTAGAAATGGAGCACAACTTTGAATTATAAACCATTAGAAAGGTATTTGTGTGTACATGTGCACAAAGTTAAAATAATTTTAATATTTTGCCCTTAAGCCAGGTAAAATTAAACGAAAATTTTTCAAAATTACAAACGACAAAATACGCGGTCAAACAGCTGAAAAGAAAATACAGCAAAAAGAGAAAGACAAAAAGCTGACTGAAACTGTTAATTGTTTTCTTTTCATTTCACATTTGTTATTATACCAGAGCTGATAAATGGGCTTTTCTATTTTGTACCAAATAGCAAAAAAAAAAAAATACAAAAACGGTCCAAAAAGTGCCAAAATATTTAATACATTTGTGGACAAATTTTGAATATTGGGCGATTCGGTAAAAATAAAAAAGGTCTGATAAGCCTTTGTGATGAAAGACGAAACATATGTCATCATAGCCGTGTAATCATCTAACTATGCAACGCACTATGCTTTTTTTTTGACAAAAAAGTGTACACAAAAATAATTCACTATAAACGCGAAGTTAAAGATTATACATTCACTTATCTGAAAAGATGCCCGCTTTTTTCAGCATCTGACCCACAAAATATTGACACGGGTCGAAATCTCTTGAATTTTGAAAAAATCGATTTTTCTGTTTAGAAATGTTAGTCACATTAAACGCAGTTGTGATATATGAATAAATTTATGTGCATTCAATCAAATCAAGTAAGATTAAATCAACTCAAAGTAAAAATGGGTGGTGCCATGCCCCAAAAACAAATTCGTCATATCTCCGAAACTATTAGACGCAGATAAATAAGATTCGGTATGTTTGTAATAGGCACAGAAAGATATAATATTTACTAGAAAAGTGGGCGGTGCCACACCCCAAAAAAATAAAACACATCATATCTCCGAAACTATTTGACCCATGTGAATGAAATTTGGTTTGTATACAAAAGTCATCAAGATGTGTGGTGCCACGCCCACAGGCAGAGCTACATGAATGAAGTTGTTTCCTATAGCACAGAGTAGCAATTAATAAGGATATGTTCATTGTTGGGTGTGGTACCGCCCTTTTTTTCAACAAATGTTATTTATCTTACTACCTTTTATATACATACCGAAATTCATCTCTATAGCTCAAATAGTTTCGGAGATATGATAAGTTTTATATTTGTAGGGCGTGGCACCGCCCACTTTTTCAGTGGATGTTATTTTTTTCTGTGCCTGTTACAAACATACCGAATATTATCTCTCTGCGTCTAATAGTTTCGGAAATATGACGAATATTACGAATTTGTTTTTGGGGCGTGGCGCCGCCCATTTTCACTTTGAGTTGATATAATCTTACTTGATTTGATTGAATGCACATATATGAATTCATATATTACTCCTGCGTTTAATGTGACTAACGTTTTTAAACAGAAAAATCGATTTTTTCAAAACTCAAGAGATTTCGACCCGTGTCACTATTTTGTGGATCAGATGCTGGAAAAAGCGGGCTTCTTTTCAGATAGGTGAATATATAACCCTTAACTTCGCGTTTAATTTTAAAGAAAATGTGTCCTTTTAGTGAATTATTTTTATGTACACTTTTTTGTCAAAAAAAAAAAAAAAAACATAGTTCAACGTGCGTTTTTCCAAGTCCACTTTTTAAATACATAGAAGTTTAACTTTTTTCATCTTAACAAAGTTACAATCGGTCCACTTATTTTATTTGCTTATGTTTGCTCAGAATTCATATTAAATATAAAGTGGATAAATTTCTTGTGGAAGTATTTGATTTCTTCATATTTATTTAAGTATTTTCTTTTCATCCCAATGATAAAATTCATAAAATAAGAATTTCTTACAACAAGTTCTTTTTTCTGCAGCTAAATGTTGGCCAATTCGTTTAATGCTTCATTTTAGATTATTTTTATAAAACATTTTTGCAGAACTAAATGAAATTCTAAAGAATTTTTTCTTCTTTTTTTTCAAAAACAAACAAGCAAACAAAAATTCGCTTTATTAATGTTCTGCAATTCAAACAAATTAAAATGCATTAAAATTGTGCCCACATTTCTTTTGCATTTCATAAATCATTCGAATTAAAATTAAAAGAAAAGCTAAGCCATAGAAAATGTGAGAATTAGGGCTTTTTGCATTTTGAACATTAGTTTTGTAGAGGTAATAATGAAACTTTTGGTATGTATGAAATGTTTGAGATCAAAGATGAAGAAATTAGCTTCCTTAGTGAGGTTGGTTTTTTGGTGGAATAAAGATGAAGACGAAGAATATCTATCAATGTATCGCAAAATGTACACATAAAGGTAACCGTATAGAAGATATTCAAAAAAAACCGATTTTTTGGCAAAATTTGACCACAAATGTATTAAACAATTTTGGTACCTTTTGGACAGTTTTAGTACTTTTTGCGATATTTGGTACAAAATAGAAAAGCTCATTTATCAACCCTTTTACAATGAGAAATGTAAAACGAAAAAAAAAAACAAAAAACATGAAGTTAGTGTCAGTAGACTTTTTGTCTTTCTCTTTGTGCTGTATCCTCTTTTCAGCTCTGTGTGACCGCTTATTTGGTCGTTGGCTTAATGGCAAAATATTAAAATAATTTTAACTTTGTGCACGTTTGCACACAAATACCTTTCTAATGGTGTATAACTCAAAATCAAGCTCCATTTCTAACATAGTAAAAAAGGTAGGACAAATTTTTTGTCTTTCGAATTCATAAATAAATAACTGTTATCTGATCTTTGAAACGTATTTGTGTCTCTCTCCCTCATAAATTCAATTGAAATGCGAAAGAGGCAACTTCCGAAATTAATTTTTTTTGTCTCAATTCATAATCGCAAAGGTTTCAACTTCTTTTGACAACCAAAGCTGACAAGAGAGAACATAATTCCATGGCACGCACACACAAAAACCTTTACGCCCCCGTGTGCTTACATAGTTTCTTAAGGGAAATTATAAAGGTATTTAATCTAATAAGTGCCCTGTTTTCTACACCTCAGACATTAACAAATCCACACACACGCAAGTTTTATTAAGTCAAGTAATAAAATTATGTGTACTACTCCTGCTGCTTCTGCTGGCAGAGTAAAACATTCCACATTTTTGCTTTAAAACACAGTGGTGGCGCTGAAGTTAAGCCGCCCCCGCCCACCTTTTGTTGATTAATTCATTTAGTTTTACGACGTTTCCATGACATGCTCTTTATTCTGTGCGCGGTAAATCCAGCATCATTGTAGGTGATGAGCAACGTGGGGAAAACTGAGTGAATGAGTGAGTGAAGGATTCCATAGTTAAAACTTTTGTGCATGTAAACTTGTCCGTGCATCCTTAAAGCCACAACAGTGTGTTATGCATGTGGTGAGCAAAGCACTTACTTATGCATATATGTAGGGTACGCGCGTGTGTGTGTGTATACAGCACATAATGGTGTGAAATACGACACAAAGTTCCTATTAAAATCGTGAAAATAAACAAATTTCAAGAGTTACTGTCAAACAAATGGATAAAGCTCTTTATTGAATTACGAAACTGTGTATTGTATTTGGGATTCCAGTGAAATTTTACTCGATGACAGGCTGTAAGATAACTTTCAGGTAGCGTAAATGCAAAGTTATACAATTAAATTACAAAAGCACAAAATGCGTAAAGCAAATCATTGCGTGCAATTCTGTGAAAACAGCTAGCAACCAAAGCTTTCTTAAAACAGTGCGCTGTAACATTGAGCGAAATAAACAAAGCTAACTAGTAAATGTGGCGTGAATGTGTGTACAATATTGAAGATAAACAATAAGCAATTACTCGAACCGACAAGATGCAGACATCACTCTTATTCTGAGAAACATTTGCATAAGTTACGGATACACCGCTTCAAAGAGAAGGTGGATCATCACCTTCTCAAAGTATAGATCTTGAGTACAAACACATCAGACTATATGTAACTCTACAATCTGGGGTTTGCTTTTGAAATTACTGAAATTTGACAGGCAATGGGTGTATGGAAACTATATGTAACGCTTTGGCATAAAATATTGTGTACCGATTCTAATCTGGCATGCTTATTTTTTTGATTTTTTGTTGATAACTTTACTTTTTTGAAGATAAAGTTTTTGAGAAAAACTTTTCACACAAGCACAAAAGTTTTCGAGAGTTATTACGCTTCTTGAATGCAGCATTCTTATTGTTGTTGTTTTCTACTCTTAATTATTTTGTTTTTGTTTTGCGGATGAGGTTTGAAAAGGATTTGCGCCAGTTGTGTCGGACTCCCTAAAAGCTCTACTGACTAAAACACCTACTCTTCATCGGGTATGCGTCCTACCTGGTTAACCGTTTTTTGACATTACTAAGGCATTTAATGCCATCTCTTCATTTTCCCACGTTGGGTCTCCGCTATATTTTGTCCTGTAAGAGAGGAGAGCTGAGTGGTGCTTTAGGATACTTTGCCAATATCTCTATTTTCTTTTTCAAAAAAGGGTGAAACTGAAAGGAGGAATCGGGCGAACGATATTCTTACGACTATGGTATATGCCAGAATGGAAGTCATCCTGTTTTGAAACCACATGCATAACACACTGTTGTGGCTTTAAGAATGCACGGACAAGTTTACATGCGAACAGATTCTTATGTCCAGACCACTGCCTAAAAAGAAATAAATTACGCCGGCGGCTAAGCAAGAAGATGCATTGCATCAGCTTTTTTTTATATTAATGCATTCTAGATTACTGAAAGCTTGATAAGCATCAAGAGAACTTATTTTCATCGGTATGTAATTTTTGATGAGAAAAAGCAACTCTGTCTCTTCAGTGGCTAGTCTTAGATCGTGGTCGCCCATCCACGTTTGCATTTGGATCATCATTTGGTCTAGTTTCCGTTAAGCATCGTCAGTATTTCTGTCTGATATCACTGCTGCAAAGACATCTGCTTAACCAACAAAATCGCCAGTCGCGTGGTACAGTCGACGTCCAATAATACGAATTATATAATGTCAGCCCTATTCGTAAAATCGAAAAATTCGTATTATCGCAACGAAATTTTGGTCCTTTTTTCTTCTATATTGAGACATATCGTCGGTTTAGAGACAAAATTCACTAACTCGAATATTTGTTTTGAGAGAAAAACATCAGTTTACGAAAAAATTTTATGAATAATAGGAAATTTATGAATTTTTTTCTGAGTAATATGATATGGAAACGGAAAACACAATTAGGGTGTATCTTAAAACGTGTAAAAGCCTCGAAAGCTCGTAAAACTGACAAAGTTCGTATAAATTTTGGCAACTATTGCAAGAATACCCTCAATGTTTTGATAAAAACAAAAAAATATTTGATGGACAAAATATGGGAATTGAGCTAAACATACTACACTGTTAATTTCAATTTCCAAAAAAAAATATTTAATGAGTTTTGCCACTAAAAGAAGAAATTTAAAGTAAAACACGCCAATTGTACCAGTTAAAAAAGCATGATTTGACCGATGCGCGAGGATTTTGCTCTGGTTTTTCTTGTCAATAAACAGGGTCGCGAAATTGATTTTGGTGGTTTTTGTAAATTTCTAAGAAAGACTTCTTTTCAAAAACTAAAATTTTTTTTTTCAGATCTTACGAAAAAAAGCATTTCAAAACGTTCTAAAAATTCTGAAAAATTTCCCACGTATTCTTTCATGCATTCTAAGCATTTAATGCTTAGCAAAAGAGCAAAGCCTACTAAGAAAAAATTCTCATTCGTATTATCGAACCGTAAAATTTACCGCTGTTCGTATTATAGAATCACGTGTGGAAGAAATATTGCATTCGTATCATTGGACATTCGTAATACGGAGCATTCGTATTACTGGACGTCGACTGTATCTCAATGTGTAATAGACCGGGTCGATGAAAAAAATATTGACCACTCTTAAAACAGAGCTTTTTGATTCCTAGTTTTTTCGTCATGGCTTTTGGTGTTAATATATTCTGAAAAACTTTGATTTGATTTGAAACTGGGTATCACTAGCCGAATATGACCTCGAAGGTCCAAAAGTCGTGAGTAAAAAATTTTGGCCTAACTAAGTTCTTTACAACTAAACATAATTTTTGATCATCGGACATTACCTGCCAAATTTACAAAAAAAAGACCATTTTGGCAATTTTTAGAGTGGTCCAAAAAAATAATTGTTTTTTGTTCACTAGATACTCTCAAGGTAAGCTTTCAAGCAGTAAGTGGTTTTTTCGAAATTTTATTTTATTTTTTTTGTATAGAGACCGACCCGTTTTTATGTGTAATATTTCGTTCGAGCAAACATTGCAAAAGCCTGGCTCAAGAATGGAGCCTTGCGCCGCACCAGCTGATATTTATTTCTGTCGCTAAGACAATTAAGTACCAGTTTTCACAGATAATTAGGAACCTGAAAACGGTTTTCCTGAGATTCGATGATTTCAACCCATCTGGCACTGTTAAAAGATTCTCCACATCTAGTTTTACCAAGAAAACTATCCGTCTGCTGTGTTGATTTCTGCCCTGAGCAATCTGTACGCTTTTTATGACATCTACTATGACTTTCAATGTGGATCTACTAGGCCGAAAACCACACTGTCTGTTTGATTGATCTCCTGAGTTCTTTATTGATTGCGATAATTACGGTATTATTAACTTTTCTAGGAGCTTTTCTACTGTATCCAACATAAAGAGTAGAAGATATGAAGAAGGCGACTCTGGATTGCCTTTGCCCTTGGTAATTAGTACGAGCGGTTGAATTTTCCTTATTTCCGGAAAAATTCATTCTATTAAACAGATGTTGTACATTGTAAGAAGTAGTTCTTTTTACGACTTCTTGAAATATCTCAGATGGGACCCCGTTCAGAACAAGTTTCCTTTAATTTTTCCTGGCCGTGATCAGCTCATGCTTAGTCAATGGTTCTGATGAGTATAAAGCTTAGTTGTTTCGTCTGGTATAGTTTCGTGCTTTGGGAAGAGCGCATTTGCTATTTTCTCTTCAGCTAAGTTAACTCTGGGAGACTAAGCACCAAGCTTATGTGTGACTAACCAAGGCCCCAGGGGTTATTGTTTATATTGCTACGGAATTCCACAAATTTTCTCGTTCTCGTTTCTTGAGGCAGTATCAACGATTGCTAAGAAAGAATTTTTCCTGAGTTTCTTAGATTCCGTTTTCGTGTTGATCCCCTTCTGTGGATATCAACGGTGTTGACATTTATTTCTATGCGTTAAGTCAAAAATTAATGATCTGCCAGTGTAGTCCTCCAGAACTTTGTATTGATTCATCTTACTAGTTATTTATTTAGTAATGAGTGTAACGTCTGGAATGGTGCCCTCGCATCTTGTTCTTCTGAAGATCGCTGTTGTTTTAATCTTTCCAACAATTCTTGATGAGAGATCCTTAAACGAGATGATAAAAGAATAGTGTAAAGAATATGGAATAAGATTTTAAAAGGTTGAAATGATCATACAAGCACTATACACTGCTCGCCATGAAAAAATTGATGAAATAAGAGTGTAATTAGATTATGAAGAAAATGTACATTGTCATCTCTAATCACAATAATAATTTGTCGGATCTTCTGCGACTAAGCCCCAATGAAAAAATAAAAGTAGCCCATGCAACGCCGGGTAAAACAACTACTATTTTACCCTAATAGTATATGTACATATTTTCTAATGCCACAGACACATGTCTCATAATGTAGAAAATTCTACAGAAAAAAAGTCCGCTTAACGCCTCATCACTCTGCATATTCATCATTATCACCAGTACCAACATCATCATCATCATCGTCATACCCATAGAAGGCACACAATTATGTGCATTTAATAGTTCCGTAGTTGGTATGTGGTCAAGGAAATAATGACATTCTGTGACTGAACTTAAATTCCGTATAAAAATGTCGCCTTCCTGCATCCTGCGACGCTTATGATTATTATGAGCGATAAAAGTACCCGATTGGCGGCCATGAAAACACTTCCTTTTGACGTTTTGTTGAATTTTTTGTTTTTTTGTTCTGGTTTTTCCTTCTTCTTCATTCTGGCATGAATACTTGAAGCATTATTCTCGTTTTTGTTCCCTTTCAACATGGCATTTTTTTGCTCTATTTCAAGTCACATCACTATACTCAAATTTGAAAAGTTTGAAATTGCTTAAGGTTTTGTTTTGCCATGCTTTTCTTTTCAAACTTTTGCTTTACTTTTCTAAAAATGGAAAATAAACAACCAAGTGCTTTGGGTGTTGAAAAATTTTTGAGTTTTAAAGTTGAATTTTCTTTCATACGTCAGTACCTATGTGTGGTAAAAAACACTTAAATCATAAGGATATACAGAAATATTTTCAAATTTAAAGTGATTTTGGTTACCTACTGTGCATACATGCAAATTAATGAAGGATAACGTCATAGGCATGAAAATCACTAAAATGCTTCGATCTCGATTTGAATGGTACCTCTTTTATTAATGCAATATCTTGCGAAAATGAATTTCTTTGATATACCGTAGCAAAAGCTCTACAAATAAACTTTTAATAAAACAAATTTCCTAACTTTATTATCATTATTGCAGCTAATATGAGTACCAATCAATCATCTTATCCTTTGATGATGGGAACATACCAAATTATTATGACACTTAAGTTGTTCAAACATATACAGTGTGACAAATATGTGTTGATACAAAAACAAAGTAAGTTTTTTGTATTAAATGTTATTTTAATTAAGGAAATTTAAATAAACAAACATTTAATGTAGTTAAAATATTTTGTTTATTAAGCAATTACTCGATGGCCTGACCTTTGTTAGACACAACCCGCCAAAGTCTGCAATCAAAATTGTTACACGCAGCACGCACTACTGTTATCGGTATTTTGTTCCATAAATCAATGATAGCAGCTTTAAAGTCGTTCAAACTTCTGTATCTGTATTCCTTGAGTCGCTGTTCCATATATCCCCATATGCAGAAATCCAAGGGATTGCAGTCTGGAGAGCTAGGAGGCCATTCATCCTTAGGTATAAAATCTGCCAAATTTTGCTTACACCAGTCTTGAACCAGTTTAGCAGTGTGAGCAGGTGCACCATCCTGCTGCAAGCAATAATAGTCTTCTCCATAAATGGCCTGAACACTAGGTTTCAAATTTTTCTGTAAGACTTCTTCCAGGTAATACTGAGCTTTTATTTTAACACCTTTGTCAATGAAAACTAGCGATAATTTACCTTTGCTGGATATGGCACCCCAGACCATAATAGATGACAAGTTTTGATATCTTGGTACATGCTTGTCATCGTTTGGGATGTCTTTGTATGATACTGCCCATAGTCTGTCATTTTGCGTGTGGTGTGGAGCATCCAGCACAAAAAGTTTTTCATCGGAAAAAACTTTTTCATCGCCAGCGTGCCAAGAAAGGAGCAGTTTTTATATTTGCCATCGCTTTTAAGGCTTTCATATTAAGGTCGCAACGCAAAAGGAGCCGTAAAGATTCTCGGTTCATTCCTATATTTTTGGCCATCTTTCGTGCTGAACGGTCGCAATTTCTTCGGATTCTTTTACGAACAATTTTGATCGCGTTCGCGGTACGGACGTTCCTTTTTTCTCCCACTTTTTTACGATCTTGTATGGAGCCAGTATCGACAAACCGCTTAACGGCATAATACACATAATTCCTCTTAACTCTTAAATGTGACAACTCGCGGAAGATGGCTCCACAACCGAGTTACTTTCTTTTACCGCGTCTTATACAATTTGAGTTTATCTTTCCATATAACTGAAGCATTACAAAATATTGTGGAATGAAAATTTACTAATGCTAATATGTTTTCAAAAGATACAGTGCTTCAAAGTTTTGTATGAAGACATATTTGTCACACTGTAAAGGATGCTGTTTTAGCAAGTGCAGCAATCCAGAGTATTTTTCTTTTATGTAGATTTTTTGTGCACATATTTTACAGTTTTTAGTGTATACAGTCTCTCATACTCAAAAAAAAGGCGTTTTTGACAAAATTTCAAAAATATTCGAACTCTCAGACTGAAACTCGTAAGGTAACCACAAACCGATTTGGACGTTTTTGGTCTTGAAAGTTACGCTGTCTATCACGCTTTAACGCAAAGTAGTACACATAAAAAAATCTTAAGTTGTGGATGCAAAATACACTCTGAATATATCCAAAATCAAAACATTACAAAAAATACCAAGTATGTAAAAACTGTTATAACTCGTGGAAATTTCGAACGACTCCTACTTTGAAGACCATCATGTTTGAAAGCTCTTGACTTCTTCATTAGTTTTTTTGTCAAAATTTTGGATATGTTTTAAAACAAAAACATAAAAAGGCGCACTCTAGCGGGCAAACGCTTGCTTTTAGAATAAAGATTTGCAAAGAAGATTATAGTAAATCAGATTTCCTACATTTTTTGGGGTAAAAAGTTTTTGTGCTTCTCTTGTATCTTGAGTTATAACAAAAAAAACTATTTTCTGAATTAAAAAATAGGAACTTATTATGGGACTTCCATACGGCAAACTTCACTGTCGAGCAATGAGAAAAAAACAAAAAATTTAGAAAATTAATCACTTGCTAAGGTTTGAGTTGAATTACTACCAATAATTTAGTGGTTTATGAGATAAGTTAGAAAAACTGTAAAAAACACTGATTTTTGTCGCTAAGACCTTCATTCAAGCCACGGGCGGGCTATTTTTTCGGGGGTCTTGACAAAAAATAAATTATGCAGTCTTTGTTATAAAGCCTGCTCCTAAAATAATCTTTGATGCAACTTTTGATTTTTCCATTATTTCGAAAAAGTGCTGCACCTTACTAAACATATCTATGGTAAAGGCGTACCATGGGAAAGGATTTCTGTAACTTAGTGGGCATAGAAGCTTTAAAATAAAATTTAAAGTTTTTTTCGCTCAAGGTGTTGTCAAAGGCAACTTTTCGAAGTTAAATAAATTTGTTTCGATGATAAAGCAAAGGAGGGTTTTATACCACGGTAAAGTCATCATTTTTGTACAATCAAAATTTACGAAATATTTTACGTTGAAGACGAACTCAAAAACTTAATAACTAATTTCGTAAAACAAAAATTTAGTACAAATATTCAACACGAATCAGTACTGTTTATACCCTACACCCAGAGTATATTCACTTTGTCCTTCCTTGTGTACTGCGGAGACGGAGATGTTGCAGTTATAAAAAAGTAAATATGTATATCCTTGATCGGCGTCACCTCCTGAGTCGATATAGCCATGCCCGTCAGTCGTCTGTCCGCTTTTTGGGAGCAAGATAATTGGATAAAATTTGGTACACTGCCTCCGTCGTCAGATATAGCTCGTTTTATTGAAAATGAGCAAAATCGGCCAACGAACACGCCTACCGCCCATCCAAAAAATATATTCAAAATGCAACTTTAAGAGTATTTTTCACGATCAAAATCTAACATATATGTATATAAATAGGCAAAGATAATCTATTCAGTCCCTGTTTCTGTACTCAAATTTCAACAGATTTTCCTAATTTTTTTTTTTTTTTTTTTTTTGGAAAGGTTGTGAGGAGGAGCAGTGCAAAGAACTATACAGAAGCTACATATTAACTATTAAATTTGTATGAAAATAATATGAGCTACTTTAAATGAATAAATAAATTAAAAGAATACATAAATAAAGTTATGCAAACCCTGCACGACCACGAACTATTCCAAAACTAATTTGCAAACTACTCCATGGGAGAAACCGACTAGTCCAAATTCTGGTCCCATCACATATAAAGTTCTATTTACTTTTTACATTATTTGTCATTAGGCGTAAGCAATTGTCTCCTAATGCATTACAATCGGACCAGAAAAAGGTCAATTGTCTCCTTATACATTATATTCGGACAAAAATTTCAAAAGGTTTCATAGCCGAATGTGCTAAAAGAGTTTGTTATATGTTTCTGAGCAATGTGTTCCGGGTTCGAATCTCAGTGTGAATAAAAATTTTTTTAAGAATTCTTTATTATTTTATACCTCGGCTATGTTAGTTATGTGTTTCATTTTCCGCTCCGAAGACTCTTCAGACAAATTGTGTACAAATTAATGAAAATCTAAAAATTGCAATTGAAAATCACCAAGTGTAGGATTTGAACCCGGGTGTCTACACGCAACACAAGTCATTAGAGCGATACACTACCGTTTGCTCTTCTTCACAATCAACGAACTGCCAAACAGTAAGTAGTCAGCAATGTTATGAGTGCAATCGATACACAATTGGACCAATTTTGGTACTTATGACGGATTATGCATTACATTTGGACCATTTTTGATACATTTGATAATTTAAGTGAATTTGTTCTAGTTTTAGGTGTAGTTCAATATGGACTACTTACAAAAAAAATAGACCAAAGTTTGTACTACTGAGACAATTGACTTCATTGGTCCTACAGGGAAGTTCATTATCTTTTGCTAAAACTTAAAGTACATAAATAAGTTCCTTATACAAGTTTTAATGTGTGTACTCGTATGTACTTAATTGTGTGAGTATTTAACAGCATATTTTCTTAAAGTTTTCTTTCCGCATTCTGTATTTATGCAGTGAAAATATATAAAGATTGCCAGTATCCTTTAGTTGCAAAAACCATTAACATTGTATGAAAATATTTGAATTTTTTATGCGTAATCCCATGAAACAAAACTGTGCCTGGGGATGTGAATGAGTGGTTAATGCGGCCGGTAGTCTTAAAGCGACTGAGCTTCCAAGAAGTAAAAGACAGAAAACTTTTTTTAGTGCTGTGATTATTAACAACTGGATGAAAATTCATGACAAACTTTTCATTTATATATAGCCAATAATTAAAGACTTTCAATGTATGCCGGCATCGATTTTGGGGTTTTTCATTAAAAACATGTGTTTGTACGAATGAGTGGTTAACAGTGCAGATATTTAATCCTTATAATCCTGTTTTTTTTTTTGGTGACATTTTTGTGAAATATTAAATTTCATGCTTTGGTAGCTTTTGGTTTTCTTTCTGCAATTTTTTTTTGGCTGGCTTATTAAGGTCACAGGGCGAAGAAAACGTAAAAATGCTTCGTCGTCGGCACAGAAAAGCGCTATGTACCGTCTCTATTCATTGTTAGTTGACCACTGGCAGCATCTGAGCATTCAACAAAATTTTCACAAAGTTCATGTATTCGAGTGTTGACAAAAGGATATCTCACAAAAAAAAAAAAAGGATGCTTGCTCTCCATAAAAGTTATTGTGGTTTTTGAGTTAAAACACTGCTCAATTTGCTCATTTATATTGAAAGAAACAAAAACAAAGAGCACACAACTTTGCAGATTTTTGCGTAAAAAACTTTTTTGCGAAAATATTTCCCAATTCCATGAGATAAAATTCAAAAGTTTGCGTACAAAAAGAAGCCAAAATAAAGCCATTTAGGCATTTCGTTGTTCATTTGATTTTTGGTTTGTAACGAGTGTACCTTAAAAAACGAAATTTATCAAGGAGAAGTATGCGTTTGCGCTTCGAATATATCATCTCTCTCCCTCTCTCTCTTCTTAACTAATTCTCTTCAGCGCTGCATCCTTAAACTGCAAAGTTATTTTAAGAGCAACATTTTGCCGACTTCATTTTTCTAACCTAAGTTAACAATTTTTTTGTTAGTACTTTTTTCGATATAAAAAACGGAAAGTTGGCGTTGTTACTGGTACTGGAAGAAGCCTCTTTACTGCTTAAAGCTATTTTCAGAAACGTTAAGGAATTTTTTTACCTATTTTTGGCCTTTTTCCATTTCTCTCACTGTTTTATTCTTCATTCGTTGTGGTTAGATTGTTTTCAAAGTTAATTTACGGCGCCAATGGTTATGTGGTGGGCAAAGGACATCTCCCTTTTCTTTGTTTTTTATATCCAAGCTTTTTAAAATTTGTTGTTTCAAGGTAGTGAGTGAGTTTTCAGGTATTATTCCTCTGATAATTAAAATTTTACAAATGGCTTTAATGAGAGTGGGCAAAAGATGAAAAAAGTTGCAAAAGTTAAGAAAAGTTTGTTTTGTAATTTTCCAACATTGTTACGGGTGTGACCTCCATATTATGAAAGTACTGTCTTGCCTTAAGCAGTGATGGAATTGCTGCAGGTTGATAAACATTTATCTCAAATTAACTGATATTCAAGTAGGCAAGAACATGCTGGAAGTCAACAGAATATCGGGGCATTTCAGGAAAATAATAACTTTTCTTTTTAGCTTGAAAGCTCAAATTGCTTTCAGGGTTTGACTTCATGGGGAAAGTAAAAAAACAATTCTGACATATATTAGTTTTAAGAAATTTTTAACTAAATAGACTACTTAAGGTACATTTAAGTACAGTAGTAAAATAGCAGAATAAGAAGTTACATTTTTTTTTTCTGGAGAACCACAGATGGTTTTTAACTGAAGGATTGAAAAAATAAAAGAATTATTTTCAAAAATGTAATTTAAAATTTTTTTTTAAAGTAAGATTTGGGAAAACATTTTTTTTTTTTGTAAATTTTTGGCTTATATGTAATTTTATGTAAAGCGAATTGTTTGATATCTTAAATCTTAAAATTGGATATAGACATAGAACTAAAGTTATAGCTCTTCAAACAAAAATATCCTTCAAAATTCAATGTCCTAGTTTTTGCTCAGAGCTTGTACTTCCTATCCCTAGTATTTATGTGTATTTTGCTTCTGTTATTCCTAATAATGCTCTTATTCTTGCATTTTGAATATATTTTTTTGTATAGGCGTGTCCTTTGACCGATTTTGGTCTTTTCCAACCCTCGAACTAGCTTTTACGCCAAGTACCAAATTTCATCGTATTATCTTGCTTAGTATTCCCATAAAAAATATTTCCACACACAGCCAGTCTGCCACTCGACTCAGGAGGTGACGCTGATCAATAATATATATAATTTTATATACCTGCCACGCCTCCTTCTCTGCGTTACAAACGGAAGGACAAAGTAAATATACCCTGGGTGAAGGGTATAAAAATCGTTCAATTAATTTGAAGTAACAAAAGGTCAGAATGTGATGATACAAATAGAAGGGGGCTATATGAAAATGTGAAACAGTGTAACATGGGGAGAGGGGCTTCCAAAAATCGTGAAATTCGTGTGACGTAATTTATGGTCCGGCCCTAGGGGCCAGTTGCAAAGATATGTTTCTATCTATCTATCGTATGGACCACGGTTGTAATCCTATCGCAGTTTTTATGTTGTTTGAGCTTTACAGTAGATAAAGTACATATGGGTGATTCTTACAATAGATAACTGTGCTTTTTCGAGTTGTAAAATTGCCAGATATTTTTTTTGGATTTTTGCAAGTTTCGTCATGCTATCTTGCGTAAACACACTCTTTAAACTCACCTTTTAAGTAGATCAATTACATGTGTGAATTTACGGCTTTGTTGGTCGAAATTAAGAAATTTTACCGCCACGTTTGTGAAATTTTAGCCACAGTAAGGAAAAATTATGGTTTTGAAGCATTTTGATGAGAGATATATTGCATTACACTTCAAGACTAATTTTCCAATAGTGTTATGTCTCCGGTGGTCCATTTTTTTTATCCCCTACCGCCCTAAAAATCAATTATGGTTTTCTATCCTCTGTTTTCATAGCCGCTTATGGTGGATTAGGATCTCCTTATTACGAATCTAATCTTGATTTTTTTCTATTACATCAGAATCTTTAGTTATCCTTGGTCAAAAGTGAAACAACCACTGTTTTGACATCTACTTAAAGCTATAAACAAAAACAACAACTAGTAAAATTAATTTTTGTAAACTGATATGGATAGTCAAATTTATTATCAACATGTCATACCTTAACCGTTTTACAATTGGATCCTTCTTTCCGAGTTATAAGCGTTTAAAGTAAGGATATCTTTCGATAACATGCATGTGCATTGCAGTCTATTGAGTGATACATTAGTACAGTGATTCTCAACCTTTTTTTCGTCATGGCACATTTTCAATAATGTCAAAATTTGGCGATGACCATGTTCTCATCATTAACTTAGGCCTTGGAATTGGCCCCAATGTGTACCCGACACAGAAAGCTTTAACAAACTAATTCTAGGAGAACCAAATGCATGTTCATATACATGTACTACCATATGGATTTAAGACACAATTGAGATACTGAGGCAAGCGGTTCAAAATTGAAATGCCCAAAGAAATGAAGAACTGTATCTTCCATATCAGTTTCTTTACAACTTCTACAAATGTATGGTTTTTTAGTAAAAGCACCAATTAAGTTACGCACATTGTTTTTCTCCATTGCTATAAAAAATTAAGTTCGATTCATATTAAATAAATTGATCTAATATGCTTTTAAATTTGTAGATTTGACCGTCTGGAATTAGCAAGCTGTATACATTTACTTTTGATTGTTCTCTTGATTACGCCAATGTGTATTTTAAAGTCAGCTAAAACCATATTCTGGTTTGATCCTTTCCTAGCTAGTTCATCAGCAATTATTATGACCCAGCAAAGTGTGATACTGTAGTCCTCACTACTTAATATCCCAAAAGGTAATTTTTAACAGCTTAATACAAGTTTGGAAGCAATTTGATTTGATGAAATAGCTCTGATGGCCACCTGGCTATCAAGGTAAATAACAACGCATCCAAAAATTGGGACTTTGAGAACAGCATAAACCTCTGCCTGAAAGACACTACAGTCGTTTAGCTGTCTGTACGATTTTGTTAGTTCTATATACTCGGAAAAACTTCCTGATCCAGTATATGTAGGTATCCAATTTTGACGGCGTTAGCAAATAACGCCCAAAAAAAAAAAAAAAACTAAATAACGCTTTATCGCCCAAATTTATATGAAAATACTTTGGACGTTATTTCGTTTTTATTTTGGGCGATATTACGTCATTTAATTTTTTTGGGCGATATTTCGTTTTTTTTTTTTTTTTGGGCGTTATTTTCCTAACGCCAATTTTGACCCCTACGTGTATATTTTAAAGAACTTATTTAAAATAGCCCAAATATCCTTTTTAGGTACTACCACCTGGAAATTTGTTCGGAAAAGAAGGTATGTCTACATCATAACATTATAATTTATAAATTGGTGTTAAATGCTATTATGACCAAAAGGTTTTAATTTCCAGAAACCTAAGAAAATTATGTCAGCCACACTTCAAAAATCTCACGGCACACTAAAGTGCCGCGGCACATAGGTTGAGAATCACTGCATTAGTACCATGCAGTAGTAACATAATGCTTTCAAGAAATTTTTTTTTTTTTTTCCAAAACTAGGATAGATTTCAATTCGAAATTGTGACCTCAAAAAATTGTTTAAAACTGCAGACGAGCTCAGAATATTGTAGCCTTAAGTATTTACTTAATATGTGTAGTAACTTGTTTTCTGCTCTATTTTCGTTTTTCATCGTTTTGTTTATTAAAAGCAGGGGTAGGACATGCCACGTTTGTGACATTTGGGGTATATTTGCAAACTTTCACAGTAGGCCAATAATTATTTGGTGGTAAAATTGATCCGCTCTATTAGGAAAACATAGTTCTAATTTCCACTTCATTCTAATTCAGCATACGTTCAAATTCAAGTATGTCGGAAATTACTTTTGAAGGTAATTTCAATTTGCTAAGAATTGTTGAATAACGATTTGTCAACGTAATCACACAATGCCAATATTGTCCCTTAAATTTTTAATATAAGTGTTTCTTGTGTTGCAAACTGTGAGCATTTCAAAAAGAAAATTCTTTACCTATACAAAAGAAATATTTTTGTTGCATTTTCTGTCTTCTTTGTACATTTATGTATATTTTACGAAAATTTAATTGTATGAGAAATTCTTTTGTAAAATGAAATATCACTTGTACAAAAAGTTAAAGCTTCTCTTCTTTACTTTTGCCAAATGAAATACGAAAATATTTTAAATTTACAAGAAGAATCAAATAAGACAATGTATGCCATAAAACTACATACAAATGTACAAATCTGCATATACATATGTGAAGTAGTTAAGATTTGGCTATATACATACATATGTAACTATCCTACAATACACACAACAAATCGTATGTTTTTGCAATTTTCCAACTTTTTACTCTTTTGTTAATTCATTTATTTCTTTTTACACATAACAATTTGATTGCCCCGACAAATCCCAAGACAAATTGACGTTAAGCAACAACGTCAAGGCCAACAATAACTATTTTGATAAACGTTTTCTGAGCCTTTGCTATTGCCAACTTTTATGTTGTTACTCTTGCGTATCTATGAAATACGACTTTTCTATCGATGTCCCAATCGGTTGGACATAAAAGCTTAAGCTATAAATTTCATCAATACTTGTACATTCCTTTAACTAGTTTTCCTTATTTATCCTTTTGCTGTCTCACTCTCTCCCTCTTGTTTTCTTGAATATTGAAATCGGAAACCCTTTTAAGGCAAAACTTTTAGTTTTTGGTCTTTTTATTTTGATTTCCATTGGTATTTTATGGCATTTATATGAGAATTTCTTTAGTTCCTGAAGAAGAAAAAAGTCACAAGACTTTGGCATTTACAATCAATGTTCAATGTTTTTATTTGCTTATGTTTTGAAATGGAATTAAAGGGTCATGGCGCTCAAGTCAGCTCGTAGTCTCGAATGGTAGGCAGGAAGTGAGGTAATTTTAAGGATTTTGTTTTGTTTTTTTAAATTAAGTCATTTAAATAACAAAAACCTTAAACAAAATAATACTGAAATATTTATCTCAATTTTATCTGAACATATTTCTTTTTGTCGAGATTAAACTTGGACAATTCATGGTTCATGGAATCACAATCATCTGAAAAGTTTTGATCCGACGATTTGTATTTAGAATAAACGTATTGTGGGAATCAATCCCGCTGAAAATTTATACAAACATGAAGTTGTCTGGATTGAATAACTGACTCCTACTATTCAGCCATTCATGCCTTAAGTATTACCATCTCGTATATTGCTGACGTTTGGTACATGGTTTTGTATTATTGAAAAACCAATAAAAATGGGGGAAAAAAAATATTGAGATTCTTTTTTGTGGATTCTGAAGGAGTAGAAAAAGTGAAAAAATTGGCAAATAAACAAAAACACTACTTCACAAAATTGTCCATAACTTGAACATTTCTTAACTGGTTTTCATGTTCAGAACTATTTTTTAAAGGTATTGAATTAGGATATGTCAAAAACTACTTACTTTTGCGTGACCTGCGGGTGTCCCAAAAAATTATGAATAAGGTATTCATGTTGTACACCTTTCTACAAAATTTCGTCAAAATAGAGATATAACGAAAAGTGTCGCTACAAAGTATTGAAAAATATGTCGTCAAAAAAGCTTCGAAAAGTATGTCGGAAAAAGTGTCGAAAAAAAATGACGCAAAAAAATGATAAAAAAAAGTCGAAAAAAAGTGAAGCAAGAACAGTGTCGAAAAAAAAAGTGTCGAAAATGTATGTATGTATGTATTCTCCTTTAACTCCTAGGAGGAGCATAGGGCCCATTTGGTGCGATCCCTTGCGATGATTTCGATCTCTTGCCACGACTTTCCCGAAACTATCCCGACTTTGTCAAAAAAAAAGTGTCAAAAAAGTGTCAAAAAAAAGTGTCGAAAATGTATGTATTCTCCTTTAACTCCTAGGAGGAGCATAGGAAAAAGTGTCGAAAAAAAGAGTCGCAAAAAAATGTTGATAAAAAAATGTCGAAAAAAAAGTGAAGCAAGAACAGTGTCGAAAAAAAAGTGTCAAAAAAAGTTTCGAAAATGTATGTATATATGCATGTATTCTCCCTTAACTCCTAGGAGGAGCAGAGGGCCCATATGAAACATCTCCATTTGGTGCGACCCCTTGCGATGATTTCGATCTCTTGCCACGACTTTCCCGAAACTATCCCGACTTTGTCAAAAAAAAAGTGTCAAAAAAAGTGTCGAAAATAATGTTTTAAAAAAAAAAATATTAAAAAAAAGTACATATCACATAAATGTGTTGAAAAAAAGTGGCGAAAAAAACGTGTCTAAGAACGTGTAAAAAACAAAGGGTTGCAAAAAAGAATCAAAAAAATAAATTTCACAAAAAAAGTTTCTAAAGAAAAGTGTCAAAAAATGTGTCCAAAAAATGGACAAAAAAATAATGTTGGAAAAAAAAGTTCGAAAAAAAAGTGTCAATTTTGAATTTAATATCGTCTTGGAAGTCTTAACTAGAGATATTTATGATGAGAAAAAAAAGTTAGCCCCAAATATTTCTCAATTTACTGTTAAATTTCATTTGAAGACTTAAAAATAATTTAAGTTGTGAGAGAATTTGTATGTTGATATGCAGCATTGAAATTCAGCATTTTTTTCAAAAAAATCTTATGAATGGTGGTTGATGGTTTGAAAAGCTCAAGTTTGAGGTTGATAAAACACAATTTTTTCTGCTTATGCCAAATTTATTTCTGCCAACTTTTCGCGCCAAACAAAGGCCCCTATATGCGCGCCGCCGCCTATCAGTATTGTGCAACCCTTTCAACTACATTATCATAATAAGATACAATTTAATTTAAAAAATACACTTAACCAAGCACTTTTTATAACTCTTTACATACAGACATACAATGGTAATGGTAATATAATGCCGCCAGTCTCAATTTAAATCTTTTTTACTTTTTATCGAGCGAAAAATTTCGCCACATTCGCTTAAGAATTTCTTCTATAGCACATTTTGTGGAAAACTTTAAAAGACAGTCAAGACAGTAATACTGCGACAAAAATAAATTTTGCGTTTTCAGTAGCCTCTGAACTTTCCTGTTCAGTGAATCTGTGACTGTAGATGGCGCTGACTGATTCAAGATGATGGCAATTCATGAGTGAACTGTTGACAAGCACGGCGTCGTTTCTTGCATGTCGTCTAAAAAATTTTGAGGGTTTAAATTTTCCATTCAGTTTTGCTGGCAATCTACATACAGACACACAAAGATACTAAATACAATTCATAGCAAAAAACGTGACAGTTTTCACTCCTTTGCTTTGTTAGATATTGGAATGCGCATAAATATGCGTGATACTACATATTTAAATATGTATGTATATAAATGTACAAACATACATATGCATATCCTAACAGTTATCCTTTTGAATAAACTGGGTGGTCCTCAAAATAAAATGAAAGTTGATGAAAAATTTTGTTATAAAAAAAATAAGAAATTGTGTGATGTAGAGCATAAGGCCAAAATGAAAAGTCTCCGGTAATCACAATACTTTACAATGAGTTTTAATTGTTTGCACGACTTTTCCAATCCTTAGGTTTCGTATCCAGTGACTTGATCTACCACGTCCTATACTGCCTTGTGGAGTCCATTCAAGGACCTTACCTTACCTTACCTTACCTTACCTTACCTTACCTTACCTTACCTTACCTTACCTTACCTTACCTTACCTTACCTTACCTTACCTTACCTTACCTTACCTTACCTTACCTTACCTTACCTTACCTTACCTTACCTTACCTTACCTTACCTTACCTTACCTTACCTTACCTTACCTTACCTTACCTTACCTTACCTTACCTTACCTTACCTTACCTTACCTTACCTTACCTTACCTTACCTTACCTTACCTTACCTTACCTTACCTTACCTTACCTTACCTTACCTTACCTTACCTTACCTTACCTTACCTTACCTTACCTTACCTTACCTTACCTTACCTTACCTTACCTTACCTTACCTTACCTTACCTTACCTTACCTTACCTTACCTTACCTTACCTTACCTTACCTTACCTTACCTTACCTTACCTTACCTTACCTTACCTTACGTTATCACAAATAACGTTCTCAATATAGGATCTACTTGAAAACTATTGCTTTTATGGATATTGCCACGCCCATTTTTTGAACACTCCAAATTGTTTCGAAACTTCTTTTGAATTACATCAATGAAAGGAACAAAAACTTGAAATTTTGCATTGAATTTCCCTTTGCTGTGATTCTATACATATCTATGCAAAAGAGTAAATAAAGCAGATATACTTGTTACAAGTTCGTCGGCGAATGCGTCTGTTGAAGGACCTGTGGCAGGTCCTGAAACGTAAAACAAGCTTTCAATAAATTCACTTACTCTCACATCACTTAAATTTTTTACTTTATGCTGAACGAGCTTACACTTTCATCAGCTCGAGGACCACCCTAACCTACTGTAGAGATATTTTGCATAAACAACAATTTCGGTTCTAACTTACAATAGGGTCAGAATTCGTCAAATTTACATAAAAAATTATTTAGTGTTTGTTTTTGTTGAAATTTTCAGAAAATGTTTGTTTTAAGGAAAAAAAATTATGTGTAAAAAAAAAATTTAGTTTTTTTTTTTTTTCCCAAAGTTATTGCAATATGCAATATGCAATTTTTAGACACTTTATAAACAAAAGCTTGTATCTCATGTATTGTTCATCCGATTTCAACAAAAATTGGAGATGTTGTCGTCAATAGAATAGGCTTTAATTTTTTGATGATATAAAAAAAAAAAAAAAAAATTTTAAATTATTATTTATCTATTTGTTTGAAAAAAATAAATTTTTTTTTATGTTCTGGAGCTTTAAAAAATCTGAAAAAAAAATTCGCTATATGCCTAATCTATTGTCAATTCAAAACCGTAAAAAAATTTTATGAGCCGTAAGTATTTTAAAAGTTATGACAAAAAGAGTGCTGCTCGAACGAACTTTTTCGCACTGCGCTTTCTCTATGTGACCATATTTGTTATGCTTAAATTTTTGTTTTTGGAATTATTGTCAAATGTGTCATTAAATGTAATAACAATACTAGTAAAATATCCAAATAAGTTGTTGTTGTAATTCTAGTACATATTTTGCCGTTATTTAACAATTCTTTTTGATGTGATTTCGCAAATTTCGTTCGCGTTAATACAAACCACACGTTTTTATTAAAATCGGGAAAAAGTTAAGATTTTAAAACAATTTTTTAAAGAAGAACCGCAGTAATGTCACCACCAAATGCTTGTTGCAACCCTTTTAACTTAGAAAAACATAATTCTTGTTATAAAGGCATTTTAAAAGTTACCAAGAACTGGAACGCTATGTATACGAATTTTTGCGGAAGATATTTGTGCTCGACATGCAGACTTCGAATTAAGAAAAACAATGACATTCCTTTGCCATTAAAGTCGATTGAAAGCGCAATATCTCCATCAGAATATGGATCTGATTCTGAAATGTCCAGTAGCAGTGACCAGTGTGAATCTGACTTCGAAGGTAAGTGTATGTACATAAATACGTATGTGCAAATACGATTATTTTTTTTTTTTTTAAGTAGATGAATTTTTATATAATAAAATGAAAAAATTTGTTACATCAGACGATGTCGCTATAGCGGCAGAAATCAAAACTGCGTTATCAAAAGAAGCAGACTCTAAGAAACGTCTACAGCTATTGACAACAGTTCCAATTAATTGGAATGTAACACAAATCCACAGAATGTTGGGCGTAAGTCGCTACTTAGCTAAAACTGCTTTAAATCTACGTAAATCATCAGGATACAGTGCAACTGTACGCCCCAAAATTGGCCGATCTTTATCAATAGACGTTCTTGAAAACGTTAAAAAATTTTACAATTCCGATGACAATAGTCGAATTATGCCTGGAATAAAAGACTGCATTTCAGTTAAAAGGACAAGTATTCAAAAAAGACTCCTCCTTGGAAATTTGAAAGATTTATACAATAAATTCACGTTAAAATATCCGGACACAAAAATTTGCCTTTCGAAATTTATAAAATTACGGCCACCAAACTGTGTTGTTGTTGACTGCAGTGGGAGTCATAATGTTTGTGTTTGCAAAATACACCAGAACATGAAGCTGAAGATAAATGGATTGAACCGTGCGCTAAAAAGAACTGGAGAATCATATAGCATTATTAATCTAACGAAAAAAATGATGTGTACGGAGGCGAATCAATTGTGCCATTTGCTACGCTGTGCTGACTGTCCTGGATTTTCAACCATATTCGGAAATCTTCAAGATCGTTTCAGTGCTGAAAATGTCATTGGAATTCATTTTAAAAATTGGACTTGTACCGACAGGTAATGTTTTCAGAAGATCATTATTGTCTTTATTGTATTCATGAAGTTCGCTTTTGTTGACTGTTTTTGCGTGTTAAAAAAAATTGCAAAAAATTTCTGAACATTTAAATTTATCATATTATAGTATTTTTTGCAATTTCTTGAATGCGGAAGATGGTTTCAAGTAAATTGTGTTAATTTTTAGATGCGAACTCAAGGATTATGTGGAAGAAATTGACGTGTTTTTTAAGAACTTTGAAAAAGAATTACTTCAATATATAAAACATGATTTTATTGCCTCATCTCAAGCCGAACATTTAAACACTGCTAAAAACAATTTGGAAGACGGGCAGTTTTTAGTTACTCTTGACTTTGCCGAGAACTACTCCTTCAAAATTCAAGACGCGGTCCAGTCATTTCACTGGTCCAATGAACAGGCAACTCTACACCCCTACGTTATTTATTATAAAAACGAAAACACTATAGTCCATGAATGTTTCGTCATAATTTCAGACTGTATCAAGCATGATGCAATCGCGGTCCATTTATTTAATAAAAAATGTTGCAACACTTAAAGCTCATTTTTGGGGAAGCAAATGTTAAAAAATTAATTTTTTTTTCTGACGGATGCGGAGGTCAATACAAAAACAAGTTTAACCTGATTAATTTGTCTCGTTATAAATACGATTTCAATCTTGACGCAGAGTGGCACTTTTTTGCAACCTCGCATGGGAAAGGTGCTTGTGACGGAGTAGGAGGAAGCATCAAAAGATTGGCATCTCGTGCTAGTTTGCAAAGGCCTGAAGAACAGCAAATTACAACGCCTCTCCTGTTATTTCAGTGGGCTGAACAAAATTTTGAAAACATTTGCTTTGAGTTTTGTACGAATAAAGAATATTAAAAAGAGGAAGTGTTATTAAAAAAGCGATTTGAAAGAGCTGTCACTATAAATGGAACGCGAAAGTATCATTCATTTATACCCGTAGACTCTAAAAAAATAGCTTGCAGAGAAATTTCTTGTTTAACATGTTTCGATGTTCATGAAATTACAATAACTTAAAATGTCATTTTGTTAATTTTTGTAAAAAAATTTTACGTTTATGTTAATAAAAGCAATTAATTCGATTTTTTTTTTTTTGTTTTTCCTTTTTTCGAAAAAAAAAGTTCTTTCGAGCAGCACTCTTTTTGTCATAACTTTTAAAATACTTACGGCTCATAAAATTTTTTTACGGTTTTGAATTGACAATAGATTAGGCATATAGCGAAATTTTTTTCAGATTTTTTAAAGCTCCAGAACATAAAAAAAAATTTATTTTTTTCAAACAAATAGATAAATAATAATTTAAAATTTTTTTTTTTTTTTTTATATCATCAAAAAATTAAAGCCTATTCTATTGACGACAACATCTCCAATTTTTGTTGAAATCGGATGAACAATACATGAGATACAAGCTTTTGTTTATAAAGTGTCTAAAAATTGCATATTGCAATAACTTTGGAAAAAAAAAAAAAAACTAAATTTTTTTTTTACACATAATTTTTTTTCCTTAAAACAAACATTTTCTGAAAATTTAAACAAAAACAAACACAAAATAATTTTTTATGTAAATTTGACGAATTCTGACCCAATAGCAAAAGTTTTTGTCTCGATATAAATATGTGAATGAATTCGAGAGCGAGTTAGCTATTCATATAATGATTGATGCAAATGTTCTCTTTTGTTATTTTAAGTGACAAAAAGCTGTAAACTTATACATACGTATTTGATTTGGATCGACCTTGTTTTTTTTTAAAAAAAAGTCTTACATTTGAAAAGTTTGAGTTAATTATATTTATTGATTTATTTTCATTTTCAACAAATTAATTAAATAATCAATTCAATGGGTCTTACCCACATTCAAAAATAAGAGATTAAACAAATTTTGCTCTTGCATTTGCTCACTTTTACGTTTGTATCAAATATAATCTATGTATATGCGTCAAATAGTTTCAGAGATATGACAAATTTCGTTTTTTAAAGAGCGTGATATCGCTCATTTTTATAGTAAATCTTATTTGATTCAAATGTAAAGGCAACCAGTATACCTTTACGTGCGAACCAAATCTCATCCATCAAGGTCAAATAGTTTCAGAGGTATGATGTAATTATTTTTAATGTGGATGTTGTTTTTCGCGGTAACTGTGATGTTTGTTATAAATTTAATCAATCATACTCCGTCATACTCTCTAGAAACCACACAGCAAAGTCTGCCTTCAGGCCCTTGTGTGAAATCCAAAATGTGGTAGAGCAAGTGGCAGACCAAGAATCACCTGGAAAAAGTCATTCGAGAAGGAAGCCCAAGAATCGTGGAAGAGATCAAAAATATTGCAAAAGATCGTGACAAATGATGATGTTTCACTTTGGCATTATGCTCCTTTTGGGAGTTCGAGGAGAATATGAATTAGGGATGCTACGGAGATTCGATTCCGGCTCCAAAAGTTCGCAAATTCAGATTGATTTTCATCTCCAAGTCCGACTTTTGTTCCGAAAGTTTTGATTCAGAAATTTACACCGTTGAATTGTTAAAAAGAAAGAAGAAAAACACTGAATGTAAGAATAAAAATTTATTATGGGGAATCACTCACGTTTGTTAACTTGGTTCCGACTCCAAAAAATTTGTTGTTTAACATTTGGTTTTAACTCCGGTTCTGGTAAAATCACTGCAGTAACAAACCATATTCGTCAAATAGTTTCAGAGCTATGGCGATTTATGTTATATGGAGGCGTAACCCTGGTCATTTTATGTCATGAATAAATATTTCCGGGGAATTTTTCTCAGCCCACAATAAAGAATATACGACAGTCTGTGAAAAAATTCTCCGGAAATATTTATTCGCAATAACTTCATCAGAATTCTTTGCATATATAACAAGCAAACAAACCATCTCATTTATACGGATGTCTTTTTTTAAGGTTTCGATACTGATTTCTCCAGACTTTTTTTATAGTTTACTACTTCTACTTATTTTTCGTTGTTTTTCATTATTTTCTAGATATATTTCGATTTATTTTGATACCAATATTTATAGGTACTATACCAATTTTTTCAATATAAAAGGTTGCCTTAAAAAAAATTCAGAAAAGTGGAATAGTAAAGTTAAAAGTACGATACCTCTGTGAGTACTGTCAACTCTTTGTTGCTACAGGTAAATAATATCTCTGAGAACCATTTAAAAAATTTTACCCATTGACATTTTTTCATTATTCAACTGTCTTAACGTTACAAAGATGAGTGCAGAATCGGAAAAAGTTCGTAACATTTTACTTTATTTTTTCAAAAAGCACTATATGGCCTCGAAGGCTCACGGTTCAATGTACTTTATCGGAAAGGACAGTTGGAAAATGGAAATTTCGATTTAAAAGACGCACCTAAATCTGCTCAACCTTGCACAAAAAAAGTGGAGAAAATTCTTGAAAAGGTGGTGGAAGACCAACACATAAGCAGTCGCAACATCGCTTTATAATCTGAGTGATAAAAATTTTACTGACGGCATTTCAGCATGTGAATCTCTTCTGAAACAGAATGATTTCAAACCATTTTTGCAAAGATCTGCGAAAAAGATCATGATCAAAACGGGGTGAGCCTGCCCAGTCCGTCGCAAAGCCGGAATTTATGCCAAGAAAGATTTTGCTTAATATTTGTTGGGATTACAAGGGTCCTGTGTACTACGAGCTGCGTGCCCAAACGATTAATTCGAAACTTTACTGTCAGCATTTAACAAGATTGAATGAAGCGCTCAAGGAAAAACGTCCGGAATTAGTCAACAGCAAGGGCGACGCCTTTCATCACGGCACCGCTAGACCACATACTTCTTCGGTGATCCTACAAAAGCTGAGGGAGCTTGGCCGGGAAGTGCATAAAGTAAAACGTTCACTTGAGTTTTCCGAAGTATGGAATATATTATTTCCATTATTCGTTAGAAATTTTTTCCAATAACAAAATTTACATTTTATAAACTTAAGCAATTTTCTCATAACAAAATGATTATGTAATACTTAGAAAAACAACAAAATGTACATAACTATACTAAGTAGTATGCTTTAAGGAAATATGTAATTGAAAATATTTTATATTATGAAATTTGTTTCTCTTAAAAATAATATATGTTATTATTGGAAGTTGAATAATATTTTTTTATTACATAATTTATTGTGCGTATGTAGATTGGTTTATATGGGCATAATATGAATTTTATATAAAATGGTTTATAATCCTTTCATATGAACTTCTATATAAATTTTATACAAAAAAATGTATAAAAGATTTTTATATAGTGATACTATAAAATTTACACCAAAATAGTTTAAATTGTGTTAGTACTTTATGTGTATACATTTTATACGAACAAACAAAAACGGTTTGTATACCAAATTGAAGCATAGATTTTATACCAAGCTTGGTGTGGATCTGTATTCAATCCAATTTGGTTTAAATTTTACACCCAATTTATTGTCTGTGTACAATGTAAGATAATACATCACTAATCGGAAATCTATGAAATCCTGATTTTTTTACCTTTATTTCTTCAAAACATCGTGTGAAATACAGAAAATGAGCTAACTGATAAAAAGCATTAAAGCAGATTACCTCAAAATTGCAAAATTGTTACTAACCATGTTCATTCGCACAGCTCTTCAAATTGCAAAAGTTAAATACCTTTTATGAAGAAAATACTAAAATCTATGTGATTTACTGGTCTCTTCTGCCTGAAATTCGTAATTAATTACTGGTAAAAATGTAGTTTACATTCCAATGTTGATTTAATGACATTCGGGGATTAAATTAAGATAAATGTTTTATGTTACATGAAGAATAATTTATGCACCACTCACCACTCATTGTGTAACATTTTATTCATAAGGAGCGCAACAGCTTGACATGGTAACAAAAGTTACTGCGTGTGAACATTATCGCATTTTTACGATATATAGTACCTACCAATTTACGCGTATATCACCTTCAGCCACGACCCCCCTCCCCCGCCATTCACATGACTAGGCACAGGCACATCGTAATAAAGCGCACAGATTAAAAGGTTAATAAAATGCCATGTTCCTTCCACTCTTGCGCCTGAGCTACTCCACTTACTTTTATGTCATCCATCGAATAATAATAAAATTAATGCCGACAGCTTATAAATATTGCTATGAATTGTGAAACAAAAACCCAGTTTTAATTTATTTTATGTGCAAATAAAAATGTTGGCAGTTAAACAGATGCCGAAAAACACATTCGATTATATATGTTTGTATATATAATATATGTGTATATATGTAATTGATCATATCGTTAGCACAAAGGTCATTTAAAATGTATCTGTTTACGTTCAATGAAATTTTATCTGTTCTTATAGTGTTATTTAATTTACTCAATAATTGCGTTAAATCATAAAATTAAATTGAATTCAAGTAACATCAATCGCTTGAATTACCCATGTACACAGGACACATAAAATTCAATGTTAACATCTTTATATCTCTCGAATTATCTCTAATTTTAAGCTTGAAAATATGCAAATACTTTAAGCTTAAACTAGAAATTTTTTGTTTTCATTGCAAATTCAATGGAATTTTCTGAGTTCTGATGATGGGAGACGCACAGTGCTGTCACTCCATACAACGGAACGGGTTTTGGATTGATTTTCATACAATTTGCCATACTGATACATTTTTTCATGTTTTTCAAATAAAACAGCGAAACCAAACTGGAAAAATTAATGTGCATACTATAAGGCAGTAATGCCCCAGACAGACTACACACAAAAAATAAAAAATTTTGCAAATACCGGCTGTTTTTGATAACGTTTTAAAGATAATTAAATTCTGCGTCACAAACAACACAAATTGTTGACCAAACATTACTAGTTGAAAAGTTATACGCGGTTAAAGGTTAACTTTTTTTGCCTTCATTCGCGCGCAGTGAAAAATTGAAATTTTTTGGCTTTTTTAAAGTACATTTTGATTAAAAAAAAGTTTTTTTTTGTAGAAAAAGCTTTAATGAAACCTTAAATTTCAGGTAATATTGGTTCTTACTGCATAAAAGTTTTTTTGAGTTAGTGTTTAAAAAATTTGGAGATTTTTTGAAAAAACAGTTTTTTTCTAAATTTCAGGTCTGTTAAAAAAATATCTCCTAAGCTATGGGTCATACGAAAAAAGAATAATATGTAGCTTGTAGCACAAGTAATTTCCAACAAATAAATATTTTTACTTTGAACATGTCACTCACTGTTCATGAGTTAACGTAATTTTAAGCTCAACACATCACTGTGCCTACTCATAAGCGGCATGCACAATTTACTAATTTTTTTTCGAATTTTGAATTAGAATATCTCCTGAGTTATAAGTCGTACGAAAACAAATGAAAGGTAATTTTTATAGAAAATATAAGCTACAATATTGCGCCACAATATTTTGCTCTAGATGTAACCGTTAAAGAGATATTTGTAAGAAACTGATTTTGGACGCCATTCTTTCAATATGGCGGCGCGAGCGAACACGACTCGAGGTAGCAAAGCTGAAATTCTGAAAGAGCACATCGAAATCTATAAAATAACTCATTTGCAAAAATCCCGCAAAACTTCCCAGGTAAAACTACCAAATGACTGTACTATTAAACCAAAACATAAACTTTTCCAATTGGATCATTATTTTCCGAGATATCGATGGAGGATTTTTTCGGAAAAAAAAAAAAAAAACTGACTTTGACTTTATGAAGCTGTAAGTAACACTAACAAACCAAACCTATCCTCAATAATGTTCGGGAAATTTCTTAACTGGACCCATTTTTCGGCAAATGTCGACTTGCGCAGCACTGTGAAAAATATCGAAATGCACAAAAATTTAGTTGTGCTTCTTTAGTTAACTTGAAAATGATATGAGAAAAAGCAAATATGTAGGAAATGTTCCAATTTATTTTTCTGCAGCAGAGTACACTTAAGTATGAATTTAGGCCCACTCATGCAAGACCGTATACTATATTTGACGCAAAGTTTCCTTCTCACATGACACCACCACTGCAGTTCTACTTATTTCATATTCTGCTCCAAAGCAAATATTAGTTTCATAAGGATAATTTGTTTCACATAAATGAAATTTGAGTACAGTTGTTTCCAAAGATCAAAAAAGCACTGAATGATGTACATAATTAATAGAATCTCCATTACTCAGTAATTTTAAAATGAATTATTGATATTATTTTCAAGGACTTGAACTTAATGCAATATTTTGAACCTGGCACTTACGTACTCATATTAGTAATATACGACTATCATTACTAATTTAATGGCATACTTAATATATTAATCGTTTGAAATAAAAATAAAGAAAATATAAAATTCCAGAATCACGAAATACAAATGTCGTGGTATTGCAAGCCCCCCGATTGTATACAGAATGTCATAATGAAAAGATTCAAATTCAATGAAGCATAAAAACAAAAACAACAGATAAATTAAGTCAATTGAATGCCCAAATTCTCGCTCTTTCCAACGAATGCGAACAATGCGACCCAATTACTGGCCTATGTATTGATTCACTCATAACGTTGAAAATAAATACACATACAAAAAAGGACTTCGTGCAGCTTTATTTAAATACTTTGGCGCCTACTCGGGATTGGACGCCTGCGATCAATTTTAAGCGATAAGCCATAACAGATTGGCGACAACAACAGCAACAGCAACAGCAACAGCAACAACAACAGCAACAGCAACAGCAATGGGCAATTTCACAGTATGAATTTTGTATTCAGAATGAACTGCCTGTTATTACTCAGCTTAAATGTTTTCTTAATTTTTTGTTTTCATTACTTAATTTGTTTGGTGTCTTTTATTTAAGTTAATTTCTTGGATAGAAGGGAAATATTCCATTTTCATTTAATTTTTTGCAGGAAAAGTTAAATTTTCTTATTTATAGAAATAAAATACCGGTATTAAAAGAAATAGATGATAACTCAGAAAGTTATGATCCAGTTGAAAAAGTTAAAGAAATGGTTCAATGAAGAACAATCGGCATATTGGATGCCATTGGAAAAAGTTAATTTTGGATGTACGTCATATGAAACATCTGAAAACATGTTTTTTTTTTTTTCTTTTTCAATTTGTTGCACTATTTTTTTTCCTTTAATCCAGTTTTAAAATTTTTTAAATTTTATAAATCCAAATAAGGGAACTTTTTTCCCAGACTAACGTTATTTCTGATTACATTGCAAGAACTTTTGATAAAAGCAGAACAAAAGTGCTTTTCCAAAAAAAAAAATTACATCTTCAATGAATAATTTCAGAAATATCTCTGGAGCACCTCCAGAAATTACACCAGTCTCCCGAAGATAGAGTCCCGTTGTTCTGCTCTCAATATAAGGAAAAAGTTCATAAGTTAGAGACGATACATTCTTTCTCAATAGTCCGTGGAATCTAGTTAACACTAGGATCCTACAATACATAGAATTTTTAGTTTTATCTCATTACCACACAATAACTATGGAGGAGTTTCTTTTTATAAGAATTAAGTACCTTTCCCAAATAAAAAATCTTTAACTTCTTCTTAAGTGCAGTATAATAGACAAATAGATTTTATTTAAAAAGCATACCAGGGTTTCTTTTCTAAAACTTACACTTTAAGAGTTATAAAGCTTAAAAATTGCAAAAGTGAGAAACGCGCAAAATCAAATCATCCCTACCGACTCAGAAGTAAGAGGGACTCTTAAAAACGATATCTGTATAATTTTTTTTATTCCGAGAACAATCAATCGAGCACTTTTGATTCTACTGAAGGCCCATGTTGGCTAAAAAAAAAAAAACAGTTATCATATTACACCAACATTATTAAAAACCATCAAGGGGTTCTGAACTTATAGCTGTTTTCATAAAGCTATATCCCGATCTTCCGATGGCTATCGAACCCCACTACCTTGTTTATGCCGTAAGGAAAGTTGCGAGAACCATCAAAAAAAGTTTCACCCAAATCGTACAGACGGAAAATGTACAAAATTGCAAAAGAATTTCCGCTTTCATTTTTTTCAATGATTTTTTTAAGCGAATTCAATTGGTTCAAACCCTATATTCTGGCCTTGATATTGAAATAACGTCTACTTAAAATTATCAAAGTCCAAAAGTATTCATTTTTGGGTACAGCTTGGCAAAAATAGTAACAAAATAATCTACACAACACTCTCAGAATGTGGTGAAAATGAAAAAAGAGAACAGCTGTGTATAGCAGTTCAGTGAATATCTTGACGTCTTCAGTGAATTTTCTTATTTTTTCGAAAAGCGGTTTCTAAAGTGTTCCTGAAAGGTAACAAAGGAGGGTCTGTGAAAATTGTTATTTGAGTTAAAAAAATTCGTTTGTTCATTGCGCCCTACTTCTCTTAATCATCAAGAATGTAAAAATAGATTTAATAGGCGCTTCTCAAGCAAAAACGACTTAAAAAGTCAAGGTCTCTCAAGAACTGTAGGAAAGTGCAAAGATTATTATTTGGAATGGTGTAATGCGGGAAGGGATAAAAAAAAGCAATAAATTATTATAATTGTACCAATGACCCTATTTTTGATGCAGATAGAGAAACCAATGTATTGGATATTATAACTCCCCCCGAATTTCATTTATTAATAGGTGTCGTAAATAAAATTGTTGGAGAAATGCTAAATTGTATTAATGGTGACACATTGAAATGGTTTGCAGCTTGTGGAGTTAAGCCCGACAAAAGGCATGGAGGAGCCTCCTTCAATGGAAACCATAGTAAACAGATACTGCAAAGTGTCAAATTATTAAGAAATAGTCACGAATACAGTATCGAGTGTTTAAAATATGTTGATACTTTAGAAAAATTCGGAAAAGTTGTGCGTGATTGTTTTGGAAATAATCTTAATGAGTTATACCGTAGCAGCATTGCAGAATTTAAAGAAAGCTACATGAAATGAGGCATTTCTATTACACCGAAAGTACATGCAGTTTTTTTCCACGTGCAAGATTTTTGTAATAAATATGATACAGGGATGGGAGCATTAAGTGAACAAGCTTTTGAATCAGTTCACTTTGACTTTTTATCGACTTGGAGTAATTATAAAACTTTTAAAAGTGGAGCATCATTTAATAACCAATTGTTAAGGGCAGTTAGAACTTATAATAGTAATCATCTATAAATCGTATATATATACTTATATATGATGTATATGTATGTCTTATATATTATAAAATTATCTAAGAAACTCGATTTTATACTCAAAAAATATGTGCGATTGGAATGGAATCCACCTACTAACTAAAAAAAAAATCAATTAAAAAAAAAAAAATTTTAAATCGAAAAAAAGCAAAATTTGAATTTAAAAAAAAGTTGACGTGCTACGATTTAAGAATAAGCGATTTTTGTTATTTTATGGGTTATTTAATAAGTACCACTAAAAAAATTCTCAGTGACAAGCCATCGAGGTTGGACCCGCTGTAAACGCACCGTGCACAATATTATTCTCTAAATGTAACCGTTAAAGAGATATTTGTAAAAAAACTGATTTTGGACGCCATTTTTCCAATATGGCGGCGCGAGCGAACACGACTCGAGGTAGCAAAGTTGAAATTCTAAAAGAGCACATCGAAATCTATTAAATAACTCATTTGCAAAAATCCCGCAAAACTTTCCAGGTAAAACTACCAAATGACTGTACTATTGTTGACTGCACCATTAATTGAAAATTTTTTTCTTTTTTATTTAAAAAATCAATTGCTCAAGAACGATTTGGAATAGAAGGGTGGAAAAGGATCTGCAAATTGCTTTTAATACGAAATAAAATAAATCAAAAAATTAGCGAAAGCCAAGATTGTCGGGTCAAAAACTCGGTGCTTTGGCATGGAAATCTCCACTTGTAAACATATGATTATAAACTTCATAAAGCCTCGGACGCTGCTAGCGTAGACCATAACACTAATCTTTCAAATTGAAAAAAAAAAAAACAAAACTAAAGCATTTCATGATACTTAAGCGGTTTTAGGATTAACGACTAAGAGAATTGTCTTAAGTAAAACTTTCTTTCAACATAACCCTTACTTGTTGCGCACTACTTAACGGTTTTGTTGGTGTGTTTTTTTATTTTATTTTTATTGAATTAACACTACAAAAACACACAAAGTGTCAACAAAATATTTTGGGGCCGATAATAAATTTAATTTATGTCCAAGCGCTTCAGACGGGCCCTCTATTGGCGTGAATACATTTAAGCATTTTGCAGCCTCATTCAACACCCGCATTATCTTGATCTAAATATTCTCGTTCGTTTGGGGTTAATAGAACGCACACTAAATGCGAATGAGTTTGCAAACTCATAAGAAAGTCATATTTCAAAGAAAGCCAGACATTCTTTTGGGTGCAGAAGTGAAGAGGCAGAGCAGCAAATTGTTATAAATGTGTTTTTGGGATTAAACAAACAAAAAAAACCGTCTACTTTTGACATTTTGCGAAAGCAACAGTTTTAATGATGCTTAACAAACTCAAGTCGAGAGACAGATTTCGCGTTAGCCATTGTTTGTTACTGATAAACTTTACATATTACATGTCTCGTGGTGGAGTATGGGAGGACAGCTGGGCCTACCCCACATTCGAATGAATGAATGAATGATGGAACAAACTAATGAATACTTTCGATACAATTAACTTAATAACACACAAGAGATTAATGTGTCCTGATATTTCTGGGTCGGAATAACAAAACAATCAGAATCAGTTGTTGTGAAATGCCTTTAATTTAAATAAATTTCAAAGAAAGAGCGCACTAGATTCATTCAAATTAGATTAGTATACCCACAAGGATATAAACTTAATAATTATATAGAATGTTTTTGTGAAACTTTTGGATTTTTTTTTTTTTGTTGAATCTTTTTAGTTGGCAACAGTTGGCGTTTCTTAAGAATTTCGATTTTAAGGAGTTGGAATTTGGAATTAACTCTCAAATTCATTTTGAAGAATACGGAAAATAAAGAATGTTCTTAACATTGCAAAGAATGATTCATTTGCCCATTTCGTTTTACGGATAATTTTTTAGGTACCATTTATTGAAAATCTGTAATTAAGAAGAAAAATTGAAAATATATAAAAATGATTACTTGTATATCAGTTTTATTATAATATTATCCATTAAACAAATAGTATATATTTCGAGATATAACACGTTTTATATTTTTTTTAGGTTATGTAGTCAATTTTTCGAAAAAATAAGTACTTCTTCGGAAAGCTGAGGAAAAATCACGTCAATAATGTATTTTCGTTATTTTTTTCAAATGCATTATGAGTTCGCAATCATGAGCTGAAAATTGAGTGTTTTGGTTCTCGCGCGCTGCCCTGGATGACTTGAAGTAAAACGCCTTATAAGTCCACTTTTTATAATTTAAATTACGGACTTGTTAGACCATGATTTTATCATAAATTACTCAAAAGAATTTTTCATGAAAAGCATTTTTTCAAAAATGTTTTCACTATATATAAAATTTCATAGGTATACCTTTTGATAAGACTCCGCTTCGGCTGCTGCGATGATTGTAGGGACGCTTTTAGCCCGCTGGACATACACACGATGGCGATGGAAATTCTCTGGCTATGACTATGAGTCTATTCCTCAGACCAGGAGTCGCTTTGGAAGACGCTGTGGAGTCACTTTAGAAGTCGCCTTTTATGAGATGAAATCGTTGCTGTCGACGACGATGACACTTCGAAGGAAAGCGTTGAAGTGCATTTGCTTATACGTGAGCAATTAAGAATTTTCCATAAAAAAGGATTCCCAAAACACTTTGATTTAAGTTAATTTTACTTTTATTGAAATATAAGCTTTATAAAATTAAAAATTGAATAGAAAATTAACAAGTAAAAGGAGCAGCAGTTGCTTGCTGCGTGGTAGATTTTCAACGAGTGAAGTTCTTCCGAACTTGAACTTTAGACTCGCTAAAACGTCAAGCTAAGAATTATGCTGAGCAATTGTCAGCCATTCATGTTGTATACGAGTGAGCGAGACGGCAACAATCGCTAGTACTAAAAAGCGGTATTACATACGCATTTCAAGTTTTGATAGTTGACTGGTACGAGTAGTTACAGATCGTGCGGATGTGTAGTGTTGCCGTTCATCGAGTTATTACAATTAAGTTTGGGGATTTAGGGACTTAAATTGAAATCAATTTAAAAATATTGGTAAGCGTCATTAAACTAGGGTAAAGTGTATACCACAGTGAATTTATCAAATTTTGTTATGCTGTAAAAATTTGTACAAGTGTAATGGAAAATAGTCGAGTGCTTTTGCTCTGAAGAAACTTATTCCACTCTCATTTAAAACAAATTCAAAAATTTGTAATATTTTTGTATGACTTATTCCATTTTGAGTCAGAAAATATTCTGTAAATAAAGGCAGAGGGATATTGAAATTTTTGAACCCTGCTAAATTTTTTCCAATTCCTGGAAACTTTTTCCGAACAGGATTTTGTTGTCCTTAACAAGACAAATGAAAAAGATTTGCAGACCGTGTTAGAGTTTATACAGCTCAACATTTATCAACTGGATTTCTTCTTTTTTGGGGAAAGAAAACAATGCCTTTCTCCATTATAGCTTAAAAATATGAATAAACCTCTAACATTTTAAGGACTTTTCCAATATTTATTAACTAATGCAATCTTTTGTAATATCCAAAACTATTTCAATAAAATTTACATACAAAAAATAAATCTCTTGTAAATATCTAATTTTGGAGAAACGAATAGAGTGCCAAGTTGGTGAAAAAACTTTAAAAAGCCTAGAGTGCCCTAAGGGCTTTGTTCCATTTTGAATAGATTCCATTTTTTACTAGTACATACATCGATTTTTATTTTTAATTTTCAAAATGTAAACAATAATTTGACGATACACTAATACAATCTCATTTGTTTCCACAAATGTCAAAACATTTGTACCCACTCATCATCGCCCCAGTAAATAAAAATACTTGCTCTGTTTTTGCATTCCATTCAGCATGAAAAATTTTTGATCTGAAAGCAAAACCTATATTTGCCAATGAAAAACGACATAAGTTTCTATGAATTTTCATCTCAAAGTTAATTCGATTTCAATTTTCAATTTAACTCAACTATTTTCATGAAATTATTAATTATTTTAATACATATAATAAATTTGTGCAACCTCAAACCTACATAAATATTTATAACATATCAATAATTTTGCTTAGAGCTAATAGAACTAAAGCGATTTCACAAACAAAATGCCAAAAATTATTCTAAAACCGAATACGAGAGAGAGAATTTGTATTTGTCATGTGGTCGATATGGTTCAATGTAAATTTTAATGGTTTCCCAAACAGAGTAATCCATTTGACTTAATGATTTTTACAAACAAATGATGCCATATTTCAAAATTAAGTCCTCCAATAAATGAGAGCAACATAATAAATATTAAAATTATTGAAAATTGTTATTATTGTGCTTTAATTTTAAACCTTAAATAGCAAATAATTGAATGGATTAATGAATTATTTTAAATGAATGCAAATTAAAATAATTCCCTTACAAAATGGTAGGTATATATTTATGTACTTACCTCCTTGGGATAAAAACTTCTTAGAAAAAAGTAAAATGTTTCCTCTACACATCCCACAGAAGTATTATGACAATAAAAATATGATAAATAAAAAGTGAGCCGTTTATCTCTTGATTGGCAAAATAAAAATATTTTATAGTCCCTTTTGAAGGAGCAACGCATTGAACAATTGAGTGTTCGTATAACAAAAACAAAACACTGTGCCCCAGAGGGAATGAAATTGCGAAAATATCTATTTATTTATTTATTGTGAAAATATCTATGTTAAACTAATAATCTCAAGCAATTCTATGAAAACGGAAAGTAACCACACGGAGAACAAACATTTTTCGTACTTCTTTATTTCTAGTAAATTTTACTGGAGTTTCAACTCAATATTTTATAGTGAACTCAGGGTTTTTGAATTACCTTAAAATCTAGTAATTTTTTTGAAAAATGGTATTAACTTCACTGTAGTGATGAGCAAAATTAGTCTTGGTCTTGCGTCTTGTTCTTGGTCTTGCTAATTTTGCGAGACCAAGACCAAGATGCTGATATTTTTGCAAGACCAAGACCAAGACTGCTATGGTCTTGGTCTTGGTCTTGCTCACGATAATTGTCAAGACCAAGACTGCTTTTCAGTCTTGCTAATTTATAGTTAAAAGATGTTTCACGCCCGTTTTGAAGATAAAATCATCTCTCAATTTGAATTTTGGCATCTTAAAAACCCAACTGCTTTGTAAAAATATGGTTTTGAATACTCAATATCTCTGAAAATTTTATCAAGACCAAGACCAAGACCGAGACCAAGACTTAATGAGCAAGAACAAGACCTAGACTAAGACTCAATATCAAAACCAAGAACAAGACCAAGACTCAATGTGCAAGAACAAGACGAAGACCAAGACTGCTATGGTCTTGGTCTTGGTTTGCTCATCACTACCTCACTGTAATGTTCAAACAAAAAAAAAAAAAAACTAACTGACCGCACTAGGATTCGAACCGGGGTCCGTCCGTGTGTTAGATGGAACCATATTATTTTTACTTACAATTACAAGCTTGTTCGACCTTTACCTTTTGTCTATGATACTCATTTACCCAAATAGTGTACCGTAAAATTAAGTTCTTTAAAAACCCATGCGCAATAAATCCAGAAAGTGCCATCAAGTAACTTCTATAAAACCTGGTGCCAGTTATGAGAACGATAGCAAGATTTAATGCATTGAACCAAAATTACTTAAATCATTGACATTGCTACCGACGCACTAATTTATTGCACTTTTGATTGAAGTCCTTTTTGTGCTCTTATTCGCAGAAATGATTTCAATTCCCATAAAAAAACACAAAAAAAAAAACAAATTGTTTTGTTTGCGATACGACTTACTGTAGTTGAATTGAGTCAACAATAAAATCCACATAAAACTTAAGTAAACGTTTTGTTATAAAATGTGGCAACGTTTATATTTCTAGAAAAAACGATGATTTTTATGAGCACAGATGTCTTAGTCATATTATGGAATGGTCACAAAGGCGGTTTTTATTTTTGAAAAACAATGGATGTAAAAAGTTCAATTTTAATTAAGGAAGGAATCAAATGAAAACGATTTTAATTTAGAAGTACATATAACTACTCAATAGTACAAAATGTTTATGCATTGAAAACAAATTTTATAAATTTAAAAAATTCAAAAGAATTTGCATTAAAATCAAAAGCATTTACTTTTGTCCGTAAGATAGTCAAAAAATTTTGATAAATTTAAAAAAATGTTGATAAAATTAAAAAAATGTTGCGAAAATATTGATAAAATCAAAAAAATGTTGATAAAATTGAGAAATGTTCATTAAGTCGAAAAAGGCCGATAAAATGGAAAAAGTTAAAATAAAAAAATAAGTGACATTAAAAAAAGTCAAAAATATTTGTAAGATCGATATTACGTCAAAAAATAAAGTCGAAAAAAGTCCATAAAATCGAAAAATTGTGATAGGGTCAAAAAATGTTGATAGAGTCAAAAATGTTGATGAAATCGAAAAAAGTTGACAAAACTGAAAAATTTCGATAGTGTCGAAAATTGCCGATGAAGGCAAATGATTTTGATAAATCCGAATCAAAAAATGTTAATAATTTCGAAAAATTTTTATAAAATCAAGAAATGTTGATAAAGTCCAAAATGTTGATAAAGACGAAAAATCTTGATGAAATAGAAAAATGTTGATAAAGTCAGAAGTGTTTATATTTTTTATATACAGCACATGACTTCGTTCTGAAATTTGCTGTAAGATTTAGTTATTTAGATTCAGTCAGCGCATTCAGCAGTCTATAAAATCCAACACAATATACAATCAGTGATGTCGAATTACACTGTGGAACAATTTCGAACTTTTTTTAAAACACATTAGAAAATCCAAAAAACTCTTAAAGCAGACGTTAAAAAAAAATACCCGTTTCTCCTGGTTTTTCTCCAGCACGTCACATTTTTCTTTTAATCGATTTTTGAAGTTTTTTTATCCACTGTACATGAAAAAACCAAAAATACCGCATTCTTGTGTTAAATTGATGAATTTAACTATATGATCCTTACATTTGAGGTGTATCATGTGTTCAGCAAACTTATGTATTGTAGTATATTGCGGGGAATATTTTGGTAGGAATTTTAACCCTGTACAACCCCCACATGTGGGTCATTTTTGCCCTTTTCTTAAAAAGGTACAAAAATGACACCCAAAACAGGGAAATATTGAGTCAGTATGTACTACAGAAATATTTGCTATAAAATTTCACTACTAGTTTTTAAACACGTAAAGGTCGAAATTTGAGCCCGAAACCAAAAAAATCGTTATATGGTACGAAACTCATTTTTTTTTTTTTTTTTTTTTTTTGTTTTACAACAATCATTCATTCCACGCTTAGCGTAACACGATTTCACTTTTGTAAATGGTTTCGTTTCGGGATGAAACCAGTAAAACTGGAAAAAAAAATTTCGAGATTTTTGTTGTGGTTTTCTGGAGAATGGAAAAAAATCAAAATCGCCTAATAATGACGAATACTGCTTCACAAAGTTCTCAAAAACTTAAAAATTTCTCAGCCGACTTTCATGTTCAGACCTATTTTAGAAAATTACTCTATCAGGCTTTATGCACAGGAAGGTTTTTTTTTTGTGTTTGGCAAACCGTACTATTTTTAAGATTTTCGCAATCGCTTCATAGCCTACTACTACGATTTTCCAAAATATTTTGTGTTTAGCAAAAAGTACTATTTTTATACTTTTTAAGTACTAAGATTTTTGTAGTCACTTCCTACTATTTCGATCTTCCAAAATATTTTGTGTTTTGCAAAAAGTACTATTTTCAATACTCTATAGCATTAAGATTTTTTTGGATTCCAAAAAATTATGTATTTGATAAAAAGTACTATTTGTAGTACTCTTTTGGTACTAAGATTATTGTAATCGCGCTTCATGGGCTACTTTTTCGATCTTCCAAAATAATTTGCCTTATGCAATAAAAGTACTATTTTTAGTACTAGTATTTTTGTTATGTGGCAAAAAAGATTTATATTTCTTACATCTTAGATCTTCCAAAATATTTTATAATTGTAAAAAGTACTATTTTTCGTACTATTGTAGAACTAACTTTTATGTAATCGCTTCATGGGCTACTTTTTCGATCTTCCAAAATATTTTGTGTTTGGAAAAAGGTTCTATTTTTAGTACTCCTTAAGTGTTAAGATTTTTGCAATCACTTCATGGCCTACTTTTCGGCATTCCAAAATATTTTGTGTTTGGCAAATAGTACTACTTTTAGTACTCTTTTAGTACAAAGATTTTTGTAATCGCTTCATGGCCTACTTTTCGATCTCCCAAAATATTTTGTAACTGGCAAAAAGTACTATTTTTAGTTCTCTTTAAGTATAAATATTTTTGTAATCGCTTCATGAACAACTTCTTCGATCTTCCAAAGTATTTTGTATTTGGCAAATAGTACTGCTTTTAGTACCAAGATTTGACATTTCTTAATCGATTTCATGTTCAAACTAAATATGAAAAGGTTTTGAATAAGGCTTAAGGCACAAAACTAGTTTTCCTCTATTTTCCAAAAGTACGATTTTAACTACTTTTTTCAAATGAAAACTACCTTTCATATGAATTCGGTGCAAAGATCGTGTCTGTAACGGTTAAGGAGTTATAATTTTTTAACTAAAACTGAAGTGTTTTGAAATGCTGCTTTGTGCTTATAGCCTGATTCAATATCTTTCCAAAATAGAGCTGAACATGAAAAGCGGTTAAGAAATGTCCAAGTTATGAACAACTAACTATTACTCTAAGATCCGGCAGTAAAAAAATGTATCGATCGAGTTTTTAGTTAAAACCTAATTTTTTACATATATTTTTGCTGGGTTGCCTCTCAAAATGTGGCCGCAAGTATTATCAAATTGCGATAACTTATGAACCGTGAGTCTCACGGTGAAAAGTGTCAAAATCTTTTTTGTGAAGAGTCATATGCTCTACATGTAATTTTCATTATATGTCAAAAAAAAATTTACCATTTAAGAATTATTTATTAAAAACCGATTTTTTGTAAGCAATAAGCAATAAACGTAAAAAAAATCGGGTTTTAATAAATAACTCCTAAACGGAAAATTTTTTACCTATAATTAAAATTACTTGTGGAGCATATGACTCCCCATAAAAAAGATCTGGGCACTTTTTCTCGTGCGACTCACGGTTCATAAGTTATCGCAACTTGATAATACTTGCGGCCAACTTTTGATAGACAACCCGCCAAAAATATGTTCCCCCATTCATAAATATATGCAAAAACTAGATTTTAACTAAAAACTCGATCGATACGTTTTTTTACTGCCGGATCTCGTACTATATATAAAGCAGCTATTATCAATATATGACGATTTTTTTATTTTTTCCAACCCCTCAAAATCCACAAAAGAAAAAACGCAAAAACTTTTTTATGTAATTTGCACTAGTTTTGTCCTGACGCGAAACCTTGTGCTAAATCTCAACGTAATCGAAGATGGTGAAGCCAAATCTTGTTTTACTACGAAGCAAATTTACGAAGAAAAAAATACATTGTAATATTCAGACACTCGTCATATAATACAACTCTAAATAGAATTTACTTTCGTTTAAATGTCTCTATCTATCTTGGTTACATTATTTATGTTGTTTTGTTCTTTTTTATCGATGTGGTCGTACGTAGTATTTCTGTTCTTGAAACATTCTTCAACTACGAAGGATTAACCAGAGCAATCGCATTGTAACCGAATCAAGTAACACAGAGTCAGCAAACGACAAAGAAACACGAAAACATGATTTTGTGGGGAAATTGAAAACTTGGTCAGCGTCAACTTGGTTGGTTTGGTTCTATTCTGCTCCGGTGTCATTTGGAAATAGTGTCGTGTTGATAAATGGGTGACATTTATTGGCATTTAGCACTGATAACGCTTAGTGTAGGGATTTATTGGTTTTTGTTCAAATGCTTGTGTCTTTATCTTGTCATTTTAACAAATAAATATTGTCACAACAAAAACAATGTCAAAAAAAAAACCCAAAACAAAAACAACTAAGCTACAACTAAACACCTTAAGTTAATGTTGTGTGTGTAAGTTATGATTAACCTTGTTATTTTTTATTGTTTCATTGTTATCGCTGGTGTTAAATGGCAACAAATTGGAATTATGATGTGAAAATATCATGTCAATTAAAATAATAATCATCTAAAATTAGTAACGTTATGAAATTAAGTATTTAAATTAATCGTTTTCCCCTCACTACTAATTTTAAATTTGCTTTTATCAAAATCATTGCGAATGTTCTTTACTTATAGAATTCACCCACCCTTTTATTAATACTAGTATCGCCGGTGGCCAAATTTTGGCCATTCTCCTAAAGATAGATACAATTTTTTGGAATAAAAAGATTCATATTCTTTCTCAAAAATCCGTTTATCTTCATTCCAAATTAGCCGAGATAAACTATATTCTCTTTAGGCGCATATAAATTTATCTTAAGCTTTCTTCCTCAGGGCGTAGCATATTAAAGCATAAGAACCGGTGTTAAATTTCAGCCGTGACAAAGTATTATCAAACCGCATCTCACTGCAAAAATGGCACTAAGCCCATATCTATAGTAATATATCATAGTAATAGTCAAGGGCGAAAGTGTGCCCACGCCATTGCAGAACTGCAGTCCATAAGTATCGAAAATATTAAACAATTCGAAGGAAACGATGAAAGTTCAAAAGTATTGAAAAACATCCAAAATATCGGTAGAAGTCAAAAGTATCGAGAAATACCCAATATATCGGTAAAATTCCAAAAGTATAGAGAAACATCCAAAATATCACTTGAATTCCACGAATAACATTCAAAATATCGGTAAAAGTTCAAAAGTATCGAGAAATACCTAATACATTGGGAAATGTTCAAAATTGAGGGGGTTAGAAGCAAAGGGGTACAAGTAACAAAAAGTAAATTTTGAGTAAAATATAGTTAAAGTTAACGTTGCTTCATAAATTGCAGAGTGAGTTAAAAAATAAAATATTGCGCGTCAAATAACATTTAAAGTATGCTCCGTCTAATGTTTTTTTTAAATTTTTTCTATGAGTCCCCCTTTAAGAGTTATTAGTATTTCAGTGAAAGCCTACACCATTTTACTCAATTTTTTTTTTTTGTAGTAAAAATGGAGTAAAGTTAGCACCGTGTAGCAACTAACGTAGCAAAAGAAAAAACTAAGTACCATAACTCTAAGAATTCTTAAAACGTTCTCTGTTAAAGGTATTTTATAAAATTTTTATAGAGGTCCGCTTTTAAAAGTTATTAGTCTTTTACTGAAAGCCTACCGCACTCGTTACTTTTCATTTCAAAACGAAAATATTTTATTCAATATTTTAAACTCGTTTAGAAGCAAAGGGGTATAAGTGCGGTAGACTTTCACTAAAGTACTAATAACTTTTATAAACAGACCTCTAGAAAAATTTTAAAAATTACCTTAAAAAGGGAATTCGCCAAGGATTCTTAAAATTGAGGTATTTAATTTTTTCTTAACCTATGTTAGATGTTACGCTGCGCTAACTTTGCTTCTTATTTACTAGAAAAAAATTTTTTGGAATTTTATTTTAAAGCAAAACTATAATTTTGTGAACTGACTTACCTTAATGGGGCTCTATAGACGCGTAGGAACTCAAAAGCTTAGGTAATGTTTGTTTCATATATAAAGCAAAGCTCCCACTACCTATTCTCATACTTAACTCAATTTTTCGTAATTTGTCACTTGTACCCCTTTGCTTCTAACCCCCTCAATTATCGAAAAACATCCAAAATATCGGTAAAAGTCCAAAAGTATCGAGAAACATCCAAAATATCGATAAGAGTTCAAAAGTGTCGAAAAACGTCCAACATATCGGTAAAAGTCCCAAAGTATCAAAAATCATCCAAAATATAGGTAAAAGTCCAAAAATATCGAAAAATATCGGTTAAAGTCCCAAAGTATCGAAAAACATCCAAAATATCAGTTGAATTCCACGAATAACATTCAAAATATCGGTAAAAGTTCAAAGGTATCGAGAAATACCTAATACATTGGGAAATGTCCAAAATTATCGAAAAACATCCAAAGTATCGGTAAAAGTCCAAAAGTATCGAGAAACATCCAAAATATCGATAAGAGTTCAAAAGTATCGAAAAACATCCAAAATATCGGTAAAAGTTCAAAAGTATTGAAAAACAACCAAAATATCGGTAAAAGTTCAAAAGTATCGAAAAACATGCAACATATTGATTAAAGTTCAAAAGTATCGAAAAACATCCAAAATATCGGTAACAGTCCAAAAGTATCGAGGAACATCCAAAATATCGATAAAAGTCCATAAGTATCGAGAAACATCCAAAATATCGATAAATGTCTATAAGTATCGGAAACATCCAAAATACCGGCAAAAGCCCAAAAGTATCGAAAAACATCCAAAATATCGGTAAAAGTCCAGAAGTATCGAGAAACATCCAAAATATCGATCAAAGTCCCAAAGTATCGAGAAACATCCAAAATATCGGTAAAAGTCTAAAAGTATCGAGAAACATCCAAAATATCGATAAGAGTCCGAAAGTATCGAGAAACATCCAAAATATCGATAAAAGTTCAGAAGTATCGAAAAACATTCAAAATATCGATAAAAGTGCAAAAGTATCGAGAAACATCCAAAATATCGATAAAAGTTTAAAAGTATCGAGAAACATCCAAAATATCGGCAAAAGTCCAAAAGTATCGAAAAACATCAAATATATCGTTAAAAGACCAACAGTATACAAAAACATCTAAAACATTGATCAAAGTCCAAAATATCGAAAAACATCCAAAATATCGGTGCAGAAGGTCGACAGAGTGCAACGAAACAGGTTTCTTGCAAGCAAGAGAAAAACAACAACAAAATTTCTCTCACTCCACTGTCTCATTCAGTTGCTTAACAACACAGCATAACACTGTGGGTGCTGTTGTTGTTGTTATCATATGGGAAACTTTGATCCTGTTTTTAAATGCCTTAACGGCAACTTATGAGGATAATTTTTGGTTTTGTGCATTCTACACCACAGTACCTATCATATAAAAAAAATATCGAACTTCAAGATATAGTAACTTAAAACTTATACATAAACTAAGGACTTTACTCATAAGCATAGTCTTCAAAGGAAATACACGTATTCTTCCTTAAATCTTTCAGAAAAACTAAATCTTTTGCATTTTTTTGACAATTTTATTTAAAACTATAGTACCTACATAGAACACGGTTTATGACTATAGAGGAGAGTGGGGATATGGTGGCTCATGGGGATACATGAACCACTAAGGATACATTTGTTGTCGCGTATATCAATAAACAAAGTCGGCATTAAGTTATTCCGAAAAAAGATTCTTGTGTTCCACTTGTGGCACTGAACTCGATACAATTTCTTGCTATCGTAAGTACCGCTACATTGTAATATCGCATGGCACCTTAAAATTATTTCCAATTTGCTGATAGCTTGTGGGAATACATGAACCATTTTTTGTAAGGATACATGAACGAATTTTTAATTTCAATCCGCATACATTATCAGCATCCGACTTTCTTGGAAGTGAATTTATCAACAGAAACATGGACACAGAGGCGGTCGTTGATAAAGATCTTGAAGAAACCTCGATAATATAAAATGAAATTACTCTTCAGAACACTAACGCTGAAAACAACGATTCAATTCAGTCTGAGGCATCTCGTCATATCGTCCTTGATGCTCTTCCGTTGATATACAGAATGCGTGGGCTTCTGCCAGGAACATCACCAGAAGACATACGAGGATTCCCGAAGGCTAAACCACGGCAGTCTATAGCACAGGGATGAAAATGAGGAGGGAGTGTCATTACTGCAGACTCACCTCAAAGAAAATTGTTCAAGGAAAATCATGACAAGAAAAACTTGTCAAAAACTTCTAGAAAAGAACGAAAACTTCGAATAAATAAAAGATTCGTTATGTTCGATTTCATGCGCCATAAATGTAATGTATTGTTTAACAATAAATAGCTTGCACAAAGAAATAAATAATCACCCTTTGATATATTCGTACAAACTTTTATAAATCCTTGGACGGTGGTTCAAGTATCCCCATGGGTTGGTTCAAGTATACCCACCCGTGGACCATTTGACATGAAAATTTAAACTGTGTATAATTTTATGAAAAGGGAATATTTTATTCTTGAATATATATAGAGTAATGTTTATCTAAAATCATAAGGGAAAAAAACTCACACCAATATTATCTCACTTTTATGTAGTAGATTTTCGTGTTTAAGAATTAATGGAAAACGATGTCTATTTTGAGAAAAAGCTTCGACCAAGCTCTAACTCGTTCATTTATTGTTTTATCATCTGTACCACATTTCAAAAGCGTAGCTCTATTTTTACTACCACCACCATTCCATACAAACCCTTCCACTGTGCGACGTAATCCTCCTCCTCTAACCTCAAGATCGCTGAAATACCTTTAGTGGCCTATAAAAGCTTCGCTCGGTTCCATCCAAAGCAAACAACTCGACTCAAAAAATTATCTGAATACATCTCACTATATACAGGGTGTATGGAAAGTACGGAAACGGTTAAATAATTTGGAAGTTGCAGGTTCATTAAAAAAAAAAACCACGTGTCCAATAATTTTAAGAGAGCTATTCAACGATACCAATCTTGACCCCCACTTAAAGTTTTCTTGAAGCGGTGTAAGAAATATTTCACTACTGTTGATTTTCGTAGCACTAGAGACTTGTTAACTTCACCTATATTCGACCAAAACTCGAGTATATGTAATTCAAACACTTGGGCCGTGACTTGAAAAACATTTTTTTACCTGCAAGACAGAGTTCAGCGACATGTGCTTGGACTAACAGGGGATGTAAATATAACCTCCACCAACGACTCCCTTTTTTATAGGTAGCTAAAAATGTCTCTAGTGAGCCACTTAGAAATTACACGTAAAAAAGTTTTTCAAAAAAATAGATGATTTTTTGTAGCAGCTAGTAAAGATTTTTGGAAACATATTTTTATGATATATTTAAGATAGACTAGGAAATAAAATGGTATTTTTTTGCTTAGAATCGTCCAAAGGGTGATTATCAAAAATATCCAATAAAAAAAAAACATCCAATAAAGAAAAATCCAATAAAAAAATGTCCACTAGTAAAAATGCAAATAAAAAATCATCGATTTTATTAAATTGAGTTAAATTATTTTGATAGAAAACATAGGTTGGAAATTTTTTTTATTGGATGTTTTAACTTTTTTGGATGTTTTTATTTTTGGATGGGATTTTTCCCTTGGATTTTTTTTATGTTTTTTTTTAGATATTTTTGAGTGGAATCCGTCCAATGAATACGTGTAAAATTTTTCAGATTTTTTGAACCTTTTTTAATTTAATTTTTATGTACCAATTTTTGAAAAATTGAAAAAATTTACACGTATCCTTTGAACGATTCTAAGCATTTTATACCTTATACACTTTTTTCGTAAGATGCCTTGATTCCCTCTACCACTTAAAATAGACTTTCACGGCTTCATTACGTAGGGCACTACCTATATTTCGGGAATAGCAAAAAATAACAAGCATTTTTTATTGAAAATGGCTTTACTGTTTTTCACAATATTCCCATTGATGATTAAGACACTTTTGCATTCGTTCAAACCATTTGTCATAGCATTTTTCCGATTCCTCTTGAGACACCTCCAAAACATGGGTTTTGAACACTTCAACTGCTTCTTCGGTGCTTGTAAATCGTTGACCACGCAGTTTACCTTTGATGTTCGGGAACAAGAAAAAGTCATTGGGTGCCCAATCATGACTGTAAGGAGGATGAGTCATCAATTCGATGTTTTGACTGCTTAAAAATTCACCTGCTTCACGAGATGTATGAGAGCTCGCATTGTCATGATGGAGAATGATTCGTCTTCGGGGGTTGGTTTTACGAACAAAACAAATAGCACTTGTACATCAAAACGTTGTGATTACGTTGTGATCATCACTACTAGAAATGCAAAGAGTACTATACGCACATATGGTATTTTTTTAAATTTTCTCGGAGTTGGAGAAATTGCTTAACTTTCTATTAACTTATTTGAAATAAGGATTTTCAATAATAAATGACTAAATTTTGGTACCAAAATCAATAACAATTTATTTCCCGGTCTGTGCTAAATATAGTATTTAAGAAAGCCTTTTTTTACATTTAAATTTGTAAATGGCTTAGTTGAGAAATTTTTGACCAGGCATTTAAATAGGATGTGTCCTAGAGAAATATGTGAACTAGTTCCATCAGTTCGCATTTACTCTCAAAGCACTCGGGCGCCAAATCTGGCCCATCTTTTTCACGTTCCACCGGTGCCAAGCAAAATATCAAACTATCGCGTTCATTCTTCGCCATGCCATTAAGTTGTGGAACAATCGGTAAATTCAAGAATCCATCTATTCGCCTCCCTTTACCCTTTCTCTAAATCAACACAGTGCTATGTATTTATAGCGGCCATCCCATGAGTGTTGGTTTCATTTCCAGATATATAGACTTTTGGAGAATTTCATTGCTGGCTAGGTCCAAAATAACATCCTTACTAGTTTTATTCATAGAAAGGTCAGGCTTATCACACTTTGCCATAAAGGTCAGAGGACAAGTTAAAACTTTTTATTGTGATTTAGATGTTACATATCTACAAACCTGGCCATATTATTTATATAAGTATGTATATAAAAGTACTTGCAATTATCTTCAGTTCCATATTTTAATTTTTTGTTTATTCTGGTATGTGGTATGGTTTTATGGCAGTGAACAGTACCTGTTGTTTATTTATGTAGCATGAAATTTGCATAAATTCTAATAGGACAATAATACCAATGGTTACCGTTTGTTGCTGTTGTTTTTATTGTTGTTTATGTTGCTGTACTTGTAAGTGTTTTAGGCCATTGTATTAAAATTTATGTGATTTTATTGGCCTACTTAACAATGCGTTAAATGTTCTCTGTTGCTTTTACCCGCGGGAACAACATAATAACATTTACCGGTGCCAGTAGGTAGTCCGCTCATTTACTTCTGCTCCTTATGATGTACTCATATATAAGAAGGTAAAATGCCCCATTATATGATTAATTTTCATGGCTGACATCATAAATTAACCAAGTGTGCTTTAACACGAAATCTGAAATTTTCATATTTAATGCTGTGGAAAACACAAAAATTAATGTGGTTTTATAAGAAATAAATAAAAGAAACTGAAAACACCAAAAATAGATATCTAAGGACTTGTACCCAAACAATATTTGTATGGTTTGTTCAAAGAAATATGTGCATAACTCAAAAAACGACGGGGTGTGACAAATAATTAATATTCCAAGGTCGTAAAACCCTCTATGCGGCGGCGGCGGTAATATGTTTTCTGAATAAGAAAAACACGACGAAACAAACCAAAACCAAAACGAAAATAACAAATTCATATTCCTCGCATAGAACACACAGAAATGAAGCATTAAAAGTGCGAAAGCTGAGGAAGGCGCAAATGGCACACAAATTTAGAAGCAAAAGTTAAAGAAGCGAAGAACTGTCACGTTCCTAGAGGGAAAAAATGAAAAATGAAATTTGTCATTTGAATTTTTTTTGCATTGCTTTAGTGAAATTCACCTTTGCCAAATCTGTTGAGTTTTTTTTTCTATCTGCTCGTTAAACTTTTTTTTCAGTTCATTTTAGAAATTCTTTTTTTACCTTCGCATCCTTGAGCACCCTCTTAATTTGTGTTTGCTGAAAAGAAAAATTTTAGAGACTGAGACTGAGAAGGGACTGCACTATGAAGGCTGATGCGTTCTTAGTTTGATGTAGGAAAGTAGGCAAAAATCAGCTTCATAATTTATAAGCTTCGTCCTGTATAAAAAGACAAATGGTCGACGGATATTTTGTGAAACTGGAAGTCATCATTGAAGAATTAAAACTTTCGCATTGTACTCGTACTTAGGCAGGTACATAAATGAAAGTTAGATGTCATCGCAATCGCAAAAGTAAGAAAAAGTTAAATTAAATTAAGTTTCATAGTCAAAAAGCAACCATAGAATGCATGACATAACAAAATTTGAGTTATAGATAACAAAGTAGTTTACACTAACCAACAGAATAAGATGTTTGATGTTAAACAAATCTGTGGACTTTTGACAAAACAACCTAACTCGAAATTGACAACTTTTCAGTAGAGCCTAAAAACTGATTAACTACTTTTTAATAATGTGGCTCAATTTCGTTGATGCAGCTTTGAATCTTCTCTTTCCATACATTTTTACTAATCTTAAAGTGTCAGCTGTCACCGCACAAATAGCGCTAAGTTCAAATCTTGCGTGTGCTATGGGACACGCTTATATCTCTGGAACAAGAAATCATAGAGACATGGTGATTATACCAATAGAAGCGTATTGGGGGTAAGGTTAGGCTAGGCTAGATGACCATGTTGTCATCATTAACTTGGGCCCATTACATATCCGGCAATAAGGGCTTTAGCAAAGAAAGTTTAAGAGAACCACTTGGATCTACATATATGTGACTTGGTCTATGAAAAGGGGGCTTACGTGCGAAAAAAAAAAAATTTTGTAAAAACAACTGGAAAACAACTTTTAAAGGTAAATTTATGCGAATCGGCAAAAAATTGGAAAATTTTTTTTTTTTGACACGTAAGCCCCCTTTTCATAGACCAAGTCATACTACTATATAGACTTAAGATACACACCAAATAGTGAGTCAAGCGATTCAAAGTTTAAATCATCAAAATTCCTTATACACACAAAAAAAAAAGTTGTAAAATCAAATGAAAATGTATTTAAATCAAAAACTTTCCGACACAAAAGGGCGCCAAAGAGGTTTGCATTTAAATCAAAAACAAGAGTTTTAAAATCAAAAACCCAAAAACGTCGTCGTTTTTAACTGTAGAACGAACTCTTTTAAGTCAAATACAAAGTTATTAAATTAATGAAATTTTCTTTTAATTCAAAAACATTTCACATTTGTTTTAAAAATAGTCATGTTTTTAAATCGAATACGTTCCCATTTAATTTTAGAACCAGTTATTTTTTTCTGTGTACGTCTAACTGCAAGCGCTTAACACTCGCAAAAGAAACGAAAGACTGTTGGAGGAAACGTTACTAACAGTTTTCAAGGAGATAAAATATTTAGAAGTAATCCTAGAAAAAAGTCTAGCTTGGAATAGTCATCTTTTTAAACATAACTAACAAAGTCTTAAAGGTAACATATGCTTGCCAAATGCTGTATGGTAAAACATGAGGACTGCGTTCAAAAATTCTGCCATGGTCTTACAAAACTATCACTGTGCCAATGATCACTTACGCTTCATTAGCATGATGGCCAAGTAAAGGCTCAGACTAAACAGAACTAAACTGAATATTCAGAGAGCATGCTTGGATGTTACAGAGGCACAAAGAACGTGCCCAACAGTTGCTCTAGATATGCTTACGGAACTTACTCATCTTCATCTTTTGATTAAGAAAGAAGCAGCCTTCAGTCTACCTTATTTACACCAACTCAAGAGGAAATGTCAAGATCCTGGATGCGTTCTAGGACATACCATATCTTTCAGTCTGCACTAAGGTCGGTAGCAAGTTTGTTTACTCTAGAAAATTCAAAGTGATCATGGAATGATATAAACGATATAATGATATAAAATTGTCTTAGTCTGTAAGGATCTGTTCCAAAGACTTAAATAAATAAATGAAAAAAAATAGGGGGCTCACAGTTATGGCTCACTTATGAGTTCGTGGGAAGATTTTTTTAAAAAATGAGGAAAAAAAGCTTCCATTTTAGAAGCTTCTACGCTTTAGAGTTGTGGGCCTGAGAATGTCTACAAAGAGGCACTTCCGGCACCGACATATGCATTTATTCAGACAGTCGACTCCAAAATCATTAATGGGTTTTTCAATACACTCAAATTTAGACTGGGAGTGCTTTGAACTTCTTCAAGCCTTACCCACAAAGAATGATGTGACTCTAATGCAGATACCAGTACACAAGGGGCATGAAGGCAATGAAAAAGCAGATTGCTTGGCCAATGGAGGCGCACTCAAAAATTTTATAAGCCCGTAACCCAGAATATAATAATAATTGGGGTCTTAAGCCGGGTTTATATCGTATTGCTTTAAAATACCTTTAAATACAGAACAATGTAAAGGAAATGGATAAAATGCAAAGGTTCGCTCTTTTAAGAATGTCTGAGGACTACCCGGACAAATGCATTAGGAGTAGTACTAAATATTTTAGCACTTGATCTTTATATGAGAGAAAAATTGCTGCCAAACAGTTTTGAGACTAAATCAGTCTGATGGTTCAATAAATTAAGCTATGGACATACAACCCTTTTACGAGAAATGAGTGAGACAGATTACGTGGAAGGTCTTGAAGACTGTAAAAAAATTATAAAAGTGTAATTGTTCTTTACAGTTTCCTTTCGAATTAAATTCGAATGGTTCTGAAATGGATTTCGGGACTGGTTGTGAAATATTATGCAACGCAATTAATCTTTCAGAGTCTATAAGATTAGCAGACAAGTATTTTGTATTTCAAGCAGAAATATTTCCGATAGCAGAGGCAACAAGAACTGAGGAAGTATGCCGTTGTCCCAGAGAACTTCAGGCATTTAACAAAAAAACACAATTAATGAAAAGGCATATGAATTAGCTAGGAAAAGCTTATTGATGCTCATAGATCATATTGACCACAGCGTTAAGCCAAACAATGTCATATTTTTTGGAAGAAAAGCTTAGACAAAACGGTACTGCAGATGATGAACAGATGGAGAAGATCGACTCATTATCAAACGACAATTTATAGCATTATTAAATTCAACAAAATTGCTCTTAGAGTGCAATGACTAAATACGAAATTGGATTATGGAATTGTTTAAAAATGCCCATTTGAAGGTTGATTATTTATATCTAGAGTAAAGAGCCACTTAAAAGAGGGATCACAATGGACCTACAGTACAGTGTAAATGAAAGTCGGCTAATCTGCTGATGATGCCTTCATAACCTAATCTAACCTCGGCATCATGATTTTTTTTTTTTAATTCAATTTTTAACCTTTTAGTGCGAAAATCATTTCAAATTTGTTTCTAATATTTTTGAATTATATGTAGGGTAAGGGAGGGAATTATGGACCACCCATCTTTCTTTTTTAAATAAAACCCAAAATACATAAAACAAAACAATTAATTTTATGTCATTCAGTAAAGGAAACAATTTACCTTTATTCTGATTCACTTTTAGATAAATATCTCATCAGGATAAAGAAAAAAAAATTAAAAAACTGAAAACACTCAAAATGAAGATAAAAAAAAGTGTAGTGTAATATGGACCATATAGTCCATTTGGTACAGAAGTTGAATATAAAAATGTCACTCCCACATTCGGCACATTTTTCATGACTCCAAGAACGTCAGATTATACATTCAACCCAAAATTCGCCACGTCGATCTTTTGAGTAAAGGGTATTACATTATATGCATTTTTTATCATTTTTTTCCTTTGTAGTTAACGAATTACATATAATGACCATCAGACTCGTCATGAAAACTGCAACTAGATTCCCCATCTAAAAAAGATGATAAATACATTTGTTTTTGAGGCTTTTTTCTCTGGTGGTCCATATTACCCACAGCACGTGTTGGTGAAATAAATGGTTTTTTATCAAAAACTCTATTGGTTAATGGACTTATTTGTGCTAATAAATTATAAATGGTATTCACTGACTTTACATAATTAACCATTTATTTAAAAACGCGATGTCTTTAAAGTGAAATAATGAAAGATACTCACTAGAAAAAAATTATCACTGATCATTTTTTTAGAAAAATCAACTTTACAGAAACATGCGACTTCACCGAACGCTAAAATCGCCCTATTATAAGCTTTAGGTATTAGCGTTAAGTTTGAACATGAATAACGATAAATCCTATGTATGCAGTAGGAAATAACCCTGTGGTCCATATTACCCACGCAGTCCATATTTTCCTCCCTTACCCTACGTATTATTTGCGCAAATTAAGTAGGTCAAATAAATACCCACATACATTTATGAAAACTGCTATATATTTTTTTAAGTTTAATGACAAATATAATTTCTGGATTTTTGTGGCTATAAAAAGTTTCCTGAAAAAAACCATGAATTAATTTATTGAAGCTTCAAATTGAAATTTTGGAATTACCAATGTATTGTGGAAATGCGTTATAAAAGATAATTTTTTAATAAGAGCGATGCTAAAGGTTAAATATAAATATCAAGAATTTCCATCCCCACAGAGTTTTAGTTTTTTGTATATAAAGCATGGAATCTTTGCTTTTTAAAGTATAGTACCGTCAAAGTTTTAGAACGAAAAACATATATTTTCTATATATACATACGTAACTAAAAATGATAAATAAAAACTAAAAAATGCGTATCTACATTATTTTGTTGATCACTGCTGCATTGTGCATTGCTTTTTGCACAACACATCCTGTTCGTGTTGGTGATGATAACCCAGTTGAAACTTTTGATCGCGGTACTTGTCCTGCGGTAAATCATGTTCGTTTTCCTGATGATAATGATGATAACTCTGTTGTTCGTTTTCCTGATCATAACCACGTTAATAGTCGTGGTGCTTAACCTGATGTAAATCCTATTGCTTATCCTAGCGCACAACTTGGCGAATATCCTGTTTATTTTTCTGATGATAACACTTGTGATCATTCTGGTGGTCATCCTGGTAACAATCCCAAACGAAGTGCCGCTAGATTATCTGATGGTAACTAAAATATATTTTATGTAACGTAAAAATTTTAAAAGATCATCATTAACAGACTTAAAAAATATATTTAGAGAAAATAAAAAATTTCACAAAAATTTTAATTTCTTTTTTTTTAAATAAATTAAAGTTCTTTTGTTCAAAAATTTCATTTCATCCTGCTAAAAATGTTTAAAATCATTAGCCGTGTTTCTTTTGAAGCGTATAAACAATTGTGGATATTTTTAAATTGCCATAACTCATGAACTCTAAGGAACTTTTTTATGGAGAATCACGTTCTCTACAAAAACTTTTTATTTTATTTTTAAAAAAATGTATCTTTTAGGAGTTATTCTATAAAAACTGGTTAAGCGCCGATAAACGGCAAAAAATCACTTTTTTTTAAAGAACTTCTAAATAATTATTTTTTTTTTAAAAAAAAGATTAAAATTATTTGTAGAGCATGTGGTTCTCAATGAAAAAGACCCTCGGACTTTTTATCGTACGACTCACCGTTCATAAGTTATCGCAATTCGAAAATAACCACAATTGTATATACGCGTCAAAACAAACACGGCCATTGAATCAAATTTAATTTGATTTACATTTAATCTAGTCCAAAGGATTTGAAGCGATTGACTTTAATTCTACTTTTAAGATCCAGTTGTAAGCATTTCGATTCTTTTTTCTTTCAAATGCAAGTTAGGGTCGTCCAAAAATATCACTATCTCTTGATTATAATTAATTATTGATTATTATGCAATCGGTATTGAATTTGTTCCAAAGGAACAACTATACCAAATATCAATAAATAACACAAAACAACAATTATGATAAATCAATACGTATTAACACACAAACAAAACTGGCAAAAGTCGGCTTCGCAGCAGGGCAAGGCTGGTGTAGTGGTAACGACTGCTGCTACCAACCTGGAGATCCTTGGTTCGACTCCCGCCCAGACCAAAAACCACAAAAAGTTTTCAAACTTGCAATTTTTCAATTATAATTAATTTAGTAAAATAAATATAATTATAATTACAACAAAAATAGTCTGATGAGTCTTTGTGGCGAAAGACGAAACATATGTCACTATAGCCGTGTTTTTAATCCGTTCCTTGATTTGTCATAATTATGTGTTAGAAAAATGCATTGATAGATTTATATGTAAATCGATCTTTGCAAATATATGACTAAAAGTTCAATTAAAAAAATCAATTATTGATTATATAATTATTGCTCATACGATATTAATTAAAAAGAGCCACAAGTTCCTTCAAGCAAAAAAATTTAAAAAAAAAACCTTAGTTATTCGCCTTATTATAGCAGATATAGTAGAGGATATTGCAATTCAAATATAATATAAAATGCGTGTTCAAACGAGCAGATAGAGCCTATTGGACAATAATAAAAACCAATTTTTTTATGAATTATTTATTAATATGTAGATGGTTTTTTAGCAAAAGAAAACTCAAAATAGGTTAGGCGCCTGGCGGACTTGAGAATGCAAAATATGAGAACCGAAACCTGAGCTCAGATTATTATAGGACCTTATTTTTTATAGCCGTTTATTTAGAAATTTGATCTGCTTATTATAAATCTGAACTTGGTTTTTTTTCTATCATGTAAGGATCCTGAGTTATCCTTGCTTATAGCTTGCTAAATAGCTCTAAGAAGGCCTCAAAACAGTGATTTTTGGACTTCTAAGAAAAGATAACTCAGAATTCTTACATGATAGAAAAAAATCCTAGTTAAGATGCGTAATAAGGAAATCCCAGTTAGTGATAAGCAAAATTAGTCTTGATCTTGGTATCGGTATTAGACCAAGACGCTGATATCATTGCTAGACCAAGACTTCTGTGGTCTTGGTCTTGCTCAGTATTATCATCAAGACTAAGACTGCTTTTTAGTCTTTCGAATTTATTGTTAATAGGTGTGTCACGCCCGTTTCAAGCATAAAATCATATCTCAATTCGAAATTTGGCATCTTTGAGACCAAGACTTAATGACCAAGACACAATATGCAAGAACAAGACCAAGACCAAGACTGCTATGATCTTGGTCTTGGTTTGCTCACCACTAATCCCAGTCCACCATAAACTGCTATAAAAAACTAGGGCACAAGACTATGGTAGGCCTGGGCGGGGAGTAGGGAATAAAAACCTTTGCTCCTGGGTACATCTACTTTCTAGTAACTTGGGGTACTTTATATAAAAATCTGAGCTCGGATTTCAGATCTCATGTTTTGCATTCACAAGTCCCTCTGGATACCGCTCTACTACCCAGTTTCTTTTGACTCGTATATACAATTGAGGAGTGGCCATACTAAAGGGCCTAAGTACCATTTCGAGGCAAAAGTAATCTCATACATATTATGTGCCATAATAATAAGTAATTTGACCGGTATAATTTTTTTTAACATAATGCCATCAATTCCACGCCATCGAGTCAATTTTTCGTGAAAACAGAAAATTATTATCATTTCTAACAAAATGTCACCCGATTCATATTATGACACAACTTTTGCCTCAAGTTTAACCGATCACGCCCATTTTTGATCCCAGATAGCCTAGTTATATTGTTGTCATCTGTACCAAATTTCCTTATCTGTTTGTTTACAGAAGGGCCAATCACGACTCAGCAGGGCTATCAAGGTTCAACATACAAAACTGAAAAAATCAAGAAAATTTATTATCACCATTTGGAGCCGATCGACGACCGTTTTTCATGACCTTGTATATAATGGCCACCCAATAAATATAATAAAATGAAAAATCTTTCATTTTTCATATGTAGATAGAGGATATTGCATTTCACAAAATCGATTGCTGTAGATAGTGAATTTCTTTAAATGGAAAAAAATAGCTCTGGAAGCAAATTTTTCGTTTGGAATTAATATCATAGATGCCATTTGTCTCAATGAAGGTTTTACCATCAAAAACTAATTTTCGTGAAAATTGTAGATAGAGGGTATTGAATATAAGCCGTCGATATATATTCTTGATCAGCGTCACCTCCTGAGTCGATATAGCCATGTCCGTCTGTCTGTCTGGCTGGGTGGCTGTGTGTGGAAATACATTTTTTGGGAAAACTAAGCAAGATAATTCAATGAAATTTGGTACACAGCCCCCGTTGTCAACGGGCACGTCTACCGCCCACACAAAAAATATATTCAAAATGCAACTTTTGGAGTATATTTCACGATAATGCTGTAAAGAAGATTTTATGCAGGGCAAAAAAATCATCATACATACATACATAGCTATGTATTAATTATTATTTCTTTAAACAACATAAACTGTAAGAGAATTTTAAATGTACGGTATTTTAGTTTTAGTTTTACATATGAATTTGAATTTAACATATATATTTTTTTCCTTTTTGTTAAAGACAAAATAACTGTTTCTACCATTTGTGAGCGGAGAGAAGAGCGCAAGTACCGAGGGGTTAAGAGTAAGTACAAGCAAGAGAGAACAAAACAAGGAAAAGAAAGGAACGAATGGAAATCAGAACAAAATTATACAAGCCGGCCGGCAGTCAGATCAGTCGACACCAAGCGCCCAAGGTGTTCACACCACTTTGTCATGCCTTCGTGGCATCGGCACTCCCTTGCCGGCAATTTCGCCGCCAACAGTCGACTCATTGCGGCCGCGCCATACCTTCGCCGAAACCCCGGCATCGGCGACTTTCGCGGCCGTCAACGCCGCCGCCGTTCCTATGGCCGGCAAATTTCGCCGCCAACGGCCGACTCATTGCGGCCGCGCCATTACTTCGCCGTAACCACGGCATCGGCGACTTATCGTGAGTATCACCGCCGCCACCGTTCCAATCCACTTGTCCCCAACCTTTCCCCCATCCTTAATGGAGCCGTATACACGAGGTGGTGGATGCATATCATGCCTGCCTCGGGCATATCGGCACCTGGCCATGTGTACGGAGTGGTGGATGCCTATCATGCCTGCTCCTGACGCATTGCTTAATCCTCTCCAGCGGGGCCGTATACACGAGGTGGTGGATGCATATCATGCCTGCCTCGGGCATATCGGCACCTGGCCATGTGTACGGAGTGGTGGATGCCTATCATGCCTGCTCCTGATGCATTGCCTAATCCTCTCCAGCGGGGCCGTATACACGAGGTGGTGGATGCATATCATGCCTGCCTCGGGCATATCGGCACCTGGCCATGTGTACGGAGTGGTGGATGCCTATCATGCCTGCTCCTGATGCATTGCCTGACCCTAATCCTCTCCAGCGTTACCCTTAATGGGGCCGTATACACGAGGTGGTGGATGCATATCATGCCTGCCTCGGGCATATCGGCACCTGGCCATGTGTACGGAGTGGTGGATGCCTATCATGCCTGCTCCTGATGCATTGCCTGACCCTAATCCTCTCCAGCGTTACCCTTAATGGGGCCGTATACACGAGGTGGTGGATGCATATCATGCCTGCCTCGGGCATATCGGCACCTGGCCATGTGTACGGAGTGGTGGATGCCTATCATGCCTGCTCCTGATGCATTGCCTGACCCTAATCCTCTCCAGCGTTACCCTTAATGGGGCCGTATACACGAGGTGGTGGATGCATATCATGCCTGCCTCGGGCATATCGGCACCTGGCCATGTGTACGGAGTGGTGGATGCCTATCATGCCTGCTCCTGATGCATTGCCTGACCCTAATCCTCTCCAGCGTTACCCGTAATGGGGCCGTATACACGAGGTGGTGGATGCATATCATGCCTGCCTCGGGCATATCGGCACCCGGCCATGTATACGGGGTGGTGGATGCCTATCATGCCTGCTCCTGATGCATTGCCCGACCCTAATCCTCTCCAGCGTCATCCTTAATGGGGCCGTATACACGAGGTGGTGGATGCATATCATGCCTGCCTCGGGCATATCGGCACCTGGCCATGTGTACAGAGTGGTGGATGCCTATCATGCCCACTCCTGATGCATTGCCTGATCCTGACGCATCGCCAACCTACACGGCAACATCACGATTTCTCAGCCACCTTTGTTCCGCCAGGGGTTTCACTCTACCAAATCGTTCCCATGGGAATGAATCACTGGGGTTTCATAGTCCCACTTGGTCCCTTCAGGGAAATGGACATTCCCCTTTGCCCACACCGTTCCACAAGGGTTTCATCATCCCAAACCGTTCTTTGTGTTCCTTAAGCCCAAACGTTTCAGAGGGGTTTCACTCTTCCAAATTGTTCCCATTGGAATGAATCACTGGGGTTTCATAGTCCCACATGGTCCCTTCAGGGAAATGGACATTCCCCTTTGCCCACACCGTTCCACAAGGGTTCCACGCTCCCAAACCGTTCCCTTATTTGCGTTCCAATTGATTCCCCCTAGCTCTTAAACTCCCGTTATCATTAGGATAATGGAACGAAAACAGTTATTTGTTTTATTGTATTTTATATGTATCATAAATAGTAAGTAAGATTTTGTATATAAGCGTATGCACTAAGTAGATATAAAGTAGTCTAAGTAGGAGAGTCTAAGCAGGAGAGACGAAGCAAGACAGTCTACAGAATCAGAAATAAAGAAATTGAATTAAACTTAAAACTAATAACTCTTTTTGTATTTTTTTTGTAACGATATTTAAACAGGATTGGCCCTGGACAACCGCCTGACGCTTACCCCGGCGAAACTTCGTTACAATGCAACCAAAATACACATAAATACTACGAATTGTAAGCGCAAGCTATGAGCAAAAACTGGGCGAATTTGGACAAGATTGCGTGGCACCTCTCATATAAGCAAAAGCTCGAACTAAATTTTACTCAGACACTTAGAATTATAAATACAAGCTTTAAGCAAAAACTGGATAACTGGAGGCGTGGCACCTCCCATATAAGCAACATTTTCAAAATACTGCTGTGTAGGGTATTTAATGTTTGGCCAGGCCAAAGTTAACACTCTTACTAGTTTTGAATTATGTTTGTATGAGGTGGTATTTTGCACAATTTTGCAGTAATAAAGTATTAATGGGGTTACATGCAATATTCAAGAGATAGTGGTATTTTCAGACAACCCTAATGCTCATATATGGTATGAAAATCCTATTCACAATGTCAAGGTAAATATAAAAATTGTACATAATCAATGATGTAATTTAAATCAATGTCTTAATAATTCATTCTAATAACAAAAAATATTTCCTTTCCTTTGTCGCAAAAGAGATAAATGTTTTCCTTTTTGATATAAATGATATACATAGTATGCACCTGCATTAGACTGGTCCAAAAGAAAAAGTATCAAGTTGTGCGAGATATTTCAGAAACGTTGGATTGCATAACAAGTAAACATAAAGTATTTTAAAATTGAAAAAATAAGACTTTTGCTTATTTTGCTATTTTGAGAGCGGTAGTTGACTACGAAATTTGGTATTTTTCAAAAATTGCAGAAAAAAGCAACATGAAATTCATAAATAAAACTTCAAATTCTTTACTTTATACGATTTTGATATTCTAAATGCGGTCAATTACGGCAAACATTTTAAAATTTACTAATCACAAAAAAAAATGTTCAGAATCAAACTTTTCTGTCCCACATTTTACATAATTTATTTTTTCCTGTTGTAGTTAAGTAAAAATCCTTGATATGAAAACTCTTACTAAAAAAAATAAATTTTGTGTTTCCAAACAATTCTGAACCAGTCCAAATGTACATACATACATACCTACATAACAGATAGCAAAGTTAAGTAATTGTTTTGAGAGGAAATGTTAAATAAATGGTGTTCATCAGATTTATCCATAGTCAAAGCTTTCTATATCCTCCACACATGGTGTTGGGCGTATCTACTAAGAAAGAAAATTGCCTTATGAAAGTGCGTATAGAATACACTTAAAATGCATGACTCACCTTAACATAAATCTTCTAATGTCCTTATATCACTAGTGTGTAATAATGTTTAAAATTTTTTGTTTTTGATTAGATCAAATCAATTTAATTGTAGTTTAATGATGAAATGTACAACACACAAATGAGTCTATAATTTTTTGAACTTTTGTTTCAACAAATACATACTCATAGGTATGTCATGCCACGCAGAAGGAAAAGGAGACATTAGCCATCATCACCTTGGTGGAACGAAGATATCAGGCGCCTTCGTTAGGAATGCTATAGACAACAAAGAGTACAGGAGCGAGCCCGAGGCAGTGGCAGTTATGAACAACAAAATTATATCTATAACCAAAAGCGCAAGGAGCTTCGCAAATCAATAAAAAGAAGTAAGGAACAGTTTTAAAGGTCCCTAATAGACGAAATTGAGGGAAATCCGTTGGTTAGAGCATATCAAATAGCAAAAACAAAGATTAAAGGCAAACCTTCCACAGCACCAAGCTGCCCACTCTTGCTGCGTGTGATAGTGTGTAGTTTATTTCAACCAAAAACGACCGGAAATATTTGCAGAATTATACACATCTTGCCTTAGAAAAGGAATTTTCCCAAAACAATAGAAGGTACAGCGCTTAGTGCTTATACCAAAAAACGGTAAGCCGCTACATGAGCCGTCATCAGCATGCTTGACACTTCAGGCAAAATATTAGAAATAAATATTGTTGCAAGACTGGAACACTTCATTGAAGTTCGATCGATCGATGCTATTTCAAAAGTATGCAGCATAGCCCGGCGGGCACTTGAAGGAACACGGTGGGTAGGAGGCTCGAAAGAATACTGCGAGCACTCACCTATCTAATATATGATAAAGAGTTACTTTTTGGAAAGGATCCTCGTTAATGATTCGGATGATGGCCCAAGAACTTACCCAATGACAGCAGGAGTACCACAAGGTTCAGTGCTGGAGCATGTATGATAGGTTTTTTAGGGTTGAAAAACCAAACGGAGTAGACATTGTTGGGTATGCTGATGATATTGCAATTGCAGCAGTGGCTAAACACACCACTGAACTTGTTAAAAATTGCAACACCACAATATTGAATGTTCAAGCATTTGTCATTGTCCGTGCGTTGGTCCCAAATGCGGTAAACCAGTAATCAGTATGAATCGTGTATGCTGCCTAGTAGTATCTTCTAGAAGATTCTCTTTTCAATAATAAAAAAAAATGCCAAGTTTTGGAAAACTTATATTTTTTAATTTTTTTTGACCATACCACAAGAACATTGCTTATGTACTTATGAATAAGTGACTATCGACTATCGCCTTGGATCGTTGCAGAGTTTATTTATTTTTTTGGTAATATCCTTTAATGTTTCAACTACGTACTGAGCAACTACAACAACAATCAAATGCTTACACAATTGCAAAAACAATGAGTAGCTGTTCTCTCGGGACAATATCCATGTTGTGTTTACACATTTACTCATTGTGTCATAAAATTGTGCTTTGGGCAGTGCTTTGTAAATGATTATCCTTTGATGTAAGCAACAATAAACATATTTCGTATTTGAAGAAGTTTCATTTAAGTACTTACATATATATATGTTATTCCACATGGATTTCACTAAAACATAGCCGCCCACGCGTGCCATCGCAAAGTGCCATTATTTGAAAATCACTTGATCTCACGTGCCACAGCAAAATTTAATTTTTGAAAATGAAAATCGCACACGCAAGTAACGGTATATGCGAAATTTTGAAGAATTGCGATCGACCACCAGCAACAACATATGCGTAAATTTTGTTGTTGTTTTTTGCGACCGCACAAGACTGTGTTTTGTTGTTGTTTTTTCGTCCACACAGGACTGTATGTTTTGTTGTTGCAACAAAACGCAAGGGTTCCTGTCGAAAAGAAAAAAAACAACAACACACAATGGCAACAACAAATTTGATCATTTTATGAACTTTCAGGATTTTTAGATTTGCGAAAAAAAAACACTCGCACAAGTAACTGTTAATTTAAAAATCTTTGCTGGTTGTTGTTTTGAATAATTTTAAAAAATTTATGTTTTCTTTTTTATTAATTTTACATGGGGGCCACGACTTTTTATGCGAGTGCCAAATTTTTATAATTTTACTCTAGACGGGCAGCTATGCACTAAAAGAAGAACTTGATGTAATAAATGAGTTTAATATAGAATTTAATAAGGGAAGAGTGTAAAAGTGAACTTTTATCTATCATTATGTGATTCTACAGGTTCGATGCGGTTTAGTAGCACACTGGAAAATGTAAGATTTCTGGGACAATTCTGAACAACTTTTCTTAGTTTCATTTTTCGAAATTCGCAAAACTGACGGAGATATAGCCATCGGAGGATCGAGATATAGCTTTATGAAAACCGGTATAAGTTCGGAACCCCTTGATGAATTTTAGTAATATTATATCATATGAAAGGTATTTAAATTGGCTACAAAATTTATGCGCAACAGTTTAAAATCTGAGTCATGGTTTTCTAGATATGGGAATTTTTCGAAAAATTTAATCAGATTTTTTTTTAAAAGCAATTTTTTTCTAAAAACTCTATTATTAACATACAGTTTTGGTAACAAATTATGAAAGCTCAATTTATTTCCATACATTTGATATATAGCTGTTTATTTTGAAAGTAGCCTAAGTCCATTATGTCATAATATGAATTAGCTGGCATTTTGTTCAGAACGAATTAAATTAAATTCTGTCTTTACAGAAAGTTTACCACATTGTGGAAATTAATGGCGTTATGTTTAAAAAATAGTATCGGGAAAAAAACCGATTATTACGGCCCATAATGTGAAGGACATTACTTTTTCCCCGAAATGGACTTATGTAGGTCACTTTCAAAATAAACGGCTCGTATAATTTGTACCTGATTTTTTTCATTAGCATAAAAGCAACTTTCCATTCAAAACTAGAAGCCTATTCAATATAAGTTGGCTTGGGTTAATATTGATTATAAATTTTGCAATGCAAAACGAATTAAGATGTTTGACGAGTCCTTCCTGGTTATTAAATAACACAGGTTTACAAAAAAAAAAAAATGTCATGGTGTTTTGACCAGACTATGTGTTTCCTAGTTACTTTGACGTCCTGAATCCGAATCCGGAGTCCTTTTTTTTTCAGAACGTCTGAGAAAAAAATTTCAAGGTCATATGGGGTCCATGTGCCATTTAGTGATAAATTCGCTAAATTTCTGAAACTAAATTTTTATCATTAATCCTTTAAAAGAATATGTGATCAAAAAAGTTCTCGGATCTAGTTTCGGAGATATAGCCATCGGAAGATCCGGATATATCTTCTATGAAAAACGCTATAAGTTGGGAACCCCTGGATGGATTTGAAAAATATTGGTGTCATATGAAAGGTATTTTGACAACCTATAAAAATATTTTGCTAATATTTTCAATTGGATTCATAGTTTTGGAGATATGACCTCTTTTGAAATTTTGTGAAATTTTTCAATTACAACAACAAATAAATCAACGACACCAAAAAACAAAAAGAACAACAACAATAACAACAACAACAAAATACCTTTCATATGGCTCAAATATTTTCCAAATCCATTCAGGGGTTCCCAACTTATAGCGGTTTTCATAGAAGATATATATTCTGATCTTCCGATGGCTATATCTCCGAAACTAGGTCCGAGATACCCTTTTTGCTCACATATTCTTTTTAAGATCTAAGAGCTCAATGATTAAAAATTAGTTTCAGAATTTTAGCGAATTTATCACTAAACGACCCCATTTTGACCTCCATATTACCTTGACCCGGGATTCGGATTCAAGACGTCAAAGTCCCTAGGAAACACATAGTCTGGTCAAAACGCCATGACATTTTTTTTTTTTTTTGTAAGCCTGTGTAATTAATTTGAAAAAATGTTCCCAAATATGTTCAAATATCGTCGGGCTTAACTAGATATCTACATTTTTAGTTGTTTTGAATTAACTATACAAGAGCGTGAAGAAATAAAGCCTCTACGTCCCAGTGCAGTCAGTTTTTTGCAATGTAGTTCCCATCAGATTGATTAACCAAAACTATAGCAGAAAACTTAAACTATTAAGGGTGTAACTTTTGGTCTGGCCAAAAAATAAATACCCTACACTGCAGTATTTTGAAAATTTTGCATATATGAGAGGTGCCACGCCTTTTTGTCCGTGTTCGCCCAGTTTTTGTTCAGAGCTTGTATTTATAGTTTTTAGTGTCTGTGTGAAATTTTGTTGGATTATCTCAAAAAACTCTTTCAGCATAGCATTTTGAAACTTTTGCTTATATTGTAGGTGCCACGCCCCCTTGTCCGATTTCACCAAATTTTTGTCAAAAGCTTGTCTGAGTCAAATTTGGTTTGAATATCTCAAAAAACGCTTTCAGTACAGCGTTTTGAAGCTTTTGCTTATATGGGAGGTGCCTCACCCTCTTGTCCGGATTCGCTCAGTTTCTTTTCAGAGCTTGCGCTTACAATTCGTAGTATTTATGTGTATTGTAATTGCATTGTCGTGAAAAATACTTCTAAGGTAGGCGTGTCCGTTGACCGATTTTGCTCATTTTCAATCCCCCGAGCTAACTTTAACGACGGAGGCAGTGTACCAAATTTCATTGAATTATCTTGCTCAGTCAGCCGACCAGCCAGCCAGCCATGGCTATATAGACTCAGGAGGTGACGCTGATTATGAATATATATGCTTTTCTATATCTGCCACGCCTCCTTCTCTGCGTTACGAACGGAAGGACAAAGTGAATATACCCTGTAGTTTTAGCCCGACGATATGAGCTTTGAACTCGAATAAAAACGCTTCGCTGTAAATCCAAAAAAATTAAATAAATTCATTAATATTTATTTCATCATTATGTTTTTCATTTACTGTAATTATTAAATTAAATTACGTCAGCACCCCGAGGGTGCTGGCTACAAAAATATTGTTAACTCAAGCATAAATAACGCATTTCAGCAACCGCCAATTTTTAATTTAATTTAAGGGTCATTAAAAATGAACTTTGTTACCAAACGCTTTCAGTTCGCTTAGTTCGCTTTAATTTCCATAATTTCTGCCTTACTACCAACCGTCCAGCAAACCGACCAACAAACCATTTGGAGTCAGATGCCGCCGCCAAATGCAATGAATGTACTGCCCTCAGTACGAGTATTATTTGAACCAAATTAAGCAAACAGTCGGGCATTGGAGGTGATATTTATTTGGCAATAATTGCATTGCTCTCGATGGATGCAGCAGTTTACGACCAACAAATGGCCGTTTATTCTGTCACCAATGCAAAAATATGGCCCCATATTGCCACATTGTGCATAAATTAGTGGTGTGCGTTAGTAGTGCGTAGACCATTTGGTGAAACCATTAAGTTGCATTACATCCATCCCAGAGTTCACCAAAAATTGTTTGCATTGGTTTTATTTAAATACATCATCGGTGATAATTTCCGAGTAAATATTTTTGTGTTCAGTCATCTAAATTTGATTTGTTGATGTATTTTATGACCAACCAAAAGCAAAAATTCATTATAATGCATTGCCATCAAGTTTTTTGCGGTTCGAATTCAAATTATATTGGGTTTTTATACAAATAGAAAATTGTTTTTGTTAGTAAATTGTTTTTGTTAATAAATTGTTTTCGATGTGTAAGAAACAAAAACTGTTTAAAGCATTTCGTCAGTAAGCTGCAATATTAGGTATATTCCTTTTCAGGCTTTTGTTCAATTGTAGTAATTTTCAAATTACGATAACTCGTGAACTGTGGATCTTACGATAAAAAGTATCAAGGTCAATTTAATGGAGAATTACATGTTCTATAAAAAATTGTTTATCTGCTGCAAACAAAATTTATCGTTTAGGAATCATTCAATAGAAACCAGTCACGAGTTATCGGAATTTCAAAACTAACACAATTGTATATAAACATCAGAAGAAACACGCCTATTACTTATTTATTTATTAAAAAAAATTGGACACTGTTTTCCCCGAAAGTTTATCCAAAAATGTTGAATTGGCGATATTAAATCCATAAAATGATACAGGTTTTCAACTCCAAGTTCAACCTTTTCCATACCAAATTCATCCTTTTTCAATTCAAATTCATCCTTTTTCAATTCAAATTCAACTTTTCCAAATCAAATTCAATCTTTTCCAAATCAAATTCAACTTTTTCCAAACGAATTCATCTTTTTCCAAAACCAAACTCACCCTTTTCGAAATCAAATTCACCTCTACAAAAAATCACGTTTAAAATGATATATCTCTGCACCTACACCAGCTACACATAGATTACTACTGTATCTACCAAATACGTGCAAAAGTGTGGAGGGGATTGAAAAGGGGGCGTAGCACCCACTCACAAAACTAAAATGTTTGCAAGTGCAACCATATCATAAATTTTACTGTAGTTTTATTATTCGAGCTATTTTTTTTTTTTTTTTTTGATACTGGAAAAACAAGGCACTTTAGTGTCAAAATGAAGTCAGTCTATAGAGAAGGTTCGGATCTTGAGTTTTTTAGATCAAATACTTTAGTTCAGTTTAAAGCTCGCGAGGATGTCTTGTGAATGCCCCTAGTTCAAATGACGATAAAAGGTCGCAAAAACCTGTATTTTTTTTTCCTACCTTAAATTGTACAACTTTTTATATGGAATTCTACATAAGTTCTGCAATTTTGGAGATATCGGCCATTCCATTTCGTATTTTTTAACCCTTAACCCACGGTATATTCACGTTGTCCTTCTGTTTGTAACGCAGAGAAGGAGGCGTGGAAGATACATAAAATATATATATTCTTAATCAGCGTCACCTCCTGCGTCGATATAGTCATGTCCGTCTGTCTGGCTGGTTGGCTGGGTGTGGGAAAACTGAGCAAGATAATTCAATAAAATTTGGTACACTGCCTCCGTTATCAAAGTTAACTCGTGGGTTTGAAAAGGTTCGTAATCGGTCAACAGACACGCCTACCGCCCATAAAAAAAAAATATATTCAAAATGCAACTTTAGGAGTATTTTTCACGACAATGCAACCGAAATACACACAAATACTACAAAATGTAAGCGCAAGCTCGGAAAAAAAATTGAGCAAAATCGGACAAGAGAGCGTGGCACCTCCCTTTTAAGCAAAAGTTTCAAAATACTGCAGTGTACACACAAAAAAAAAGGGACATAATATTAACGAAAAATTTATTATTCCAAACGAAAAAATTCATCGAATATGAGCCGAGAACAGCATTCATTGACTATAAGTATTTTCAATCATACGTTAAATAAAGCATACGTACGCTTATGAATTATTCATAAAATGTAAGAACTTTTCTAAAAATCTATGAACAAAATTCGTAAATTTTTTTTATGAATTATTTTTAAAACGTAAGAACTCGTTCATAAAATCTAAAGACGAAATTCCGAATTTTTTTTTTTTTTTATTTTCAAAATAGAAAAATTCAATTAAATTTTTAAAATACAAATTTTACACAAAAACGTCAGAGGAGTCTGTAGCGTATGTGATAAGGAGCTAGTAATATTTCTCTGCGCTTTGGTTTCCGGGTTCGAACCCCAATGCGGGTGAAAGTTTTTTTTTATTATTTTTTTTGTATTAGGAGAACGCTCAAGCTCCAAGGCATAGGACATACAATAATGAAATGGAGTAGTGTGTCTTAAGGAAAGTAAGCTCCGCATTCTAAAGAACGCTTTTTAAGGCGCTATTTTTCCTCTTGGGAAAATAAATACTTACCATAGCATGCTTCTATGCCTAGAGGTTCCAAGAGAATACTCACACACTCATAGCATGATGGTGTGAGCGACATAAAAAGGAACTTTCAACAATACTTTATTTGAAATTTAGCATAAACCAGTCTAGAACCAAAAGAAGAAGATGAAATACAAACTGAAAATAATATTTCAAATTGATGATACTTTTACTTAAAATTTATGAACGTTTCGTTTAATTTTATGTAAACATACATAAAATTTGTATCTGTAGATTTATGAAATGTTGTTATTCGTACGAAAAAATTCTTAAAATTTAAGAACGGAAGTTCATAAAAAAATTTCTCATAGAAAAATATTTATGAACTCATGTACTTACGGTTAATGAATCGTACTTAAAATCAAAAAATTTTAATGAAAAATTTTGATTTGAAAATCAATGAATTTTGGTGTATGAATGCCGTTCATAAATATTATGTTCAATATTTTTTTGTGTGTAGGGTATGTAATTTTTGTCCAGGCCAAAAGTTACACCCTTACTAGTTATTTTTCACCTTGAATGGATGGCGTTAGGAAATAACGCAGAAATATTTGCTATAAGATTTCACTACTAGCTTTTAAACACGTAAAGATCGAAATTTGAGCCGAAACCAAAAAAATCGTTAAAATCAATCAGGACTTTTCACATAGCATATTAATTACATCCCTGACGTGCTTACCTTAAGTTTTAACAATTTTTCGTCTTTGGTAACTCTAAGTGAAATTTTTTGTAGGATATTTTTGCAAAATTGTTTAACCCATTGTGGCTCAGTTTTAGAAAAAAGGGTCAAAAAGACCCATAAAAACAGGATATAATAGGTTAATGTGTTCTAGGAAAACAATCCTTGTGTGATTTCGTTATGATTTTGTGAGAACGAATTTTGTCCAAAATGTAGTTTTAGACTTTAACAGTGGGGTGAAATTTGGAAAATATTGATTGTTAAAAGTGCTTACTGATTTTAACGATTTTTTTGCTTTCGGGATAAAATTTTGCTATCTTAGTGTTCAGCAACTAGTAGTGAAATTGTATAGCAAATATTTCTATAGTACATACTGACTCAATATTCCCATGTTTTAAGTGTAATTTTTTTAACTTTTTAAGAAAAGGGCAAAAATGACCCACATGTGGGGGTTGTACAGGGTTAAAATTTGCTACAAAAATATTTCCCGTAATATCTTGCATAAGTTTAATGAACACATGATACACCTCAAATGTAAGGATCATATAGTTAAATTTATCGATTTAACACAAGAATGCGGAATTTTTGTTTTTTCATGTACAGTGGATAAAAAAAACTTCAAAAATCGAATAAAAAAATGTGACGTGCAGAAGAAAAACCACGAGACACGGGTATATTTTTTTTAACGACTACTTTAAGAATTTTTTTGGATTTTCTAATGTGTTTTTTTTTTTTTTTTTTGTGTCGAACAGTGTTATCGCCCAAATCATTTTCATATATGGGAGTTATTTTGTTTTTATTTTGGGTGTTATTCCGTTTTTTTTTTGTGCGTTATTTGGTTTTTTTTTGCGCGTTATTTCCAAAATGATTATCGCCCAAGTTTATATGAAAATAATTTTTGCGTTATTTCGCCTTTGTCTTTGGGCGTTATTTCCTAACGCCTGAATGGACAATATTTTCAAAACTACAGAACTTACGCAGAAATAATTTGAAGAATCGAATTAATCGGCTCAAAATCCAAAACCAAAGTTTTTTCTATATTCGGGACCACTTTTCGGTTTTTAAAATGATTTTTAATGCATCAAACGTTCTCTGAATTGTTCGAAAACAGGATGACGTTTTATTTTGTTTCTTAAATTCTAATAGGCCATCCAATAAACCCAATAAAATGTATAGAAAATAAAAAAATTCTGCCTGAAATTCCCTCAAATCAGAAAAAAATCCTAATATATTATTTTGACAGACAATATTTCGAGCAGTTGAAATATCAATTGCATTACAGCAGCCGTGGTTAATGTGAAACTTGATTTAAGTTAATAAATTCATTAAAAAGTATTTGGTTTCATAAACCTTGTTTTCTTGTGTGTATTTTTGAACTGAGGAGTAACTTTTCAAAAGGGCGTAAAACCACTTCCAACCTCGAACAAACCTAAGGATGCCATCGCCATTACCATGCTAAAATGCATCCTCTAGTACAAAATTCATCAAAAAAATTCATTTTTCCAAGGTAAAATCATGATCAAAAGTCGCAAAAAGGCGTATTTGAAATAGTGGCCAAGAAAACTTTTAATATTTTTTATATGCCCTAGGCTATATAGGTGCTTACATACCATGCCTATAAACATCAATATAAACTTCCAAATGGTGAAATAAGAGTGATTTGCAAACAAAAGGGCTTATTTCCAAATGCTTTTTACTTTTTGCAATTACTACAAATATGTTACAACAAAAATGTTAAGGGGATTAGAATCTATGGTCAACTCACTATAACACTGGAGACATTAAAAAAAAATAAGTTATTGGAAACAGCCCATAAAAGTTTTTTCTTATTACTGAAAATTTGTTTGACAGCTGTCTTCAGCCAAAAAATTTTACATTTCTACTGTAAAAAAATTAAACGTCCTAAAAAGTCGTTGAAGTGGCTTCACTTCCACTTCGAAAATAAAAAGTAATCAAAAAGTTTTCGAAACTAAAAGTAATTGAAATCAAACGGATTACGCAACAGGCCGGATGATGTTGCTTTTATCGAACAGCTGAAAAGAGATTTAAAATTAACTTTGTTATCAAAGGAAAAATGTGAGTGATCAGCAAATCATCATTTACAATTTAACACACACTAAGCATTTACATAATCACCGTGCTTATTCCATATACTTCAACCTTAATCAAACTGCAATCAAAGCAATACTTGGTACTTATGTAACTAACAGCACCATATAACTACTTATGTCAACTGGTTGCGATACCTGAAATTTCATGAAAGATCTTTATGCGTCGAATTCAAGTTATTTTTCAATTTTAAGCAACGCAAAACCTAACACTCTCTTTAATGCACAGTTGTGGAAGCAACTTCGACTATTTTTAATGACAATTCTTGCTTAAGTTAAGTGTGAAAAATACTGCTTGGTAAAAACTTGACGGATATTGGCATACAAACGGTGTTAAAACGCTCTCCTTTAACAAAGATTAATCCTTGCAAAATCCTTTATCAATTATAAGCAGCTTCCTACTTCAGACCACAACTTTTACTTTTCATATTACAAAGGAATAATCTTGTGCTATTCATTTCCTTAAATAACAATAGAAGAAATATGTTAGTGTGTGTATTCTGAAATCAACAACAATACAACAAGTATTAAGGTATAACAACACAAGGACGAAGGACACTTAAGCAAACAGCGCAAGTAAAATCAAATAACTGAATTATTAATAAGTGTGAAATGGTTTCGTGACCAAGTTGTTAGTAGTTTGTTGGAAAAGCTTTTGAAATGGTAATGAAATTTCTGGCGCACTGAATTTAATAAACTTAAGATGCGTTTCGTTCTGTTTCAGAATAAAGAGTCCTTAGTCGAAATGTGCTGCTCAATTTTCGTTATTTTTTTTTTATATTAATTTATACAGTTGCTAAAATTTGCAAGTCAATTTTATTAGCAAACAAGTGCTATGCATTTTTAAATGGTATTTTGTTGGTACATTGGAAGTTACATTGTAGAATATATAGAGTTCAGTAATAATGAACTTAAGTCTAGCATAACTCTTTATTGTGAAAGACTTAACATTGGTTGAATTAAAAGGGCTATTTAGTAAACAAAGTCTGACCAAAGTTGGTCTGACCAAAGTTGGTTCATTGTGCTGATACTTATTAAATGATATGATAGAATTTACATTTTCAAAAAAACAAGTCACTTGACCTACAATAAACTGTTGAAAATATATTCTGTGCGTTCATGACCTCATTAAGCTCGAAATGCTTTCGACGCGCTTTTGTTGTCAATTTCCCATATTCTGCTTCAGGAGCAGCAATATTTTTAATGACAATATTGCCACTGATTTCCATAAATTATAAATACCACTTTAATAAGCATAATTAAAGAGCAATTTTTAAAACCAAAATTTTGTTTACAGTTTGAACCATTTCTGTAAAGTTTGTGTTGACATACATAATTGAGTTTATAGTTTAAAATCACAACTCCATTCAAGTAAAAATTGAAAAAAATCTCAGAAAAACTTTGCTGTTGGTGTTAATAATGAATACAGCAGCATTATGTTCATGTCATATTTCATTTCCAACAGTTTTGATTTGTTTTCGTCTATTTTACGATGTTGTTTTTAAGGACAACTTGTTAAAAGTTTTATTAAAAATTTTTTATGATGTCGTTAAATCCAAAGCACACGGACGAAGCATGTCGAATTATAAATGAAAAATGGTTCATTTAAAGGGAAAATGTTCACAAAATACATTGGAAATACGTTTTCTTCTGCATTGAAGTGTGCTTTTTTGAGTAGGCGTGATTGTATAAGGACTCTCCCAGAAGAAACTTGCACTTTTGTTGCTCATTAATAAAAAAATACCCAAAGAATGTTTTTTATTATTATTGATAATATAAAAAATATCAGAAAACTGTTCTTTTTAATAGTTCTGAGACCTGGCTAGTCAATAATAAAATACGGGCAAAGCTTCTGAGTTCCAACAACAGGTGACTCCTCACTTGTGAGTAGACAAATTGGAACCCTCATTTGCGTCCACATCTTTATAATAATTACTTGTATTTAAAGTATTAATAATATTAAGAACTAATTAAGTAAGGAATTTCTAGTTAAATAAGTCTAAAATTAATTTATAACTAAAGATTTTTAGTAAATATATAGTTTTAAGACAATCACATCCAACGTGCTTGACAAACTATCGTGCAACCGCTTGACAAACAGTTGCACAAGAATGCATGATTATCGCGTGCAGCAGCCACCCTGGTCCCGAAACAGTGAGTGCCAACTTTCAAATCCAATCGAAAAAAGAAAACAGCTGATCGTGGGTGAAAATGGAATGGTGGAATGCAAGTTCCGGCATTGGTATCGTTCTTTTGTAACCTGACCGACAACGAGGTAAGACATGTTCTTTGAATATTTCAACCATTCTTGGACGAAACTGAGACTTTCAAGAGAAAACCAATACACACGTATCAGTGGGCATTGACTAAGGCCGTAGGTTTTGTTTTCCGAAAATTTTCTGACCTGACTCGAGAGTGAAGCGGTGGCAAAAACAAACAAGGACAGGTTAGCAGAGGACAACGGGAAGGCAGCGGTGGCGCGACTCTCTTGAATCCTGACATTTGGACGGAAACACAGACCGATGACGCGATCGTAAGTCCACGGGGAGGTTGTGGTGGTGCGACTCCTGGTTCGGTTGACTTTGACATTCACGTTTTACCCACATTTTCATCATCCATACAAAGCCCATTTGTCACCCGCACTTCTAAGCTTCTAGTTTAATATATTTTAAGAGTGCTTTCCAGGAGGAGTGAAATAAAGTTATGAAATAAAACCAGTGAAGTGAAAAGTGTTTCTTTCCGTGGTGGGGTAAAATTTTGTATACGAACCCTGGACACCGACGGCTACACCCTGGCTAGCGGTAAAAAGTTTCGTTACACAATATTCTACGATTATGCAGAATTCAGCGCCAAAATATTCCAACGCAGCAATCAAAAGCCGTACGATGAAAAATGCAGTCCTTCAATGAAACTCATAAAGCAAAAAATATAGAGGAAGAATACTTGGAGAAGAACAATAGCAAACAAAATCTTAAAATCTTCTGGATATAGACTGAAATAACTGATCGTTTTTCATTGAAAAATATTTTTCTCACCTTCATTAAGTGTTATAGTGTTGTTTCGTTGACAATAACTAATTTTTTTCTTCATTTACGTACATATATCTGAAATCTTATAAATTTTTTGAAGAATTCGTTTTCATTAGAGCCCATTAACTCCCAATCGGTGATGTTGAGTGGAGTTGAGTTGAATTGAGTTGAGTTGAGTTGAGTTGAGTTGAGTTGAGTTGAGTTGAGTTGAGTGTTGTGTTGAGTTGTGTTGAGTTGTGTTGAGTTGAGTTGAGTTGAGTTGAGTTGAGTTGAGTTGAGTTGAGTTGAGTTGAGTTGAGTTGAGTTGAGTTGAGTTGAGTTGAGTTGAGTTGAGTTGAGTTGAGTTGAGTTGAGTTGAGTTGAGTTGAGTTGAGTTGAGTTGAGTTGAGTTGAGTTGAGTTGAGTTGAGTTGAGTTGAGTTGAGTTGAGTTGAGTTGAGTTGAGTTGAGTTGAGTTGAGTTGAGTTGAGTTGAGTTGAGTTGAGTTGAGTTGAGTTGAGTTGAGTTGAGTTGAGTTGAGTGTTTAGTTGAGTTGAGTTGAGTTGAGTTGAGTTGAGTTGAGTTGAGTTGAGTTGAGTTGAGTTGAGTTGAGTTGAGTTGAGTTGAGTTGAGTTGAGTTGAGTTGAGTTGAGTTGAGTTGAGTTGAGTTGAGTTGAGTTGAGTTGAGTTGAGTTGAGTTGAGTTGAGTTGAGTTGAGTTGAGTTGAGTTGAGTTGAGTTGAGTTGAGTTGAGTTGAGTTGAGTTGAGTTGAGTTGAGTTGAGTTGAGTTGAGTTGAGTTGAGTTGAGTTGAGTTGAGTTGAGTTGAGTTGAGTTGAGTTGAGTTGAGTGTTTAGTTGAGTTGAGTTGAGTTGAGTTGAGTTGAGTTGAGTTGAGTTGAGTTGAGTTGAGTTGAGTTGAGTTGAGTTGAGTTGAGTTGAGTTGAGTTGAGTTGAGTTGAGTTGAGTTGAGTTGAGTTGAGTTGAGTTGAGTTGAGTTGAGTTGAGTTGAGTTGAGTTGAGTTGAGTTGAGTTGAGTTGAGTTGAGTTGAGTTGAGTTGAGTTGAGTTGAGTTGAGTTGAGTTGAGTTGAGTTGAGTTGAGTTGAGTTGAGTTGAGTTGAGTTGAGTTGAGTTGAGTTGAGTTGAGTTGAGTTGAGTTGAGTTGAGTTGAGTTGAGTTGAGTTGAGTTGAGTTGAGTTTATTTAAGTGTAGTTAAATTCATTCAATTAGTCTTCTTATTACTTTCAGGCTTGCTTCTGATTCGCCATCTGCATTTCATCAGAGCCATCTGATAATTTTTGAACACTGTATGTCTCCGTTTAATTTCCTGCATCATTATTTCTGTGGCAGGAAGGAGAAACTGCTTAAGTCTATATTCGATAAAAAAGCAAAGCAACATAAATTCTATACATAAAAAACAAAATTTAAACTGCTTTGCTTTCTAATCAAAAATCGACTTAAGCAGTTTTTCCTTCCTGCCACAGATTTGTTTAATGATTTCAACGTACCTGTAATATCCCTCACTGAAGTGTTAGAGTACTGATAGAATAGTTGCATCACTTTGTTCTCTTACTTTGAGTCTAAACTAGGATTTCTATCTGTATATTGTTTCGTAGGGCTCTACCTTCCTTTCTGTAATTGAAAATAATGGTTTGGGAAGTTCTTCTCCATAAATCTTTTCTCTAGAATAGTACCTACTTTTATATTGATGCCAATTTTTTCAGGTAAGTGAATAAAATTACTTTCGAAAAAATTGACAACAAAAATCAAAAATTGATATCTCGAAAACCTATCCATAAATTTTTTTTATTTTTTTGTTTTTCGAGTTAAGGTGAACAGAGAGCATAGTTTTTTAAGTCATTTAATTTAGAAAAAATATTATCTAAATATTGCCCAATAACAAAATTCCCTGAAAACCGAAAAGCTTGGTCCAATGATGACTCCAGCCAAAAGACATTAAACAGTACTTAGTGCTTTTGTAGCGCATATAATTACTGTTTTAATTTATGTATAGAATGTATGTAATTGAAGAAAACCTCTCGTAGCATCATTTTATTGTTTATTATACACAACTGTCCAGTATCCTGTAGCATCTTAAGCCGATTTATGAACATAACCAAAATATTTGCTTAAGCAATTGATTTAATTTATTACATTTACTTAATAACGTAAACTTGTATGGCCAACATTATTGTTGAGTTGTGGTAAATCCTCTTCAATTTATGCAAATTAAATGATTTACAAAACAATACATTAAGTATTTTCGTACCATTTAACTTTCAACCTTTGTACCTACTACCGAAACAATAATGCAAATAGCGCACACAATGATGATACGTATCCTCTTTGTGTTTTTTCAATAAATTTTTTCCTTTTAACGGTAGCGATGGCAGAGTGGAAAAATTCTAAGGGTGATCAGTTTGAAATAAAAATCTCTATTTGGTTTTTTTATCGGTTTTTTTCTTAATCGCCTATGAATAATACTTATAAGGTAGAATATATTTATATGCCCAATAAGTTCATAAATGTTTAAAACTGAATTCAATAGTTTTTCATTCAATCCCATGATAAAAAGATCCACTCAACACACAGTGCAATAAGTAGCTCTTAAATGTCGATACCTTAGAGCGCTATAGTCCTATCTCCACTTTTTGCGATTTTGAGATTTTTGCAGTTATGGCAACATTGTGGGCTTCTTTACCGTGTGGAAAACTGTGTGATGTCAAAATACCACTAAAATACCAAAATATTCGATAATTAAGAAAAATCCTATCTCCAAACTGTAATTTTTTCAAGAGCGCTACTGTCCTATCTCCACTGAATATTCAAATAAGTCACAAAAAAAATCTTCGTTTTTTCGCGTTTTCTTCGCGTTTCATGACTTTTTGCGACATTTTAATGCACAAATTTGGTTACACCCAAGGCCCAGCTCTTGTTTGTCGGAACCAAAAATTCAAAAAAAAAAAAATAAAAAAAAAAACGTTTTTTCGTGTTTTCTACGCGTTTTATGACTTTTTACGACATTTTAGTGGAAAAATTTCAAAAAATGTACTAAATACGTCGTTTAATTCAATAGTAGTGGAATTCTTTATAAGCTTTATAAGGGCAAAAGTAATGACATACTATAAATTGACTGGGATTTCGTTAGAAATTAATAAAATTGGTTAAAAACATTAAATTATGTCAAAATATACTATAGGTAAAAATATTGCATATATCGTTATATCAAAATAGCAGCCAATCTTAAATAACCACTGTTTGAAATCTTCTTTTTGCATTTCCCAACAATTAAAAAAAATGGAGATAGGACTATAGCGCTCTAAGGTATCGATGTGTTCTTCCAGAAAAATCGCACACCGACTTGATGTATGCAGCGTAAGACCGTGACTGCTCAAAAATATTTGAATGAAAAAAAATTGGGCTAATAGCATATACAGACGACAGTGTTAATCTGGATTAAAAACGTACTAATGCAATTCAAAATTCTACCCTGACAGACAGCACCTGCTCATCGCCCTCGCTCGTCACAGTCATTTCATGCATTATGCCCAAAATACATGCGCATTTTTCACGCGCGTGAACGCATTTTTTTTGTATGAAATTCATAGAACAATGTGGGAAATTGAAACACGCATGCCTTGCGTATCACGCAAGTAGCTATGAAGTTGATTTTTACGCAATGCATGAAATTTCCCAATTTTGAAATTGGGAAATTTCACTTTGACAATCATTTGTTTTGAAAAATACAAAGGCACAGTGGAAGCAACATAATTGACAGTCAATAGAATTTTTCAAAATGAACAAATTTTCGTTTAATAAAAGCGATTGATGTTTTAAAAACGCGTTTAAAAAAAAGCAGAAACTGGAGGAATTCACCCAGAAGCTGAAAGTGCTTGGTAAAGTAACTTTTTATTATTTATAGTGCGCTTCTTATAAATTTTTTTTTCAGCCCATAGTCAAAAATCGGCATCAAATGTCAACTGAATAGATGCGCATGTATTTTAAGTGCAGAATCACGCACGTAAACGCATGCGTGAAAAATGCTCATGTATTTTGAGCATTAGTGTTAGAGTCGATGCGAATTAAGAAAGGGATCAAGCACAAGTTAATTTGAATTAAAACTACTGATGCGAATTAGCGTTGTAGTCTTTCTACCTCATAGAACTGCGTTATGTTAAAGGCTTCTGTATCATAATTGTTTATGATATGGCATATTACTTATACTCTTTAGGTCCTGGGTTCAATTCCGTTGGAGCCGATGAAATTTTTTTATTTTTTGTTTTTTTTTTTTTTCTTAATCTATGAACACATTCACTTGTAACTCCCAGAGAGATCATAAGAGTACCAAAATTTATTGTTTTTGTGTCTCAACAACAAATTAATGCTGAGCACCCTAGTGAAAACACCACGGCACAACACTGGGCACAGATCTGGGATGATGAATGCGTACTTGCTCTTCATGTTTGTTCCCGATAATTGTGTGGATACGACAAAGTTAGATGATAGCAAAAAACTGATTCTAAGAACTTAAGGAAAAACATTGACGTTAGGTACAGATTTGTACTGGGTAAAATATCAGTAAATATGGTGTCTTCTTTAAAGAACAAATTGCAGTTTTTTGTGGAATTGGACATATAACATAAACTTGTAAAAAACTAAACCAAATATGTTATTATTCGAAAGTAAAAGTTAAATTTTGGCGCATTTTTCTCAATTTCGCATTTATGTTTCACATACCGAACTCCATTTTAAATTAACAATAAAGTGTACCCATGTTGTTACTTGGCAAAGTTTTACAATATCATTGTAAGTCTCTAATGAGTTACTGGTGAGTTTTGCCAAGATATTTGTTGGGATTTATATGAGCGCTGCAACCCCCACCTATTCAGCCCCTATCCAACCATACATTCATAAGAAAACGAAATCAAAATGAAAACAACGCAAAAAAAGATACATCTGCTAATTAAAAATAACTTTTAAGAAGCTGTCTGACTTGCGAAACAATTTTCATTCAGTTAAAAACCGAAAACATGAAAGAAATATGTATGTACATGCGTAGCATTACCACATTTTACGGATGAATGTGAACTCTTCAACCCGGCACAAACTACGTTTTCAGTCTCAAAAATTATAAAATTAATGACTATCGGATGGGATACAAAAACGAATTCGATTGGTGTTCTTTACTTTCCATAATACACAAAAGTTTGTAAAATTTCGTTTTCAAGCTCAAAAATTGAATTTTCAAACATTATGCAAAAAGTCGCACAAATAAAAGTTTTTGAAATCTTCCTTTGTATAAAAGTTTTGCTTTAAAAAAAGGTTTTTTTTAAGTTTTTTATGGACTTTAATTCGAAAAGTTTTTTCCTCTTGTATTCTTTTTTTCTACATCCAAGGCATCAATTTTGTATTATGGTGTATAGTGCCATAGGCAGCTTTTTGTCACGGGAGACTTGTCTAAGAATCAAACTGCATAAGACTCTAAATTTCTTAAATTTCATGTGTTTCGTAGACCAATGGGAGGCTAATTCTACCATCTCAGCACAGATTTTAATGAAATAAATTGAAGTTTTGAATGAAAAATTTCAAAACAAGCAATTATTTATCTTAATAATTTCTGAGTTAATTCTCAACGAGCTATCGTCGAGGGTGTGTCTTTAAACTTGCTGCTGGGTGGTTTGCCTCAATGCACTTTTAACGTACACTCCCCACAATATTAAATATCTAAATCATGAAATATATCACAGATTTTTTATTGACTCTTATTTTCAAGGGTTCTAAACCACACTTCTTTGTATAAGTATATGAACTAATTGAAATTAAAATATATAAAAATTACATAAACAGAAGATTATATATGTATAATATTTAATTTATATAGAGGAAACATATTACTCAAAAACTGAGTACTAAACTCTTCCATGATGAAATGTTCGGTTGCAATGCCAATCACTTGACTATGTCCAAGGTTGTTTTGACGTTATCCTTATGTTATCAGCGCAGCTGGGGTGCGACAAAGCTTTTAAAATTTATTGAATGAAGAACTATTGAGACATGTTTTAGCTAAAATGAAATAAAATTTTACTAAAATGCCATGAAGTTATTTTCAAATCAATTACTTTTGATTATCTACAATACTCAGTAAAGTGCACATTAGGTCACATGACTTGTTTTTCTGTGCGAAATTAATAAAAGCGAAAGTTCGATATTATTTGAACCAATAAATGTAGCAAATGGAAAAGTAACAATAATTTCAAAATTTTTTGTTTTTAAAAATTAACCCTTTCGTGAACATTACCTCTTGCGAGGACAAAAGTAAAATGGGAAAGTTGATTGTTCTAATTTTTTTCATTGAATATTATTTGTCCTGGTGCTCTTTATATATATACCGAATTCCATTAATTTGCGTTGAAAAGTTTCGGAGATATGATGAGTTTAGTTTTTAGGGGGCGTGTTTCCACTCATTTTTTTAATGGATATTAATTGTCTTAATGCCCTTTACATCTGTACCAAATTCCATTTAACTAGCTCAAACCATTTCTGAGGTGTGGCGAATTCTAAAAAGGAGAAGGCGTGCCACCGCCCATGATAAATTAAAAAAAAAAAATAAAAAAATTCTTAAAACTCTGAAAAAATTCACACGCATTCTTTGCAATTCTAAGCATTTTTTGCCTTATACACTTTTTTCATTAGATGCCTTGCTTTTGAGTAAAAAACCGTTTTTTGACCGCGTAAATGAAAAACGTAAAAAAATAAATTTTGGGATGCGAATATTATCTCGGAATGAAAAAAAAAAAAAACACGATGCGGATACCGTTTTTAAGAGTCCTTCTAACTTTTGAGTAGGTTTGGCCATGATTTTATTTTGCTTCATACAAAATCGACCCGGTCTAATGTACACGGAGAAAAATATAGTTCGTACAATTTTAGCTCTAGTAAATTTTACTAGAATTTCAAGTCAAAATAGTGACAACTCCACAATAAAATAAATTTTACCTTATAGTACAATCATTTGGGAGAATAAAATGATGTTACCTGGAAAGTTTCGCGGGATTTTTGCAAATCAGTTATTTTATAGATTTCGATGTGCTCTTTCAGAATTTCAACTTTGCTACCTCGAGTCGTGTTCGCTCTCGCCGCCATATTCGAAAAATGGCGTCCAAAATCAGTTTTTTACAAATATCTCTTTAACGGTTACATTTAGAGAAAAATATTGTGGCGGAATATTGTAGCTTATAAAATTTTCTATAAAAATGACCCATTAATTGTTTTCGTACGACTTATAACTCAGGAGATATCCTAATTCAAAATTTGAAAAAAATTAGTAAATTATGCGTGCCGCTTATGAGTAGGCACAGTGATGTATTGAGCTTAAAATTACGATAACTCATGAACGGTGAGTCAAACGTTCAAAGTAAAAACATTTATTTATAGGGAATTACTTCCACTATAAATAACATACAAGTTTTTTGTTCACATGACCTATAGTTCAGGAGATATTTTTTCAACAAACCTAAAATTTAGAAAAAAACCGTTTCCAGGTAAAACTACCAAATGACTGTACTATCAACGTTTTAGAAAATTCAGAATTTTCGAATAACCTTTTTGGGCCCTATGCTCCTCTTAGGAGTAAAAGGGGAATGCATATGAGGATGTCCATAACAAAACGCAGTAAGTCCATCTTAAAATTTTTTTGGATAAATGCACAAAACTAATTAAAGTCAAAAGGATATATATTTTTTTAAAAACTGTTGTTGTGGTATGGAAAGGTTCTAGGGAGAGTACAAATCATAAATAAATTAATTTATCTGGCAATTAATTTTTAAGTTATTTAGATTACAAATTTGGAAATATTGCGTTTTGGTCCGTCACATAGTAATTTTACTTTTGGTATTGAATAACGATGAAATTATTGGCCCTTGTTATGTTTTATGACAATATTTGCATAGATTTTAAAATATAGAATTGAATTCGGTCTAAAAATTTAATAACTTAAAAAGTGGAATGATTGCATTTTGTTCTGGACCCTCTTAGGTCTTGCAGAGTTACCATAACAAAAAAATTAATTTTTATTGTAGAATTAGGATAATTGACTTTTCACTAAAATATCGAAGTTGTTTATTGCATAAATTTGGAAATGTTTCATTTTGGTCTGAACCATTATTTTTGGTATTGAATAACAGTAAAATTATTGATGCCTGATGTGTTTTATAACAATGGTTACATACTTAGATTTTAATATGTAGAATTGAATTCAGTTGTAAAATGCAAAAAATCCAAAAATGGAACTATTGCGTTTTGCTATGGACCTCCTCATAAAGATTTTTATTGAAAAAATTGATGTGATATTTACCTTACCATGAAGTTCAAACAAAAAAAAAAAAGAAATAAAAAAATTAACTAACCGCACTGGGATTCGAACCGGGGCTTATCCGTGTCATAAACTTGTTAGACCTCTGCACCACTGACCTATATGATGAATAAGTATAAAATTTGTATTTTTACTACTCAAGTGGAGTAAAAATTATGAAACTCATTTTTATCCGTGCATGCTCTGATCAGAAACTTGGTTGATTCACACAATAAATAGGGCATGGCACATCCCACACCCTCAAAGTTTTCAAAATGATGCAGTACAAGCGTTATTTTAGGCAACCAAATTTCGAACAAATACAGCGAGACCGTGCGTAAGGTTGATTTCTACAGTGATATTATGACCGATTGGATTATTTTGCACAATAACCTTGAACACATTTATTAAAAATGCATACACATAATCCGTATTTGTGTTCCAAATACAATATTTCATAAAATAAAGCAATCGTTAAGAATTTTGAGATAATTTATTTAAGAAATTCCCATCGATACAATTATATATTTGTATACCTATCACTGTACATTCCTTTAAATTCAACACATTACATAACATACTTACAGAATATCCTTTCAAAAGACTCTTCCTTAAAAAAAAGTAAATAAAAGCGCAGCACTTGAAGATGAGAAATGGAAAATGTCGATAGTGAACCTACAAAAAAAACTGAACAGTTAACAGGTGCAAAAGCAAATGGATGTACAGGTAAGTGCAAAAACTTCACACTCACGAGTGTTTTTTGTTTTTCCCCTTTTTTTTTATAAAAATCAACAAATGTTATCGTCACGGTACTCTTTGTTTATCCTGCAGCACAACAAATAAAACACAATAGTGAAAAAACAGGTAAAAGGATTTAAAGTCAGCTTTGAATCGATTTAAACGTCAGCGTATTTGAGCATTTTATTCAGCCAGCAATGTAACGATTTATCGATTGGATTGCAGCAGATGTTGTAAAAATTCATTGGCTATTAACTTTCAACCGACTACAATGTTTTTCACGGAAGACACTTCGAAGATAACACCCATTTCAAATATCCGCTCTGGTAACAACTTGAAAAAAAATGCCAACAGGAAAGTTATACGTCGCCAAGAAGTTCTGTGCTGTTTAGATACAATATCTTATTTTGCGTATCTCGCATGCATAAGAGAAACTTTAACGCTAACAAATTTTAAATGCAAAATCCACTTCAACGTTGTACTTACAAATGTCTTTCATTGGTTAGTGTTTATCTGGGTTAAACTTTTATTTAGGGAAAAAACTTACAAAGTAAATGTATTGCTCAAAAATAAAAAAATATTTATGCATAACCTACATACTGGTCTTGAGGAAAATAATAACCAGTTTTATTGCTTTACCGACCTCTAGACTGTCAGGAATTAACCCCTCAAATGTATAGAAGTACCTCCACAGAGTGCTAGATAGTTACTGGGTAGAATCTCTACACTTGCGTCTTTCTCACCATAACAGTTTCTGCAGAATTCAATATTGAGAGCAACCAAGCGTCTTGCGTGCTTACCAAAAATTCAGTACCCAGTGAGGATACCTGTCACCGATTTTCCTTGAAGCATCCCCTAGGTTATGTCATTTATCTCCTAAAAACTATTTTTCTGCTCTTGGTAATTTTTTGAGACCAAGACCAAGACGCTGATATAATTTCAAAAACAAGACCGAGATTGCTGTGGGCTAAGCCTTCGTCACGATGATCATCAGGCCACACATTTTGTAACAGTTTTTGGGCGAAACACTTTGCGACACTTTTTGGGCGACACATTTTGAGGCACTTTTTTGGCGACACATTTAGAAACGCTTTTTTAAGCGTCAAATTTTTTGGTACTTTTTTGGGCTACACATTTTGCGCCATTTTTTTGACGACATATCTTGAAACACTTTTATTTCCGATACATTTTTGCGACACTTTTTTCCGACACTTTTTGGACGACACATTATGTGCTGCTTTTCAGTCTTGGTAATTTATGGTTAATATGTGTGTCATGCCCCTTTCGAGCATAAAATCATCTCTCAATTCGAAATCGAATTCGAAAACCCAACTGCTTTGGAAAAATAAGGTTTAGGAATTTTGAAAACTCAACAATCTTTAGAATTTTTTCAAAACCAAGACCAAGACTAAATGTCCAAGACCAAGATCAAGACTTTATATAAAAGCCAAGACCGAGACCAAATTCAATGTCCTAGGCCATGACCAAGACCAAGAATGCTAGGCTCTAGATGGACTTATTCCCCAAACACGTATTATCAGTGGCAGTGGTTTGAGCAGTTTTGCTAAGATCATATCAAGGGAGCTTTTAGTCTGATAATTGAGCTTGCTACCGCCTTCTGCTGGAAATATCAATCAGTAGCAGTAGCAGTTACAGTCATACATTGAGATCAAAAGAAGCAATAGACCTTATAGCTCCTGTAATATGTATATACATTTAAAAGCAGGGACGTGAACCGGTTTTGAACCGGAAAACCGCTTTTTTCTACTAATTAACTGAATCATTAACCGAACCGAAATTTTCACAAATATTTGATCCGAACCGAAAACCGAACCGTTTTTTATAAAGGTTCAAAGGTTCGTTTCGACCAATTTTCAGTAGACAAATTTTTCCCACTTTTTAATTTTTTCTTTTGTTAAATATGGTAATACCATGTTTGTTTACCATGTGGCAATATCATATGTAAAGATCAATGGCAATCCATCTTATTTGACAGACACTTGCCAGAAATTTTGCTGCGGAACCAATATGTACCATCAGCATCAAATTCTCCTCACTGATTCAGAAAAAAATACTGCAATTGAACACATTATACATGTTTTTGATCTAAAATCGAAACTGAATACTATGCAGGCTACTCTCGACACGTCAATATCTTCGAAATTTAGTACCGATGAAATTTTAAAAGAAATAGGGAAGAAAGAGACCAAGTTTGATAATAGATCATTAAAAGAAAAAACTTTTGGAATAACTACCCAGACAAAGAGTTATCTGAAATAGCACAAATTATTTTTGGTGTTCCAGAAACTCAGGTTTCGGTAGAGAGGGCATTTTCTACCCTGAAATTTATTCTCGGAGATCTGTGAGAAAATATTTTTCTCGTCAATCTCAACTTATTTTTGTAAATCAAATTTTTTTATTAAATAAGAATATGCCCTTTTAGCGTATGACATAAATTATATGTAAGTACATATATCATCGGGTTAAAACTACAACTAGTCATCTACATTTTTTGATATTTTGAGTTAAGTATACAAAAACATGAAGTAAAAATGGCTATACGCCTCAGCTTAGTCGGGTTTTTGATATTTAGTCCTCGTCCAATTTTACATAAAAAATAAAAAGAGAAAATTTCTAAATCTCTTCCAAAAATCGAATTTCAAAAAACATAAAAAACTTTTTTCTCATAACAATAAAAATGCAGATGTCTAGTTGTAGTTTTAACCCGACGATATGTTTCTGTATTCTCTTCGATTGCTACTGAATAAAAATAACCAAATATTCATAGTTTCTTTTTTAATTCTCGAACCGTTGATCCGAACCGAAACCCCGATTCAAAGTAAGAAAAAAACCGTTTTACGAGCCAATCCAAAAATGTTTAAAAGCCTATAAATTCTCGCTAGGTTATTTTTGACTAATTTTCTTTCCCCAACTAAAGCCTACTGAAACAGAAATTCGAACTAAGGATTCACTTTAATGAGAATAGAATTTCGAGCAGGTAGATTCCAACTTTGGCCAATGACATTCTTATAGGAGTAAAGCGCTTGACAGGGTTTGATTTTGTTGAGCTATTTTTTAGCCTATTGATTTGCTGTGCTGCGACTATAGAAAAATTACGCAGCACAGCACTACAGTCGAAGCACCAATTTAAAATTGAACTGTCTGCTGTGCTGTGCTGTTTTTTCAATTCATAAGCAGTAGCAGAGCCGAAACTCTTTTACGAAATCCGATCGCTTGCTGCTACAGTTGAAGTCGATAATTTCAAAATGTTTGCTTCGCTGCCGCTATGCTTTTCGAAAGAGAACGAAGCAATAGCAAAAGGAAACAAAAACATTCAGGTTGCCACCTGGTTTTATTTTGTAAAATTAGCTTAAACCATACATTTAAAAAAACCGCTTAGATAAACTTTTAAAAAATCTTACAAACTTTTTTTCAATAAATTGCTAAAAATCATCATTTTCTCTTTATAAATTGACATCTTGGGTCCTAAAATTTAGGGTTGCCAGACGTTTTTTCGCAAAATTGCATTCCTTTCTTAACTTTCTTTATTGAATGTTATAGAATCGACCCAAAAACCCATAGTAAATTTTTTTGGGGTTGCCACCTGGTTTTTTTAATAATATCAAAATTTCTTTCAATAAAATGCTTAAAATCATCATTTTCTCTCTATAAATTGACATCTTGGGTCCAAAAACGACAAAACAAAAATTTAGGGTTGCCATATTAGGATTGCCAGACTTTTTTTTTGCAAAATACAACCCCAACCCCAAAAAAAATTTACTATGGGTTTTTGGGTCGATTCTATGACATTCAATAAATGGCAACCCTAATATGGCAACCCTAAATTTTTGTTACGTCGTTTTTGGACCCAAGATGTCAATTTATAGAGAGAAAATGATGATTTTAAGCATTTTATTGAAAAAAATTTTGATTTCATTAAAAAAACCAGGTGGCAACCCCAAAAAATTTACTATGGGTTTTTGGGTCGATTCTATAACATTCAATAAAGAAAGTTAAGACAGGAATGCAATTTTGTGAAAAAACGTCTGGCAACCCTAATATGGCAACCCTAAATTTTTGTTTCGTCGTTTTTGGACCCAAGATGTCAATTTATAGAGAGAAAATGATGATTTTAAACATTTTATTGAAAAAAAATTTTGATTTTATTAAAAAAACCAGGTGGCAACCCCAAAAAATTTACTATGGGTTCTTGGGTAGATTCTATAACATTCAATAAAGAAAGTTAATAAAGGAATGCAATTTTGCGAAAAAACGTCTGGCAACCCTAATATGGCAACCCTAAATTTTTGTTTCGTCGTTTTTGGACCCAAGATGTCAATTTATAGAGAGAAAATGATGATTTTAAGCATTTTATTGAAAGAAATTTTGATTTTATAAAAAAAACCAGGTGGGATGTATGGTTTAAGCAAATTTAAAAAAAAAACATGTGGCAATCCTGAAAGTTGTTTCTGCTGTGTACAGCGAAAAGCCGAAGTTCAAACAGCCGAGTTAAATAAAAAGCAAAAGCACAATTGGAGTTACGCTTCGCTTCGTGTTTGTGCTTGCTTGGTTAAAACTTTGCTATTTTCAATAACAAAAGCAATAGCAGAGCACAAAAACAAAAATGTGCTTGCTTGAATTGCTTTGACTTCGTTCGTTGAAAAAAAGCACAGCAAGCAGTAAGCCCAAATTGTAAATCGCAATAACTGACGCAGCACAGTTCAGCAAATTTTCGTTGCTATAGCTATTTTATAGTCAGCAGATCAAACCCTGGCGCTTGAAGCCTTTCCTAGATCTCTGTGCAATATTTGGTCGTCAGTTAATCAGTCAGTTATCTAGGATTGTAAACATTTATTAGAATGAGATCTGACTTAAACTGTTTGATTTGACTTTTACAATTAGAAAAGGATCGCATTAGATGGAGACGTTTCATTTTGACTCTCCCTAAGGGATCATTATTTCTTCAGTTTAAAAGAATTTTTGGGTCATAGTGCAATTCTTAGCCTTTTAAATCATAAATAGATCATCTATTTTTTTTTTTTTTTTGCTCACCCATTTCAATATCTGAAAGGAGTTCAAAAGTTAAATTTTTTTTTGAGCACCCACAATTTCTCGCTTGCCCACCTGGTAACCCTAAACCAGTAAGTACATAAATATACAAAACATACCCTTAAATTATACTTAAAATAAACAAATTCAAAACTTTTAATGTGCTTACATAGTTTGAATATAAAAATTAGCATAAAGCCTTTTTTACCGCAATTAATTGGCCATAGGCTCACGCCACACCAGAAAAAAGTAAAAATGGTTCTGCTGAAAGGCGATGAAACTGATAGCAACAAAAGGCAACAATGTGTTTGAACTAACTACCTGGTCGTTTGAAGTCTTACGCACCCATTACTGGTTAAGCTAAGTAGGTTGTTTGACTGTTTTCGGAAAACGTGCTAACGGATTTTCTGTATAAATGAATTTTGCAGACAGGAGTGAAATGTTCGTGCAGACTCAACTCTCGTTTAATGGGACATGGGAGAAGAGAGAGAGAAAAATTTCGAAATTATTTACAAATTCGGATAATTGAAAGAGCGCAGCTTGCGAAACAATGCTGAGATTTTTCAAAATATTGCTCATATTTAAACTGTTCCCAGAAGAAGTTAAAGGTTTGATTTTTTTTACGCAGAAAACGACCGATAAAATGGCAATATCCTGGAATGAACTTTTTAGTATCGTGTTTCACGTCAATAAGATAGGAACATTACAGTTGTTGCGTTCAATTCCACTTTCTATTCATTTTACGAAAATAATTTTGACCTGAAAAATTTCAAAAGTCGTTGCACACCACTGAACCTGAATTAAATTCAAGCTGAAATTATGATTCAACCATAAGGTCATCAAGTGATTTCTAGAAGCAGGAGCAGAGTAAAACTAACATGTTGAATTTAACAAAATTCGCAAATATTTGTAGTGTATTTAGTAAAGAAAATAAAGCAAAATCTTTAGCGAAAAAATATTAAAAAAAGTTTTACTTTTAATTATTTTTTATTGAATATTTCATCGTTGATTTGGGAATGGCAATATTCCTAGCAAAATTTACTAGAAAAAAAGGTAAATTTTTTTAACCCAAACGTAACAACAGCAAGAACAGTGAGTGCCGTGGTGTTTTTAGCAGGGTAATTAGCAGAAATTTGTTGTTTTATATGAAACTTATATTATCAGGCCTATTCCGAAATCCGTGTGATTTCAATTACTTTTCATTTAGGAGGCTTTCTGGTGAAAACGGTGAGTGGAACGACAAAAAGTATGAGAATCTCTTTTGTGGAGAATTGCAAGTTCTACAAATAATATTGATTTGCATTAACGAAAAAGTAACCGTTTAGGAAATATTCGATAAAATTGAAATAAAACACTATTTCCATCAAAAAGCTTCCGAAATGAAAAGTAATTGAAACCACACGGATTACTGAACAGGCTTGTATAAAAAATTGAAGTCTTCGCATGGGATTTAAGGATGGAAATTTGTTTAAAATAGGAAATAAAATTAAGAAACTAAAAAAAAAAAAAATTTATCATCGCCTCCAACGGAATTGAACCTATGACTCAACGAGCACAAGAAAGATAATATATCGAATATTCAATTTTTCAATCAAAGTTTAAAATCAGTTTATAGTAGAGGAGATCAAATAAATTTTGATGAAGATTCCAAATGGTGAATACAACTTTAAGAAGATCCCAAAAACCAAACTAAACGGAACCCAAATTGGGTTCAGTATTAAAAATTTTCAGAAAATCAATATCAAAACTGTGAACATTACTTTAAGAAAACTAAGTTGATCCCAATATCGGATATTATATTTAAAAGAGCGATGTAGAATCATGACAAACGACAAATATTGTCATCGCATTCATCATCAAAAGATCCTTTAAAATATTATGCATGCGTTGCTTTTGGGCTCAAGAATAATCGAGAGCGGTCGCTTCGGTCTTTATCCTTCACCCACAATTTGATCGTAGATCTTAGTTTCAGTTTTCCAAATTTAGGAATGTTGATGTAAAAATATAAGTAGTGGAATAGTGTCGCCTGCGGGCATGGGTCGGGTGTGGGCACCCCCCGTAACTTTTGACAGAAAACAAATACTGCTGTTCTGGCAAAAGTTAAGCGCGTGTTATGACAGCACGCACTCTTTGTGCATATACTGGAGGAAACAAACGCATATGCTTTGTGCTGATTAGAAAATAATTTTTGAATAAGTGAAAGTCTACACAAAAGTTTATTTCAATAATTTTTCAATTTATCAAGCGAAAAGCTTACTGCAATCTATATTTATGTAGTAAATTTATTATATGAGCCGTTCAAAATGACAATGGTGCAACTCCAAAACGAGGCAAAAGTGATGTCATATAAATTATGTGCCATAATGTTTGGTTATTTGGTCGATATCATTTTTTCAACTTAACCTTAATAATTTCATATCATCAAGTAAATTTTCGTGAAAACAGAAAACAATTTTAATCATTCCTAACAAAAAGTCAGCCAATTAATATTATTACTTTTGCCTCGTTTTGGAGTTGCACCACACTTTGAACGGCTCATATTTTGTGATTCAAAGCCGTATCCAACCAAAATGTTCACACAACAAAATTTGCTTATTGATTTTCAAAGTGGCTGTTAAAGTCGGTTGTGGGCACCCAATTGGGTTGGTTGTGGGCACCCTAATTTTTTTATTCAAAGCGTTTGTTTTACTGAAATATCTTGGTGGATGCAAACATTACTAAATTAAATGGGGTTCTTATGACTTTTTACGCTTTTTTAGTGGAAACGAAAGAACCTATAGGTCCTTTAAAGATATCGTAGAAAAAAAGTTATTTTCATTAAGTTTGAGTGTTAAGGAGGCAAGAAATCTCGGTATTGAGTTTCCAAGCAGATGGCAGGCATGGATTGGTGCAAAAAATGCATGCTTGGCAAAAGAGCAATGTCAAAGAGGGCTAGAAATTACGTCACCTAGTCGGCTTAGTCTGCAAAACAATTGATCTGGCATTGACGCCGAAATCAAGTCTGGTTTCATCACAACAGGCTTGGTGCCATTCGATCCGAACGTTTTCAGTGACGTTGATTTTGTTGAAGCCGTTGAGCAGAGTTTGTTGAACTTGTATGAGTTAATTTTTAGTTTCTTCTCCATTTGATTGCTTTTAATTTCATACTTTCGCATTTTTAGCCGATTTTCTAAGGGTGCCCACAACCGCCCCAAATTTTTTTTTTTTTCTCAAAAAATATCACTTCACTATTTTTTTCTTTTTAATTTTTCCAACTGCCGAATTCAATTTACTTTCTTCACCAGTTGTAAGCTAAGGTCTCTAGCTTTCCAATGATACTTATGTGTCAGCATAATAAACTAAAGGGGATTTTGTGCGCCGATTCATCACTATGGATGAGACTTGGGTATATCACCATGATCCTGAATCAAAACTAAACGCTAAAGAGTGATGTGAACATGGTTTTTCGGTTCCGAAACGATTTTGTGTCCAGAAATCGGCCAAGAAGGTATTAGCATCACTTTTTTGGGATGCGAAAAGAATTTTGTTTGTAGATTACTAGCAAACTGTAAATTGTAACATTTTAGACCAGCTGAAGGAAAAAATTCGTGAAAAAATACCCAGTTTGCAGAAGAAAAAAATTCTTTTTCATCAGGACAATGCACCGTGTCACAAGAGCATTTTGAAAATGGCTTAAATCCATGATTCAAATTGTTGGAGCATCCACCGTATTCACCAGATTTAGCTCCTAACGACTTCCATCTGTTTCCAGACCTAAAAAAATCATTCGTGGATAGAATTTTTCATCAAATGATGAGGTCATAACACCTGTGGAAGCGTATTTTGCAGCTCTTCCATATTCTCACTTCAAGGATGGAATTCATAGATTGGAATCTCATTGGAACAAGTGTATTTATGTTCAGGGAGACTATACTGAATAACAAAGTGTATCAAACCATAAAATTGTGTTTTCTTATTTAACCGCAAAACTTATTGATCAACCTTTTAGTGTGCCGTGCGATTCTTCTCTCAGTAGTAGAGAAAAACAAGTCATCTTACGAAAAAAGTGAAAGTGAAAAATGGCGTGCATTCACAATTCATTCACCACTTTAAACTAAAATTTAAAAAATCTTTGTTTTGTAATATTTACATACAGAAATAATGATTAACAATTTATAACACACTTTCAGTGTGAGGTGAGAAATATTTTTAAAACATAAATTGTTATTCATTAAAATCGTTAAATGTCCACAATATACTAAAAAACCACTGCGGTTTATGAAACAAAAAAAAAATTAACCCGCAAAGTTGCCAATATCATAATAATAATATAAAAACTCAAGGTTGAAAATTCAATACCCGTCTAAAAAAATTTATAAAACTACTATATATATTATTTTTTTAAAATTTTATTTAACTTTTCAATGCAATAAAACATCAATGGCTGTCAATTTTAATTAGCCAAAAATGGCAGTATCAATAACATAAATTAAATCCTTTTGGGTTTATTTATTTCAAAAACAATAAAATTCATTAACACCATTTCCGCCTTATATTTTCGCATATGTATGCGTGTGAAAATTGCAAATGTATTCGTAATGTGAAAGCATAAAATACACACAGTTGTAAATTAGCCTAAAATGAAACCACAGGATGTCCTTTGTGTATGTTTGTCGTCGTTAAAAGGGAATCAATGATGATAATTGCGTCAGAGGAACTACGCTGACGAAAGTGACGAAGCATGTAATCGATTTTCTTTCCTCCATTCTGTTATTCCTTTCAGTGATTTTTGTATCCTTTTTCCTTTTTGTTCTCATGCTCACTTGCCGTCAATCAAATTAAATCAGAGAAGATGAAAAGATTTTTTTTTACTTTTTTTTTTAATGTTTAAGTAACTAATTTAATTTTATTGCGAACGCTGAGAATCACTCAAATCGTATTAGGAATACGCTAAAGCTGTGTAATTTACGAGTTTTTCATTTGGCGTATAATTGAATTTCATAAATTAAATTTCAGAATTTATATTAATAGCTCTTATATTCGTACACATATTGTTGAAACACTTGAGAATTTTCGCGTTTGGTTAATTATCCTCTGGCGCTCTTTAGCATTCTGGAGTTTTATTAAGTATTGTTTAGCTCACATGGAAATGTTAACAAAAAACCACCATTTTTATAGATTTCCCTAAGCCCCCGTTTAGTTGATTCTGAATTTCACACTGTTCGGAAAATCAAAAAAACTGCCCAAAATTCGAAAAATAAAGTTGTTGTTTTTAATATGACAAATGTTAAAAAATCCGCAGACATCCGCCTAATTTTCTCATGCATCGTATTCAGAGTACATTTTTCTACAAACCAGTAAAAAAATTAATTGCCCCGAGGTGCCCATTAGAAGGTTATTAGGACTTTTGTAAAGTATTTCATATTCGTAATAAACGAACCGAACAACCAAACTTTTGCAAAAAAAAATGCTGTTGATTGATTTGTTTTGCACTAAGTAGCTCATCATTGTGGATCCAACAGATTGTATTTCGAAAAATTAACTTCAGATTCGATATGAGCAGCATCAAAAACTCCCATATACCATGCTTGATGGTAATAGATGCAGTTAAGCATTATCTAGTAAACCATTTCGGATCCGCCATTTTGTTTCTTTTGTTTTTTTTTTTTTTTGAAAATGGATCTCGGATTCGTAATCAACATCGTCAAAAACACCTTATTACCGACTTTTTTGAGAAAAGATCTAGTTTAGAATTATTTTGTCCACCATTGTTGCTCCGCCATTTTGTTTTTATTTTTTTAATGGATTTCGGTGTCGTAATCAGCATCATTAAAAACTTCAGATTATCAACTTTCAGAATTTTGGCCAACTTTTTCGACTTTTAAGCCACTATGAAACGGTCAATTTGGAAATAAAAAGCTTAAAATTAACTGTTCACAGAATTGTTCTCGCAATAAAGCCATGGTTTCGCGGGCTGTATTTTTAGGCAGCGATTTATCAAGACACGATTACAGGCGCCATTCACGGCCAGAACCGTCCTGACTTTAGAAGAAGCTCAGCCATTAATTCGACTGAATGTAATGTCAGCTCTTGAACTTCCTCGAAATATTCTTCAGCTCAAATGTGGCAGTATTGCTTATTGATGAAACCATTGAACCGGAAATGGGCCTTGGTCTTGAGTCCTGATCTTGGTTATTTTTCGAGACCAAGACCAAAAGCAAAACGCTCATATAATTTCAAGACCAAGACTGCTATGGTCTAGGTCTTAATCACGATGATCCATAAGACTTAGATTGTTTTTCATTCTTTGTAATTTATAGTTAACCCATCTTAAAAATTCCCAATAGATGGTGTCGCAGGAAACTATCAATTAAGGCTTGTTGATAGTTCAATTTCAATTCAAATGTCAAAGAAAACTATCAATTAAGGATTGTTGATAGTTCGCTATGGATGCTTTTCCTCTAGTACATCTAGATATTCTTCATTTTGACTATCAAGCCTTCGGGTGACCTTTGGGAACCTTCGGGTATTCCAAAAAACTATCAATTAAAGTTCGTTAATAGTTCGCCATAGATGTTTTTCCTCTAGTATACCTAAATATTCTTCGTTTTGACTATCAAGCCTTCGGATGACCTTCGGCAAACTTCGAGTGGCCCAGAAAGCTATGAGTTAAAATTTGTTGATGGTCCGACATAGATATTTTCTCTATAGTGTTCTTAGATATTCTTCCATTTGACGATGAAGCGTTTGGGTGGTCTTCGGAAACCTTTTAACTCCTTGGAACGACATAGGTCCAAAATGAAACGTCTTCATTTGTCACGATTTTTTGCGATGACTTTTATTTCTTGTCACATTTTCCCGATTCTTGGATTTTCTTACGACCTTTAGGTGGTTCTTATTCTTCAAAGTCCTCTGCTGCCTTGTGGATTTCACTCAAGGGCCTGGCGGCAAACTTCGTCATGTAGTTTTCGGAGAGTATGATCTATCCTATTACCTAAAACAAAACCGATTTCACATTTGAATCAAAAATGCGCACTTTCGTTTTTGTGGAAATCGAGTTGGGATTTTAAATAGTCATAATTTAAGTGCTTGTTTGTGAAATATAAATAAAGCATCACTCAAAAATAACAATTTTTATTTTAAGACATTTCCTTATTTCATCAGGCGACTTCAACTTCAACATTTTTGCCTTTTATATAGAAAAGCTTATAAGTAGGTGTTAAAAATATTGTCAATTATGTATTCTAAATGTCTAACATGTGGAATTTTTTTACTTTTGCAATGTAACCCATGTTAAAAGGAACAATATGTGATTTATTGACAAGATATCGATATCAATCATCGATTGCTGCAGGATGATAATATATGTGTGTTATGTACTATATTAATATCCTTGTCATATCAACAATATCATACAAATACACATGCATACGAATGCTGTGTATGCAAATTTATGAAAATACACAAAATGGGAACATGTGTTTTATTTTTTAATACTTTATTATCACTGACATATATCGCATTTTATTATGGCTGTTACTTAAGGCTTTAAATGCGTTCAGTGCAAACATCAAGAACATCAAGTTTAATTTAAACATTTGTTATTCGTTATCTTGCAATATGAAATTTAGTCTTCAAATTATGTTTAACAATTTAAAAGGATTTGAATTTTGGTTTGTGATGCGATATCTTAGAAATGTCTTTATTTTAATTGAATTTAATTTATATCTTCATAATTCAAATGCATCCTACAATAAATAATAAATTTAAAACTTTCACACTTTAATTGTACTTTTTATCTTTCTCTTACGTGACCAATTGTCGAAGCACTTTTTCCACTCCGATTGAGGCACTTCTAAATCATAGTTTTTGTGCGGGAATAAAAAGAAGTCATTGGCTGCCAAGTCAGGGCTGTACGGCGCATGACCCATCAATTCGACGTTTTGGCCGGTCAAAAAGGCGCTGGTTTGAGCCGATATGTGAGAGCTCGCATTGTCATGGTGAACAATGATCGTCTTCTCTTGTTCGTTTTTCGAATTTCTCCGAAGTCTTCAGGCAAACAAATTGTGGTGTACCACTCAGAATTGACCGCCCTACGTTGCTCAAGAGGAACAGTCGCCACATGACCAGTTTTGCCGAAGAAACAGGCGACCATTTGCTTCGAAGTGCTTCTTCCACGAACAACTTTCGTTGGATTTGGCTAGTCTTCGAAGACCCACACGGTCGATTGCTGTTTTGTTTCGGGCTCATATGCATAGATCCATGATTCGTCACCTGTGACAATCTTATAAACGTCTTCACGAGCCTTTTTTTGAGCGATTGTCAAATTGTGCGGCCAGGTGTCCATGCAATATCGAATGTATGCTGGTGGGTGAAATGCCCAAGGATGGCTCTATCTCACGGTATGTCACATGACGATCTTGCATTATCAGTTCACGCATGGCATCAATGTTCTCTGGCACAACGGCCGTTTTTGGATGACCTTCAAGGAATTCGTCATTGAGCGAGCGTCGGCCACTATTGAATTCATTAAACCAGTTTTTCACAGTGCTATAGGATGGTGCTTCATCGCCATACAAAGGTTTAAGTTCATCGATGCACTCTTGTCGTGATAATCCACGGCGAAAGTTGTGAAAAATGATCGCACTAAAATGTTCACGAGTTAATTCCATTTTTTTGCCAAATTGATTTTTTCAAGTCACTGTAAACAACACAAATGATGGTCGTACGTCAAAACGTTCTGAGTACGTTTATGCAAAAAAATATCAAACTTTCCAATAGAAATGTCAGATTGCACTTGGCAACACTTAGTGTTGTCTAGACCAGAAATATATCGAGCCGCCTACGTATTCACACTTAAATCACATAAGATTGCTTCAACGCGCTGCAATCAAACTAATACCGCACTGTATTCTTACAGATAATGTTTTATAGAGCATATGGTAACTGTAGTTGGAGCAATCTACATAAAATTTAATTTAACTTCGTACAGCATCCATATCATTTCAATTTTATTCACTACTCAACTGTATAGCAAAACAGCAGAGTTTTCTCCATGATTCTAGTAGTTTTTGTCATATGGCTCAAAATCACCAAGTTAACAAATCTTAAGATTATCTGTCAAAATTAATAACAAGCAATTATTGTCGACAAATCCATGTTTTTTAAACCCTTTTATGGATTAAGTAAGTGACACGCCCATGAAACGTCCCATTTAAATATGTCACTATAGCCGTATTTTTAATCCATTCCTTAATTTGTCATAATTATGCGTTAGAAAATGCATTGATAGATTTATATGAAAATCGATCTTTGCAAATATATGACTAAAAGTTAAAAAAAAAATTATTTTTGACATTTTTATAATTTTTTTTTTTTTTTTCGTTTTTTGATCAAGTTTTGAAATTTATGAAATGTCCCCAAAAATTCTAAATTTATAATAAAAGTTTCAAGATCTGTTAGAAATTTCTATATCCCTATTATGTTTTGAATTCGTTAATAAGAAAAAAGCCACATCCTAATACTTGGTACTATTAAAGGATGTTTGATTATCCTTTTTAAGTGAAAGAAAATTTTAATCCTTGCAAGTTAATTCATCTTCTCATTTAATATTTTTTCATTGCATTTCTCATTCATCGTCAATTAGACATTTAATTTTCTCACCAAGTTTTGTTCAGTTCCGTTTACCGCTGCTCCTCTTTCATTACGATGCCAAGGATTTAATAAGAAAAAAAATTGCTGCCATTAGGGATTTATATGGACTAAATGAAGGAGTTATCGCACAACACCTTGCTGCTGATGGTTAAGCAGAAAACTAATGAAGCAGGTGTTTTATTCAGCACATTGGCTTTGCTACCAAGGAGATGACGCGTAAAGTTACACCCATATTAACACCACAGTTTGTTTTGGCTTAAACTCTTTGTGTTGGCTTTTCGTAGCAGCTGCACGAAGTAAATTTATTAAAGTTTTAAGTTTTATTTGCAACCCATACACTTGCAACACACACATCAAGATATATAGTTTTCAGCACACACACACACACACAAGTGGCAGACCACATTCGGTTGGAGAAAGTTACTTTTCTTTGGCGCGACAATTTAAACATTTAAAGTGAAAAAGGTTTGATTGAAAAGGATATAAAATAATATAGGATCAGTTTGGTCGTTAACTAGTAAAATTGTTAAAGGGGCAACATACAAAAGAATTGATAACTAGTGGAGGGATTAAATAGGTTAAAGAGGCTGTCGTTTTTTATATAACAAATTACGTTCTAAGTCTCTGCTATAAATTGAAAGAATATTCTTTAAATAATGTTCAAATACCATACAGGGTGTATTGCATGAGTTTAAGAAGTTTCTGGATGGGCCTAGACTAACAAAAAATTGCATCTGGTGGTGTCTAAAATGTACCACTGAGGCGTTATAGGGTTAAAACTGTTTATCTGACTTGTTTTACAAAAATAAATTTCTTGGGTCACCCTAGCGTTCTAGAGGAAACCTTTTTATGGAAAACTTTTAGCTTTTTACGAGTGTATTTAGTTTATAAGGCTTAAAACGATTTCGCAAAGTTATGGATATTTTAAGTTGATATTTTCAATTTTTAGTCCTTCTTTTTGAATTTGGCGGCCATTTTAGTATGAAAAAGGTTGTATTATTATAACCTTTCATAATTTTTTTCTATATTCTCGTTAAGTTTTCTTTAATTCGGCAATACATTTTTCATACCAATTATTTGATTTGAGGTCAGAAAAAAATTATTGAACGTAACAATTTCTTGCTTTTTCTTTCTCTAGCGGAGCCTTCAAACGGATTGTTGTTGAAAAGTATTTTTTTCTGACCTCAAATTAAAAAAATTGGTATGATAAATATACCACCGAATTAAAGGAAATTTAACGAGGACAAATAACCAAAAGTTTCCTATGAAAACAGTTTTCTCTAAAATGTTAGGGTGAGTCAAAAATTTTTTTTTTTTTTTTTTTTTTTGTAAAACAAGACTGAAAATTAATTTTAACCCTATAACTCCTCAGATGTACATTTATGACCCCAACCCAGATGCAATTTTTTGGTAGTCTGGGTCTCCTCTAACACCTCCAAGAAGTTTCGTAACCTTATATATGAGGAGACTTCGACCATCAGCTAAAGAGCCCATGTGTCCTCCAATGCTTTGCCCTATGAAAGCTACGCCACTGACTACAGTGAAACCCTACTCAGTTAACCCGTTGCGGATTGAAAGGACATTTTTTTCCACCCATATGTTGGTGCAACAAATAAACAAAAAATCACAGTAACTGAGCGTATATATCGTCGGGTTAAAACTACAACTAGACATCTACATATTTCATGTTTTGAGAAAAAAGCGTTTTAAATTTTTTGAAATTCGTTTTTTGTATGGGATTTTGCAGTTTTCTGCTTTTCTTTCTTTATATAAAATTGAGTGGAGACTACATTTCAAAAAACCGACTAGACAGGGGCATAGAGCCGTTTTTTCTTTATATTTCTGTATACTTAACTCAAAACATCAATATATGTAGATGTCTAGTTGTAGTTTTAACACGACGATATGTACATTAAAGCGTTATATGATGAGCAAAAAAACGAAATTGTATGGTGTAATAAACTCATGACTATCCGTCCGTCCGTTGTTCAATCCCATGATGCCATGATGACGTTGAAGTGTGATGACTGTTTATGCCTCAGTAGTTTTGTACAATGACTTTGAATACAAAATTTGCGCAAATAATTTAAATTTATTCACACCGTAGGGCAATGCAAAACATGCAAACAATTTGAATTAAATAATAAAATAAATATTACAAATAATACTACATACATACTACATATATGTTTATACTCGAATAAAAAGGACACATTGTCAATTGATTTTATAATTTAAGTTTTTTCTAAATTTTTAGTGTTTCAATGCCCGCATGCATAAAACCAAAAGGTGCAACACTATGGTGGTATATGTCATTTTAATTAATTTAAATTAGATTGTTGAATTCTATACATACATATGTACATATATATGTATAAAAAGTTGTTTTATTTTAATGACATTATGCGATATGTTTGACATAAAAGTTTTAATTATGCTACAAATTAGCTAGATAATGAGAAGGTTGGGTCATATTTGCCCTTCGGTCATTAAACATAAATGTTATTGTTGGCATTATTGATCACTTTGTGTTTATTTAACCCTTTATGTAATGTTAATTGAATGAAAATCAATTCATAAATGAACAGAGAGTATAGATTTACAAAATACTTCCTATAACAGGTCATTCAATAAGTCCGTAGAAAAAAAAAAAAAAGTGAACTTCGAGTTTTGATAAAGCATTGCTTTTTGATGAAAAAAATACAGTGGAAACCAAACAATGTCTTGATAAACATTATCCGAACTCTACTCTATCGATACAAATTGATTGCTAAATTTAAACATGGTTGTACCAGCACAAATGATGCAGAGCGCTGTGGACTCCCAAATTAGGCTGTTATTCCGGAAAACATAAAAAAAAACCACAAATTGGTTATGAACGATTGCAAATTGAAGAAGCTCGAGCTAGCTGACATTGTATAGATATCAGATGGTAGAGTTTTTACCATTTTACACGAACATTTGGGTATGCGAAAGCTCTATGCAAAGTGGGTGCCGCGTGAGCTCACAGTCGACCAAAACAAAAACGAATTGATGCTTCAGAGGAGTGTTAAACCGCTGTTAAACCGCAATAAAATCGAATTCTAACGTCGATATGTGACAATCGATGAAACATGGCTTCACTTTTACACACCAGAATCCAAAAGACAGTCAGCTGAGGCCTATTTTGACGAAAAAGAGAAATCGTAATATAAAAGTTGTAGCGCCCTCGACGGCAACAATGTTGAATAATAAAATCGAGTTTTGTCAAAATTTTGTTTTTTTCTTACTTATCCTACGGACTTATTGAATGACCTGTTACATACATTTTTTATTTAATTTGTATAATGCTATAACTAAACGCTTGCTTTCTTATTATTTTAATGGCTACTGAAAATTAAATTCCGAGATCAAAAAATTTCTGTAGTTTAGAGCTGTTAATGTATATTTGACTAAATTATCCCAGCCCACATGTCCATTTAAAACGTTCAAAATCTCTCCCTCTTCCATAATGGTATATTTTAGGTAACTATATCTGAATTCTTTGAGTGCTGGACAGCGCCCAACGATATGTTTAACATCTTCTATTTCCTTCATATTACACATTGAACATAAGTTATTTCTCCTTGTAAGGAAGCTTTTACCATTTAGCTCAATAAGTTCGCTTCTTAATTTGAAAATCCACGATACCTTATATCGCTCAACCACTTCTCTAAAATATTTCTCACCAGCCGTATGATCCAGATCTTTATATAGTCTACTACTGTTTTTAATTCTAAGCCAAATTTTACGCATTTCTTTCATTTTACAACGGTTTATCACCTCTAAGCAGATATCAGTCCAAACTTTCTTCGACATATTTCCACTCTACTCAATACCCCAATCAGCTCCCATACTCATCCATGACTTCCAACAAAAAATCTTTTTATTTATTATTATATTACTGAGGATATTTGGGAGTCTTTTCTCATTGTAGTCGAAAATAGTATTGGTTATGTATCGCATATGAAGGCTAAGCGTGTAAAAATGTGGGTTCTCTATTCCAGTTTCCACTAATAGAGCATAAGTAGGCAAGAATGGTGGAAGATTTAAAATTCTTTTAATAAAATACCGCATTAGTTTGTCCACTTCCTGAAACGAGCCAAAGCTCCAAACCTGTGAAACGTAAGATTGCACAGATCTTCCTACAGCTTGAAAAAGTTTCCACTTCGTACTTAGCAGAATGTTTCGTTTACAATAAAAACTTTGCCAGGTTGCATTAATGCCATTCTTTGCTACAGTATTTCTTTTTTCTACATGACTTTTGAAGACCATTTTTGGTGTTAAAACTACCCCCAGATAAGTGAACTCTGACACAACTCTAATGGATTGCACCTTTAAACACCACTTTTCTTTCTGCGAAAGTTTTCCTCCGTTTCGAAAGACCATTATATCAGATTTCTCCAAATTTACTTCCATATTCCACTCGCCGCAGTAGGACTCTTATCGGTTAATAATTTTTTGTAGCACTACTACATCTTCCGCCAAAAAACAATATCATCGGCGTATAGTAGAAGCATGAAGTCAAGGGAACCATAATTCTTCGTTCAATTTTAGTTCGGCGCATTCTAGATTGAAAATTTTACCTTGCATTAAGTATTTATTATACCCTACACCCAAGGTATATTTGGTTTGTCCTTTCGCTTGAAACGCAGAGAAGGAGGCGTGACAGATATAGAAAAGTAGTAGTATATAAATTTTTTTATTTTTTTATCGCGAAATTCCAGTTTCTCGTAAAAACCAAATCTTTTTCTCAAAATAATGTCACATTCTAAAATCACTGAAATTAAAAAAAAAAAAATCATTTTTTGGCAAACGTATTTTAGAAAATATTTTTATAACGAAACCATTTCTCTGATCTTCTTTAGATATTTTTCTTTCTTGTTAAGTAGCGCTGAATACAACCTTTATAATTTCCCAAACAACTCGTGAATATAACATTTTTGTTAAACTATAGTGCTAAGGCGTTAATATGCCCCTGCATATATATAGTAAAATGTGAAACCAATTTAATTAATTTAAGCGCCGCGACTCCATAGCATTTGACTTTTAGTGTACTTTAATTAATTAAATATGGTGATTCCCAAAAGCGTCAACAAATTAAGCTAAGCCGACAAAACAATTCGACAATCAGCAATGTATTACTGAGAATATGATATGTATATTATGTATAGCAACAAATATTGAATGTATATAAACATGAATATATACGTACGTATTAGGGATTTCAGTCCCGGGATTCCGGGATCCCGGGATCCCGGGATTCGAGCCTTTTTGCAGTCCCGAAAATCCCGGGATTAGTGCTACCAATCCCGGGATTTCTTTTGTAAGTTTTTTAGGTTAGAAAAATTGTTAGAATGTTCCAAAAATCACCAACAAAAAGCGAAGTCTTACAACATTATGTTAAAATTGAACATAATAAAGAGCTGAAGTTAATCTTAGATTGCAAAATGAGATGGAGTAGTCTTTTAGATATGTTGCAGCACTTTATTATGCTTGAGAGTAGCATAAAAACAGCTTGTATTGACTTAAAGGTTTCTTCGATCCACTGTAGCGAACTTAAAATTATTGAACAATTAGCTCGAACTCTTCAACCAATCAAAATCACTATTGATATTATAAAGAAAGATAAATCTGCTTTGAGTAATATCATTTTTGCTAAAAGGCACTTCAGACTAGTTCTCTTATGTTTTTCTGTATGATTTTTTCTCTGACTGTCAATTTTTTATTGTTTTTAATTTATATTGTTGAAATTGTTTTAATTTTTTATTTTTCAAACATTTAAAAATTTGAAAACACCTATGACTTCTATTTTCAAATAGACTCAAATCTAATGCCAAAATAACTCATATGAGTTTTCTTCTGATAAATCATTTGTGTAATAAACTTACATTCCCACTATCAGAGTTGAAAGAAATTGATATATTTTGTAATGTGGTGATAGGGGTTATTTCCTCCAGAAAACATTCGATTATCTTTCTTCAATTCAACCAACAAGTGTTGAATCAGAAAGATGCTTTTCGTGTGCGGGTTATATACGTAATAAATTTAGATCTAAATTGGATGATAAAATAATAAATGCTTTAATTTTCCAAAAATCATATATTAATAATAAGTAATAAAACTGATTAAAACAAAAGTTAATTCTTCCAAGTCCAACACTTGTTAAAACTTTGATCTCACTATTTTATATAATTAAATATGTATGATATTTTATATATCAATACCTTAGAGCGCTATAGTCCTGTCTCCACTTTTTGCGATTTTTGCAGATATGGTATCCTTGTGGGCTTCTTTACCGAGTGGAATTCTGTGGGATGTCAAAATACCACTAAAACACCGAAATATTCGAGAATTAAGAAAAATCGTATCACCAAACTGTAATTTTTTGAAGAGCGCCACTGTGCTATCTCCTCTGAATATTTAAATAAGTCACATTTTTAAGAAAATTTTTCCATTTTTTTCGTCTTTTCTACACGTTTCATGACATTTTACATCTTTTTAGTGGAAACATTTTCTTTTTCACCCAAAGGTCAGAACCAGAAATTTTTGAAACTTTCTTGTTTTTTCCATGATACGAAAAAAAATAATTTTTCATGTCTCTGAAATCATTTAAAGGATATGGATGAGATGTGGTATGTGTATTAAGAGTCACGGGACAAATAGTGTCTAAGGGAAAAATGGGCGGTCCCACGTGCTTAAAAAAGTATCATACCTCTGAAACTATCTAATGCTCTGAAACTATCTAGATGAGTTTTGGTGCGCATATAAATTGCATCGGAGCAATTTACATTCATTGGTTTAATTGGAAATGCTCTGCCCTCCGTACAAAAGAAGCTATCGCAACGCACACCGGGAAATGCTGGTCGCTCATAAAATTTACTAAATGTGTAGTTTATTTGAATAGTAGTGCAATTCCATATAATTCGTTAAATTGATTTTGTTAAAAATTAATAAAAGAATTTTTTAACATAAAATTATGTTAAAATATACTAAGGTAAAATTATTGCATGTATAGTTTTTTCAAAATCGCAGCCAATTCTAAATAACCACTGTTTGAAGTATTCTTTTTGCATTTCCCAATAATTGAAAAAATTGAGATAGGACTATAGCGCTCTAAGGTATCGATATGTATTTAACTAAGCATATAATGCTGCAATGTACCTTTATGCTTTTTTTTGAAGCAAATAAGTATTTATGAATTTTTGTTTTTAAAAAAAGGCGTGAATTAATAATAAAATGTACCTGCTTTAAGAAATTGTTCTTTAATATTTTTGACACTTTTTAAATAAAATATCTTTGTAGGGGTGTAGTAGGGGTATATAAGACAAAATATTAGGAATTTTTAATACTGAATTCTGTCTATTTAGGAAGAAAAAAAAATTCATACGAATCCCGAAAAATCCCGGGATCCCGGGATTCAAATTTTCTCGATCCCGAAATCCCGGGATCGCAAAAAGTCAAAAAATTGGAATCCCTAGTACGTATGCACGAGTATAAATAACCATTTTCATTTGGTGTTGCAGGAAATAATACGGAATTTTATGGCTTCACACATCTCCGTTTTTATGTTTCGTTTAAATTCATGGTATGGTATTTCAGCCAGCTACATAGACTGATTTCCTATTGAATGGGGATATCATATTTAAATTTATTTTGTCACGTATTGCAATCAATGTACCCCTTTGGCGTTGTTTCCAAAAGCTTTAGCTTTTGAAGTGTCGTAACTAGTAAATCTGTATAAATATATGTTTTTCATGAAAATATCATTGCATTCGAATATGTGAAACTCATTATGAACTATAATAAATATCCGTATGGAAGAAATTAAGTTTAGTGGAATCAATGAATTTGGCAAAAATAAAATACTCTAAGCCGGGTAAAGAAAGTCCTAAGTTTTACATAAGGAGAGCGCACATTTCATTTTATTATTCTGCAGATGTAACCATCATATCGCCAAAAGGTTAGTGAGGAAACTATTCTATCCCCCCCCCCCCCTAATTCTATTCGTGATATAATATTTCAGTATCTACGAATATTATAACATTTTAAAGTACAAAATTGAGTGTTGAAAATATTAACAATGCATAATTATAAATTCAATTGTGGTGCTGCAGAATTACACCAGAAAGTTCACTCAAATCTTAAGGCCGAAATATAATATTTACGAAAATGTACACACATACATACATAAATTTTAGACTGATTCAAAATAAAAAAAATAAAGATTTTTGTAAGTTCCCTGATTATCTCCAAAATCTGAAAGAGGGTGTCAAAAAATTGAGTTTAAAAATTTTATTAGGTCATTTAAAGATGGCTTAATACGGTTTTTTTTTTTCTTTATTACTATCTCAAAAATGCTCGGAAGGTATTTTATTGACTTTTTTGGTACTTTTTGAACAGTTTTAGTACTTTTCTTGTTATTTGGTATAAAATAGAAAAGCTCATTTATCATCCATGGCACAGTGACACATGTGAAACGAAAAGAAAACAAAAAACATGAAGTTAGTGTCGGTCAGCTTTTTGTCTTTCTCTTTGTGCTGTATCCTCTTTTCAGCACTGTGTGACCGCGTATTTTGTTGTTGTTAATATTGAAAAATTTGCATTTAATTTCACCTGGCTTAATGGCAAAATATTAAAATACTTTTAACTTTGTGCACATTCACACACAAATACCTTTCTAATGATGTATAATTCAAAGTCATGCTCCATTTCTAACATAGTAAAAAAGGTAGGACAAATTTTTGTCTTGCGTATTAATACATACAGTGTTGGAAAAAATAATAAAGACAAGCAATTTTTTTAGGTTTTCAACCACATCTTTTAATGAATCCGTTACTCTGGAAAATATATTATGCAATTTGAGTTAATTTTAGTATAGTTTAAAGAAACTGAAAAAAAAAACTGACTTCAAGTAATTAGATGAAAAAAATACGCGACATTCTTTGTTTCCATCCTGGAAAAAATAATAGGGACAAACGTCATTTATCATTTAGCTATGGATTCATTCTTATTTTAGTGCTTACATGAGTTTTAAAACTTCACCAATTCAATATTTGATCGATGCTTTCTCCATTTTAAGCATCTTTAAGCGTCTACAAGGCATAGATTCCATAAAACTTGCACAAATTTCAAACAGTGTCGAGTACCATTCTTGTTGTATTTCTTGCAATAAATCGTTTTTATATTCTGATGTATTCATTCATGACTTCGCTGGCTTTGATGAATGTTCGGGGTCATTACCATGCATGACATCTCAGATCAAAGGAATTTTCTCTCCCACATAAGGCCGCGTAACTGTATAGAGGATATTAACATAGTCTGTTGCATACATTCGGTGTTTATTCTATAATACTGACGCAACTTCAGCCGCCAAAAATTAACCATATATCATGATATAATATCACCATGTTGAACTTGTTTCCCAGTGTATCTGGTTTCGAATGCTGCATTCTAAGGTCATCTAACAAACAATCTACAACCAGAAACAAACAAATAAATTTGAGTTTCGTCCAACCACGGCAGATTTTAACAGTTTTGATGAAACTTGAGCCTGGTGGCAAAATTAATTATCTGGGATATGTTCTTTTGGCTTAGAAATTTTTCTTTTCTTGCACTTCTGCCACACAATCCTGCTTCTCGAAGCTTGTTTCTTACAATGCGGATTGTTACTGGAGCTCTTGGAGCTAGATTGAGGTCAATGGACAAAAAAAAATGCATTTTTTTTCGAATGCCTCACAGGAATTTTATCAAACTGAGAGCAATTCATTATAGCCACAATTTACTTACTTTATGTTTCTATCCGCTACACTACTTACCACTTTCAAATCAACAATTAGCTCTATAACAGGTACCAAGCACTTAAAATCATGTTTTGTCCCTATTATTTTTTCCAGCCCCTAAAAGAGTGTGTACAGTTTTTATAGTTTTTTTTTCTAAATGGCAATATGTGCTAATAAAACGGGGTTGTCATTTTGAAGCCCCGCTACATAACGTAACTTTACTGTGGATTCTACCAAAAACTGTCTGCAGAGAAAAATATTATTTCTGCATGCGTTATAATGAGATGTGTGTCCCTATTATTTTTTCCAACACTGTAAATAGATTAAGCAATGAGCTATAGAAATGAAAGTGCTGTAGTAGCTGAGTGGCAAGAGCGTCACCTAGAAACACAAAAGTCGTAAGTTCAATCCTAGCGCCGCACAAATTTTTGGTTTTTATTTTATATAAATTTTACTGAACGTAAACCGTAAAAATTACGGTTCTTCTTTAAGGGCGCACACTTACTGAAAAAATCAGAAGAAATTATAGGGATTTTCAATGAGTTTTTTGCTGTTTAGTTTTTTCCGTGGCCTTTAATTTCTAAGCTTTAAAATGGTGTACAATTCATAATGGTTTATAGTCGTTAATTGAGGGCTTGCAGCTGTTTTACTACGTTTCCACCATAGATTTAGCTGTGATGCGATGAATCTTGACTTTAAATCTTACTCCTTTTCACCACAAATGTCATTTTTGACAGTGAATGTCATGAGCGGAAAATGAAACATGTTTCTCCTTTTCTTCTTAATATTTATCTTTCATTTGCTTAGTTTTTTTTTTTTTTTTTGACATCTAATGCCAATTGTCAAAGTTAAAGGGTGTCATTTGATAGAAAATAGCTAAGATTGGTAGCCCTACTAAGAATTATACACAGATTTGAAATAAATCTTCTCCGAAAAATATTTATTTTTGTATGCTCAATCACGTGATTTACGCCTAGATTTAAAGCTAAATCTCGCAAAAGCCGTAAATTACATCAGAAATCTCCGGTGAAAATGCTGTATTAGCTAACGCGGCCAGCAAAATGCTTGGTTTCCTCAAAAGCAAGGCAACTACGAAAAAACTTCATATGACATAAAATGTTTTAAATTTTTTAAAGAATACGTGTGAATTTTTTCAGAATTTTTTCGAGCCTTTTTATTTTTTGACAACTTTTTGAAAAATTATAAAATGTCAAAAAATTCTGAAAAAAATCACACGTATTCTTTAATAAATTTCAAACATTTTTTGCCATTTGTTGCCATTTTTTCGTAAGATGCTTCGCTTTGGAGTAAAAAAGTGTTTTTCCGACCGCGTAATTGAGTTTTGGAACCAAATATTATTTATGCTACAAAATAAAAATGTAAAATTTTTTAAAGCAGAAGATTGTCCAAGAACATAAACTTTATTTTTCAAGCAAATATGGGTATCCAATCTATGAAGAAAACAAAGTTATGAGCAAAAAACATTTTTTTTTTTTGCCAAAATGGGTCTCAAAATCAAAAGCGCTCCATTGGTTTTTCTCGAGAAAAAAAAAATAATGCAGCTATCGATTTCAAGAGTCCTTCTAACTTTTGAGATGCTTTCTGTCAGATTTTTTTTGCTTCATACAAATTGAATCAGTTTAATTTTTGAATTTTGTTTTGTTTGTTTTGTATCTGGCCAGCCAACAAACACTCAAAATGTTGCATATACTCATAGATGAATGTAGCATGCTGCCAATAAGGATAATCCATAGAAGCGATTTTTGCAATAATTCAAAGCCAACTTCAGTTTCAAAGAGCAGGTGTTGCCACCTATTGCATAGTGGTGTTGGTGGCGTTTGACGATGACTATGAAGCCATTGCAAAACAAAAGAATTTCCGTATGAAAGAGTATTTACGGATATATCCGAAAGTGTTGTAAATCTCTTGCAAGCAACATTTTCAACGTGTACCACGACGACAACGCTGAGCATAAAAAGATTCTTCAGAAAATTCAACATCATGTTTTACGATATACTCGTATATGTATCCGTATGTATGGACGTATAAATAAACTCTTACGTACCAACGAACGTCCGTAACATCTGGAAGTGGAAGTCAGCACGCAGTGTAACGTGCAACAGATGCTGCAAAGCGAAAAATCTTTTATGTTTCATAAGAAATTTATCTTGCCACGATAAAATGTAACTCTGTGCATAAAGTTCAGTAAAATATCATAAATGAAAAAAAAAAAAAAAAAAAAAAACATTAAAGGACTTGAAATTTAAGAGCCTTAAGGAAACATTATAAACACAGCGAATTTTTCGATGAAAGGAAATATTTTCTTATTTTATTTTTTTAGTCAAAGTGTAAGTGAGCTTTAGCATCAAAGACCAATTTTTACAAGTTTTATACATTTATACTAATTTTATGAACTTTAGTCAATGTTTTTGCAAGAATCGAAAATTCCATGCATTTTCCAACTTAGAATATTATGACAATTAGGAGAAGAGAAAAAACTACTGAACATGGCTATGGTGACATATGTTTCGGTTACCGCCACGTAACCATCATCAGACCAATTTATGTTTTATTTAATTTATTTTAAATTAAATGAAATAACAATTGAAAAATTTTTGAACTTTTTGTCTGAGGCCGGGATCGATCTATGAACCTTTCGAAATCAATCTCTCTACATAGCGCATTTATCAACGGACTGCGCTGTGTGCCCTCGGAAAAATTGGTAGCTTAAGTGCCTATATGCATGTAGCGTGGTTTCATTCCGAGGGCACACACCGCAGTCCGTTGATAAATGCGCTATGTAGAGAGATTGATTTCGAAAGGTTCATAGATCGATCCCGGCCTCAGACAAAAAGTTCAAAAATTTTTCAATTGTTATTTCATTTAATTTAAAATAAATTAAATAAAACATAAATTGGTCTGATGATGGTTACGTGGCGGTAACCGAAACATATGTCACCATAGCCATGTTCAGTAGTTTTTTCTCTTCTCCTAATTGTCATAATACTCTAAGTTGGAAAATGCATGGAATTTTCGATTCTTGCAAAAACATTGACTAAAGTTCATAAAATTAGTATAATTTTCATATAGTCAACATAAACCATTTTAAGTTTTATACATTTCACACAACAACTGTCACTACATTAAGCAGTGAATTGAAACATAGATGGCTCAAATTCCAAAATTTTAGGTCGAGGCTCAAAAATGTTAATCATCGAATGAACAAAATTGCACTTTGGACAAAATGTCAGTGACAGTTCAGAAAAACGTTTCGCTGAACAATTTTAATTCGTGGGGCACTACTTATGTTTCGGCAACTGGCAACACTAATGTCAATAGCAAAAATCTGGCAACATCATGATAAAGTTTGACATTTTTTAGCATAAACGTACTCACAACGTTTTGATGTACAAGTGCTATTTGTTTTGTTTCCAGTGAGTTAAGAAAATCAATTTGGCCAAAAAATGGAAATTTCAAGAAAAGGTTTTCGTTGGATTATTTATCACAACTTTCGACGTGGATTATGTCAACAAAAATGTGCCGATGAACTCAGTTCTTTATATGGCAATAAAGCACCATCAAAAACCACAGTATATGGTTGGTAAAGTGAATTCAATTGTGGTCGGAGCTCGATCACCGTCGAATTCCGTGAAGGTCTTCCAAAATCGATTATTGCGCCACAAAACATAGATGCAGTGCATGAACTGATAATAAAAGATCGTCTTGTGGCATATTGTGAGATAGAGGCATCCTTGCACATTAGTTCCATTTCAAAAGACGTGTATAAGATCGTGACAGGTGACGAATTATGGATATATACGTACGAGTCGGAAACAAAACAGCAATCGACCGTGTGGTTATTCCAAGACGAGCTAAATCCAACAAAAGTTGTTCATGGAAGAAGCACAGTGAAGCAAATGATCGTCTGTTTCTTCGACCGAATGGGTCATGTGGCCACTGTTCCACTTGAACAACATCACACATCTCGTGAAACAGGTGAATTTTTGAGCAGTCAAAACATCGAATTGATGACTCATCCTCCGAACAGTCCTGATTTGGTACCCAATGACTTTTTCTTGTTCCCGAACATCAAAGATAAACAGCGTGGTCAACGATTTACGAGCGCCGAAGAAGCAGTTGAAGCGTTCAAAAACCATGTTTTGGAGTTGTCTCAAGAGGAATCGGAAAACTGCTATGACAAATGGTTTGAACGAATGCAAAAGTGTATTGATCATCAACGGGAATATTTTAAAAAAACAATAAAGTCATTTTCAATTAAAAATGTTTTTTATTATTCGCTATTCCCGAAATATAAGTAGTGCCCTACGTAAAAGTTGTGCTTTTGTAAGTAGAAAAAAAATAGTTCATACAATATTATTCTAGTAATTTTTACTGCCCAATAAAACAAAGGAGGTAGTATAAAATTTAGAGATATAAAATTTGTATATAAAACAAATGTCAGTCCGAACGTCAATATTTTTACTAGAATTATCAAGAAAAATGGTAATATATTTTTCTGATATTTACCTTACTGTAAAGTTAAGTTTACTACTATAACTGACCGCACTGGGATTCGAACCATATCCGTGTGATAGAAAAATATTATTTTTACTTACAAACTTGTTTGTCCTCTACGCCACTGACCTATATGATGAAGTGGTATAATATTTGTATGTTAAGCAAATGTCTATCCAAACATAATTATTTTTACAAGAATTTTAAAGTAAAAATAGCTACATATTTTTCTGACGGAAAGCATAATTTACTTTACGTATAGGAAAATGTAGGTAATTTAGAGTAAATATTACTTTATTATTTCACTATATTTTATTTGTAAATATTACTTAACGGAACCACCAAATAGTTCAAACGTTTGTTTGTTTATGTTTGAACTTTAGTGTTAAGTACTTTTTTAGTAAACTCGATTGGAGTAAAAATCATGATACTTATTTTTCTCAGTGTGAAAGTACTTTGAGTAGATAAAGCAGTTTCAAATTTTTACTCCGAGATTTCAACATTACAACCAGGTAGGCTTTGTGTATGATAAAGCAGCTCAGTGTTGGTTTGATTACTGGTAATAGGCTTCGCTATCGGTTTGATTGCAGTTATTTCGTAAGTACTCAAAGTACATATTAGCCGTGTTTTTTTTTTTTCGACGCGTATATACAATTGTGGTCATTTTGCGATAACTTATGAAAGGTGAGTCGTACGATAAAAAGGGTATTTTTCAGAGGGAACCACATGCTCTAAAAATTATTTTAGTCTTTTGTAAAAAAAAAAAAATAATTATTTTGAAGTTATTTAAAAAAATGTGATTTTTTGCCGTTTATCGTCGCTTAACCAGTTTTTATAGAATAACTCCTTAAAGATAAATTTTTTTAAATATAAAATGAAAAGTTCATAAGTTATCGCAATTTAAAAATATTCACAATTGTATATACGCGTCAAAAGAAACACGGCTATTGTAAAAGTAAGCTTGTTTATAATAATTTTTTAATTAATTGAAAAGGTTTTTCGTCAAAAGATTTATCATGAAAATTTTAATAAGGGTGAAGTAATTTATCGACATTTCAAAAATATTGTACTTGACCTTTCTCCATAAAACCTTTCAAAAAGACATTGTAAAAGTTTATGTAAGCCGTCTTAACTGTCTTTTATTTTCATTCATCTTTTTCAGGCACTTAAACTTATTTTGACTTAATATTTATTTTACGCAAAAATCATCTTTATTAAAATAAAAAACGTAAAAGTTTTAAGCTGAAACACTCACCGACGACTGCTGCACATGTACATGCTTTTGCATACATCTACATAAACACAATTAAACAATTGTTACTGTAATTCTTCATGATTTTTTGTTGCTCCTTTTCTCCAAGAGTTTTTTTTATGATCTTAATAAATTTAAAAAATAAATTCCACATATTTATATATTCACTCAACAAAATGTCAACATTAAACAAAAGTTAATTTTAAAATTCCAGCGGAATTCCGCACCAAGAGACAATAAAATCTTACGAAAATGTTGTGTGTTATCACAGATGCTACTGTGGGAAGTAGCAACTTCGTAATCATAGTCCCTTCCCCACATCATATATGGTAGTGTCTTTTGAAATCATCGAGATTTTTTATTGACATCCAAATTTTACTGAAGCTTCAACAATATTGAAATCTTTTTGATTTAGTACGAGCAATTGAAAGCTTTCCATATTGTTACGTAAATGCAAATCACAGATAAAAAGCCAAAGTGTTTACTTAGATGCTCATTGCATCCTTTTGTGACCGAAGGTATTTCATGCGAATTCGGCATAAACAACTAGGTCATATCGACCATATTTGCCTCTCAAAGTGAACTCTGTATGACCAAAAAAAAGTTCCTCAATGTAACCTTCAAAGTCATTTACTTGAATATCGATTTCAAAAACTCTTTTTGCCGCCACCTAAAATTACGTTTCCGCCGTGATTTGCCATACAAAAATAAATCTACGTCTGACTAGATTTATTTTAAACCTTCATATAAATCTCAACAGTGCTACCGACTTAGGCTTTTTAAACCAAGTTGTATCCCTTTAGTTTGACAATTGAAATTAAATGTCATTAAAAAACAGGAAATGGAAGAAAAAATTAAGGCAAAAATGAAAAACAACTTTTATTTTACCGCTTATGACATTTACTGTCATAAATAAATCTTTAAAGTTTCGACGAAATCTACTTGTTTGGCATAAAGCGAAATAAACAAAGAAGCTACCAGAATCGACGAGATATTTGCCACAGCGCATATATAGTACGCCACATAATCGCATAATCTACAACAGCAGAATTTAATTTTTGGAAAATATCATCTGGAGATTACATACATATGTACATCTATGCGTATTCTTTTCTCGAGAGGGAGCATTTGCTGTCGTTGGTATGGAATGTCCTCTTCCAAGAGTGATACTTTTTCACGCCTAAGCTAAGGTGAAAAAACAGCACCATTGTGTTACTTGTTTGTTTTGATGTATCAGCATCCACTCAAGGTCGATTTGGTATCGCATTTATATCTACGATTTGATCACCCATAACAATGTTGTTCTCATTGATGAATTTCTTTTAAGTTTACTTTAGCGACAACTCATATTTCTTTTTTAAACCTTGCTTATGGAGCTTTTAACTCTAAGGAAGTATTTGCATACATATTAAGTTATCAACAAGCGTTACTCAAATCCACTTTCGGAAGAATCGGATATATCTTTTAGCAAAACTGGTATAAAAAGTTTTTCTAACAAGTTAATCTGTTAGCGTGAACAACTTTGAAGTCTTTTTGTTCTTTGTTTTTATGGTTTTTATTTACAATTTTTGTAGTCTATAAAGAATTATAAAGTGACTTTATGAAAACTGGTATAAGTTGGAGACTCTTGCATGGATTTCAAAAATATTGGTATCATATGAAATACTCGTCTATATTTTTACAAAGTGGTCATCAATGATCGCGCCGACTGGAGAAGGTTCACTGATGAGTCCAAAATGGATGATGTCAACGCAGGACCTGAAGTCATGGCACCAAGATTCCAAAAAGCAGTTTTAATGGGAAAAACAGCTTCCATTTTTCAGGCGGAGGTCCACGCTTTAGAGCTTAAATCACTAATGGCTTTTTTAATACAGTCAAAGCTTATCTGGGAGTGTTTTGAACTTCTTCAAGTTCTATCCAGTAGGAACGATGTTACTCTGTCTGGATACCAGGGCTCGAGGGACATGAGGGCAATGAAAAGGTCAATCGCTTGGCCAGGAGAGGGGCACTCGGTTCTTTCATAGGCACAGAACCCTTCTGCGGAGTAAACAACAGCTTTAAATATAACTTAATTCGGGAATGGGAAGAGAACAGCCTGATCGACCACTGGAGAGTCCGGAAGACAAACGATAAGCGAAAGGGTTATTCAATCCAAAACGTGTTAAGGTAGAAGCTGTTTTAAATCTCAGTAAAAAAGGTATAAAAACGTACAGTGAAATAATGACAGGACACTATAAACTCAAATATCAGCTAAAAAAGATGGGTTTGGTAGACGATGATTCCTGTAGAGTCTGCTTAGAGGACTTGGAAATAGAAGAGCATGTGCTATGCACTTGCCCTGCTGCGGTCAGACGCAGAATTAAAAAGAAAATTTCTCTACGATATTTTGATGTGTATTACGCTGATCACCAAAAGGATTGCCCTAGTACGAAGACATTTTCATTTCGTGAAGCTGTTGCGAGAACCATTATGAAAGTTCCACCAAACACCGGTAGATCGGTATGTATGCATGACATATACATGATATGCATGTATTTATAAAAGTAATAGAAAAAAGAAAATACAAATTTAGTTTTTATTTGACGGACGCGCTGTAAAGTTATAGATTTTCTATTAAATGAGAACAAGTGCATATTAAGTGCTTCCTCAAGAAGCGGTTGAAATTTTTATACTTGAGCATATGCTTGAATTTGAATACCCAAAAACAACAGTAAGAAAGAAAATAAATAAAAACATAAAAACAAAAAGTACCAACGAATGTAGATGCTCAAAAAATGAGAATCCTTCTGTGACGGCACTACCTCAAAGGAATCTGCATGTCACATCGTCATATAAATAAAAGCAGATTTACACACTCATGATAAGAATTACGAGCGCACTGTGTGCAGGTACATTTTAATTTTATGAAACATAATTTTTGTTTCATAAGGATAATAAATAAAGCAGGAAGTTAAATTTTTGTTATAATTTTTAGTACACAATCAGTTAGCTTTTCGAATTCGGAAAAGTAAGCGTTGTACTTTCCATACAAAGAAAATCTTCGAAATGGTTTATGGCCAAGAAACGAAGCCAGTTTGCAAATAGACACAAGAAATCACTTTTGAAAGTTCTGAATAAAATATTGCAAATTCGAATGAGAATGCTAGGGACTTCCCAAATAAGAAAAATCTTAGAAAAAAAAACTAAGTACGCTGAAGTCGTTATTTGAGGTAATGCAACAACATTTCACAGCATATTATACACGCAAAGACTTTAACAGAGTGAGAATGCTGATAAGCTTTGAGCTTTGGCTTGTCTTATTTTGGTTTGGTAAGCCAAGATAATGGGAACAAGGGCATTAATATCTAAATGTTATCTTTCAGAAATATTTCAGATATAGGTATATATATATTTTCAAAAGGACGTATCAAAAATAACCCGAAAAATATTTTTTAAGAAATCAGGTTTTCCTACAGAAAAAATAACTTAAATCTAAAATAACTTCCAAAATGTTTTTTGCTTTTCACGTATTACATAATTTAAAAACCTTTGACATGCCTTCTGGATTTAAGTTGACAAAAAACATGAAATTTTTGTAATTCTTGTATTTTTTGAATAAGAACAATTTTTTTTTTTGCTCAAATCATTCTAAACACAACCCAAAAATGTTTATGCATGTGACTGAAGAACAAATTCACATTAAATCAACAAATACAACAAGGAGCATTGTTGTTCTTTCCTTCGGTCTCACGCTGCTGACTTATTATTGTTGCTGTGTTATGCAACCAACATTCTATGCTCCTTGAACCTCTGAGTTGGTTTTCGTTTTCATCATTCCTGAAACACATATTTTTCCCAAGAAAGTAACATATTTTTTAACGGAGCAAATGCTTACGTATGCAAATATGATTTTTGAATTTTTGATGATTGAGCCAAGAACTCGTGTATGGTGCGTTTTATATGTTGTTGTTGTTGTTGTTGTTGTTGTTGTTGTTGTTGTTGTTGTTGGTGCTGTATTTTTGCTTAGTATCAACATCAGATTTTCAAGGCAAGTACACAATTAGCCTCGTTGATATTTTAGCAAGCGTGCGCCTTCATGCTAGACGGAACTTAAGGTAAACCTTGGAATTAAACTTGAGTTTAGTACCCATCGTAAGGAAAAAACCGATTTAGAATTTGTATGAGAAATTTTTGTTGATTTCAAATAAACCAAATAGAAAATATCAGCATGGCAATGCTATTTTATATATTGCAACACAGAATCAAAAAATTCACAGTGGAAAATAACAGAAAAGCTTCCTTTTGCAATTAATATGAAATATGTTTAAATTAAATTTAAAAAGCAGAGAACACAAAACAAAAGAATTCCTTTAAAGCAATAGTTTCAGTGAAACACAAATATAATAATCCTTGTCATGAATATAACAAAATTCTTGGACTCCCAGCAAGAAATCGCAAAAAATTTGTTCTGAAAGGGCAAAAAACACTGGAAATTGAAGTTATTGGCAGTAATTGTTATATTGTTTATAATAGCTGTCAAATAAAATGGAAAAAACCAGGGCTTCATAATAATTTGTTGGCTTAAATTGGAAGAAAAAGGTATCCCTGCTGAAAATAGATTACCATTCTCAAAATGTTCACGTTTGCAAATACTTCGTCTTCAGAAGGGAATATATATTTTCGAGAGGGAGCTTCTAGACAAATTCCATTATAAGGCCCAACAAATCGTGAATCTCAACAAATCTATGCTTAAGATTAAATATAGTAAGCTTGTCAAATTCATCTGGGTGTTGGCAGATGTATCTGATGGGACCCAAAGTTAGTAACGCAAGTCAGTCCAGTACAATAAAAGAAAAATTTTTGTTATAATCGATTTTTTTACGTTTTTCAATAACGAGATTGGAAAAACTATCTAACGTAAAAAGTGTTTATGGAATGCTTAGAATTGCCCAAAAAATACGTGTGAATTTTTTCAAAATTTTTTGAAATATTTTATAATTTTTAAAATTTTTGTCAGAAAAATAAAAACTAAAAAAAAAGTTCCGAAAAATTCTGAAAAAATTCAAACCAATTCTTTAAAGGATTCTAAGCATTTTATGTCATATGAAATTTTTTTGTAAGTGCCTTGGTTTTAAGTAAATTTAGCATTTTGCTGACAAACGTGAGCTTAACTGCTGAAAACTCAACTTGATAAATTTTTTGAAAAATAAAAAAAAAATTCCAAAAATTCTGTTAAAATTCTCGTACAATTCTAAGCATTTTTTGCCATCCACACATTTTTCGTTAAATGCCTTGCTTTTGACTAAAAAAAATGTTTTTTTTTTTTGTTTGCGTAAGTGAAAAACGTTAAAAAAATCCATTTTGGGATGGGAATATTATCAATATCCCCACAAAAAATTTATAATTTTAAACGCTTTATTTCTAAAGCACCCTTGGGTATCCATTTTGTAATGAAAAAAAGTTTTGACCAAAAAACCTGTTTTTTTTTAGCCAAAATAGAATCAAAATTGCTCCATTGGTTTTTCTCGGAATCAAAAAAAAAAATTTGTACAGATATCGTTTTTAAGAGTCCCTCTTACATTTGAGTCGGTTCGGGGATGATACAAAATCGACCCGGTCTATTGAACAGTAAGCTTAAATCAACAATGTCATCGGATCCGTGCTTTGTTTTGATTTATCAAGGTAGTGGAAACAAGGGAAAACAGTCACAAAAAAGAAATTTAAACAAAACTATAAAGCACTAGTGTGAGTAACACCCTCTTCAAATAGTTTTAGCTCAGAGCTTCCTCTAACTATTCCTAGTATCTGTATCAAATAACGCTTGCACAATAGCATTTTAAAAACTTTGAGTGTATGGGAGTTGCCACGCCCTCTTGTTCGAATCAACTACAATCTGATCAGTGCTTGCATTTCTTATCCATATCCTCTGAGTGTAGTTTTGTAACGTTATTTCAAAAAAACACATTTAGTATAGTATTTTGAAACATTTTCTTATATGGCAAGTAACACGCACTCTTGTCCGAGTTCACTTAGCTTTTGCTTAGAGCTTGTACTTACTTTCCTTAGTATTTATGTGTATTTTGGTTGCTTTATCGCTAATAATGCTCTTAATACTGCGTTTTGAATATTTTTTTGTATGGACGGCAGGCGTGTCCGTTGACCGATTTCGATCCTTTTCAATCCAACGAGCTCATTTTGACAAGGGAGACAGTTTACCAAATTTCATCTTATTATCTTGCTCCTAAAATTTATTAAAATGATTTTCACGAACACCAGACGGGCAGACAGATGGACATAGCAATAATGACTCAGAAGGTGATGTTGTTCAAGAATATATAAACTTTTTCGTACATGCCACGCTTCGTTCTCTTCATTTCAATCGGAAAGACAAAGTGAATATACTCTTGGTATCTATTAATACGCAGGACAAAAACTTGTCCTACCTTTTTTACTATGTTAGATATGGAGCACGACTTCGAATTATACACCATTAGAAAGATATTTGTGTGTAAATGTGCACAAAGCTAAAATTATTTTAATATTTTGCCATTAATCCAGGTAAAATTAAATTCAAGCCAACGACAAAAGATGCGGTCACACAGAGTTTTTACTCAGCACAAAGAGCAAGACAAAAACTTGTCCTACCTTTTTTATTATGTTAGAAATGGAGCACGACTTCAAATTATAAACCATTAGAAAGGTATTTGTGTGTAAATGTGCACAAAGTTAAAATTAATTTAATATTTTGCCATTAAGTCAGGTAAAATTAAAATCAAACTTTTTAATATTATCAACGACAAAATATGCGGTCACACAGAGTAGAAAAGAGGATACAGCACAAAGAGCAAGACAAAAAACTGACTTCATTTTTTTTTTGTTTTCTTTTCGTTTCATATTTGTCATTGTACCAGGGATGATAAATGTGCTTTTCTATTTTGTACACCAAATAGCAAAATATGTATGGGCGATTCTAGTAGGATATAAAAAGAGAGAGTGAGATCAAACTAGCAAAAATTCCTTGAATTTTTAATTAAAATGGTTTATGTTGACTATATGAAAATTATACTAATTTTATGAACTTTAGTCAATGTTTTGCAAGAATCGAAAATTCCATGCATTTTCCAACTTAGAATATTATGACAATTAGGAGAAGAGAAAAAACTACTGAACATGGCTATGGTGACATATGTTTCGGTTACCGCCACGTAACCATCATCAGACCAATTTATGTTTTTATTTAATTTATTTTAAATTAAATGAAATAACAATTGAAAAATTTTTGAACTTTTTGTCTGAGGCCGGGATCGATCTATGAACCTTTCGAAATCAATCTCTCTACATAGCGCATTTATCAACGGACTGCGCTGTGTGCCCTCGGAATAATTGGTAGCTTAAGTGCCTATATGCATGTAGCGTGGTTTCATTCTCTATACTCCTTTGTCATCATTCATGTTGTGTTTGTTTGGTCATAATATTCTAAGTTGGAAAATGCATGGAATTTTCGATTCTTGCAAAACATTGACTAAAGTTCATTGAATTTTTAATTTGAAAACTTTGATTCCATGGAATAAAAAACGAGAATTATTTTTTCAGCATCAGAAACTTATATGGAAATATGCATTCATAACAAATTGATTTTTTTGATTAATACAACATTCTAGTAACTGTATTCAATTACATGTGCTCGTTCTTCCTGGTACTACTACAATGCAAAATTCAATTTCAGCATTCCTTGCAACGGGTATCCTTTAACCGTAAATATGTTCCCGCAAGTTGAGCACATATTTATAGAAAACACAATTTGCATTGGTTTACAAACAAATAAAAAATGTTTTCAACGAAAAATGTTGATTACAACAATACAATGAAAACTAGTAAGGGTGTTATGTTGGACACGCCAACATTTTAATACCCTACACTGGACTGTAAAGTTACAACTTGGGCATGCAAGATTTAAGTTGTTTTTAAAATGGTACATATCAATATATTCAATCCTCACAAGATAGCGTCTTAAAGCTTTTATGTGTTTGTGGAAGTTGCCAAAACCTTTTGTACAAAATTTTTTTTCTTCCTATCATGTATTCTTTTGAGGAATCATGGAATTACAAAAATTTTGGAACAATTTGTGAAGAATTGATTTCAAATTAATCTTTCTCATAATTTTATTAAATCATTTTTGCAACAAACTTCTATGTACGAGTATTTCAAACAATATTGAATGTATACACCGAACATCAGACACATTATTCTCAGCTGACCGTTTGAGAAAAGATTACTAAGTTTAGGTTTTGACACTTTTTGTATTGTACAATACATACCCCTGAATAGTTTTTACTTACATTGAAAGTCTCGCGCCCGGGTGTGTCCCCATATGAAAATCTTGCCACTTTTTGTTTAGTGCTTGGCCTTTAACTCCTTTAACTCCTAGGAGGAGCATAGGGCTTGGCCGATACATTTCTGTTATTTTTATACCCTACACTCAGGGTATATTCACTTTGTCCTTCCGTTTGTAACGCAGAGAAGGAGGCGTGGCAGATATAGAAAAGTATATATATTCTAGATCAGCGTAACCTCCTGAGTCGATATAGCCATGTCCGTCTGTCTGGCTGGCTGGCTGGCTGGCTGTGTGTGGAAATACAGTTTTTGGGAAAACCAAGCAAGATAATTCTATGAAATTTGGTGCACAGCCTCCGTTGTCAAAGTTAGCTCGGGGGATTGAAAATGAGCGAAATCGGTCAACGGACACGCCTACCGCCAATACAAAAAATATATTCAAAATGCAATTTTTTGAGTATTTTTCATGTTAATACAACCAAAATACACACAAATACTTCGAATTGTAAATGCAAGCTCTGGTCAAAAACTGGGTGAATTCGGACAAGAGGGCGTGGCACCTCTCGTATAAGCAAAAGCTTCAAAACGCGATGTTGAGATAATCCAACCAAATTTCACTCAAATGCTTAGAACTATAAATTCAAACTCTGAGAAAAAACTGGGTGAATTCGGACAAGAGGGCGTGGCACTTCCCATACAAGCAAAAGGTAACACCCTTACTAGTTTTGCATTATCTTAGATTTTCTTACCAGATTTTTCCGAATGGAGGCATAAAGTCAATATACCCTGTGCGTAGAGCAAAAAGAAGGAACAAAAGCAAATGTGTGGAATTCACACTGTGGATAACAATACAAGCGAATTCATCTTATATACATACATATATATGTGCTTATGTATGTAGCCGCTACATATTCAGAATTCAATATATGCAAATACTTGCGGAAGAAATTTTTTGAAGGTAAAAAAATTTTATGAACTGATAACATAGTTAACATGTGAAAATAACTTGTTACGGGTGTTGCGAGCACGGTTTCACTCATATAATAACTTGTTTTGAAAAATGAATTTTAAAATGCAACTCTCAACATGAAATCCTTCATATTTAATTAAATTAACCTTGAGTTTTTGAAAACTCAGTCGAATTTTTCTTTTTTCTGTTTTTTTTTTTTTTGTTTAATTTTATTGTAGAATTGTTTTAAGTACATATACATATTGAGGTTTTAAGTAATTTTATACCGAATTCACTAGTTATGGCACTTTGCTTTGCTATGCCACTTAGCTTAATACTCGTACTTGCATGTCACTTACGATTTGCTGTATTGGTCTTGGTCTTGGTCTTGGTCTTGGTCTTGGTCTTGGTCTTGGTCTTGGTCTTGGTCTTGGTCTTGGTCTTGGTCTTGGTCTTGGTCTTGGTCTTGGTCTTGGTCTTGGTCTTGGTCTTGGTCTTGGTCTTGGTCTTGGTCTTGGTCTTGGTCTTGGTCTTGGTCTTGGTCTTGGTCTTGGTCTTGGTCTTGGTCTTGGTCTTGGTCTTGGTCTTGGTCTTGGTCTTGGTCTTGGTCTTGGTCTTGGTCTTGGTCTTGGTCTTGGTCTTGGTCTTGGTCTTGGTCTTGGTCTTGGTCTTGGTCTTGGTCTTGGTCTTGGTCTTGGTCTTGGTCTTGGTCTTGGTCTTGGTCTTGGTCTTGGTCTTGGTCTTGGTCTTGGTCTTGGTCTTGGTCTTGGTCTTGGTCTTGGTCTTGGTCTTGGTCTTGGTCTTGGTCTTGGTCTTGGTCTTGGTCTTGGTCTTGGTCTTGGTCTTGGTCTTGGTCTTGGTCTTGGTCTTGGTCTTGGTCTTGGTCTTGGTCTTGGTCTTGGTCTTGGTCTTGGTCTTGGTCTTGGTCTTGGTCTTGGGCATTGAGTCTTGATCTTGTTCTCGAGCATGAAGTCATGGTCTCGTTCTTGGTCTTGAAAAAATTTCTAAAAATTGTTGTTTATTTAAAATTTCCAAAACATATTTTTTTTAAGGAGTTGGGTCTTTAAGATGCCAAATTCCGAATTGAGAGATGATTTTATACTCAAAATGGGCATGACCAAGCCGTCTTGGTCTTGATCATCATCATCATGACAAAGGCCAAGACCAGAATTGTATTGGGCCCAAAAATTTATCAAGATCAAGACTGATTTTGCTCATCACTAATTGCGATAATTAGTTTTTTAGGTTTATACCTAAACAACGTTTACAAATCCTGGAAACTTTTTTACAAAATTCAAATCGTCAAGACATACATTAAAATAAGGAACATTTTCGGGATGCTTTTGAATCTGAGACGAGAGGAGAAAATCCAAGACTGTCCTACGAAGTCCGGTACGGCTGGTCATCCAAAACTAAAGCCATATAACTCATATAGTAAATACTAAATTTTTTTAAGTTTTTTGGATAGACGTAATTTGGCTCATCATAGACAAAAGATTATGGACCATAGACCATAAAGTCCAGATCATAGATCATATATTATGGACCATGGATCATAAAAGATAAATTATATACCATTTATTAAGGACCATAAATCATAAAGGGCATATAGACTATAGATTATTATTCATAGACTATAAAGGTCAGATCATAGAACATATACAATATTATGGACCATAGACCATTAAGGACAGATCAAAGACAGTATAAAATTGGACCTTAGACCATAAACGACGGATCATAGTCCATATACCTTAAATGGCAGATCATAGACCATAAATTATGAACCATAGACCATAAAGGACGGATCATAGACCATATATTGTGGACTATTACTTTTGCCCCACCTGTATAAAATAAATTTGTTCCTGCTATCAAGAAAATGGTCTAACTCAGGATCCTGAGGTAAAGGATAAAATTAGGTTCAAATTCATAATAATATAATAATAAAAGGCTATAAAAACCGACGAAAACTATCGTAGAACTGTAGAGCGGTTGGTGGAAAAAACATAACCACAACAGATCCTGGCAACGTCTCGATTCTTGTTATTTGGTGTCTCATAAATAAGAATCTGAGCACTGTTGTCGGTACTCATATTTTGAATACACAAGTCTGACCAGCACCTGCACAGTATTTAAAAATTTGTGCTTTTGTTATTTATTTCAGACAGCGGCAATTTTAAAGCATTGTAAACTGTTCTCACTATGAAAAATATGTGGCAACTCTGACACATTAACGCGCTCTCGCAGCTTCACTCAAGAAAAACCACAGAAAAACGAACAACACGCAGGAGTAAATTGAGAGAAGCAACGCAAATAAAATGTGGCTTTTCCGCTGCACACGCAGCAGCATCATCAGTCTCTTGGTCCATGCGAACAAGGGAACAACTCTTTTTTCCGGCACGGTCGTCCTTAAATTTTCGCAGCAGCAGCAAAAAGTCAACACGACGGACGAAGACAACAACTTTTTGATGATTCGAATGACTCCACCGCTACCAGTACTCGACGGAATCTCTCGGTGCTACAAACAAAAACGGTTCGGCGCGTAATTTTTGTGCACAGCGGCGCATCCTCTTGTCGTCTCGTCTCTAGCACTGCCTCTGACCTACATAAAGCTGAAGTAGGCAAAAAAAAAAATAAAAAATACAAAAACAAAGCAAAAAAAAAAACAGAATTAACACCAACAACAAAAACACGAAATAATACATGGGCCAATGAAATATAAATGAGTGAAACAAAAACGAAAAAAAAAAAAACAGAATCGAGATTAATAGTTAATACAAAGAATATTTAAGTTAATTAAAGGAAACAACAACAAAAATAAAAATAAAATGTGAAATGAATAAAAAAAGTGATGTTATGAAAATGTGAAATATTAAAAATCACCGGAAAATATCGTAAATTCTCTCTCAAGTGATGGATTAGAAATTTACACAACAGTGAAACCAATAAAAAAATTTAAGTGAAAGGAGCCTCTACTTCTCAAGTGGATGTGTTCTCGGTAAGTGTCCGGAGCACTAAATTTTCTACAGATTTCAGATGAGTGTGAATGTTAATTTTCACAACTAACAAAGAATAAACTTTACTTTTACACATGATATATCTTGCGATATATCCGATAGAAAATTAACCTTTTTCTGATACTGAGGATGAACGATGAATGAATTTTTCAAAAAAAAATTAAATGTGCGTGTGTGCATTCATTCTTAAACTATTGTGGAGAAAATAAGTACATATTGGTGTTGGGCAGACCTTAAATAGGTCATTAGGATTTTTTGCAATGACGCCTTTTAATTTTTTTTTTTCTGAAAGAAATTTTTTCATCAATATGTTTGGTAAGACCCGTGCACAAGGTGGTTTTTTGGGGCTCAAACCCCCGCAGGAAGATCTATTTCCCATGTTATATAAATTTAGGGTAATGTGGACTATGCGGGTAATGTGGTGCGCCCTTTTATTTTCCATATTAAAGACTGTATAACAATTCTGATTATTTGTGCACATTAAAACGCGAAAAACTTATTTTATACGCTCTTCGGCTTTTCTAATAAGCTGCTTATACGTGTGCAATTTCTTAACACATGCTGTAGGGTTAAGTTGACTTTTTTTTAGTACGCTCTGAAGAGGTTGATTACTTCCTCAGAACTCTGTTTTCTAAAATTCCAATAACTCTAATGCAAATGTGGAGCTATTATTCAATAAAAAAATGCGTAAGCAAGTCTGATTTTACATTTCTTTTATATATTCAAATAATTTTTTAAAAAAAAGTCATTTATTCGGGTAATGTGGACTACCCCATATTATATACCGAATATCAACTTTGATTACTATTACACCTTAAAAACCTAATTGCATGTGTGGGACACCCGAGTTTGAGTAATGTGGAGTACTATTTTACGTATGATTCGGGAACCCTTATTACTTATTCACTTGTTAGTATGAATTTGGTTTAAAATATATTCTTTAATAAGCCTATAAAGCCATTTCATAGCAAATAGGGGAGATGTGTGTACCTTGGTCCGCTTTTCAGTTTTTTCAATGTGCTGGATTTTCCAAAAAAGTTTCTTTAGTTTTTTGATTAAGTTATATTTCTACGATGCTTTCAAAATCAAATGACGTGACAATGATATTTCTATGTCTTACCATTCATTGAGTAGAAATATTACTTTTTCCATTCCAATCTCAAACAGTCCAAGGTACACCATGCAAGTGTACATTAGGCTATTAAAATTAAAAGAGAATAAATTATATATAGGTAATAAATTATGAAAGAACCATTTATAATATAATCAAAAGCAATATTTTTTTTAATAAAAAAAAAAAATTTATCATAAACTAAAATTATAACACAAAAAAGTGCATTTAGAAAAAAACCATTAATTAAACAAAAATGTTTGCAAATAATTACATTAATCACGTAAATAATAATAAAAGTATTATATTGAAAGGCGATTATGGCTTCCTAGTTTCCCGTGGAAACAAGCTCGTTGGTAAATAAGCATAGGTCCAAGGTACACACAGACAGCATGTTTTAAAAATTGTCAGCACCCATAACATATATTAATAAAAACATCTAAAACACACTAAAAGCTTAAAACAATAACTAAACTTCCTTCCTGATGTTGTAAAACTGAAATATTTCAAGCAAGTTTCTCACAAAACGTGTCGTAGTTTACTCCAAAAACTAATTTTTACAAGCCAAAACACTTTTTCCGTCGCTTTTTATACACGCATACAGCTTGACGGTCTGAAGTCTACTAATATCAGTCAGCAGTATGAGTGGAAAATTCCATAGAAGAACATTATAGTACACGTGCAACTGTTGAGTGGCAACCGGCACTCGGACCGAGGTACACTCGGACCAAGGTACACACATCTCCCCTATAATCTAAAAAAATACTACTCGACTTTTAGTCAACAAAATTGTCTAATAACGATACTACTTTAGGAAATGGACAGGGTAAGCCACATTACCCGACACTTTTCTTTTCCAGCTATTTTTAGGTAGCTTCAATTTAATTGGCCTCAAGCTTGAAAATGACAATATTTTAGTTTATGAAATATCTAATAGTAAAAACAATAGAATAACGAATACAAACTAATTGACCAAACTAACCTACTATCATTACTTTTAAAAAAATTGGCAAAAAAAGAAAAAGGTAACCACAATACCCTAAGTTACTCTAGTTACTCTCTTCTGAATTGAAAATATTGAAATAAAATAGAATTAATCTATATCGTTAGCTTAATATGGAAAAGACGCAACTCACATTTTCAATACTTTACAGGAGAAGGAAAAAACTGAATAAAATTTGATACGCCAAACATTTAAAAAAACTTTAAATGCAATTTAAAACGTTGTTTTGATTTGGAAGCCTCGGGTGAACTTCTGGAACCTTCGGATTTCCCAAAAAACTGCCAGTTAAACCTTTTTGATAGTCCGCCAATAATATTTTCCTTCTAGTATACCGAAATATTCTTCGTTTTGACTATCAAGCCTACAGGTGGCCTTCGAGAACCTTCGGGTATCTTAGAAAACTATCAAATAAGGTTCATTGATAGTCTACCATAGATGTTTTTCCTCTCCAGAAAACCTTCGGATGACCTTCGGGAACCTTCGTGTATAGCACAAAAAACTGCTCATATTTGGGATTCACTCACTGCCAAGTTTTCAGCTTAATTAACAGAATAGCTTCTGAGTGATTTTAACACTATTTACACGCTACATATTGTGAGTTAGGGCTTTTTTCTTTCAAGAAAATTTTGTTATGTGTTAGGGCTTTTTTTAAATTGACTATAACTTGGCTATTTTTGATATTATCATGCCAAATTTTTGTAGGAAGGTGTGTTAGAGAGTGGTCAACCAGAATATGCAAAAAAGTCAATTTCGAAAAAATTTGAGAAACGCCTTTTCCATATTAAGCTAACGATATGAATATATGAATGCCGGGTTTTCTGTCAAAAATTTTCTTTAGCTCTCTGTCTACGCAAAAATAGTCATATATGGAAAATTGCGTTTTTTCGAGAAATTTCAATTTGACAATTTTTGTTTTTTCAGAACAAGATAATGAAATAGATCCTATGGCTTTTGAATCCTGACCAAATTTTAGATATCCGGCATTCTATGTGAATCACACAGGTAAACAGTTTCGATGTTTCCGTATTGACGCTCGTCGTCAACCCAAACAACATGCATATAAAATCAAGGAGGCTGATATGTTTATATCCAAAGTGATGATTGATGAAACTGACTGTTTATTCAGCGTGCAGTTACAAGATGAAAAGATAGTGGAAATTTGTAAAAAGTTACAAGCAAAAGAAGAGATGATAATGAAGGAATGCGTATTACACCATGGACTTTTGTTTAGACGCAACGATGATGGAAAACTTTAGGTAGTACTCAAGGCGATGCTGTATAGAGTTACTCATGATGCACATAACAACACTGGACATTTGAGTAATGAAAGAACGATAGCAAAACTAAGGCAGCTATTTTGGTTCCCACGAATGCAAAGTTTCATTACATCCTGCGTTAAAGCTTGTGTAAAATGCGCTTTTAATAAGAAATCAGATGGACAGAAAGGATAATACTTTATATGTTGATCATCTTGGACCGTGGATTCTTGTGGGTTCCTGGACACTGCAACATTGTGCGAAATGAAAGGGCTGACGAGCTTGCTAAACAAGGTGTGCAGTTACTCAACGCTCCCTTGATTGTAGAAGTACCATTTAAGCTTTACTATGCGGAAAAGACTAAGCAGCTAGAAATTTTAGCGGAAAATAGATGGCTAAACAATACAAAAAACAAAACGGCTAAACAATTCTGGCCCTCTTACAATAATTATAAAACTACATATGTACTCTCTCTTAGCAAAATTGCAGGCTGCTGATTGGTGTTACAACTGGACACTGCCTTATTGGACACCATGTATACAGGATGGGATTAATATTAAACAACTGGTGCAGAAACTATTCCGAACCCGATGAGGGAGAAACGCTAGAGCACGTATTGTGCTATTGCCCGGCGCTAACCAGACGCAAAATTACTACTCTTGGGCAGGCTAGGTTCGGCTCCATAAATGAGATAGCTGGAACAGCATTATCGAAACTAATGAATTTCGCTTTAAAAACTGGAACATTCGATATAAATGAAAATCATGAAGCCAGAACACTGCTATTCTCCTAACTTAAGGGAGTTTGTGGTAACGCTATGGACTTAGTTGGTCTATGTGAGGTTTTTGCTCACGCAATTACCGCCACCCTAACCTAACCTATCTTGGACCGTTCTCAAAAAATAGCAAGCGCAATAAGTATATTTTGGTTATGATTTACTTTTATCAAATACGCAATTGTATTGAAGATTCTCTACATGAAGTCAGTGGTTGTTTTGGAATGCCAGAGAAAATCATCAGTGATAGGGGCACTTCATTTATAAAATAATGAAAGAAACATATATTAGATGCTGTATGAACACCGCATGCGAATGGTCAAGTAGAAAGACTAAATCGGACAATTTTGTCTGTGTTTCTTCCGTTCACATTAAAGGATCGAAATTGGGATAACGAACCATGAACTATTCAGTGGACGATTAATTAGATGACAAACAAAACAGTAGGTTGCACTCCTCATAAACTTGTATTCAGTTATTTTAGTTAATATTTGGTTGATATTTTAGTTAAAAAATTGCACGATGAACACAGCGAAGAGAATAAGCTACAAAATGAAAATCTACTTCAAATAATCAAGCATCGTCATTAACATTACGGTCAAGCGCATGCAAATCCAAAAATATGTAGCATTGGAGATTTGGTCTTAGTTGAAAGTTTGGTTTCCAGCACGGGTGTATCGAGAAAACTCGAATCTCGGTACAAAGGGCCATTTCAAGTCACTAAAACGCTAGGAAACGTGTCGAAAGCATTGTCATTATAATTCAGTGCACTCGTCTGCCGGTTCAAAATCTTGGTGTGAAGATAAATCTGAGCGAGGTCGCTGAAAGTCAGAAGAGGCCGATTGTAAAATGTTAAAAATGCTTTGTACTAAATTTCCTCGCTTCGTATGTCAACGGAAGAGCAAAGCTAAATCAGAACATTGCAACTGAAAAGAATGGTCTTCTAGAAAAGCACTAGTTCCAGGTAGCCTAAGTGTTATTAATGTACCTCTTATGCCACGGAATCGTATCATACTACCACCTCTACATTATGAACTTGGTCTCATGAAACAATATGTTAAAGGACTTAACAACGACGGAAAGTGTTTTAAGTACTTGTATTTCAAAGAAGTTTCCAAATCTGAGTTCAGAGAAGCTCAAAGTTGTCATAATTGAAGACCCTTTAATTCGCAAATTAGTGAAGCAGTTCAATGTCAGAAATTGGTTATTAAGAATTTCTTAGGCAATAGACTGATGATTATGTTGAGCACGTTGAAGAGTTGATTTCGCACTTCCAACTATAGTGTTGCACAGGCCAAACCACAAAAGCTCGAAAATAAGAGGCCCGCAAAAGCCCGCAAATCACACGAAAGTTAAAAAGCACAAAGTTGGAAAAAATTATGTTCTTAAAATATGTAAAACAATGTATAAATGTGGTGCTAAGAATGACAATGAAGTCAAGTCAAGACCTAACTTTTCGATGTTGAATTTAAATCCGTTAACGAATTTTGAGATATCATAAAACCGCTTAAGTTAATTAAAAGTACTAATCTTTATCTACAAAACTTTTGTAAATTATATCGATATCTTTTTTTTTTCTACGAAATAACCTAACCTATAAATTTCAAAAAAGAAACAAAAACCCAGTTTTTGACTATTTTAGAGGTAGTGCGGGCGCCAGTCGGACTTGACTATGCAAAATATGAGAACCGCAAACTGAGCTCAGATTCTTATACATAAGTAGGACCTAAAGTTACTAGAAAGTGCATGATGCCAGGATCTGCGGTGGTCCATTTTTTGTATCCTCTACCACCCTCCAGGTCTGCTATGGTTTTCCGTCCTCGTTATTTATAGCCGTTTATGATGGACTTGGATCTTCTTATAACGGTTATTATGCTTTTTTTCTACAACGCCAGGATTTTTAGTTATTCTTGCTTAAAAGTGAAAAATTACTGTTTTGAGGTCTACGTAAAGCTACATAACAAAAGCAGCAAAGTGTAAAATAAATTTTTGTCAATGGACTTGGATAGTCAAAATTATTTGCAACAAGCCATACACATACCATTTTTCGGTTGAATTACTACTTAACGAGTAGTGATGAGCAAACTAAGACCAAGACCAAGACCATGGTAGTCTTGGTCTTGTTCTTGCACATTGAGTCTTGTTCTTAGTCTTGGTTTTGTTATTGAGTCTTGATCTTGCTTATTAAGTCTTGGTCTCGATCTTGGTCTTGGTCTTGAAAAAATTTTTAGAGATATTGAGTATTCAAAATTTCAAAACCTTATTTTTCCAAAACAGTTGGGTTTTTAAGATGACAAAATTCAAATCGAAAGATGATTTTACATTCAAAACGGGTGTGAAACAACTCTTAACTATAAATTACCAAGACTGAAAAGCAGTCTAGGTCTTAACGATTATCGTGAGCAAGACCAAGACCATAGCAGTCTTGGTCTTGGTCTTGCAAAAATATCAGCGTCTTGGTCTTGGTCTTGGTCTTGCAAAATTATCAAGACCAAGAACAAGACCAAGCGTAATTTTGCTCATCACTATTTACGAGTTACAAGCCATTACAAAAAAGGATTTTTTCAACGCCATACAAAGGATTATTGATATCATGGTTTTAGATTTTAATGCAAATCTCACAAACAATAAACGATTAATGATGAAAGTTAGTGGATGGACAGCGAATATAAATGTCATACACTGGTCAAAAAGAAAGTGATATCAGATAAGTGCCACGCTCACTTTTTAATGGTATGATAATATTATACGTCAAAAATAATGTATGTAAGGGTATTCTCCTGGAAGTACTAATTGGAGCCAAATCAATCGTCTTTAATTGTCACGACCCTTCGCGACTTTTGTTTCTTTCCACAGCTTTACCGATTCTTGGATTTCCTTCTCCGAAGACTTTTTCCAGGTAGTTCTTGGTGTACCACGTTCTCTACTGCATTGTAGATTCCACACAAGGCCTTGGCGAGAGTATGACCTATCCATCCCCTTTTGCGTTGTTTGATCTCGTTTGCTATGGGCATCAGGTTGCATTTTAGATGTTTGAGATGGCCAACAAAGAAATGATTAAACTTACTTTAAATAATTCCCTGTGAACTATACAGAAATATAACTTTGAGTAACTTTTTGGTTTTCTTTTTTATTCTCCCAATAAAGAAACTTTTTTGATGCAAAAATTTGAACTTCTCAAAAAAAAATTCGCACTTAAGATTAAAATTAATTCTCCAGCGTTCCCCCTAATTTTTCAGCATTGTTTTTTGCGTCTAATTAACCACATTTTTCACTACAACTAAGTAGACTAAACCAATTATGCACTGCGTATGTTAACGGGTAAAGTTTTATAATTTTCGTCTGAAGCTTTAAGTTTATTTAGCCTACAGCTCAGTCAAAAGCATACGCAATTAAACGCAACCCAATTAACTGGGGATTACAGTATGAAGATATTTATGCTTATAGTAAACTCAAATTTACTGGATGTCATACTTGCAAATTGTAGCCTCAAACTGCAATGTCCTTTCGTTCTCAATACTCTGGCTTACTACTATACGCATACTCCTTTTGCAGCTTTTTTCAATGTAAATACAATGTGCACAAAAGTATCTGGTAATACTATCTCTATGTTTGTAGAGTTCAAAAGACACTAAACTGCTAGATTACAATAACAATAACAGCTTTTCATAAAAAGAGACCATAAAAATTGTTTCCACTTTTATTTTTTGTGAAACAATTTTAACAGGAAATGTTTATCGCTTTTTCCCCAACCCTAAACCTCCACTACCGACCATTTACACACATTCGGCTGCGCCCAGCCCCAACCTCTCGACCTGAATGAAACAAAACAACAAAACATCAACAACATCGTACTCTTCAGAGTTGCAACAACGATGTTGTTTTCATCCAAATTAATCCTTGAACGGCCCCTAAATAAATGGCTTTCTTCCTCACTTGCATCAGTAGCCGGAGGTGGTTTTCACTACAAATAAAACGATGAAACACACTCACACTTAAATTCATTCACATACTCATACAAACGCACAAATAAAATGGAAAAACAGAAGAAAAAAAAACAACAAAAATGGCTAATAACATAAAAGATACCCAACAGAACGTTGGTTGTTGCCTCTGCCAAACAACGTTTTTCATTCCAGTGTACACAGCATTCAGCTTTTCTTCCTCTGCGGCGATGTCATTGGTCAAAAAAAAAAAAATACTGACCTTTGCATGATCAGAAAGCACATTTGCAGTGAAAATGATACTAAAAGACACATAAATTGATTTTTAAGTAAGTTTTCGAAACGCATCCGCTCCTTTGCAGCGAAAGTGGAAAACTGAAAAGGTCAAAGAATTTTTTTTTATTACATTTTTCCCGCATTTTTCTTAAGTTTAAAGCATTCATTGTCTTTGGTGAATATTTTTGTAGAATGCATTTACCCATTATAACCCAGTTTCTGAAAAACGGGGTCAAAAAGACCCATAAAAACCGTACATAATGGGCTAAGATGTTCAGAAGAGTTGTTCCTTGCATGATTTCATGATGAACTTGGGAGCACAAGTTTTATCTAACATATAATTTTAGAGTTTTTTAGAATTTTTTTTTTTCTTACATGAGTCTTTCTTTGCTTAACCGACCAAGATTCGACTTGACTGACATCTCCGATTTTTATGAAAATTAGTGGAAAGTTAGTATTTGACACACACATGGGGTTGCCACCGTCCGGACGGAATTTTTTTTCAGTGAACCCTAATGAAATTTTTTGTAGAACTTTTTGTAGAACATGTTAACCCATTATAACCAAGTTTTTGGATAAAGAGGTCAAACATACCCATTAAAACGGCACATAATGGGTTAAGATGTTGCAGAAAATTGTTCCTTGCTTGATTTCATGTTAACCTTCTGGAACATATTAACCCATTATATCGCGTTACTATGGGTCTTTTTGACCACTTTATCCAAAAACTTGGTTCTAATGGGTTAAAATATTGCGTAAAAAAATTCTATGAAAAATTTCACTGAAAAAAAATACCGTCCGGACGGTGGCAGGAATTTATGGTAGCGCACGCGTACCAACGACTGATGATAAACACAATATTATACAACTTCTAAAACTCATAACTTGATAACCATAAAACATACCACAATAATTGTTATAAAATTGACTATAAAATAAAAATATTTCAAAAAAAATAAAAAGGGTGCACCAAGTCCCAAAATCGCTTTGAAAATGAAAAAAGGTTTTTATTCAGCAAAAACAAATTTTTATTTTCAGTGTAATTTTTTTTTTTTTCAAAAGCACATACTTTTCTGCAGAAACCCTGAAAATTTCATTAAAATTAGATAAAAAGCCGAGGAGCTATAAATTTTCAAATGTGTGAGTATCAAATGGTTGGATCGAAAATTTTTTTAAAAAAAAAAGTATTTTATGAAGTCGCCGTGATCCTAGCAATTATTGCCATGTTAGTTCCAAATTAATAAAAAGATTAATAATAATAAAGTTCTAAATAAAAAATAACAAAGGCTTAGATTCAAACTTATATTTGGTTATAATTAACAAACATCCGATTGAATCAATAAAATTGCTTAAATATGCCGCTCATTAAATAATATCAAATATAAAAATTGTTTATTTTATTCGAAATTCTTGTATTGAATTGATTAAAATATAAAGTTGATTTTGGCTTTTAGGTCAAGTATTTTTTATTTATTATATAAATTTATTCCCGATATTTCGGAAAAGATCCTTTTACATCATCAGGGGATTACTAAAAAAGAACATATAACAATGCAAAAAAAAAAATTAATTGAATTAATTTTAAATCACAAACAGAAAACAACAAAAAGTTACAAAAATTACAAAATTTTAACATTAAATATAAACCAAACAAATTGAAAATATTGCACTGTGTGAAAATCCATAATTTTAAAGGAAATGTTGCACTAAAAAAACCATAAATTTAAATATTGCACAGAAAAAACCATGATTTTAAAAAATATATTGCACTAACTTACATTTGTTATAATTGAGGTCAAGAATTGAACTAAAACTTAATTTCTAACTAAATCCCTACTTATGTGAGCACAATTTTCGGTGTCACTCTTAAAGTTCATTCTCTTGGCTGCTGGAGTATTTATGATGTGAAGCATCTCTATCATTAGTCTTTTGTCATATCTGTTCTCTTCTTGTAATATCTTCACATCGTCAAAGTTAGGGAAATGTCCGTATTTAGCACAGTGGGCCGAGAGTGCAGTCTTAGGAACTGGTCCTGTTCTGTTTTTTTGGTCAGATTTGTGTCCTGAGAGTCTTGTCCTAAGTTTTGTCTTTGTAGTACCAACATATACCTTTTTACATACGTTGGACCCGTCACCATTGCAAGGTATTCTATAAATAATGTTGGATTTGTCAAGTTTGTCTATTTTGGTTTTCATTTTACTATAAAATTGTCCAACTACGTTGATTTTAGTAATAGTGTGCTTATGGTCCTTTTTGGAAAATTGATTTTTTTGTAAAATTTTCCTTATTTTGTCAATGTTACCTTTCTGAAATTACTTATCACTAATTGTCAGTACTCTCCTTATCAAATTTTCTGCCGTATTTCTAATAGTCATTTTTGGATGTTTGGAATTAAAATTCATAATTCGTCCAGATAACGTCGGTTTTTGGTACCAATCGAATTTCAATTGGTTTCCTCTTCGTTTTACTATGGTGTCAAGATATGGTAATTCGTTATTGTTTTCTTCTTCCTTCGTAAAATTTAAACCTTTGTCAAATTTGTTAAGTTTTTCTAAAAACTCATCAATAGTGTCTTCCCTAATAATTGCAAAAATGTCGTCCACATATTTCGTCAATACTTTTGGTTTAATGTCTTACTTATGCATGTGTCCAACAACTCCTCCATTACAATGTCTGCTATCAGGTATACCTCAATAAGGTAAGGCCGAAATAATTTTGGAAACTATCAGGGTTGTCTCCGGCCCTTCATAGCAGTCTTAGTCCGTTTTTGAAAAAATGCACTGAAACCATTAAAATAAGATAGTAGGGGAACTGATGCTATTGTGGTATAGCTTATGTTTAGGTGGAATTTGAAAAAGAATTGTTACATCAATTTCAGCTGCATTTGTTTATGCTGATCATTGAAGTTTTGGCTACAGAATATATTTCAATAAAATGTGTGCAACTTCATTAAAAAAAGTTATTGAGCAAAATCTGAAAAAAGTCAAAGTGGCTGTTTTCAAAAAGTTGGCAGGTAATGTGGTTTATATGGTGGCGCAATGTGGATATATATACTGATCAGTACATGTAAAGTGGGCGGATAATGTGGAACATATAAGTAGGGTAAAGTGGTATACTTAACAATACGACCAAATATAAAGTTTGAAAGGTATGAAATAAATTCATAATAACATTTACATTGGTTCTCAAACTCATACATCTTATTAACAAATAAACAGCCATCAAATAATGTTAAGAATATCAAGAAATGTTCATATACCACATTAGCGAGACCCGACTATACCACATTGGCCAATTTTTAGAAAATACAAAATTGTAAAAATCAAATTGGAAACTTTGTGAATTTACATAATTTAACACTAACTTCGCAATACTTAGGACTTACCTTTATTGAATATAAATAAAACTTCACCAAAAAGCAACTTTTTCTTAACATAATTTTTTTGCAAAAAATCCAGAAAAAAAATCAGCCACACGCGACTTACGTTTCGTTCAACTGACATCGGAAAAAATTTTGTTTGGTCCATGACAGCAACACATCCCTGGTATTTCATGTTTTCTGACAGGATGAAAGCAGTGACGTTCGCAGGTTCATTTCCCAAATCGGAGATATGCGACCATACCACATTGAAAAACTATACCACAATAGCATCAGTTCCCCTAATGAACTTCTTTATGACTTGATTTTTACAACTAGAAACCTGCTGTCATGGCAGGTTTTTTATATATAATATATTTTACGTGTAATGTTTACTTTTATAAAATATCTACTTAATTATAGAGTTTTTTGAACCACTTCCAGTCATAAATATATAATTCAAAAGTTCACATTTCGAATTTTGGCTAGCTAGATTCCAAAACTCACACTGTGCCCTCCCTATTCTTCTTCACAGTCCTTTCAAGAACAGTAACAAACTTAACTAGAGTGTTTTATTGCTTACGAGATATAAAACCCAGACACACCACAAGGATATGTTTTGATAAGTTTATCACGTGTCAGCCAGTACCAGTGCAAGTTCAAAGTGTCAGTCCGCTTGAGCTGCTTATCGCTTTGTATAAGCCGAAACATAACCAAAAATAAATTGTGCTTTCATTTGAAACGATACCAGTTCTCTTTTCACTCCACTGTCCGCGTAATTATGCAAATCCTAAAGAAAAGTAATCCTCGCACATATTTAATATATCTAAGCCAAAAACAACTTGAAAAGCCATAACTCAACTTATCGTTTACCACCAAACATTTATTCCCCATCGATACCTTCACAAGGATAAAAAGTTTTTTTCTGTCTGTCTTTAGAAGTAAATAAATTCCAGGAAAGTGGAAACTTTTTCAAATTTATTTATGTGATTAAAATAAAGTGCGAAGGAAAAACAGAATAAACAAAGAGATTAAAAAAAAAAAGACAAAATACAAAAACAAAAAATCAAATTATTTTTTAGTTGACAATGACCGAATTGACAAACGGCTGGTCAACTGGTTTTAATGCTCGGTCGTCAATCTGCTACGCTTATCGCTCAATAATGATCTCAAGCGACGCGACGCCGGAAGGAGCTATTTTCATTTCGATTAAAGCCACAGGATGTCTTTTTGTCGTTGTCATCGCAATAATGAAACCAACGGATGTAATTGCGTCGAATAGACGATGATAAACAGAGTGGTAAAATGTTTAGTCGGCTTTACTTCAACCATCACCAGCACCAGCACCGCCATCACCGACACAATCACCATCGTCATCACTCGCACCATGATTGCTATAGTTTCCTTCTTCTTCGTCTATGGCACAAATGATGAAATCCCAGTGTAATAAATGAAGAGATTTTTATTGCGCACGATATCCCTGGGGGGAATGTGAATTCACAATGTCCGCAAGTTTATTGTTGTACGTGCAGTTTTCGCGGAGCAAAGCGACAAAATGAATAAACATTATATTCCTGTGATAAACCCTGTCGTAGATATATGTCTGCATGCGGAGGAATGGCAACGAAAATACTCTGGAAAATGTCTTGTTTAGTGTTCGGATGTTTTTTTTCTGTTTTATTTTCGTCTCGTAATTTTGTAATTCTTTCTTCGATATCATTTATCTTTTTGTGAGGTTATCTCTCAACACTAAAGTGGATATAATGTTGGTCCAATTTAAAAGGTCTAAAATAAATTTTAAATGAGTTTTGCTTCTTATTTTTTTTTTTTTTTTTTTTTTTTCTCAAGCAATCATGAATACCGTGGAAACTAATATTTTATTTTAAGTGCAAAAAAGGTACTTCCCACAACCGTAATTAAATAAAATAAATTAATATTTGTGCTGGATTTTATATCTTAAAAATTAAAAAAAAAAGTTCATTAGATGTATTATATCTTGTGCAATTAGTTTTTTGAAATGTATGTATGTATGTATTCTCCTTTAACTCTTAGGAGGAGCATAGGGCCAATATGAAACATCTCCATTCGTCGCGATCCCTTGCGATGACTTTGATCTCTTACCACGACTTTCCCGATCCTTGGGTTTCCTTTTCCAGCGACCTTTTGTAGTTGGTTTTGGGTCCACCACGTTCTCTATTGCCTTGTGGATTCCACTCAAGAACCTGGCGACAAACTTCGCTGTGTGGTTTCCGGAGAGTGTGACCAATCCATCTCTATTTGAGCAGCTTGACCTCGTTTGCTATAGCCCTCTGATTGCATTTTTGATGTAGCTCGGCATTTGATATAGTGCGAGGCCACCAAATCTTTAGTTTACGCCTTCAGCATTTGTTGACGAAAACTTGCAGCTTGTTCGTTAGTTGCTCAGTAACAAGCCATGTTTCGCACCCATATAACAAAACCGATTTCACATTCGAATCAAAAATGCGTACTCTCGTTTTGGTGGATATAACGGATGAAGACCATATTTTGTTCAGTTGAGAAAACGCGCCTTTTGCTTTTGCTATTCTTGAGTTGATATCCTCTTTTGCTCCACCATCCATGGAGATAATGCTGCCTAAATACGTGAAGCTATCAACGTGTTCAGTTTCATGATTTTAGTCTTGGATGCGTTGATTTTTAGGCCGGTCTTCTGCGATTTCAAGACAAGGTCGTCAATATTGCTTTGCTTATCTGAGTGTCTGGACGTCAGCGTTGTCGAGATCTTCCAGATGTTCGGTAAAGTTCCATTGGATACCCTTATTGGCCTTATTAAGAGCTTTATCTAGGATATCGTCAAGAGATATGGTGATAATAAACAGCTTTACCGGACACCCGAATTAGTGGTGATTGTCGGTGACATTAACCTGTTGTGTAGCACACTGCACGTAAAGCCTTCATATTGCGCGTGTACTAAATTTATGGCCCTAGCGGCAATACCTCTTCGTTGCAGTGAAACCCAGATGTTTTCTCGGGAGACTGCAGTGCTGTAGTCTACGAAGACAAGTTGAAGTGCAGCACGCCACACGCATGTTTGTTCGACAATTATTCTGAGGGTGTTGATTTGATCCACGCATGATCGGTTTCGCCGCAATCCTGCTTGCTGCTTTCGAATAGCCGAATCAAGTTTTTCGCTTACCCTGTTCAGAAGCACTTTCGTCAATACTTTTGATGGTACTGCGAGCAAGGTAATGCCTCTATTGTCTCGGCACTAACATACCATATAGCCAATCTTCTGGCAAACGTTCTTCGCTCCAGATTTTGGTGAGCAGAGGATGGAGAATTTTAGCTGATGTTATGGGGCATGCCTTTAGCAGTTCAGCAGTTATTTGATCTATGCCGGTAATATCGTAAAGTTGCCTGAGATTTTGAGCATTTGCAGCGCTTTCGGCTTCGCTCGCGAGGTCGTTATACATTATTCTTTTGTCTTGTCTGCACGATTGCCTGACTTCTTTATTGAGAGAGTTAAAGACTTTTTCGGCGTCGTTCTTCAGCGCACTGGCTTCGTCTCACGGTTTTATCCCGCTTCTTCTTTTTTTCAACAAGACCCCACCTTTCCTCGCTCATCTAGTGCTTCTTGTTCAAGTTTCGAAACCCAAGAATTTTTTCACTGGAGTTTAAGAACGCAGCCACAGCGGCCCTCCATGTTGCTTCAATACTTTCACCACAATCGAACGAAGATATTTTAAGTTCTTCAACGAAAGATCTGCGTATCTCGTCGTTCTTAAGCTTAAGCACGTCGAATCTTTTTGCTACTGATTGTTTGCTGAGACGTTCATTAGCGGCAGATTTTAGTCGAATGACTGCGACGAGAAGATGGTGATCGGAGCCTATGTCAGAGGGCCCTCTTTACTCGTATGTCCAGAAGACTCTCTCTCCATTTTCTGCTAATGCAGAAGTGGTTGATTTGGTTTTCAGTGATGTTGTCTGGACAACCCAAGTAGCTTTATGCCATTTTTTGTGTGTGAATAGCGTATCTCCAACGACAAAACCGGCTGTATCATGAGAATCTCTCCATTGTCGTTTCTCGCAGCCAAACAATGTCTTCCAATCACGTGCTCAAGGTTAAGGTTTTCTGATCCTACTTTGGCATTCAAATCGCCCATAACCATTATGATATCGTTCTTGTGAGCACTGTTTATTGCTGCAGCAAGCTGGCTGTAGAATTCATCTTTGGTTGCTCTCCCTGCCAACTCGGTGGGCGCTATGCTTGGAAGATGGTCCACCATATTTGATATGCCAAAGTGAGTTTCGAAGTGAACTACTCAATGTTACTGTAGTAAGCATAATTGAACCCAATTAGAACTTGGTACAAGCATCACATGATGTTTACTTATTAAAAATTTAATTTCTGAAGATAATTTACATGAGTACTACTTACAAGCATTTTATGCATGTTGAGAACTACTCTCAACTAAATCAAATAACATTAACATACATACATACTTATATAGATGACTTTATATATCCATACATACATACATTTGTATAAATTAATCAAGAAGTTCTAATCAATTGCATGCTTATTAAATAGCATATTATGCGGTTAATTTTAAAATGGCACATTTGTTTCAATAAAATTGCTTTATTATCAAAATGTGAAAAATGTAAATTGCTTAAATTAAGAATGTAAATTCGTTTCATTTTTATCACCCCTATTCCCCTCTGAATTCTAAAATACATTTTATATTCGATAATCGAAATTTTTTATTAACATTGATAGCATTTTTGTGAATATTTCATTTTAATACTCTACGAATACGATGAGCATTTTGAGAAGACATCCAATACCATCATCAGCACAAACGCTTCAAGGAGCAAACTCATAAAAACCTAATGTAATCTTTCTTAAATATAAAATATTACTGCAATCCTAGAGATTCTGTATGCCAACGAAATTCAAACTTATTGGCACGAAATGGTTGAGAGGATAATACAAAATCATATATTCATAGTCGTTTATATGTATGTGTGAATATATGAAAGTATTTGTTTCTACATAATAGGAAGCAGCATACTAACTGCAAAAACAATAACAACAACAAACATACTACTGTTCAACATGAATGATGTATCATGAATAAAGTTTTATATAAAAAGCAAAACTTAATTTAAAATAAAATATCCAAAATAACACATACGAGCGCATAGCAAAATTCTATTAAGAACACAATAGAGAAATAGAAGCATAAAAAAAAGAATCCTTTAGAAGCTCCTTGTATTACATCCTTAGATTACTAACGTTCTGTGCAATTTAGTCTATGGCCAACGCAAGGATTCATTCACAAGTTGCAGCAGAATTCATTATCGCAATGTCAAGAACGAAAATCGCACAGCAATGCGTTTTGTTGTGAAAATGTTGGGGCAACGTTAAGACGCTCCACCATCATCATCACCATCACCCACCCTATTGAGTAAGAGTCATGCATAATCAATTTATATCAATGTCAACGTCATGTTTTCAACAAATTTCATTTTTATGAGAAGCAACTCTTTTTTATGCAACGCCTTCAAAGTTTAAGGCCATCAATGGTGGGTTCAGTTTAACAATATATGTTATGGCTTACTTAAACATACACTTAGATATTAAGTACCAGTATTACATACCGATCTCAAATGATATTGAATTAATATTGGGTTCCACCGGAATCCTCCCAACATTTTAATGCTCATCGATATTGAAAATTCTGAATTAGCAATTTTATTTAAAATTCAAATCGAGACCTTGGTTTGACAAGGTTCTAACTGCTTTTTCTAATATTATGAGAAATTGAGGAGTAAACTTGCTTAAATTTTGTTTTCAATTGGCTAATTTCATCCAATTAGTGATTAAATTTGGTTAAGAGTACATATACATGTTGTTTTGGGGCCTATCGTACCGACGAATAAACACAACGTAGTGGACACACTTATTAAATGTTGAAAGACGGTAACACTGACTTGACGAACAAACAACGAATATAGCTATAGATTTTCAAGCAAACGAACGAACGAACAGCGGAGTTGACTTTAGAAGCTAGAAGCGAGCATACGTGTTAAAAGTGACGTGAAAAAATAAAAAACAAAATGTAAGACTTTAATATTTTAATAATTTATTTAATATTTACTTAGTGTAATATATTGGTGTACAACTTAAAAACCGGAACTTGACGGTGGATGTCCGTACTAACAAATATCGTGAAAGCTCGAACTTTATATATATGTCATTTTGAAGGTACATTTGACAGCTGTCAAAATCAGTCAACAAAACAATTTTATCTTGTGCATCATTATTATTTTTCACCATGAATAACTTCGAAAATTGGAGAAAAAGACAGCATTTGCGGGAGATTCTGTTGGGTCATTTTTTTGCAAAGAAAACTGCTGCGGAAAGTCATAGTTTGCTTGTAGAAGTTTATGGTGACGATGCTTTAGGAAAAACACAGTGTTTTGAATGATTTGAACGCTTCAAAAGTGCCGATTTTGACATCAAAGACAAAGAACGCCCATGACAGCCAAAAAAGTTTGAAGACGAAGAATTAGAGAAGCTACTCGATGAGGATTCGTGTCAAACACAAGACGAGCTTGCCAAATCGTTGGGAGTGACTCAGCAAGCCATTTCAAAACGTTTGAAAGCCGCCGGATACATTCAGAAGCAAGGTAATTTGGTCCCCTATGAGTTGAAGCCGAGAGACGTTGAACGGCGCTTCTGTATGTCTGAAATGCTGCTTGAGCGCCATAAAAACAAATCATTTTTGCATCGGATTGTGACTGGGGATGAAAAATGGATCCATTATGACAATCCCAAGCGCAAAAAGTCATACGTGAAACTCGGCCAACCAGCCAAATCAACCTCGAAGCCAAATATCCATGGCGCCAAGGTTATGCTGTGTATTTGGTAGGATCAGAAGGGGCCGTTATATTATGAGTTGTTGAAATCGGGCCAGACAATCACAGGTGACCTGTACCGAACACAATTAATACGTTTGAAGCGTGCCATCATCGAAAAACGCCCGGAAAATGCGACCAGACACGAAGCAATAATTTTTCATCATGACAACGCTCGGCCGCATGTTGCAAGACCCGTAAAAAACTATTTGTAAAATAGTGGATGGGAAGTTTTGGCTCACCCGCCTTATAGTCCGGACCTTGCTCCGTCTGACTTTCATTTATTTCGCTCGATGCAAAACGCACTCACCGCTTCACATCAGAGCAAGGGATCTGAAATTGGATAGATTCATTTCTGGCCGCCAAGCCGGCGCAATTTTTTTGGGATGGAATTCATAAATTGCTTGAAAGATGGGGAAATGTTGTAGCTTCCAATGGACAATACTTTGAATAAAATATATTGTAACATTTTTCCACAATAAAGCATCAAATTTCGCTGAAAAATTCCGGTTTTTAAGTTGTACACCCAATAAACTGAACTAAAAACTGAATTTAAAGAAAAATTAGTCCAAAGACCAAGCCACATAACTTTAATTAATGATGCCAACATAAAATCAAACAAAACCCTACTCTTGAAGGATTTAAATTTATGTGCGCTACTGAAATATTCAACTAAAATCAGTCGATACGCTCAAAAACACTCGCGTAATATCGATAGCAACAAATCACTGATTAATAGCGCTTACCATGAAATATTGCAATATTTATATTTTAAAATTTGTATACATTGAGTTCATTGGATGATAAAAACTCATGGGCATTACCTTGTGTGAAGTTAAGAGTACAAACATATTTATTCATTCGAATATCACTAGTATATGTTAGTAATATTTTCTTGCATTATCCCAAAAACTGATAACATTTTAGACGGAAGGATAAAGTGAGTGAATCCTGGCTGTAAGGTATAAAAACATTTTTCATAAGGGTGTTCCATTAAGACGTGTGATCCTATGATTTTGAATACAGCGCAAACGGTTAAGAATTTTTCCAAATATTTTATTTCGTTTGAAAGGTCACACAATAGGATTATGTGTGGAAAATTATTTTGCAGATATGTTCACCGCGACTATTCCGTAGATATCTCACTCTTTCGGCCATATTTTCGATGACATCTTGGAGTATGGCCTTTGGAATGGCTCGAATCACCGATGTAATATTGTTTTTCAAGTCTGGAATCGTCTTCTGATCATTCACTTCTGATCATTCGCATTTATCCTTCGTGTAACCCTACAGAAAAAAGTCTAACGGCGTCAAATCGCATGATCTGGGTGGCCAATTCACACCACTGCGACGAGAAATTACACGGTTCAGGATTTTGCGACGCAAAAAGTCCAAATTGAGGCAAGTTATGTGTTATGTGTAGCGCCGCACACTGCGTTGGCTAGTGGGCAAAAATCAAAATTTTTTGTGACTCGAAACCTAATAATATTGGTATCAATCGACAGGTAATTGTATCAATAAAATAAAAACAAAATATTTAGGGGAAAAACTCAGTTTTGGCTACGCTGTGACACTTCAAAGTTGAGATATTTTTCAAAAAAAATCATGTTTTATTCACTTCGTTTTGGGTTCTCTTAAACAAATAATTATCAAAAATTTGTCTTTTGATTAAACTAAGCGAAGTAAAGTTTTTTATTATAAATATTATTTGAGTAAATAAATAAAACTAAAAAATTTTGGAAAATATATAATTTGATGTATATTGTAGTGATTTTAATACACGATATTATCAAATGAAAAACTTCAGAAATTGACAAATTTCGATGAAAAAAAAAAACAAATCTTATAAAAATAAGTGCCGTTTTTTTTCTTAATTTACTAGTTCGAATTCTATATAATCAAGAACTGCAAATAACTTTTCCTACTTCATCCTACAAATATTTGTTTTCTTTTTTTAAAAAATGCTTAAAACGAAAAATTTGTATGAAATATAAAATTTATGTTGAAAATTTTTTTTTTGTTTTTATTAACACAAATGGTCTCACAAGTACAAAAAACATTATTTCTACTACGTACATTTCATTTGTTAACATTAAACATTACTTTTTCGTCATCGTTATATATGGACCTTAAGAAAATCGTCCTAAATACCTGGTTTTAGCAAAACTATAAAGTTTACAACAAATCTGAGACCATTTTTGAGCTCAGCGACCCCAAGTTACTTATAGTACCAAATTTCATTGATATCCAACCACTCCTTCTATTTTTGACCATTGCTTGTATGGGCTCAACGCACTGTGCGCCGTCCTGTTGGAACAAAATATCGCTTTAACCTCTGGCACAAAATAGTCCTCCAACATAGTGCCGTTTTTTATTTTCGTATAATTATTACTTTTATCAGTGCAAAGTTGTAATTTTTTAATTTGAACACTCAATAAAGAGTAATTTGCTTAAACCACAAAGCATAGCAACTTTTTATTTGTGAGGGCGCTATCAATTGGATTCGTCAAAATTATCATTGGTTCGTATTCATTTTGGATTTTCAGTAGAGGAATAGATAAAGGGCTTTTTCGGAGTCTCGTCGATAGATCAGGGAAGTGCTCCAGTTCACGCAGAGGAAGAAAAAGGAAATCATTTGTATTCCACACATCTCCTCCTCATAAAAAAAGAGCTCTGGTTCGTGGTTCCTGTCGATTCAGACCAGCGACTAGAACAGCCGCCGAGATGGAAATGAGCCTCGTCCAAAAAGATGATTTTTTGGAATTTGGATTTTGGATTTTTTGGAATTGACTAGGAATTTAAAATCCAAAATTCGACGACATCAATGCGTGGTTCTTTTGAGTAGCGATTCATAACTTAAATCCTATACTGTCACAGAAGAGATATATAACCAAGAGACGCAAAGAAGCACTGGAGCCGTAGACGGTTAATTCAACCAAAACATCTATTTACTTATATCCCTTCGCTCCGGATGAGAAGAGATATAAATAGATTTTTTGGTTGAATTTCGCTGTCGTTCAACTTCTAAATTCGTCAAAGCTACCGTCTACGGCTAATACAAACTCCAAAAAATATATCTCTTCGCTGTCACGATGAAAATCCCACAAGGGTCGATAATGCAGATTTTATTCGATAACAAAGTACCATATCAATAGTAATTGGAACACCCTTTACCTATGCATACGAAACAAATTTATAAATTGAAATGAAAAGATTCAATTTAATTTAATTGAATTTAAAATTTTTTTATGTTGACAAGAAAATACAAAATAAAACTACGTATACAACTTTTATGTCGTCATGTAAAATTTTAATAACTTTAAGATTTGTCAACCTGCTGACATCATTGCTATACTACCCGAGATGCTCAAAGTATATCGTTTTGAAGCATATCCTTTGCAAAGGACTTTTCGCGCCCATTCTTTAAGAATAAGCACAATCTTCTCAGTAAACTGTTTCAAAAAATATTGTTTAGAGGAAGGCATGTATCACACCCTCTTACTGAAATTAGGAACATTTTCACTACAGAATTTTGAAGATTTTGCTTGTGTAAGAAGTGTCACACCCTTTTGTACGAATGCGACAAAGCTTTGTTCGAATCCTGTCTTAATTTTTTTTTTGGCTAGTATTTATGTCTTTTTTTGGTTCATTATCCCAATAGAAAAGTATATCTAAACCTGCCACGCCTCCTTCTCTGCATTACAAGCAGAAGGATAAAGTGTATAAACTCTAGCTGTAGGGTATAAATACAGGTGAATCTTTGTAAATACATCACCAAATATTTGTAAATTTAACTGCAGTGTTTTATGAAATGATTTGTTTTTGGTTTTTCTATTTTATTTACCTAGTAAAATGAAATCAATGCAAACAGACTTTTAGAAAAGATTTTAGAAAAAAAAAGAGAATAACAAAATTTTTCAATTATTTCCCAATCTCATCAATATTTTTGATTAGATATGTAGTAGTTTCGTAACAGATTGACTTTTTAAAATATTTATTTTATATGGATAGGTTGATGGCAAAAATACAATACACATTCAATACTAACACTTACATATAATTGGTATAATTGCATTGTATAATTGCATTCTATTGATTGACAATGAACCCAATGAACAATGAATGAATCTTTACAAATACAAAAAACAGGATGCACGAATTTAATTGAACGTTGGATCCGGCATTAAGTGTAGTACGAGGAGCAGTAATACAATGCGAAAGCAAATTCTTTGTTATCTTTTTCATTATTGGAAAAGGTGTCCCATTATTCACGCAAGATTTGAATTTGCTACCATTTATGCGATAAGGTGTTGCAAAAAAAGAAAACAAAAAGAAAACAGTTTTATAGCTTAAAGTAAAAATGTTTTGAAGGAGGAGATTCAAAGTTACATCAACAAAAATCAGCCACATTTTGTGCAAAGATTGCGTATATGCCAGCCAAGAGGTCATTTGCTTATTCCATACATAACCCTATCCTTATGGAAAAATACGATTAAAAAAAAAAAATTGTGTTTTCTTTATGACTAAAATCTTGCGTGAATCATGGGACACCCTTTGTCATTATTTTTAAAATTTTTTTATATCAAGGTTCATTGGAATCATGAACGCGATAGAAAAAACCGTTGCCAGATTCGGAATCTACTATCTTAAATTAACAAAATACTGCATTATTTAAAAAATGTTTCTTGTATATGTATATAATGCGTGACATTACACCATTTCAAGTATTTATGCAAAATTTGGTACCATTACCTTAAATAACAGTTAATTTACAGCATTTTGAAAATGTTGCTTGAATGGGAGGTGCCACGCCCTCTTGCCTCTCTTGTTCGCCTAGTTTTTACTCAGAGCTTGTACTATTTCATTATCTCATAAAACAAGCCGGTTCGTTGCTGGAGGTATATCGCCTGCACGTCGTACTAATTCCTCCACTGAGGATCGTTGGTGTTCCGAAGACTTCGGCACTGCTTAGACACGTAATGCAAAACAGGAAAAAACCCACACTGGGTAGCGCCCACACGAAAGAAAAAAAAACTGTTTTAGTGTACAAATCTTATTGTATGATGAACTCTTTATTGAGTATTAGACTTTAATTATAATTTATTGATTTTACAATTAAACTTTATTCAGTATGAGAATTAAACTTATAACTTTTGTGCAATCCATGCTGTATCAAAGGTGGTAAATAAACGAATGAAAAATTAAAGAAGAACAAGAATGAAATTTGACAGCTGCGAACAGTGGGGTATTGTTTGATTAAGCGATGGAATTGCGTTGCCAACTACGGGGAATTTTTCCCTGCTTTTGGGGACTACGGACTTGCGTGTTCGCATACACAACGCTTTTGAAGAATATACAGTGTGACAAATATGTCTTCATACAAAACTTTGAAGCACTGTATCTTTTGGAAACATAGTGGCATAAGTAAAGTTTTCATTGCACAATATTTTGTAATATTTCAGTTATATGGAAAAATAAATTCAAATCGTATAAGACGTGGGAGTAGAAAGTAATTCAGCATGGTTCATATACGCTCTTTAACTTTAAATAAATTCAAAAGTGGCTTAAGTTGTGGAGCCATCTTTCGCGATTTGTCACATTTAGGAGTTAAGAGAAATTATGTGTATTATACCGTTAAGAGGTTTGCCGATACTGGCTCCATACAAGATCGTAAAAAAAGTGGGAGAAAAAGGAACGTCCGTACCGCGAACGCGATCAAAATAGTTCGTGAAAGAAGGCGAAGAAATTGTGACCGTTCAGCACAAAAGATGGCCAAAAATATAGGAATGAACCGAGAATCTTTACGGCTCCTTTTGCGTTGCGACCTTAATATGAAAGCCTTAAAAAAAAACGAAAATGCATGGCCTTACTAATGCGACCGTGGAAAAGCGATGGCAAAGATAGAAACTGCTCCTTTCTTGGCACGCTGGCGATGAAAAAGTTTTTTCCGATGAAAAACTTTTTGTGCTGGATGCTCCACACCACACGCAAAATGACAGACTATGGGCAATATCATACAAAGACATCCCAAACGATGACAAGCATGTACCAAGATATCAAAACTCGTCATCTATTATGGTCTGGGGTGCCATATCCAGCAAAGGTAAATTGTCGCTAGTCTGCATAGACAAAGGTGTGAAAATAAACGCTCAGTATTACCTGGAAGAAGTCTTACAGAAAAATTTGAAGCCTAGTGTTCAGGCCATGTATGTAGAAGATTATTATTGCTTCCAGCAGGATGGTGCACCTGCTCACACTGCTAAACTGGTTCAAGACTGGTGTAAGCAAAATTTTACAGATTTTCTACCTAACGATGAATGGCCTCCTAGATTTCCAGACTGCAATCCTTTGGATTTCGGTATATGGGGATATATGGTACAGCGACTCAAGGAATACAGATACAGAAGCTTGAAGGACTGCTACAATATTATTGATGTATGGGACAAAATGCCGATAAAAGTAGTGCGTGCAGTGATTGCAGACTTCGGCGGGTTGTGGCTAACAAAGGTCAGGCCATCGAGTAATTGCTTAATAAACAAAATATTTTAACTTCATTTAATGTTTGTTCATTTAAATTTCCTTAATTAAAATAACATTTAATACAAAAAACTTACTTTGATTTTGTATCAACATATATTTGTCACACTGTATATACTTTTCCATACCTGCCACGTTTCCATCACTGCGTTACAAACGGAAGGACAAAGTGTTTATTCTAGGTGTAGGGTGTAGAAAGTTATCGAGCTTTCAATCAAAAATTTTTTTATGCCAATTTTTTGTACTTTTAACATTTATCGAAATCACTTTTCAGTAAAACACATAGGAACCGAAAGCTAATTTGATATGTTCGAATACAAATCCGTTTCCATCTTATATATCAAAATGCGAAACACTTTAAGTTTGATTTAATTCCGATTCCGAAGAGAATTGGATTTCAGAACGTGGTTGTATTTAACGTTTTAAGAAGAATTCAAAATCATCAAAATAAGAAGATTGGGATGAAATCGATGCCTGTGACGAAAAGTAGAATGATTCATTACTCCTACGAAAAATTACAATTGCTAACCCTTTCTCCGAAGTAAAAATATTTTGTGATGCAAGCCTTGGCCACCTGCGAGTCAAGACCTCGGCCGTAGCAAAAGCTTTGTCACAACTTGTGAATATTATCGTTATTTTCATAGGCATTCAAAAATGTTTCGCCTCCCCCTGAATTGTTTTTATGCCCTGGCTTATATCGCTAAAGACTTTTTCAATATTTTTGGATAGTTTTCTATTAATTTAAATTTTTGTAGAGTTCTTCGATATTCTAAGAATTTTTTCACCAGCAAGGATAACTCAGAATCCTAATAATTAACAAATAATTTTTTTTTCTTATCTAAAACTCTATTAATTTAAAATTTACTAAGGACTACTGACTAACTTTATACGAAATGTCAAACGTTCCGTGACATAATATAGTCTTTGTCTCTGTCTCAACTCTGTTAAGTTAAGTTACAAATTCCGAACAAGAAAAAGGGTGTTGGGGTTTAAATTTTCGAATTACATTGAACAACAGCAACCCCCAAAACCTACACATTACAAGCTTAAACAGGATGCAACAATATGTAATATTTACTACATCATTTGGCCGAATTTGTGGTTTCGTGGCCCAGTGTGTGCGATGGTGTAAATATGAATCAACAAATACTGATATTATCGGCATATCATTAGCATAACCCAGAGTTATTCCCAATTGACTAAACACCAACTGTGAGTAATCAAAAACGCTATACATACATACTTAATTCCTATGGAAGTGTGAACACTTTAATATTAACTGAATGCCAAAGGACCCTTACATATCCGTATATTTGTATGTACTATTACATATACATATATAAAGTAAGTAGTTTTCTCATTGTGTTAAATAATGATGACTCATATTTTGTGTTGGCGGCGTGTCCGCAAGGAAAAAACAGGCAATTTTGCATAATGCAAAACACATTTATATTAATTTCTTCCGCTCTGGCTGTTCATAAGAATTCAAACAGAGTAAATTTTGTTGAATAAGCCTTTGATTTATAGAGGATTATACACTGAGTGCCGCCCGCTGCCTCAAAAAGTACAAATACGCCCACAGAATTTAAGCGAATTATATCCATTTAAAATAACATCATTCAATACAGAGAGTCAACCACTCGATGATGATGAATTGTGATAAATTTTAATGCCCAACTTTATGATATATTGTGTAACATTTGAAAAGGTTTTTCGTTTCTCGTTTCATGTGGAAAGTGGCGTCTCATACATTTCATTGTTTAAATTAATGGTAACTTGTGAGTGTCACGTTTCAATTCACTCAATATGATGCTTAATAAATCAATTTTTGTTAAATTTAATATATGTTCTTTGTTGCTCTTTGAAGAATTTTAATGTTTAAAATGTTTTTCCTTTTTATTATTATATTTCTTCCAGATATGGAAACAAAACTCATCTGGATAATTGCAATATTTTACTCTGCTCTACAGCAAATAAGCTCGGCATCAACGCCACGTAAGTATTTGACTTTTATGATGTGCCATAGCTCTAGGGGGAGGATGGAGGGGGTGCGGGAAACATGATTTTCCTTTTATATTAATAATGTTCACATCACCTTATGAAACTTTCAGTATGCGTGTTTCACATTAACCCTTAATTTCCAAGAGTTCATTTTACCAAGGTTGATATGGCAACACATTCTTTAGCAATACATCAATAAATGCGCTTACATGCAACGCTGTCAGGTGGCGCGCTATGCTTATTAAGTGAGAAATTTTAATTGAAATTATATTGGTGAAATATTAAAGCTACTCGTAAGTACTGTGGCTGATATTATTTATCTGTGATTGAAATTTTTGGCACTTGCAATTCACATAGCTTGTGCTAACCAACGGGTGTTCCAATAGTAGATGTGGTACTTTGTAATCTATTAAAACCTGCATTATCGACCCTTGTCCGCCATATTTTATGTCATTTTCATCGTGACAGTTTGGGATTTTAGCTATGGATCGCTACACGAAAGAACAACACATTGAAATCGTCGACTTTTGGATCTTAAATTTCAAGTCGATGGTGCAAACGCTACGATCGCTTCACCAAAAATGGGGTCGCAATCACCACATTAGTGAAACAACTGTGCGAAACATTGTGAATAAGTTTGATCAAAATGGATCCGTACTTGATGTTCCGAAGCCAACCAGAGTGCGGAATGCACGCAGTGCCAAGAATATTGCTGCCGGAAGTAAAAGATTCGTCAAGTCCCCCGAAATGTCTATTCGCCATCGTTCGCAACAATTGGCCATTTTCGCGACCTCAATGCATCTGTTGCTTCGGGACGATGCACAATGTCGTACATTCGCTGATTGGAAATGATTACTGAACATGATGATTTTTTCCAAAAAAATCATCTTTTCGGACGAGCCTCATTTCCACCTTGGCGTGGAGAAGCCAACGCATCCGCCGCGAGTCACTGTTTGGTGCGGCTTATGGGTCGGAGTCATCATCGGGCCGTTTTTCTTCGTAGATGAGGACAGAAACACCGAAAAAGTCAACTCTGAACGGTATCACACTATGTTGGAGGACTATTTTGTGCCGGAGGTTGAAGCTCGGCGTCTGGACAATAGTTCAAACAGGACGGCGCAACACCATACACAGCTCGCCTCAATTTGGACTTTTTGCGTCGCAAATTCCTGAGCCGTGTAATTTCTCGTCGAGGTGGTGTGAATTGGCCGCCCAGATCATGCAATTTGACGCCGTTATACTTTTTTCTGTGGGATTACACGTAGGATAAAGTCTATGTGAATGATCCGAAGACGATTCCAGACTTAAAAAGCAATATTACATCGGTTATTCGAGCCATTCCGGAGGCCATACTGCAAAATATCATCGAAGATATGGCCGAAAGAGTGAGATTTATACGGAATAGTAGCGGTGAACATATCCGCGAAATAATTTTTCACACATATACTAATCCTATTATGTGACCTTCGAACGAAATAAAATATTTGGAATAATTCCGAATCGTTTGCTTTTTACTCAAAATCAGAGTACCACACGTCTTAATGGAACACCCTTATTTCAAGTAACTATAAGAAGTAACGCTTGCACTACAGCATTTTGAAAATGCTACGAATTCTTGCCTGAATTCACCTAGTTTTCGCTCAGGGCTTCCACTAACTATTCCAAGTAATTTTGGAAAATTTTGTGATATTACCCCAAATAATGCTTGTACGTAGGGCACTACTTATATTTCGGGAATAGCAAATAATAACAAACATTTTTAATTGAAAATGGCTTTATTGTTTTTCAAAATATTTCCCTTGATGATTCGTTCAAACCATTTATCATAGCAGTTTTCCCATTCCTCTGGAGACACCTTCAAAACATGGTTTTGAACGCTTCAACTGCTTCTTCGGCGCTCGTAAATCGTTGATCACGCAGTTTTCCTTTGATCTTCGGGAACAAGAAGAAGCAATTGGGTGCCAAATCAGCAATTCGATGTTTTGACTACTCAAAAATTCACCTGTTTCTCGAGATGTGTGAGAGCTCGCATTATCATGATGGAGACTGATTCGTCTTCGGAAGTTTATTTTACGAATTTCTCCAAAGACTTCCGGCAAACAAATGGTCGTGTACCACTCATAATTGACCGTCCTACGTTGTTCAAACGGAGCAGTGGCCACATGACCCATTCGGCCGAAGAAACAGGCGACCATTTGCTTTGCTGTGCTTCTTCCACGAACAACTTTTGTTGGATTTAGCTCGTTTTGGAATACCCACACGGTCGATTGCTGTTTTGCTTCCGGCTTATACGCATATATCCATGGTTCGTCACCTGTCACGATCTTATACACGTCTTTTGAAGCACCACGGTCGAATTTTTTTAATCATTTCCTTACACCAAACGATGCGAGCCTTTTTTTGAGCGACTGACAAATTATGGGGTTTCCAACGAAAACAAACGTTTTTTACAACTAAGTGTTCATTCAAAATCGAATGTATTGAAATGGAACTAATGTGTAAAGATGCCTCTATCTCACAATACGCCACATGACGATTTTTTATTATCAGTTTATGCACTGCACAACAAACGATTTTGGACGACCTTCACGGAATTCGTCGGTGACCGAACTCCGACCACAATTGAGTTCACTATACCAACTATATACTGTGTTTTTTTATGGTGCTTTATCGCCATGCAAAGAACTGAGTACATCGACACATTCTTGTTGACATAATCCACGTCGAAAGTTGTGAAAAGTATTCCAACGAAAACCTCTTCTTGAAAATTCCATTTTTTGGCCAAATTGATTTTCTTAACTCACTGAAAACTAAACAAATAGCACTTGCACATCAAAACGTTGTGAGTACGTTTATGCTAAAAAATCTCAAACTTTATTATGGTGTTGCCAGATTTTAGCTATTGACATTAGTGTTGCCAGTTCCCGAAACATAAGTAGTGCCTCTCGTATTAGAGGATTTTGAAAGCTGAGTGTATGGGAGGTGCGACACCCTCTTGTCCGAATTAAACAATTTTCTGATTAGAGCTTGCATTCACAAAGTATGTAAGTGAAATTTGGTTGGATTTCCACTAAAATACTTTCAGTATTCCATTTTGAAACTTTCCCTTGCATGGAACGTACCACACCCACTTGTCCGAATTCACCTAGTTTTTCTTCAGGCCTGTTGCGAAATCAATGTGATTTCAATTACTTTTCATTTAGGAGGCTTTTTGATGAAAACGGTGAGTCGAACCATAAAAAGTACTAGAATCTGTTTTGTGAAAAATTACAGGTTCTACAAATAATATTTAATTGCTTAACCAAAAAGTAACCGTTCCTAAACGTTCTTAAAAAACCGCAAAAAGTCAAATAAAATTAAATAACTTAGAACTAAAAGAAATGTTTAAATAAATAATTGAGAAACTAAGAAGTGCAGTGCGCTGTGTTTTTAATTAAAAGAAGAATAGAAAGCCTAGCCACGCCTCCTTCTCTGCGTTACAAATGGAAGAACAAAGTAAAGTTATGTGTCATCACGACAATGCACCGGACCATCGTTCGTAATTGCAATAGCGAAATTGTTCAAAGTGCGCAACGAATAGCTTTGTCACCCACCCTACTCTTAAAAGTGAAATTTTATCTCTTTTTAAACATCAAAAGTCAGAATATTCTTGGAATGCTTAGATTTAAAGCTGCAAGGATTAATATTTTTAAAAGTTTCAGATGTTTTTGGAAAGGAGAAAAGCACTCAGGACCTTTTTTATTTTTCTTTCATTTTAAAGTCACTGACTTATGAAATACCTCTCGAATGTTTTGTAAACTGAAAACATCAGAAGCAATAAAATCCACCATTGCACACTGCTGCTCTAGACTCCAACCTCATCCATCAACCATTTATCCTACAAAGTTACACCACTTATGTAGATAAGTATTTGTACTTAACGCAGTCCAAAGCCTTATTTGATGGATTATATATGTAGGGTGGCTATTAAATGCAAGGTCATAATGAAAGGTCATCAATCGGCTTCAAATGTCGATACAAAAATTTCGCTGATTTTTTTAGATTTTTACGTTAAGCGCTGATTAGTCTTTTGGTGAATGTGTCCATTTGTCTGTTGAAATAATGATTATGGCCAAATAAATAAAGCTTAATATATGAAATTTGGTTCAGATAATGCCTAGATCCGTAGTTCGATTGAGATTATAAAAGGCAATCATGGCTCAACATAAAAATTTTAAAAAATCAGGGAACATTTTTTTACGCCATTTGCAATACGACAAAATGTCAATTAATAGCCACCCTAATATACAAATATGTAGTATAGCGTATAATCACAGTAATTTTCAAGTGATCGAGTATAAGGTAAGAACTGCTCCAGACATATCGACACACCCATATGAGACTGATTAAAAAAAAAAAAATTCTATTGTAACGTCCCAAGTGAAGTCACAACTTTTTTATTTGTAACAAAAGTATAACCCATTATAAAATGAATTAATTCTACCGGTCATAGCCAAATTAAAACTAAAACAAACGAACAACAACAATTTTAACGCCGTTAAACATGTGTTCAAAGAGCCAACAACAAAATACACATTAAGAACACGCATACACACGTAGACCTGCGACTATAAAAGCAGCAGCAGTCGAGCAATCGACAGGCAGTCACGGCCTACGTTCGTCGAGTAAACATCAGAGTATATTTATTAATATTGATTATTAACCATCGAAAGCCCAAAGGAAAGTGTAAGGTATTGGAAATACTCCTACAGTATTTCACCCAAGCTTCCCTTGAACGGTCCGATGTTGCCTCCTGCCCATAAACCACACCAAACAGTACATTCATCGGGATACATTGGAAGCTCTTGGATTGCTTTTGGTTGTTTATCGGCCCAAATAGGGCAATTTTGCTTGTTAATGTAGCCGTTCAACCAGAAATGAGCTTCGTCACTTAACACAATATTTCGATAAAATAATGGATCAATTTGAAGTTGTTGTAAGGCCCATAAACCGAAATTAAAACGTACACCAAGGTTAGCTGGCTTCAATTCTTGTACGAGCTGTATTTTATAGGCCTTCAAACCAAGATCACGCCTCAAGATACGCCACAATGATTCATAAGAGATGCCCAAAGCCTCAGATCGGCGACGAATGGATTGAGCACGGTTTTCACGAACACTCTCTGCTACTGCAGCAATATTCTCTACATTACGGGCTCTATCCACTCTGGTTGAATGATGAATTGCCAATAGTGTAAAATTGTTTCGAAGTCTGGTGATGGTGCTACGAATAGTGCGCTCAGTTGGACGCTCATAACGACAAAATGATGAACTCTATAACATTCTCTAACTGAGGACTGATTTTGGTATTAAGTTTCCACTGTTAATAAAAATTGTTTAGGAGTAAGTCTATTTATGATTAAGTCGTATTGAATTCTGAACACAAACGTCATATGAACAAGCCATTTGACTTATAACAGCTGTCAAAACAACCACGTTGTAAAAGGAACATAGTATTGGATCACCCTTTAGTACCTTTAACATACTTTAAGCCATGACAAAAAATTAAAGGCATCTCGAGTATAATAGGTGATAATCGATAAAAACCATGTTATGAAGTCAAGCTACATTAATCGACATTGATTGACCACTAAATAACGCAAAAAACTGGGAAAATTTTCAGCTCACTTTCTGGATAATGTCTTTCAGATTTTCATGGGTATATTCAGAATATCCAAAATATGTATATTTTTTTTTTCATCAGTCTATTCAACCAATAGATTGTCTTTGCCTAAGTATTACAAGAACAAGTTAGTTGGCAAAAGAGTTAAAATTCTTTTCAAAAGTTTTTGGTAAAAAGAGCTGACATTCACTTTCAGAATATAAATCACTGTAATAAAAAAACAAATTTTCGCAATTATTTATCCTTTGAACCATAAATCCGATCCGAGTACACAACTTTACAAGAATTTCTTAACCAGAAGGAGCAGGTCTTCTTTTCATTAACTTTACCAAGAGTCATCAGTAACAAAGGCAAAAGAAAAAAATTGTAGTTGTTAATTTAAGCATAGATTTACGTGCAACCAACTAAAATAACAACAACAACACAAGAAAAAACAACAAAAACTATAGAAAAATTAGAAAAAAGGAAAACACAACCCGAAACAACAACAACAAACGTCATATTCAAGAACCAGAACGAATTACCTTTTGATTGGCATCAGAAGTGGATTTAAACGTGTCGTAGCGGTAGAGAAATGGCAAACAACAAAAACAAAAAACAAGGCATTTGGCACTCAATGCAACACTTGGAATTTGTGTGATACATACGATGGGGAAGAGGGGGAGGGATGTTGCGAGAAGCAAAAAAAGTGAGAGATTTCGTCTGAATTCGCCTTTCCCGTGTCACTGGCTTCTGTTTTGTTGATTGTTGTAAAAATGTTTTCTCACATTTACGAGTACCGCACTCCATGGTACCATTTTCATATAAACACGAAAAACAGAACACATACACACATACAAATACACTCACACACTTACACGTAACTATGCCAGTGTGCGCTCGTAGTCATCGTACACATTAAAGTTGTATACATAATGAAATGTTTTTTACGCCCGCCCACCCCCGAAACAGACGCAAGCAACAACGAAATTTCATCTGGTAGAACGAAACAATTTAACACAAAACTAGAGAGCTCTTTAAGTCAAACACTGCATCCCCATTGTGTTGTATCGTACTCGTATGTTTCAGAGGAGAAGAGACTTGAAATTGTAATATGTAATTTGTTACAATTTTTTGTGTAGGGTCCTTTTAAGTCTTTAAAATTGTTATGCAAAAGAAACGTAAGCAGGGGGAGGAGTGTTCTGTGGCAAAGTAATACAAATTTTATTAAACTAATTAAGAAAGATTGCATTCAATTTTTCATAACTTGAATCAATTGAAAGAAATGTTGTAAAAACTGGTAAATGCCTTCTTGTCTGCATTTGAGCGCATGTATCCGAGATTTATCATGGTTAAATGAATTACTGATGCAATTATGAAGATTTCGCTTTATGAGATATCGTCTTAGTGAGTTCCAGTGGTTAAACGATTTAAGACTGCATTGTTCCGAAATTAATGGCTCATTTTAAAGTGAAACGCATTAAAGCGGGAAGCATTCATCCATGAAATACTGTAACGAACATTTGTGTCAGCGGTTTAGCTTGCCGGTGGCCAGGGTTTGGCTACAAAAATTTATAAAAAGAAAAGAATGGCCTATTGGTTAAATTCGAAATCACGGGTAGGAGTTTTGTTAATTTTCTTAATTTTTTATTTCTTTATTCGGTTTCTCTCAACATACTTATGATAAATAAAACACGTCTCTCTACAAACCACCACTCTAATATATTATCGGGCTACTCACAACTAACGCAAAGAATACTTTTCTCACCCCACGCTTTTATCTATCCTTCTGCATCTCCTTTGTACTTCAGAGAGAGTGAGCACACCTGCGACCAACTGATTTATTAAAGGGCTTGATCGTGAGGCTGTTCCCACCCAACTACAATGCTCTCCTATACGCGACAAAATATCCCTTATTCCGCTTACTACTCTGCTGTTTACATACCCGACTCCATTTGAGACTAGATTGCACCCATGAATAACTGATATATTATCGGGCTATTCGTTTGTACGACTTTCACCTTTGTACTAACTACAGGCAACTGATTTATTATCGCGTTAAGTGTATTTAGTGCCGCGGTCTCTACGCTACTGCTCCCCACTAGTACTACTACTTAAAATTTTCAAATACCTTGCTGCTTACCGCTTTGTCTGCAACTTCTGCTTACTGCTGCTGCTGCTATTGTTCATCGGTCGCCGGCCACGCAAATACTGTGCCGATCCACTGCTGTGTGTCTAAATTTATTTTCTGTTTCTGCGACAGCAAACAGATCGAACGACAGTTAAGTGTCGAAAACAGCTGTTGCGCAGTGTTGCCGTTGCGTCTGGTTTTGTTCATGTGGTGGGGATTTTACCCTCGAATAAAATTATGATTATCTTTCTGAGCTAACTACTTAATTACGGCAAAAAATCATTATTTTAATTAATTATAATTTGTAATTCAAAAATAATTAGTACTTTTATATAATAAAAAATATAATATTGCATAATTATATGCAGGTTATACGAAGCGATGATTTGTAGGAGGAAAACACCGCTCCGCCAACTTTCCTCCTCACAATACTTGAGTGGTATTCATCGCTAGGATGGATTATTCCGGTTACGTACATAAAAATCATGGAGACTAGCCTTAACTAGTACTTTAAGAAAACAAGTTTCAAAAAATCGGAGAAAAAAAAGTCATATGCTATCTGGTTCATTTTCTTCTGTAACTCATATCAGAGGCATTAAAACTGCATACCCCCCAGGGGTATAATCTACCCAATAAAAAAACCCATTTTAAAAAACAGCCACTTCGAAAGACTTGTTACCAAAAAGCGGTACCTGAGAAAAGGATGGGAAGAACATAGATCCCCAGAGAAGTGTCTTGGGTCCAACTTTGATCGTGATATACACTTCAGACTTTCCAACAAGCCCTAGCCCTATGTTCGCTGACGATACCGCCATCCTCAGTTTAAGCAAATGCCCATTTGGAGCATCCAAAGCTTTAGAGGAACACTTTAACTTGTATCACGATGATTGTCCGACTGTATTATAAAAGTTAACGAACAAAAATCTAAACGTGTTTCGTTTACCCTCAAAGCGGGTACATGCCCTACAGATACAATCAATAATGAATGTTCTTATTCCTCAGGCAAATTAACTTACCTATCTTGGTATTCATCAGGATAGACGTCTGACGTGGACACGATACATTGAGGCTAAGAGAACTCATCTTAAGCTTAAAGTTTGCAGTCTTCACTGGCTTATTAATCATTGTTCCCCGCTGAGTTTAGAATACAAAATACTCTTGTATAAAAACTTTTTGAAACCAATATGGATATATGATATGGTGTAATGCAAGTAAAACCATTATTGAAGTCACTCTGATGGAATTGTCTTAGTATTCATTTGGTCAAAGATGAAGCTGCATATATAAGACAGATGTACTTTGAAAAGCTCCGAAGCCACACCAACCAGCTGGCGAGTACTGTAACCAACCCAATTGCTGCATCTCATTTGCGAAGGCGTGACCTACCACTCGTATGATTAGCAAGAGGATTGTGTAGCTAATGTTGCTTTGCTCCAAGTGGAGGCATTAAATTTAAAGTAGTTGTTTAAGGTTTTCAGCGAGTTAGATCATCGCCTAATGAAACAGAAATCGTTGGTTCGATCTCCCGTGAACATGTTTTTATATTTTCTAAATGAAAAATTCGCTGTCTCAGCCAAGAGGCGAACCCAACAGTGTAAACTATAACAAACCTCGTCAACAATATTAAAGAAATAAGAGCTCCTACTCCTTTTCGATGTGAACATTTATTGTCGTTCTAATTTTCCTCCTTTAAATTCATAAACACAACTGAAACTTTTTTTTTATGTATGTACAATTTTTGTGCAAGAAGTAATGGCGGTATTTTAATACGAAATTCTTACGTATTTACGCTTAATATTTGATATACAAAGTTCATGCAGCTTAATATGAATCATCAAAAAGCTTAAATAGTCTTATTAAATATATTTTCTTTATATTTCAGTAAAACGCCCGAGGGCTGGAGATCCGTTTGATACATTTCCTAAAAACTTCTGGCAGGAGTTTTCATCGCCATTCACAGACACACCAGAAGATGAAGAAATGGAAATTACGGAAACAACGACACATGAACCATTTCCATTCTTTGCAGATCCCTACACAACGGTAAACGTCAGCACACAGTTGGCATCAACCGTACACCTGCACTGTCGGGTTAACGACCTGCAAGGAAAAACGGTGAGTTTACCAGTACAAAGGAACACAAACGCCCCTTGTTATTATAACTTTTCAAAAATTAAAACGCTAGTAAATATACAAAATGGTAAAAAAAAGAGCTTTGGGGAATTACATATTCGGTTAAGAGACTTTACAAGTACTTTGTCACATACATAGGTACGTGCGTATTCATACTTTTTTTTCAATTCAGGTGGAGCTAGTTGGGAGTAATTAGTGAAAAGTAGATGCACCAAAAGTGCACTCTTTTACTTTTTTTTTATTTTACTATGCCGGATATATGCCTTTGAATTGCATTATGAACAATCAAAAAAACTTTTCCTTTGGTCTTGTTTTGTGTCAGCACAAACTCTTTCAAAAACAGTCCGCAATGGAGAACTGTTGGTACAAAAATTGCTTGCTTTGACAAAAAATTGAGAGGAAATAGTGTTAATGACTAAAATTAGAATATGGCGAAATCTCGATAACTGCAACTACTTTCGTTCAATGTTCTAAAAAGAATGAATCTAAATTTCAATAAATGCCTACTAACAAGGAAAACATTCACTTGCCATGCCACCCAAGAAAAAATTTTAATCGAATTCTTAACTGGTAAGGGTGTTATCTTTTAAATAAAAACTGTGCAAAAATATTGTTCTGGCCGCTGGCTTGAGCTATAAACCAGGAACCAGAGAATTCTTTTTTTGGAAGAAATGTTGCAGAAATGTGCCAGAATTGTCAGAGGTTACTTTAAACTTGTCCTTGACCAAAAATCTACTTATTAAGAGTTGCTGTGTATGCCTCTCTCCAGATTAACACCTTGCCGGTACGTTGCTTAAGATAAATCGCATGCACGTCGTACTGATTCCTCCACTGAGGATCGTTGGTGTTCCGAAGACTTCACCACTGCTTAGCCACGTATTGCAAAAACAGGAAGAAACCCACACTGAATAGCGCCCACACGAAAGAAACAAAACTGTTTTGGTGCACAAATGTTATGATGAACTCTTTATTGAGTATTAGACTTTTATTTTAATTTATTGATTTTACTATTAAACTTTATTCAGTATGAGAATTAAACTTATAATTTTATGCAGCCCATGCTGTTTCAAAGGTGGTTAATAAACGAATGAAAAATTAATGAAGAACAAGAATGAAATTTGACAGCTGTGTTCAGTGGGGCATTTTTGATTAAGCAATGGAATTGCGTTGCCAACTACGGGGAATTTTCCCTGCTTTTGGGGACTATGCGTGTTTGCATAAACAAATATTATTACTTTGGACACATGAATTTTCAGATATATGACCGACTAGTGCTCTCACATACCACTAGTTTGGGTATAATATAGGTGAAGTATTCCTTACATCATTTCAAGAACGGCCAAATAAACTGTTCACCTCAGTTACCTACTGTTAAAGCAATATGTCAAAAACCTCAACACCAGTTTATCGCGCAATATCCTCGGCAGACATATTACGGAGAAGAGAAGACAGAAAAACAGCTTGCGTCTTACTTACGTTAAATCAACCTTTTTGGTCCTTTGAGAGTTTTCGTTATTCATATCCCGCGTTCTCCCTTCTACCTTCGCAGGGCTAGAGCTTCTTTCAAAGCAAAATGAATAACAATTGTTGCTTTCACATACGAAGAAATGGGTTGGCCTTAGGGTCAAGCGTTCGCTGCAAAAGGACGCAATTCAACCTAAAATGGAATTACGAACACCATATGCAATTTGTTCTGATACATCCAGAGCAAGAACCAATAAATTCGCTAAAATGTGGACGAATTGAGACCTCCGGTGGAAGTTCAAAGGTGGAATCTTTTTACATGTAAAGCGTAGAGCATATCTTTACAGACCAGTACATTCACCCTTCAAACATGATCCCACTAATATAGAATATGTAAAGAAAACTGCGTAGAGGTCGAAGTAGGGTCATTACACTGCCCTAGTTCGAAAGTGAATGGGCGCCATTGTTGAACATGTACTCTGGAAGAAGGGCAATGAATGGTTGCTTTCAGGGAAATTTTATGCTTCCCGAGAATTCAATTCAGCTTAGGCAATAGAAGTACACTGTATGAAAACAATATACATAAACGTCCTAACTTGCCATGAGTACTTTGCAATGTATAGCATATTTAATTTTTACCTTTGCCAAAGATCCCATTTTCATTAATTTCAATATACAATGATTTGAACTTACAACAATCAAGCCATCTTGACACTTCACTTAAGTATAATATAAAATACTTTCAGCTAAAATTTTCTTTTTGAAAGCATTTAACACAATAATTTTTAATTGGGTTACCTTAAAATTTTCGAGAGCATTAACTAACTAAAAAACAACTGGGCACACTGCTATTGTAAAACCCATTTATTAATTAAGAGCATCATTTTTTTTCTTCTTGCATAAACGAAAAAGAAAAATGTTTAATTAGCGCTATAGGCGTAATAATTGGCCATCATTCAACCTGTCAGCTAAAAGTTCATTCAACAAAAGGACCAGCGACGAACGAAATAAACGTCCAAATGCCCCATGCCGCATCCTTTCACGCCGCATAATCGGATGCGTGCAATGTTGCCTTATGGAGTTGGCGATGGTACATATCACAAGGATTCTTATCACGAACTTCAAAACCTCATCTACGATGCAAAGCACGTTCTTAAGCGTTATGTATTTGGCAAAACCCCAGCATAAAGATAACGTTATAAACACGCGAATGTGAATGGCCACACGGACTCGCTTCCCAACAATGAAATTATAGAGTAACAACAACAACCCATCATCAACAATAACAACAACAGCAACTAAGTAGAAACATTATGCAGTGATGAAAGAAGCACCTTTATTACATACATACATGCATAGATACAAATAAACTTAAAACTTTATCTGATAGTTAAACAACAGGGTGGTATGTACACTAAAAGTAAAACTCAATATATGTTGATTTGAGTAGTTTTTGTACCGTTAATTGCTTAATTTTGATTAGAATCGCCCAGTGGTCAAAATTCGACCGTTAATGTATTAAATAATTTTGGTACTTTTTAGACACTTTTAGTACTTTCCATGTTAACGGTGTTACCTTTGGCCTGGCCAAACAATAAAAACCCTTCAGTATTTTGAAGCTTTTGCTTGAATGGGATGTGCCACGCCCTCTTGTCCGAATTCGACCAGTTTTTGCTCAGAACTTGCGCTTACCGTCTCTAGTATTTGTGTGTATTTTGGTTGCATTGCCGTGGAAAATACTCCTTAACTTGCATTTTGAATATATACATATTTTGTATGAGCGGCAGGGGTGTCCGTTAACCGATGTCGCTCATTTTCAATACGACAAGCTAACTTTGACTACGAAGGCAATGTTCCAAATTTCATTGAACTATCTCGCTTCCAAAAAATATAAAAATTATTTCAACGGATATATAGACATCCAGACAGACAGAAAAACGGGCATAGCTATATCGACTCAAGAGATGACACTGGTCAAGAATATATATATTTTTTCATACTTGCCACTCCTTCTCCTCTGCATTACAAATGGAAGGACAAAGTGAATATACTCTGGGTGTAGGGTTAATAAAACATTATAACTTGTGGGACTTATCATCAAACTGGTATAGACAAGTCAGCACTGCCAAGATATCTGACAAAGATATTCAAATTTTTTCAAGTTTTCTAGAAAGACATAATCAAATTCCTACGCTCCTAGGACATACAATGTCCAATTTCACCCAACTGTTAAACTCTAAAACTACTGTTGGAACTCGTTGTTCCAAAATCATGACGAAATCACTCAAGGAACATTTTCCTAGAACACATTAACCCATTATATTTTGTTTTTATGGGTCTTTTCGTCCCTCAACTTGGCTACAATGGGTTAAGGTATTCTACAAAAATATTCACTAAAACGACGAGAAATGGGTATTTTTTTAGCGTCTGTTTAAAGAATTTCTTGGAATTTCTCATGTGTGTAACAAAAAGTTTGAATTTGTCGGACAGTATATTAGCTTTTACTAATATAAAATACATATGTATATTGCTCTAGACATAAGATAAGTCAAGGCTCATGCTGCCAAAGCTGAATCTGTGTTAGCTCTGAATTTTAGTTTTTGGCTAATATTAAGTAAATGTATTGCTAGGTAAACGCAAAATATTCAAAGCCTAAAAGCATGCCCAGAATTTTTGATACCGGCTATTTGGTTTATGTATTGCATATACGAGTAGTTGGGATGTAGAAAACTTGATTCGCCAGTGAGATGTTATGTGTTATATGTGAAGCTTCCACCTATCGCAACTAATTACTAAGTACTTAAGATGTTCTCTTTATGGATACAGTGCAATAATGGTTTGATTACAGTGCGTAAAAGTTATCTTATTTGATTTCAGTGTTCAGAAGAAAGTACAAAGTGAAATAAATGTGTGTTAAAATTTATAATTGATTATTTATTGTTTCGGAAAAAGGAAATTTTGAAGATTTATTTAAAAGTTAATTAAAATAAAGACTTCATAAAGACATTGCGATCTAGTTTTCTTCGATGTTAAGTTACAATAATATGTAGTTAAAATCGCATTAAGTAAAAGAGGACGAGATTTGCTTAAGTAATTTGCTACTACTACTACTACTACTGCAACTATTGATAGTATGTGGTGTTATATTAATATTTATTTACATATTCAATTTTAATTGTCATAGAACCATCTTTAATTACGTTCTTTCTAAGTGAAATTGCATTGAAGCCCATTGAAGATTCCATATGAAATGTGGCTCTTGGTAAACAAAGGATTTTAAAATTTTCCGTTTACGTGCAAAAGAAGCTTATTAGGGAACGAAATGTGTTTTGTGTTTTAATTTGCAAAACAAGTACTTATGTTTGTATTTTTTCCTTTAAAAGGCTTTTTCAACCTTCTGTTGTATATAATGCCGAATAATTCAGATTAGCAGCATCCTTCCTTCGTCTGTCAAAATTTCATGTTGGTAATTCAGTAATTCATTTAAACAAAGCAAGGTCACTTAAGTTGTTATTGTTTACTTTTATAATGGAATCGTATTAGGGATATTTGCCTTTAATATATACAAATATTGTATTCCTTTGAAGATTTGTACATATGTATGTATGTGTATAATATATGCGCAAAAAAAATTATTTGCCTTTGAACATTTTAAGCCCTAAATATTTTTTTTTTTTAATTTCGCATTTCTCTTTATTGTTTTTATCAAATACTAGCTATTACCCTGTGCGAATTGCGTCACTTTTGCTCCTGTGCCTTTTTTAGATGTACCAAATCTTATTCAACTTTTCAAATAACTTCAGAGCTACATATGTGACCGTCCAATGGAAAAGGTACTTTATCTTCACAACATAAAAAACCGTTTTTTTGCATTTTCCAAAAATACATACAATTTTGAATAAAATTACACCTCGACCACTGGAAAATTCCAAAAATTTACTGAGTTATGGCATTTTGCAATAGTAAAATGAAAAACTCAAGTTTGTAGATATCGAAGTTCAAAGTTTGTCAATGATCAATTTTTATAGGGTATATGTTCGGTAAGACCGCGTTTATTGGCATTTGTAATTTGATAATCGACCTCGAATCAGTTGTTAAATGTTCAGTATATGTCTAAACACTGAATCCCACCATAAACTGAAACCCGGTAAAATTAACCCTATCACTTATTTTAAGCTGTACTGCTTAATTTTGTGAGTGAAGATAAGGTACATTTTCCTCTGGACTGTCACATATGATGAATTTTTCTCAGGGCGTGGTGTCGCCAACTTTTCCTGTTGATTATATTTGTTTCGTTGCTTTTTACATATGTTGCATGCATTTGTTGGCATTAGGTTGTAAAAATGATATCGATCAAATATCCGTTTATTATGGGACATGATGTGTGAAAATTTTGGAACTTTTGTAGTGTTTTTAATTTCATTTTCATATGGCCAAAATGAAACATCTACATATTTCATGATCCTTTGCGATGGCTTTTATCTCTTTCTACGACTTTCCTGATTCATGGAGTTTTTTTTTCAATGACCTTTTCCAGGTGGTGAGACTAGGGCCGAATGAAAAAAATATAAAAAGTAGTGCTGATTTTTGCTGACTAAACATGGCTTCGTACAAGCACATGCACCGAGCCTTTCTAAATCGTGCGTGAGCTGAAGTCTCTAATAAACACCAATCCAACCATACTCCTATGTCCACTATGATTATGGGAAGAAAGACAGGCAAAATTTGGCGACTATCACTTTTTTTGGGCACTCAGAATAATTGCTTTATTGGTTTGTTGATGAATGTCAACATAAATAGAAACCGGCCATCATTGTTTTGACGATGTCAAAAGGGAACGTATGGGAATAGAACATATTTTCGAAGTTGGTTGCAGGGCTGTCGGTGTTGCCAACACATAGTACGGTGGGACCAAGAAAAGGTTGATGTCCTCAATTGTGGGTAATGAGGGAAAATGTTGGGTGGTAGTGGTGGTCAATAGTAAATGCATGTAATTGTATTTTATATGTTCCATATTTTCTTTTGTAAGCATGCATGTATGTGGGGGATTAAGCTAATCCGTTTATCCTAAACGGTAGGTTTTATCTGTGGTTGAGCCAAAAGAAAATAATGAAAACTCTGCTTGGTAACAAAATTTTTGCGCGCTGATTTTTTAAAAGATTTTAAGCAGTCTCCGGAAAAAGACGTAGTTGAAGCTCGTCTCGCGAACGATTAATTTGTACAAGTACACTTTAAGTACAGTTTATATGTGAAGTTTTTTTTTGTGGAAAGTAATTTTTTAAATTGTAAATTGCGAAGAAAGTGGCAGTTCCGAGTATCCTGTTAAATAAATTGTGCTGAATTTTTCCGTAATTCAGGTAATGGAATGAAACTGCGTTTTTGTGCTACGTTTAAATTTTAATAATTTTTTTTTTTGGTGTCAGGAAGTACAGAGTCGGACACGATTTTTGGCTCAACGGCAGATAATTTGGCGATTTTGGTTGAGGGAAAGAAGAAATAAATGATGTAAGTTGATATGATCGTGATTGGTAGTGGTGGTAGGATTTTACTAAAATTTGTGACTTTTGATAGTGTGGCTGACTGGTGGTGCAGAGATTCATAAGACTGCTTAGATACATATATGTATGAAGGCGAGCATTTTCCGGAAGTGCAGAACTAAAAAGATAAGTTGGCCACAATCCTTATTTATTCAAAGTATTTAATCTACCGTGAATGGGCCTGATTCGAAGATCAGGAAATCGAAACCTTAATCACGTAAATGAGACGCGCATGTAAGCCCAGCTAAAAGTTGAGAATTTAGGAACGCGAAAGTTAAAGGAACACAGAAAGATTTGGAACGTGGGAAAAGCCAGCTGTGTGGCCACTGATTTTAATTAGGGAATTCGGGATTGCATGGGGATGTATTATAGGGTAGTTTAAGTACTAAACTTTATTTGTTTTTTTTGTATAAGCCTCATAAACATATATATTTAATTTTTCATTGTTGTAAGCAACAGTTGAAAGGGAAGAAATCCGCGAGTTTTCAAATATACGGTTTTCAAGGTGTTACCTTGTATTTTGCATGAACCGCGTCTAAAGGAGCTCTTTTAGGGTGGTAGGAATCGATTGTTTTTTTTTAAAGCAAATAAGTTTATTGCGCGTACGGTTTTCTTTCTCATCTCTATGGTTGCCATTTAAATTCTTAAATAATGAGGGTTTAATTTTATGTTTTTAAGTTATTTATTGTTTTTTTAGTTATTATTTTTCACATTTATTAATCTTATTTATTTCTATGCATACATACATACATACATATATCTGAATACATATTTGGCTTCAGAGTTTATATACATTTAGGCAAATTTTTATTTTCGTTGTTTTTTTTTTGATTTTTGTTGGACTTAGAGTCCTTAAAATTTAAATTTATATTTTTTGATTTGGGTGAATCTCTGGTAGTGACATATCAGGGACATATGTGGCACGTCGTGCTGTAAAGAAGATTAAAAAATTAAGTATTAATAAAATGTCTTGAATTTGAAGTTATAATGATGATGTGCTAATTTATTTATAAGGGGGGTGAAATGGTGTCTGATCGAGGTTAGGTAGGGTTAAGTCTGCGATGGTGTTGTTGTGGGTGTTGTCCGAAGGACTATGGAAGGACGATACAGGATGGGTGGGTACATAGAGAGAGGTTTTCTCTCTCCCTCTTTCGTGTGTGGTAGTTAGGTTTCTGGTCAGTTTGTCATAGTATTTTGATTTTCAGTTGAGTTTGAATTCTTTTTTTTAGATTTTTAAATTTCACCTCGGTGAGAGGTGAAGTTTATTGTTACTTCCTCGACCCAACGCGGCGGGTTAAAAAACCCCCCTGAGCCGCCTGCTAGCCGAAAAGAGCCGCGTTGGGTATGATCACCCAGGAATCATAACAATATGGCGCCCAAACAAAACACCAATAAAAAGAGGTCCAGAACACCAGTGACCAAAAACAAGGAAGAATAAAACATTTGATTGCATCTTGCCTGCTCTTCAGACTGTGGTGACTTAGCCCAATTAGAAATAAAGACTAATTGCACCAACAGACGGAAGAGTAGACGACGTGCGAATCGAACAAAGTTAACTTAAAATTACGAAAGGTTAAAATTAGGCAAGAAGATAGGTATTTTTTGTGTATCCTGGTTATGGTGGCTTTGAAACGAAAGTTACGAGGTATGCAACTACAAATCAAAATGCACCATACCATTGATGCACTTGGAAGATGCTTATCCAAAGTTAGGGAAAATATTTTTTTTTGTTCACGAAGTCTATGCTGGGTGGCTTAGCGTAGTCATTATGCATACTAGCTAATTGCACTTAGTAGAGGAGCCGTGGTCAGGAACCAAATTAACTGTTATTTTTCTTTCTTAAATTATACATTTTTTTTTTCTTGGTGGCGTAGCTTTTTCATAGACGAAAGCAAGCTATTAGCAGCAAGTAAAAAGAAAATTTTTTTTTTAGTTTAATATGGAGGTTGGATCCCCTTTTGTGTGACTTAAGTGTAGTGATTACAAAAATTTCGCAGTATCTGGGTTATTAAAATTTGATAACTTGCAACTAGTATTGCATGCAGGAAGCTCGTGGCCAAACAACTATTTAAATTAACAAATGTTTAGATGCATGAGTAATGCTTAGCAGTAATTGCTATACTACATAAATTGATAATAAGTTTTTTTTGCAATTAAATCATTTAATAAAAATAAATATGTATGCAAAAGGGCGATTTCCAATTACCATAAATCAAATTAGGGCAAAAATGGACCACACACAAGAAGGACTCCTAGGAGTATGTAGATAAAGTAAAACCCATCGCAGGGTTAAAACCTATGATGATCAGACAACATGAACCTCCTTTAAATTCAAACAAACAAGAAAGTACAAAATTCAAAAAAATACTCCAAAGCAAGACGCAGAAAAGCGTCACGAAAAACGTCTAGTTAAAAGAATATATCAGTACGATTTAAATCGGACTTTCAGTACAGCAAGTCCACTGCAAAAGGTCCCAAACTTAGGGAAAACCGAAAACCCGACAGCCCGAGGGAATCATTATTTCTTTGATCTGTCAAGAACAATCATGGCTGGCAAGACACAAGAGGGGAAAAGCACCGCGGTCAGTACTGACACCGGCACTATTAACAAAACCCCGGTAGCAAATCTTGATTTTCCACCCAACGTGAATAAGCCACCACCAAATAATGCTGCTGACTCACAACAAAGAGAAAGTCTCAATGAGCGCGCACTGAACCAAGTATTTATAAGGGACTGCATAGAAAAGTCAAACGCGGAGTACAGGGTTGGGTTAGAAAACGCTATAGGGCAAAGAATCACTACTTGTATTCAGGATAGCATAGGGGAAATGATGCGAAATTTACAGCTTACCCAAAAGTCAAATATTGATGCTCAGTCGTTGGCTTCTAGTTCCGCTAAGGGTACAGAGGTTCAGGCTGGAGCCATGCAGGTCGATGAATCGCAAGGGGCGTGTGGTGGGTTTCCTGCAAAACAAAATGGTACAAATAAAAATCATAAACCAGATAAAAACAGAGGCAGAACAATACAACAACAAACTACCCAACAGCACCATTATATGCCATATACGCCACAGATTGCACCACAGCAACAATTGGTTCAACAACAATTTCTACAACAGCAACAATTTTCGCAACAACAACTATTGGCTCAACAGGCGCAGCAACAGCTTCTAGCGCAAAATTTGGGGCAACATCAGCCACAGCTCCAAATACCACCATTTCCTTTACCAGCACTGCAGTTACAACAGCAGCGGATTATTGACGGGCCACCGGATCAACCCGACAACTTTGGTCAGTCTGCTGCAACAGTCCACGTTGACAAATGGGGAGTAGTTTTCGGAGGAGGTCCTGAGGAGATGACCATTGATGACTTCATTTTTCGTATTGAACATTTGAAGCGACATTATGGCTGCTCATGGCGACAAGTGATCAGAGATTTTCACTTGCTGGTTCGAGGCGTAGCGCTTGAGTGGTATTGGCTTTATGTTCAAACAAACGATGTTCCTGATTGGCCTACGTTGCGAGATGCTTTAAGGCGCCAGTATCAAGGCAATAAATCAGAGTTCGAGTTGATGCGTGACCTGGTGGAAAGAAAACAGAATATAGGTGAAACAGTTGAAAGTTATTTTCATGCTATGTATAAGCTGAGGTCAAAATTGAGAAATTCTGTAACAGAACAGGATATGATTAAAATTATTAAACGCAATTTACGAGATAGTCTTGCCCGAATAGTGTATCCAATGACGGTCTACAATGTTGATCACCTAAGAGATGCATGTATCGAAGCTGAGATGAATTTTTCACGTCAAAATCCCAGAGCTACTTTTCAACAGCCGCAGAGGTACCATCAGCCATCGAGAGCCCATAATGTGAATGAGATCGCTGTCACTGGAAATGATGAGACTGAAGATCAGTGGTCAGATGATCGTGAGATGATTGTAGAGGAACTGCAGCCAAACCGCCATAGCAAGCAACAACAACAGCATTTGAAATTTAACCAGCAGCAAAAATATTCAACGCAACAGCAGCCGCAAAACGTACAGAATCCAGAAAAACGAGTGCTGGTGTGTTGGAATTGCCGCCAGCAAGGCCAAGTGTACATGGAGTGCACGTCGCTTCAGAGAAACATTTTTTGCTATAAATGTGGCTTGCAGGATGTAATTACGCCAAGATGTCCAAAGTGTGCAGAGGGAAATTTTCAATGGAACGTGATGAATGCAGGAGTGTCACGCTCCAGCCAGACTCCTGCAGACAAATAAGTGGTGCAAATGTCGAAGATTTACGCGAATCTAGAAATATTGGAAAAGTTCGTATATTAAATAGAGTATTAGATTTTAATGAAAAGTATAACCATAACACAAAGGCGAAAATAAAATCAATAGAAGATAGAATAGAAAACTATTATAGAACCCGAGAAAGGATATTTAATGAAGGTCCATTTAATGGCATAAGAAATGTTTCAAAGAAAGTAAAAAAGGCGAGGGAGAATTTTGCAAATAGGAAGTTAGTGAGGAAAAAAATTGCAGAGGCAGTGAGCGGAATAAACGGCCATGACCCGAGACCGTATGCTGAAGTTAAAGTTGGGAAAATAAAGTTAAGAGGATTGCTCGATACGGGAGCATCGGTTAGCCTTCTTGGTCATCGTTGCAGAGAATTTTTAGAAGAGGACTGCTGGTGGAAAAAGACACGTTATTAGAGGGAAAATAACATTGCCAATCACCTACAATAATGCGACTAAAAACATACAATTTTTTATTTGTCCTGAATTGGAGCAGAATGCCTATTTTGGTGTCGATTTTTGGCGGGAGTTTCGCCTGGCTGAAGAGGTACTTGGAGTTGAAGAAATTAATATAGAAAAGATCCAAGAGCATTTTAAAAGTAATGAAGGAGATGGCAGGGAAGAGCCTGAACAACATGATCTAAGTGCAGAGCAAAAGCAGCGTTTGAATGAAGCTATAAGCGAATTTCTTACTTATGAAGAACACGGTCTGGGAAAAACCGATGTAGAGATGCACACTATCCAACTAACAGAAGGAGCGAATCCAGTAAAGGATAGACATTATCCTATGTCACCAGCCATTCAAGAAATAGTTTACGCGGAAATAGATAAAATGCTAGCACTAGGTGTCATAGAAGAAAGTGAAAGCCCATGGAGTAATAGATTCACGGTAGTTCGAAAGCCAGACAAGAACAGATTTTGCCTAGATGCACGCAAATTAAATGAAAGGACGGTAAAAGACGCGTACCCTTTGCAAAATATAGATGAAATTTTAAGTCGCCTGGATTATACATACTTTATAAGCAGTGTCGATCTTAAATTTGCCTTTTGGCAAATCGCTTTAGAAGAAAAAAGTAAATCTTATACGGCGTTTACGGTACCCGGCAGGCCGCTGTACCAATTTGCAGTTATGCCCTTTGGGTTATGTAACGCAGCACAGCGACTTTGCCGGATGATGGACAAAGTAATACCGCAGCGTTTAAAATCTCATGTCTTCACATATCTTGACGATTTGCTGATTATTGCACCAGATTTTGATACTCATATCCAGGTTTTGAAAACAGTAGCAGAATTGCTCAGAAAGGCGAATTTGACAATAGGATTGAAAAAATCAAGATTCTGTTTTAAGCAACTCAAATATTTAGGATTTGTAGTGGGTGGGGGTACGCTCAAAACAGACCCAGGGAAAGTGGATGCAATTTTAAAAATCTCCGAGCCAAAAACCGTTAGAGAAGTAAGAAGCTTTCTGGGAACCGCCGGATGGTATAGGCGTTTTATTCAGAATTTTGCCGCGCTGTCTGCTCCATTGAGCGACACGCTAAAGAAGAGCAGTAAATTTATGATGAGCCCTGAGGCGATTCAATCTTTCAATACTTTAAAAAATGCGTTAACAACAGCCCCGGTGTTAAAACACCCAGATTTTTCAAAAAGGTTCTATGTGCAGTGTGACGCGTCACAAATAGGAGTAGGAGCGGTGCTCTTTCAAAGGGATTCTGAAGGCTACGAAAATCCAATTGCGTATTATTCGCAGAAACTGAATAGCTGTCAGCGCAATTACAGCGTAACAGAGAAAGAGTGCCTGGCAGCTGTTTTGGCGATTAAAAGATTTAGGCCATACGTGGAGATGATGCCGTTTACGGTCATCACCGACCACGCAAGCCTTAAGTGGTTAATGTCGTTAAAAGACTTAAGTGGCAGGTTGGCCAGGTGGTCGCTGCAACTACAGGCCTTCGATTTCGAAATCGAGCACAGGAAAGGTTCCGATAATGTGGTGGCGGATACGCTATCAAGAGCTGTAGAAGAGGTGGAAACGCCTATATTTTTATCGTCGTCGATCACCTGACCAAGTTCACCTTCTTGAAAGCGATGCGAGAGGCGACTGCCGAAAACATAACTAAATTCTTAATATCTGAAATTTTCCATAAGTTTGGTGTACCTGAGGTGATACACTCAGACAACGGCCAACAATTCACTTCAAAGAAATTTCAAGAATTAGTCGGAACTTATAAAATAACCCATATGAAGACGGCCCACTATTCACCACAGTCCAACGCAGCGGAACGCGTCAATCAAACAATTTTAAATGCAATAAGGACTTATTTAGAAAACGATCACCGTGACTGGGATCTTTATTTAACCGAGATCGAATGCGCACTGAGGAGTTCGGTTCACGCAGCCACAGGTGTCTCTCCATTTTTTGCGCTATTTGGCCATGAAATGTACACTAGCGGGAATGACTATAAATTAGCCCGAAAACTGAATTCACTTAGTGAACAAAATTTCGAAATATTATCTAGGGAAGATAGATTAGCACTAATACGAGACAAAATAAAAAAAAACTTGCACCACGCCTATGAAAAAAGCGCGTACCAGTACAATCGGCGCTCACGCGAAATAAAATTTGTACCAGGGCAAGAAGTATTCAAGCGAAACTTTGTTTTAAGCAATTTCAAAAACAACATTAATGCAAAATTTTGTAAAAAATTTGTAAAGTGCCGAATCGTCAAACCAGTCGGTAATAACATGTATGAGCTGGAGACGCTCAATGGTAAATCTTTAGGCGTATTTCATGTAAAAGACATTAAGCAGTAAACAGAGAAATTTGACATAGAACAAAACTTTTGGGACATCAGCAATAATCACCAATGTGCAATAATAAAAGTTATCTACATCTTAGTGATAGAGGATCCAGTGCAATATAGTTTTAAGAGTAAATGAGTGCGATATTTACCTGACTAGGATAAGCCTGTGATCTGTCTATTAATTTTCTAATGTATGTAGTCCATCAATGTTCCAAACTTCACCTTAAGTTCTATGTTAGTTTATTTTACGACGCAAATGTACCTGAGAAAAAAAAATATTTTATCACAAAGTACCAGTCTTATGGAAAAGGCAATTTAAAACTTCCCGGCTAATGATAGCGATTAATCCGTCTCTCTTTACATGCAGTAAATGAGTGCAAACGATGAATTTCCTCAAAGCAAAGCAGATCTGAAAAAGAGAAAAGAAATGGTAAAATATTGTAACTGGAAATGCAAAAATTAAAACACGTATGTATCCATAGATTGAAATGCCCGGCTTGCACAGCGTAAAGCATGAGCCTCTTTATCTCAGGGTGTGGGCGGAAGCCTACGTTGAGCACCCATGAAACATCCAGCTATTTTAGTCCTGAATCAGTGAGCTCGGTTTTTTTTTAGGGGTCAAAATTTCAAATTTTGCATCGACAGAGTGACCAATTGATTCATGCACACTATGATGGTTACAGAAGACCATTTTGGGCTTCTTCATCATCATCGAGTTTTGTTGCATGCATTTGTTGGCATTAGGTTGTAAAAATGATATCGATCAAATATCCGTTTATTATGGGACATGATGTGTGAAAATTTTGGAACTTTTGTAGTGTTTTTAATTTCATTTTCATATGGCCAAAATGAAACATCTACATATTTCATGATCCTTTGCGATGGCTTTTATCTCTTTCTACGACTTTCCTGATTCATGGAGTTTTTTTTTCAATGACCTTTTCCAGGTGGTGAGACTAGGGCCGAATGAAAAAAATATAAAAAGTAGTGCTGATTTTTGCTGACTAAACATGGCTTCGTACAAGCACATGCACCGAGCCTTTCTAAATCGTGCGTGAGCTGAAGTCTCTAATAAACACCAATCCAACCATACTCCTATGTCCACTATGATTATGGGAAGAAAGACAGGCAAAATTTGGCGACTATCACTTTTTTTGGGCACTCAGAATAATTGCTTTATTGGTTTGTTGATGAATGTCAACATAAATAGAAACCGGCCATCATTGTTTTGACGATGTCAAAAGGGAACGTATGGGAATAGAACATATTTTCGAAGTTGGTTGCAGGGCTGTCGGTGTTGCCAACACATAGTACGGTGGGACCAAGAAAAGGTTGATGTCCTCAATTGTGGGTAATGAGGGAAAATGTTGGGTGGTAGTGGTGGTCAATAGTAAATGCATGTAATTGTATTTTATATGTTCCATATTTTCTTTTGTAAGCATGCATGTATGTGGGGGATTAAGCTAATCCGTTTATCCTAAACGGTAGGTTTTATCTGTGGTTGAGCCAAAAGAAAATAATGAAAACTCTGCTTGGTAACAAAATTTTTGCGCGCTGATTTTTTAAAAGATTTTAAGCAGTCTCCGGAAAAAGACGTAGTTGAAGCTCGTCTCGCGAACGATTAATTTGTACAAGTACACTTTAAGTACAGTTTATATGTGAAGTTTTTTTTTGTGGAAAGTAATTTTTTAAATTGTAAATTGCGAAGAAAGTGGCAGTTCCGAGTATCCTGTTAAATAAATTGTGCTGAATTTTTCCGTAATTCAGGTAATGGAATGAAACTGCGTTTTTGTGCTACGTTTAAATTTTAATAATTTTTTTTTTTGGTGTCAGGAAGTACAGAGTCGGACACGATTTTTGGCTCAACGGCAGATAATTTGGCGATTTTGGTTGAGGGAAAGAAGAAATAAATGATGTAAGTTGATATGATCGTGATTGGTAGTGGTGGTAGGATTTTACTAAAATTTGTGACTTTTGATAGTGTGGCTGACTGGTGGTGCAGAGATTCATAAGACTGCTTAGATACATATATGTATGAAGGCGAGCATTTTCCGGAAGTGCAGAACTAAAAAGATAAGTTGGCCACAATCCTTATTTATTCAAAGTATTTAATCTACCGTGAATGGGCCTGATTCGAAGATCAGGAAATCGAAACCTTAATCACGTAAATGAGACGCGCATGTAAGCCCAGCTAAAAGTTGAGAATTTAGGAACGCGAAAGTTAAAGGAACACAGAAAGATTTGGAACGTGGGAAAAGCCAGCTGTGTGGCCACTGATTTTAATTAGGGAATTCGGGATTGCATGGGGATGTATTATAGGGTAGTTTAAGTACTAAACTTTATTTGTTTTTTTTGTATAAGCCTCATAAACATATATATTTAATTTTTCATTGTTGTAAGCAACAGTTGAAAGGGAAGAAATCCGCGAGTTTTCAAATATACGGTTTTCAAGGTGTTACCTTGTATTTTGCATGAACCGCGTCTAAAGGAGCTCTTTTAGGGTGGTAGGAATCGATTGTTTTTTTTTAAAGCAAATAAGTTTATTGCGCGTACGGTTTTCTTTCTCATCTCTATGGTTGCCATTTAAATTCTTAAATAATGAGGGTTTAATTTTATGTTTTTAAGTTATTTATTGTTTTTTTAGTTATTATTTTTCACATTTATTAATCTTATTTATTTCTATGCATACATACATACATACATATATCTGAATACATATTTGGCTTCAGAGTTTATATACATTTAGGCAAATTTTTATTTTCGTTGTTTTTTTTTTGATTTTTGTTGGACTTAGAGTCCTTAAAATTTAAATTTATATTTTTTGATTTGGGTGAATCTCTGGTAGTGACATATCAGGGACATATGTGGCACGTCGTGCTGTAAAGAAGATTAAAAAATTAAGTATTAATAAAATGTCTTGAATTTGAAGTTATAATGATGATGTGCTAATTTATTTATAAGGGGGGTGAAATGGTGTCTGATCGAGGTTAGGTAGGGTTAAGTCTGCGATGGTGTTGTTGTGGGTGTTGTCCGAAGGACTATGGAAGGACGATACAGGATGGGTGGGTACATAGAGAGAGGTTTTCTCTCTCCCTCTTTCGTGTGTGGTAGTTAGGTTTCTGGTCAGTTTGTCATAGTATTTTGATTTTCAGTTGAGTTTGAATTCTTTTTTTTAGATTTTTAAATTTCACCTCGGTGAGAGGTGAAGTTTATTGTTACTTCCTCGACCCAACGCGGCGGGTTAAAAAACCCCCCTGAGCCGCCTGCTAGCCGAAAAGAGCCGCGTTGGGTATGATCACCCAGGAATCATAACACATATTAAACAAATCTTATCCATTTACGTCGATTAGTTTCAAAGATAAGACAAATAACGTTATATGGAGGATGACAGCGTCGATTTTTCCAATAGGTGCTATTTGTCCCTCTTTGTATTTGTAAAATCTCTTCTATGTATTTGTTTTAAGTCGTTTTACGTAAAATCTAGCAACACCATAATAAAGTTTGACATTTTTTAGCAAAAGCGTACTCAGAACGTTTTGACGTACGACCATCATTTATGTTGTTTACAGTGACTTAAAAAAATCAATTTGGCAAAAAAATGGAATTAACTCGTGAGCATTTTCGTGCGATCATTTTTCACAACTTTCGACGTGGATTATCACGACAAGAGTGCATCGATGAACTTAAACCTTTGTATGGCGATGAAGCACCATCCTATAGCACTGTGAAAAACTGGTAGTCCAGCAGCACATTTGGAGGTCTTAAATGTACCTCTAAGGAGTTATAGGATTGAAACTGATTTTCTGACTTGTTTTATAAAAAAAAAAAATTTCTTGGGTCACCCTAACGCTTTAGAGAAAACTTTTATGGAAAACTCTTAGTTAATTGTATGGTCTTTCTAATAGTGCATTTGGTTTATAGGGTTTGAAAAGATTTCGCAAAGTTCTTGACCTTTAAAGTTGATATTTTCAAAATTTTTTCCTCTATTTTGGTTTTTGGTGGCCATTTTAGTACAAAAAATATCATATTAACATACGCTTTTTTAATTTTTTTGAAATCTTTGTTAAATTTCCTTCAATTTGGTAGCACATTCGTCATACCAATTTTTTTATTTCACCCTATAACTCCTCAGGGGTACATTTTAGACCCGCGGTTCCATTTTTTTGTTAGTCTAGGCCTCCTCAATCACCTCCCAGAAGTTTCGTATATGTAACACTCCACTTTTCCAATATTGAATAATAAAAGTTATCTTATTTTATTCTAAATAGTTTTTTATTGTTTTTTAATAATATAATTATTTTCACAGTAAGGCAGACGTCACTCTCTGCTACACAGTCAAGTAATAACTCAACGTCATTTCCGTTGTCATACACATATCGAGTTGCCACCGTCTGCCAAATCTGTGTTTAGCGCTCAGAGCTGCCACAGCAGTATATGTATTAGATAATTTTAAAACGAGAATCCCATCATAGTTGCTCCGTTCACAGATTGCAGACTTCGGGAAGAACATTGTGAGTTTGACTCTCGAGATGAAGCTATTCAAGGGTTCGGACATTTTTTTTACCTTATTCTCGTTGGGTTTGATTTAATTAATTATTGCACATCCTTTCATATGTAACTAATTGCTATCCTTTTTCTCTATTTCATATATGTACATACAAACGTTAGTAATAAAAATTCAATTAATTTTAATTGCAGGTATCTTGGATGCGCCGAAAAGGAGATGATTTAGCATTAATAACCTTTGGGCGCCATACCTACAGCGGTGACTCCAGATACTCGCTGGAATTTGAAGAACCAAACGATTGGAAACTAATAATCCAATACGCAAACGAACGTGATGAAGGTCCCTACGAGTGCCAAGTCTCATCACATCCACCCCTAGTATTGTTAGTGTACTTAACTGTAATTGGTAAGTTCGCCGCAAACTGCTCTCGTTTAGTGCGTGACGTTTTTAAACGTGAAATCGACATCATGCTGATGCCATTCACCAGAAGCAACGAACATTTTTGTTTTTTTTTTTTTCACCAATCCACCATGGTGTACTTAGTAAGAAAAAAAAAACAAAAATCGAATATGAAGTCAGTTAAAGTTGTCATTGAGCACACGAACTCACTCGTCAGTCGTCAATATTATCAGCGCTGATAATTTTCTTATTTGTTCACAGTTCCTCATGTGGAAATTCTCGATGAACGAGGGTCAACCACCCCCGAGAAATACTACAAGGCTGGCAGTACCATAGAACTACAATGCGTCATTTCAAAAATACCGCAGCCATCATCCTACATTACATGGCGACACGGTACGCGTATGCTCAACTATGACACAAGCCGCGGAGGCATCAGGTACGTATGTTCGTTCGCAGGAGACTGACATTCCCGCGAAACTTATCGTTACGTGCACATAACGCTTCAATGATATTAAAATTGCGTTGGCAGTGAAATGAACACATTCAATGCGCTTTTCGTTTCATATCTAGAAATGCGACGACCCGGAGGGAGCATAGTGGTTCCAAAATGTACTTTTAGGGACAGAAATCTATTGAAGATTTTTTTGTGATATTTGAATGGTAATAAATTGATATTATATATTAAAATATTATCAATTTTGAAAAAAAAAAAATTTAAAATCCTTCTCAACAAATTAGTAACTTTTTCATCAAACAATTTATAAAATTTCTGAAAATTAAGAAAATTTCCAAGAATTCCAGAAATTGAGAGAAAGCTTTATAATATCTTAGCACTTAAGAAAATTATTTTGGGTCAAATCTATATATTAATACGCAACACAAAAATTTGTCCTACCTTTTTTACTATGTTAGAAATGGAGCATTACTTCGAATTATACACCATTAGAAAGGTATTTGTGTGTAAATGTGCACAAAGTAAAAATTATTTTAATATTTTGTCATTTAGCCAGGTAAAATTAAATGTAAATTTTTCAATATTAACAACAAAATACGCGGTCACACAGAGCTGAAAAGAGGATACAGCACATAGAGAAAGACAAAAAGCTGACTGACACTGATTTCATGTTTTTTGTTTTCTTTTCGTTGTCATTGTACCAGGGATAGTAAATGATATTTTCTATTTTGTACCAAATAGCAAAAAAAGTACTAGGACTGTCCAAAAAGTACCAAACTATTTCATACATTTGTGGTCAAATTTAGACCATTGGGCTGTTCCAGTGGTGATTAATTTCTATAAAGTTTGTATAATCTATAACTTAAACACTAAGCATGTTGGACTAACTAACGAAATAACTTTTTTCAATTTATTTTTACTTTATTTTTTTTTTTTTTTTTTCAGTTGGTGTATTAATAAAAAAATATGAATATTATAGGGTGAATGGCCTAAAAATTTGATAGCCGCGTTGAAAAAGATGAACATAAGCACCTATGAAATATCGGCATATTTTGTTCCTAAAATGCAGTTTCATGCCACTGTGCGCTACTTTTTGCATAAAACTTTTCGCATGGAAATTCAATTATCAGCCTTGAGTAATCAGATGTATATCAAATGAGTTAAGTGCTTTAACCAAGTAGTCGCAGCCATCCATCGTATACTACGAAACCAACATGCCGCCATTCATGTGGTTTTTGGTTGTTTGTTTTATCAGAAACGCGTAAAATACATAGACATCGGTCAGTGCCAGTATGGGATTATTTTGCAAAAGCGTTAGACCTGCAGAATTTTTAACAAACCAATGAGAAAAGAAGATGTTTCAGTCAAATAAATACCTCCATATATACAGGGTGTAATCGATAAGGTTACGAAGCTTCTGGAAAGTGATAGAGAAAGCCTAGACTAATAAAAAATTGCACCAGTTGAGGGAGTCTAAAATGTGCCCCTGAGTAGTGATTTTCTAACTTGTTTTACAAAAAAAATTTTCTTGGGTCACACTAAAGTTTTAGAGCCAATTTTGGCTCGGCCAACAATATCAATATTTCTGTACAACAATCACAGAAATAATTTTTGTTGTTTTTTTTCACGCTCGTCAAAATTTCGCGTTTTTGCTGCTTTTTTTGCGTACACACAAAATCGAACTCGAACCAACATAAAACAAAAACAACGACTAGTCGCATCAAAAACAAAAACAACAAAGAATATGGGTATTAATGCGTTGATGCGCTTTAGCGAAAATGCAAGACTTTTACACACTAACGCCTGAACGTTCAATGCGAATATTTCCATCTTGAGAAATTGCAGAAGTAGTGCAAAATTTTTGGCAATGTGTTAGTTGTTTTACAAATGTCAAACTTTCGCAAACCGCACTTCCGCAACGACGCAAGAGCATTCCGCATCAACGCGTGAATACCCCTACTTTTTGTGTGTGTCCTAGTCCTTAGAAATTTTGAAAATTGTTGAAATATTATTGTTGTTGTAAACGAGGTATGAAAAAACAACAAAAAATTGTTTTTGTGATTGTTGTAATTCGAATTTGAAGTTGTTGTAAAAGCGAAAATTTTGCGCTGACTGCGCTGCATGCGCTCGGCTCAGTGATTTGAAAACACTGACACACTTGTGTTAGAGAAAACATTTTTATGGCAATGTTTTAGTTAATTGTATGAGCTTTCAGATAGTGTATATGGTTTATAGAATTTTAAAAGATTTTGCAAAGTTCTGGACATTTAAAATTGATATTTAAATTTTTTTTTTCCTTTTTTTTTACTTTGGCGGCCATTTTAGTATGGAAAAGGTACCATTAATATATCCTATTATAATTTTTTTGAAATCCTCGTTAAATTTTCTTTAATTTCAGTAGTACATTTGTCATACCAAGTTTTTAAGTTGACGTCGGAAAAAAATACTTTTCTATGTAGCTACACGCTCTGTCCTTTATTTACTGGAGCCTTCAAACGGATTGCTCTTGAAAAATATATTTTTCTGACCTTAAACTAACAGATTGGTAAGACAAGTGTACTACCAAATTAAAGGAAATTTAACGAGGACTTCAAAAAAAAATATAAAAGGATATATATTAATAGGACCTTTTTCATACTAAAATTACCGCCAAAGTCAAAAAATAGGAAAAAAATTAAAATATCACATTTAAAGGTCCATAAATTTGCGAAATCTTTTTAAAATCTATAAACCATATACACTATCTCAAAGCTCATAGCTAGCTAAAACTTTGCTATAGAAATGTTTTCTCTAGAACGTTAGGGTGACCCAAGAAAAAAAATTTTTCTAAAACAAGTCAGAAAATTAACCCAATAAATCCTGAGGAGTACCTTTTAGACCCCCTCCCTTGGTGCAATTTTTTGTTAGTCTATGCCTCCTCTATCACCTCTCAGAAGCTTCGTAACCTTATCGATTACACCCTATATATTGAATAGAGTAGTTTAAAAATTAAAGTTGCGTCTCCAGGGCAGAAAAATGTTTCTCTATATAAAAATTTTGGTTTTAAAATTTAAACTGTTCAACTTCATATATTGATTTTGAGCCGCTAAGTTTGAATCTGCAATTTTTGGTAAGGTAGTAGATCAGGCTTTAAGCACAAAAGTCAAAAAATTATATTTCTACTGCCTTTTTAGTGCTAAAAACATAAAAACACTCCATGACCTACTTTTTTAATCTTCTTATTATTTTCTCTGGAAAGACGACAAAACTATTTTTCATATGAATTCATTAACATTTCAAAATATTCATACATCCCTTCGATGTAATTTTTTATTTGGTTTTGGCATGTAACGAAACCATGTACCAAATTCTAGCGAAATCGGAGGGGATGTGTCAATTCTTGTTATGCAAGGCATGGAATGTCCTGACATTTAACGATGTGAAAACTATAGAAAAGGCGCAGCTTACCTGTAGTCTTATGGTCTTTAGCATTATGTGAGCACATACACGATATTGTTCATAGTATTCTCAGAGATTTGTGTAGCAACACAGTGCTGCCACTCCATACAACGGAATGGCATTTCCGTAGTTTTGGATCAATTTACATAAAATTTACCATACTGATACATTTGTTCATGTTTTTATATGAAATACTCGTAGGTAACATTAACATTTATCTGAAAATTTAACAGCATGAAAATTCAAAATCTCGGATACATAAAAGTATGCTACAAAAAAAAATTCAGAAAAATTTCATGAGAATTTTCATTTTCAATTTCATTTACAATTAGAATAATTTATATTCATTTTGTTGAAATGCCCGGAATGCGCTGGAATCAGTTTTCTAAATGAGTAAGTGAGCTTGAGGAACACTAATTATTTCCGAAACGTGCTATGATTTTTATTTTTTTTTTCCTTTTTCGTAGAAAAAACTTTAACCAAACTTGTTTTTAAAAACATTGAGGGAATTTTTTAATTAGACTATTTTACGTTGAATGGCATAAAAAAATTGTTATTTCAATCAATAAACTTTTCGGCATATGCCGACGAACGCCAGCCCCCACCTCATACAAACACTCTTTGAGGTTGTCGATGGTCGCTGGTTGGTGTATCAGTTGCAATATTTTTCATATTTGCATAATTTATTAAATAAAATTTGTTTTAAGAATTTTAGTCACCACTCCATACGGCTGTAAAATGTAAACTGAAAAATAATCTAAAACATAAAACGCACGCTGTATTTGCAGACATAATTCTATTTCACACACTGTTCCGAACCAAAAAAAAAAGTTTGACAAAAATCTATCGAAAGTTTCAAACTGTCTGCACAATTCAGATTCTGATACTTACTTACGAAAAAAGTGCATATGGCAAAAGATGCTTTGAATCGTAAAAAGAATACGTGTGAAGTTTTTCAGAATTTTTTTAAACATTTTAAAATTCTTCAAAAAAAAAAGTTCCAAAGTTTCTAAAAAAATTCATATGTATTCTTTGAACAATTTTTAACATTTTTTCCGTACACACTTTTGTCGTAAGATGCCTTGCTTTTGAGTAAAAAATCGTTCTCCCGACCGCGTAATTGAAAAATGTAAAAAAAATCGATTTTTGGAATTGAATATTATCTATATGGTAAACCCGATAGATGTGGCACCCCAAAAACGGCTATTATTACCCCTTTTGGCCCGTTTGAGTTCACAAGGATGACTTTTGGATTATGTAACGCAGCTCAGACATTCCAGCGTTTTATTAACGACTTCATACGCGGATTGAACTTCTGTTATGCAAACATCGATGACATTCTCGTGGCATCTGAAAATCTTCAGGACCATGACAAGCACTTAAGGTTGCTGTTTCAACGTCTTCGTGATTATGGAATCACAATAAACGTTGCGAAGTGCGAATTTGGTAAGCCACAAATAACTTTTTTGGAATGCCTCGTTATGGCAGATGGACTGAAAACGAATCCAAAACGGGTTGAAGCCATAGCAAACTGCAAATTGCCAAGAACGGTGAATGATTTAAGCCGTTTTCTTGGTACGCTAAATTTTTATCGGAGTTTTATCCCGAAAGCAGCTGATTCTCAAGCTCTTCTTCATAGCGTTAAAAAAGGCCAAATCAAAAATGATAAGCGTGTCAGCTTTTGAATACTGCAAGAAACAATTAGCTTCCGCTGCTCTTTTATCATATCCGATAGAAAATGCTGAAACTTCACTTTGGTAGATAGAAAATTAATAGTGCTTGGAAACCACTAGGGTTTTATTCGAAAAAGCTCTCCGAAACTCAACAGCGCTACAGTGCATATGACCGCGAACTTCTTGCGGCGTATTCCGCTCTCAAATACTTTCAGTATTTCTTGGAAGGCAGAAAATTTAACATTTACACGGACCACAAGCCTCTGACGTTCGCGTTTAATCAACGACCAGAGAAAGCATCACCACGTCAACTCCGTCACTTGGACTATATATCGTAGCCAAAACATAGCTGGTGAGTGATCGTTTTGTTTGGAAAAATATGAAGAAGGATATATCCAATTGGTGCAAATTGTGCATAGATTGTCAGCAGTCGAAGATATCCCGTCATACAAAGAGCACTATTTCTTCGTTTCCTGTACCAGACGATCGCTTTAAAGTCGTCAGTATTGACCACGTTGGACTACTGCCGTTATCAGATGATTGCCGCTACTGCCTGACGTGTATTGACATATTCAGTCGCTGGCCTGAAGCGTTGCGTTGCCAACTACAGAAAATTTATCCCTACTCTTGGGAACTATGCGTGTTCGAATAAACAACACATTTTTGTAGCCAAAATGGGACTTTCGTAGAATCAAAAGCACTCCATTGGTTTTTCTCGGAACGAAAAAAAAATTGATGCAGATATAGTTTCTAAAAGTAGAGTAGAACGGGGTAATGTCGTGCAGGGGGTAATGTCGTGCACTGGCTGTTTTAGCCCAAGGAATTGAATGATTTACCAACTGTTTGTAAGGTAGGGACCTGCTGACCTACTGAGCTTATGCATATAATACTAGCAATTTTCCCCAATTCGTCTCTACAGAGTAACCTTTTTTTCAAAAAGTACGCTTTCGGGACGATAAAAGTGTTTTTTCATCGGGTCAGAAAAATAATTTTCCTTGCGGGAAAATATACCAGGTAAGTGTTTTCTGAAACGAAATATCCTGCCAAAGAAAAGAAGTATTTGATTTCCAAAAAAATTTTGGGCTTCACTGAGTTATCGAAGTTGACCTTTAAAACGACCATTGGGGTAATGTCGTGCAGATTCACTTACACAAACACAATTTCTCGCTACACAAATGTTGTTACACGTGGATGTAACCAATGAAATTATCTTTCGATCGGATGCTTACTCGTCGCATTCGCTTGAGATGTACGGCTTTACGAGCATGTCAAAGTTGAGTGCACGACATTACCCCGTTCTACTCTACTTCTAACTTCTGAGTTGGTTTCGAGATGAATCTAAATTTCCGGCCTATATCTAACACTCAAGCAAAAAAATTTGTAAAAATGGAATATCTTGCGAAACAGATCAGCTAGGATGCAGTTTCCCCATCTACAGACGGGCAGGAAAGTTTTTGCATATTCAATTTTTGTATCGATTTTTATCAAACTTTTTTGTTTGCTCACGAACAATGTGTCTATGTAGGTCATATGAAGTGTTTTGTTCATATCGGGGCAAATGCATGATAGCAAAAAAACAAACAAAAATCTGTACAACAAATGACAAAGTTAAAACGTATCGTCCTTTTGAAATCGTATCACCTTATGATATATGAGTTACAATAAAACTTCCATTATTTATTTTTGTTTGCGGTTCTTCACAATTGCATACGTGGCAGTCATGGCAACTTGGCAGGTTAGACAGTTAGTTGCCCAAATGCAGCATGCAACAGACAAATCCTCGCGCTTTCGTGGTGTTGCACAAAATTTGTTGTTCAAAGCAACGGTTTTCATAAATTACGTGAAAAACTGGAAAACTGTTTTTCTCCATTTTTAGTGAGTTGCGTAGCTATGTGTTTTCTAAGGTGGCCCTTATTGATAACAAATTCATGGCATCGACATCTTTATCACTATAGTGATCAGTTGTGATTTATCTTTTATTACAACTGAATGACATCAAGATTCTTTATCTATATTTCGCAAACCATAATCAACATCATAGAAAATACTTTCAGCTTTTCTCAAGATCCTGCCCAAAAACTTTTATACGTATGTATGCACTCTATCGAAGCGTTGCCAAAGACTTGCGAGAAGTGTAAATAAAATACTTTTCTCATTAATGTTTGTAGCTACTGGGAATTGAACCAAGCTTGCCAACATTGTAATCGAATATGCTACAGAGATTTTATAAATGGGATTTTTTCTTTCTTTAACCCTTTCGAACCGGTTGGGACAATACATTCCAAAAATTTTTGTAAAAATACATAATTCGGTTATTTGCGTCGCTGAAATTGAATGAATTAATAAAATGAATGAAGTTTTTAGTAACCACTGGTTTTTTTTTATAACCACTTCAAGGACATTATATCCGAAAAATTCAAATCAAAAACCTCTGTTGGTAGTACCTATAGACCGGAAGCGAGACGGTCAAAAATTTTACTTAACACATTTTTTTTTTCGGTTCGAAAGGGTTAAATAAATTATAACAAACGCAATAATCAATTTCCATTTAAAACATAATTTTCATCAATATTTTTTTTTAAAAATATATACATAAGTATTTGAAAATCCTTAATTCAAATGTTTTTTTTTTTTACTGTAATTTCTTTCAGTGTAAAAACGGACATGTTACCTGGGCGTGCATTAAGCAGACTTTACATAGCCAATGCTAATCGACACGATACTGGAAACTATACTTGTCTGCTTGGCAGCGACATTACGGAAACTGTGATGGTACATGTTCTAAATGGTAGGTACTGTACGGATATTGGATACTTCTAATGTACAAAAATAAACCTTCTACTCATGGAAGCAAAAAAATCGGAATATGGTTTCTTTTTTGTTTTAACTAACGAATATGCACGATATGTAGATATTAACATACCCAAAGGAAAAACGCGCTTCAAAACGATTTCTGAAGCAGTTCTCTTTCAGCAATAAACGTTTATACTACTTTTCCACCGGAGATTTATGAGATGATTAACGGCTGTTTCGGGATTGAGCTCTAAATCTCGCTGTAAATAACTTGATTTGCAATAAAAAACTTAATCTAGTTCTGACTAGATTTATTTTAAATCTTTGAGAAAATCTGAACAAGGCTACCAATTTTGGCACCCCTAACTTTGACAATTGGCATGTCATTTAAAAAAATCAAATGGAATATAAATGCTAGGAGGAAAAGGAGGGACTGCTTTAATTTTCCCGCTTATGACATTTACTGTCAAAAATAAATATCTTTCGGCCTGTGATAATGAATTGGATTTAAAAATAAGATTTTTAAATCTCGTCAGAGCTAAATCTCCGTTAGAAACGTAGTAAACGTTTTGTAGCTTAGCGTAGCCTTCTAAAAAAAGCTCTCAACATTGCGGCGCTAAGCGTTCTCTTTATGAAATAAAAAAAAACAATGTATTTGGATATGAACTCGAGCTACATGGTTTTAAAGAAGATTACAAACTCGTTAGCACATCAGATTACGGAGCTTTCTAATGTAGTCATGTAAAAATCGTATTTTAAGCAAACTTTTGTTTTCTTTTTTTTTTAATTTTGTTCTCGTTCTCGTCTGCTCTTTTGACTAGCGCTATATGAGAAAGCGCTTTTTCAGTGCTTCTTAAAAAGCGCTTGAAACTTTTCCATCTTGTTATGTAAAAACTGCTTATACATGTTACACAAAAACGCGAAAAATGTTTAGTGTTTTACTGATTGTTTTGGAATTTTTTCTTTTTCATTGTTTTTTCTTCAGGCGAGGAACCAGCTGCTATGCAACATGCAGCTGCGTCGCTTCTAAATCCCACATTTGAGGTTTTGGTCATTGCATTCCTTAGTGCGCTGCTGAGGCCGTGGCAACGATGACAATGCAGACACATTCATTTTTATTACTAATGAGTTCGCACCGCTCAACATACACCCATTGCGAGTCTCTCGATAAGCACTATACCAGTTTCCTGTCCAAAGGATAGAGGAGCAGCAGTCAGAAGGATTAATGTTCTTCATCAAATATCATAGGTTGTTTTTTACAAATTTATCTTAGCAAAAACAAGAAAATCAAAAATTTAGAACTAAAAAACAGTTAAAGTATTTTACAATTAATTAGTTAAGAATTTATAAATTAAATTGTATATTTAACCTTTTTGGTCACTGCGCCGCACTTTCTGAAGAGGACAAATTGTTTTTTCATAAAATATACATACCATCCCCATTTATTCATCTACAGTATACAGGCTTGGGAATTTACAACTTTTCTTCCTTATAAAACATGTAAGTGCCTCGAAAACCTCGTAATAGTTGTCAAAATCAATACTAATTTTGATAGTTTTACGAGATTTTCGAGGTTTTTACACGTTTTAAGGAATACCCTAAATGATTTGAACAATCCAGTTGATTTTTTCTATCGCGTCAGAATTCTGAGTTATCTTTGGTTCATAGTGCAGAAAACGCTATTTTCAGGCATTTGGCGCACTTCCAGGTAATAATCTAATGCAATTAATTTTCCTCATTAAACGCTTCATTTTAACACTTTCATTCGAAAAGTACTGAGTACTGTAAAAATACAAAAACAAAATACATAGGTATTTTGGAAAAGCTTCTCTGCAATGCGTGACCGAAAAGGTTAAAAAAATTAAATTGAAAGAAAACGAATTAGATATATGAATAGATATATGAATGTATAGTTATTATATTACTTTTTATAATATATTTTATACCAAATTTTGTTATATGTATTTTGATATTTTGAGTTTGTTGAAATTCAATATACAGGTTTTCCACTCCAAGTTAAACCTTTTCTACATCATATTGGTGTTTTTTCAAATCAAACTAACCTTTCCTCAAATCAAAATAAACTTTTTCCAATCAAATTAACCTTTTTCCAAATTAATTGATCAACCCCCTTCACATTTTGAAATGTATTTATTTGGTAGACACAATATTCATCCATAAGCCAAGCTCCATAATGATAGATTCTGTATATGCAGCAATTATACATATATCATTTTATATGTATTTTTTGCAAAGCTTAATATGATTTTGAAAGAGTTAATTTGATTTGGAAAAAGTTTAATTTGGTTTATTTTGATTTGGAAAAAGTTAATTTGTCTTGGAAAAACATCAATATGATGTGGATAAGATTTAAATTAGAGTGGAAAACCTCTATGATGTATATTATAGTCAATATCGATATAATTTTATAATAAACAGCATGTCCAAAAAGTAAGGTATACAACAAAAAGTTCAGTTTTGACTTCCTACAAATGTGGCTTGGTAAGTATTTACTACCAGAACTCCACAATTAATTGAAACAGTTTTCCATTTTTAATATTTAAGAGCATCAACGAGGCTTTCACGATAATCTTAGATAAAGTTCAAGTTATTTTAAGTAAAACTATATTTTGGAAATTTTAAATGAAAATGTAGAACACGAGAAGTTTCTTTCCGCTTGTTCGACAATTGTGACAGTGTATTGGAAAAGCGACCTTATCTTCACTCACAAAATTTAGAAGTACAGCTAAAAATAAGAGATAGGGTGAATTTTACCGGTTTTCAGTTTAAAGCGTAATTCAGTGCTTAGACATGTGCTGAACATTTTACAACTGATTTGTGGTCGATTAGCAAATTGCAAATACCAATAAAAGAGGTATTACCGAACGTCTACCCTGTAAAAATTGATAATTGACAAACTTTGAACTTCGATATCTACAAACTTGAGTTTTTCATTTTACGATTTCAAAATGCCATAACTCAGTCAATTTTTGGAATTTTCCAGTGATCGAGGTGTCATTTTATTTAAATAATATGTATTTTTAGTAAATGTAAAAAAACCGGATTTGGATTTTGTGAAGATAAGGTCCCTTTTCCAATGCACGGTCACAATTATCTTTTGTGTGTTTATTTGGTATGCGAATAATCAATTTCTCTGGAATTATAATGCATGGTTTCATTCAGGGCAGCCGTAACAAGCTCTTGGATAACTCTACTTGGCATCGCTAATGTGACATGTGCTGAAGGCAAACTTTCTTCCATCCTGTCTTCCGACAAATATTTTTCATTCCATATTCGGAAGAGCGTAGCACGTAAAACTTTTATTGATGTCAGCAAGGCATGGTTTTAGCAGTTAAGCTATAATTTTGATCGATACCGTCGAACATTTGTTCTTAAAAATTTAATTAATTGACGGATGCTGGGTATGGGTTGCTTCTAGTTGAGAAAAGGTGTTATGGCAGTTGGTCCTCAGTGAACATTAGAAGGTGTCACTTCTCGGATGATTCTGATGATTTAAGGCAATTCTTGGCTTTGGAGACCGCTTATCAAATAGAATATTTTTGGAGAACGCTTTAATCCATTTAAATCCAGTTAATGTTAAGTGTGAGATACTATATTTTTTATATATTTTGAATCAATTCGAAAACTTTGAGATTTCGTACGATTTATTTCGAGCATTCTTAAGATCGTAACAAAAAACAAACCGTCTTATGCTTTTTCTTGGAACATGATCTTCAAAAAATTTGAAAATAGCCATAGCACACTTTTTCGACACCATTTTTCAAATTTTCAGCAATCACGGAATTTCCATAACTTGTCAAAAATTGTAAACGATTTTCGCTAGTTTTCCATATACTCGAAAGTCCTTATTATCCTGTAAAACATATTGAATTTAAAAAAAAAAAAAACAAACTGCGTTTTCAGTTCGATATTTTTTTACTTTTCCAAAATTTTTCCCTTGCTAAACAAGATTATGAAATAGACCTTATTGCTTTTACAACTTGACTAGATTTGAGATTTGTTAGATTTTTAATTCACATTCTCGATACAGTATTCAATTCATTTTCTTATTTATAAGGTACAAATTCTGCATATCCTAAAAAAATTGGTTATACTTAATTGGCTCCCAGAAACCGAAGGTTCTTTTCTAAGCTCGGAAACATGAAAATTCCATAAAAAAATATGTGTCTAGTTAAATCGATCGAAGTACCATGCCAAATAGTTTTAGCGTAGTTTGGTTATATCAATGTTTGTATCCTTTCTTTTCGGACATTCTGAATACATATTTCCATAAAACCAAAAACAATGGAACAAATAATATAAAAAAAATTACGAACTAAACTACATAATACATATTTTATACTAAGGATTGATGAATGATGAGAGTGTTTTTACCTAAAATGTGAAGAATATATAACGAGTGTAGAGCATACTGAGATGGGTGCACAAACGTATGTATGTTCAGTATATAGTCATGAAAAATGGATGTCAAAACTTCCATATGACTTGTAGGGATATATTACAAATTCAAGAAAAAGACACACAAAACCAAAACAGTAACAAAGTAAGAAAAATGTTCGAGTGAGATAACAAAACAATACCTAAAATCAAGTAGATTTTAAGCATTTGAAAACCAAATACAAAATTAATATTTATATGAATATATATATATATGATATACTATTAATATTTTAATTTAAAAAATACAATTTAATACAAGAGCAGCAACAACAACAAAAAAAAATTATGAAAATACTCTGATTATAATAAAAAGTCGCATATGATGTACCCGTATCTTTAAGATGTCTTAAAAACATAATTTTCGAATTTGTAAATAGATAATTGCTAAATTTATACATTAAACAATTGACCTAGTAACGTATTTTAATTAGCAAACAATTTATTCTCTACAAATGAATCAAAAGTGTCATTAAAAGAATTTTAAAATAAAAAAATAAAACTTGGTGGCATACAAAGTACGCACTTTACCTACGATAGAGTGAATGAAAATCTTTAAAAAATTTTGAATTTTAGATTTGACTGACTGAACTTTATTTTTAAGTTTCACACTGCTTCGGCGACACAGCATTCATTCAAGCGAAAAGGGGGCCGCAGTGCCGGATTAAGCCAAATGGGGGCCCTAGGCCATTCAAATTTTGGGGCCCTCTTTTTTTAATAATTGTAAAATTAATCTTAGTTTATGCATTTATAGAGTTTAAACCGCTTATTCATGTCTGTGGACATGACAGAACAACCTAACCCGAAATCGACAACTTTTCAGAAGAGCCTAAAAACTGATTAACTACTTTTCAATAATGTGGCTCAATTTCGTTGATGCAGCGTTGAATCTCTTCTTTCTATACATTTTTAGTAATCTTAAAGTGTCAGCTGTGAAATTATTTTTTTCTTTTGGTTCATAACACTTTACCGCACAAATGGTGATAAGTTCAAATCTTGCGTGAACAATGGGACAACCTTATATCTCTGGAACAAGAAATCATAGAGACATGGCGATTATACCAGTAGAAGCGTATTTAAATTTTATATTTAGGACTAAAATCCTTGAGAATTGTCTTATCTTGACTTAGGTTGTTTTGTCAAAAGTCCACAGATATCATTTAAAGGTTGTAAACACAATAAAACAATCAAAATAGTTTTTTTCTGACAAATTATTTTTTTTTTTTTTTTGATTTTCGATCTTCGAGTATCGAGAATTCTGCAACAACAATTTCATGCAACTTGAACTCAAGTGCGTTCAAGAATTTTTCGTTGCTTTCGGCGAGCATTGGGAATTCTAATTTTGTCATTGAGTTGTTGTAATTGCTTCCCTCGAATTTTCAATTTTTATGTTTTCATTTTTTTTTCAAAGCATGCTAAGCAAGAATGGACTTACATATGCCAAATTTTGTGAGCTCTTTTAATCAGCCAATTAAAACTTTTAGCACTCAGATTCTCGTGGGGGCCCCTGCTCGTCGGGGGCCCTAGGCCATGGCCTAGTCCGGCCTAATGGGTAATCCAGCACTGGGGGGCCGCTTCAACAATTTCGATGAAAGCTTAGGAGGTGTTACACCTATTAGCGAGGATTAATATGTGTTAGGTCATTATATTGGTAAAACTCTTAATATCGCACATGACATTAATTCGTTGTTATAAGAGTAGGAGAAATATCACCAATAGGCGTGGCTGCGCCCACTTTTAACAATTGAAAAATTTTAACGATTTTAATAAAAATTTGGAAGATTTTAACCCCATCAATGCGGGATATAATAAAATATACCATTATATTCTAAAAAAAATTTCGCCAAAATAAGTTATACGTACATGTCTTCCCGATTTTCTGGATCAGGTCGAATTTTTTTTTAATCGATTTTTGAAGATTTCTTTTACTATGTACATAAAATAAAAAATAATAATATTCTTGCGTTGAAGAGGTACACTGGTTGGCAAGTTTATTTGGACAAAATCTACTCTAATTTTTAACCTTGAATAGAATTATTCCACATTCAAAAAATCCACTCAAGCCCAAACCTTTATTTCGATCAATGTCCATTTTTATCCGATCTTGGTTTGCAAGGGCTAAAAATTTTTGTTATGAAATAGGTCTATACAGTTATAAAACTTGAACTTTTTCAAATGGTTAGCTTAGAAAAAACTTAGTGGCAGTGATGCAGTATCATCAAATTTAATTTTAATTTTCGGCCACTGTAACTCAACGATTCCAACAAACAGTACTCCGTTGGAAACATATTTTAATTATCTTTTAAACGAAATGTTTTAGTTTTAATCGGACTTATCAGAAGATCTCTCGATCTTTCTTTTAAGCATAATTTTCCCACCGTTTGCTTGGAGGTCGATCGAAAGTCACGAATATATTTTGTCCAAATAAATAGAATTGCCTACCAGTGTATATCACGAGTTCCAAAAACTTATGCAGAATATTATGTGGAACATTTTTGTAGAAAACTTTAACCCTCTTTATCCCCCGCAAATAGGTAATTTTTAACTTTTTTCTTAAAAGGTACAAAAATTATCCCTAAAACAGGGGAATATTGAGACTGTATGTACCACTGAAATATTTGCTGTACAATTTTGCCGCTTTTCGCTAACAATAATGACCTATAACATTTTTGACGCATTCTTCTCAAGGTTTAAGCTTTACTCGCCTTGGGTGACCCCTAGTGAAATTTTTCGTAGATTATTTTTATGCAATACTGTAACCCATTATAGCCCAGTTTTGAATGCTAGACCAACATGAACAGGATCTAATGGGTTAATGTGTTCTAAGGAAATGTTCCTTGTTTGATTTCATTATAATTTTGGGACAATAGATTTTATCCAAAATGTTTTTTTTTTTTAAATTTTACAGCAGGGTGAAATTTCACCAATTCATACCTTGAAAAAATAATTGGTACAGGTTTTTATCAACGTTTTCTGATTTTTTCGGTGCTTTTCGAATATTTTAATCTGTTTCCGATAATTTTAGATTTTTCGATATCATTTATTTATTTACTTTTTACGTTATTGAATATTTTAAAACATCTCATAATCAGAATTTTTTTTTCCTTTTTCGTATTTATTGATTTTTAAAATTTGCAATCCTTTTTTTAGTAGTTTTTTTTTATATTTTGAGTACCTACCTTGTAGGTCTATAAATTTGTACACAATTGTTTGAAGAGTCTTCGGAGCAGAAAATGAAACACATGTCCAACATAGCCGATGTATAAAATAATAAAAAATAAACAAAAAAATGTTCATCCACACTGAGGTTCGAACCTGGAAACATTGCTCAGAAATATATAACAAACTCTTAAGCACATTCGCCTATGAAACCTTTTGACATTTTTTTGTAAAATTTGAATTTTAAATTTAATTTGTTGAAATTTATAAATATAATAAAAAAATGGGCCTTTTTCTGGTCCAAATGAAATGCATAAGGAGACAATTAACCTTTTTCTGGTCCGATTGTAATGCATAAGGAGACAATTGGTAAAGCCCAATGACAAGCAATGTAAATAGAACTTTACATGAGACGGGACCAGAATTTGGAATATTCGGTTTCTCCCATAAAATAGTTTGCAAACAAGTTTTGGAATAGTCCGTGGTCTATATGTTTCGTCGTACAAATAGACATCAAACATTTTTTGCTATTTTCAGTTAAGTATAAAAAAACATAAAGAAAACACTCTATGTCCCAGTATAGTCCGTTTTTTGAAATGTAGTCCCCATACAATTTGATAAAACAAATAAAATGCAGAAAACTTCAAAATCCCATACAAAAAACGAATTTCAAGAAACTTTAAACGCTTTTTTCTCAAAACATAAATATGTAGATATGTCTAGTTGTAGTTTTAATCCGACGGTGTGGCACATCTTAGCTTGAATTTTAATTTAAAAATATATACGTACAAAATGCGACATAAATAAGCTGTTATTGAAAAACATCGATCAAGCGTGAAATGGCAGTTTTGAAACTTTTGTATGGCGGCATGTTCCGATCTAGCAAAAAGGTTAGTTCCAATGACTTCCCCTTATTCGAGTTTGTCTCCAGTCTGTCCAAAAAAAAAATGGTCCATCGTAAGAAGAATTTACCTAATATGCAAAAACTTAAAAGCATTCGATTTCCGAAGAGTTCCTGATTATAAATTTCAAATTTCTTGTGTATGCACATTGACTGAACTTGTTTATCATCACTCTATAGCATTTCAAAACAGACAGATAAATAAATAGTACATTTTTTTTACCATAAAACCAACTTAAAACTGCAGAAATAAAATTAAAGCACAATAAATTTAATAATTGAACCATAAAATACTGTGTGTTGTGAAATTTGCTCCTTATCAATGTTGTTAAACTAAAATTAATATGAAATAAATAAAACGAAGAAAATTGAGAACACAGTTTAATAACGATTTGGTAATACCAAGAAAAATATAAAAAATATACTTTGTATAAAAAACAAATGTGCAATTACATAAAAAAAAATAGATAATTTTGTTTTTGTAAATAAAATTGAGAATTAGTTATTTAACAATTCATACCGGAACAAATAAAATAATTTTAACGTAAGTTTTATTCAACGTTACTAACAGTCTACTTTAGATTTACTTTTTTGGGTACTACATGGGGGTTATCGTGAATAAATATTCCCGTGGAATTTTTCTCAGTCTACCGTGCATTCTCTCTGAGGGCGTGGCACCTCGGTTATAAGCAAAAGCTTCAAAACGCTATACTGAAAACACTTTTTGAGATAATCCAACCAAGCTTCACTCAATTACTAAGAACTGTAAATGCAAGCTCTGAGCAAAAACTGGCTGAACTCGGACAAGAGGACGTGGCACCTCCCATACAAGCAAAATTTTCGAAATACTGCAGTGTAGGGTTTTTCATGTTTGGCCAGGCCAAAGGTTGCACCCTTACTAGTTTTTGATTTTGGCGGCCATTTTAGTATGAAAAAAATTTTTTTAAAATATCTTTTTATAATTTTTTTTGGAATCCTCGTTATTTCCTTTAATTTGGTGGCACATTTGTCAGTACAATTTTTCAATTTTTGACCATAAAAAAATACTTTTCAAGAACAACCCGTTTGAAGACTCCTGTAGATATTGCTGCGCAACGTATGCAAGTAACGTTATAGAAAAGTATGTTACATAAAAGTATTTTTTCTGACCTCAAATCAAAAAATTGTTATAAAATGTGTTACCGAATTAAAGGAAATTTAACGAGGATTTCGAAAAAAATTGTAAAAGAATATATTAATAGCACCTTTTTTATACTAAAATGGCCGCCAAAGTCAAAAAATTTAAAAATAATTAAAAATATCAAATTTAAAGGCTCAGAACTTTGGAAAATCCTTTTAAACTCAATAAGCCAAATGCACTCTTAGAAACCTCGCACAATTAGCTTAAAGTTTCCAGTGAAAAAATTTTCTCTTAAACGTTAGGGTGACCCAAGAAAATTTTTTTTGTAAAACAGGTCAGAAAATCAGTTTTAACCCTTTAACTCCACAGAGGTACATTTTAGACCCCCCACTCCAATACAATTTTTTGTTAGTCTAGGCCTCCTCTACTACCTCCCAGAAGCTTCGTAACCTTCTCGATTACAACCTATATAAAATACATTTGTCGCAGAAGTACATGCATATGAAAGGGAATAGTGTCGGGTGTGGGCACCATTTGGTTTTCGACTTATATCTTTTGACCAAATGTTTATTTTGCAGACATATAAATATCAATGGAAAGCTAGAGACCTTAGCTGACTACTGGTGAAGAAAGTAAATTGATTTCGTCAGTTGGAAAAATTGTATCAAATAAAAAGTGAAGTAATCTTTTTTGACAAAAAAAAAAAAATTTGGGGTCGGTTGTAGGCACCCTTAGAAAATCAGCTAAAAATGGGAAAATATGAAGCTAAACGCAATCAAATGGAGAGGAAAGCAAAATTAATATATTTGACACACATTGACTCACACAAATTCAACAAATTCTGCTCAACTGCTTCAACAAAATCAGCGTCACTGAAAACGTCTGGATCGAATGACATCATGCCTGTTGCCCTGAAACCAGACTTGATTGTCTTCGGCGTCAATGCAAGATTAATTGTATTGCAGACTTAGCCACGTGACGTTATTTCTAGCCGTTGTTGACATTGCTCTTTTGTCAAGTATGATTTTTTTGTACCAATCCATTTTTGCAAAGTGGCATTCCACCTTGATACCCACACTTAAAGAAAACAACTTTTTCTTGCGATATCTTTAAAGGGCCTATTGGTTCTTGCCTTTAAAAAAAGCGTAAAAAGGGATAAAATGACCATTTAAATTTGTTATGTTGATATCCACGACGATATTTCATTAAATCACACGCATTAAATAAAAAAAGAGGGGTGCCCACAATCGACTTTGACAGCCACTTTGAAAAGCAATAAGCAAATTCTGTTGTGTGAACATTTTGGTTAGATTCGGTTTTGAATCACAAAATATAATAAATTTACTGCATAATAATAGATTGCATTCAGCTTTTCGATTGATTCACTTCGATTTATTGCACTTGGAAAATGATTGAAAAAACTTTTGTGTTGACTTTCACTTATTCAAAAATTGTTTTCTAATCAGCCCAAACCATATGCGTCTGTTTGCTCCCGTATATGCACCAAAACTTCGTGCTGTCATAACACTCGCTTAACATTTGTCAGAACAGCCGTATTTGTTTTCTGTCAAAAGTTAAGGAGGGGTGCCCACACCCGACCCATGCCCGCAGGCGACACTATTCCCCTACATATCTGTGTGGACTTTTGAAGAAACAACCTAATACGAGATAAGACAATTTTCTAGCGTTTAAGTCATAAATATAAAACTTAAACACGTTTATTTTGGTGTAATCGTCATGTCTCTATGATTTTTAGTTCCAGAGATATAAGGGGTGTCCCATAACTCACGCAAGTTAGCCGTCATTTGTGCGTTTAAGTGTTGCCAACCAAAACAAAAAAACAGTTTGACAGCTGGCAGCTTAGGGTTAGTAAAAATGAATTAAAGAAGATTCAACGCATTTTGAGTAAAGTTTGTTTTTTTTTTGTCAAAATGCCACGGATATGTTTAAATTTTTTTTCAAATATTCTAAAGCAGATTTGTTAGTAACATTGATAATAACATGTATACTTTTCCTCTGTAATAGATGTTTTAGTTTATTTCATAGTAAAATATTTAATAGGTTTTGTGATAAGTGCTTTTTTATATCCAAATGCTCATATCATCGAATAATTGATAATATTAACATAAATTATTATAACAAATAAAGTGTCCAAAAATAAAACAATAATCGCTTTTTTATATTTTGGCTTTGAAACATACTCGTATTGGAACTATTTTAAAAAAATTTAACCAATATAATTTAATTTTTTATTTTATTTCTTCGACACTTAAAACTCCAACACAATATATTTCAATATTCAGTTGCAATGCATTTCATTAAATTTTTACAATATACTAATTTGCTATACGGTTGATTCATTCGTATTCAACATCAGCATCCGTGTACATTTCACTTGGTATAGCAGCTGTTTCATTATTGAATTCCATCATTTCAACATCTCTACACGATGCTGCCTGCAATTCGCGTCTTATATCAGGTGTAATTTTTGGATGCGATTGTTTTCTACAACAAAAGAATTATATAAATTTTAAGTAAATTTTGTTAATTTTCATGATTTTTTTAACTTACTTTATAAGGTTAATTATCGCTTCTTTTTGCTCCGAAGAAATATCATTTTTATAACGTTGCACAAATGTCAGCAGGCTTTGGTGCCACAGTACAGGCATTTCGCGTCTATCATTCTCAAATCTATTTAAATTATAAAATTCATACAAGTGATAAATACAAAATTGCGCATCATTCAATTACCTCAAGAAATGGAAGACAGCTGCGTCCACAACGCGATATGGCAATGCATAACGTTTGTCAAGGAAATAACGAATAAATATAGAATTGGCGCCTGTATAGCCCATCTCACAAACCTTAAGTAAACATGCAGATGAGTGAAGCACAGGTACTGAATTTCTTGAGATAACACTGCCAAAGATGATCGCTTCACGTAGAGTACAATCACCAGATTCAAGAAGTGGTAAGATAATGCCTTTCATAAATGCAGCTGGCTTAAAGAGAGCCCGCTTTAAAGCATTGTATAGATGCATATTAAGTTTTTTATACTCGCAAAGATCATCACGTATTCTTGGCAGTAAAACCAAATTATAGAATCGCTGTGCCATTGCTTGTGACAACACTGAACAGAATATTCTGAAAAAAAAGAAGGTATATCAAACATTTTTGGGTGATGCAAAAATAAAAAAACTTATACCTTGTACCCTGGAACATAGCAGCTGCACTCCAATTGTGTGGCTCGGTAATAAAAAGAATTTGTTCCCAATTTCTCAGCTTTGGAATTATTTTGAATGCTTTCGGCACTTTCCCGCTACGAAAACGTTTCATAACATCACGTACGCCTTCATACATTTCACGTACTCTATATAAAAATGATGAAAAGTAACAATAGAAGTATGAAAAGATATATTGAAGTCTGTAAGTATCTTTATGTTAACACCAAAAATCAATCAAATTTAACCTATGTACCTTGGGTCTATGTCTTCAATTTTCAAGGATCCACCATCTGTGAGCTTTGTTTGAATATCAGTTTGCTTTTCCTGTATCTTATCCATTATGATTTCGGCCAGTTTTAGCGTACGTTTTCCACCGTCTGGATTCTGGAAACGTTCAAAGGCTTTTGCATCTTCTTCGTTGATTTCCAAATCATCCATAAAGTCATTCTCAGTAACATCGATCTTCTCATTCTCTTCATTAGTATCACCTAAGCATTTGAGACCATTAATTAACAATTATTAACACAAATAAGATTTTATTCAAACTCACCCAAGTTGATGCGTACATTTTTCTTCTTAACTAAAGTAGGAAAATTTTCTTCATTAAATTCTAATTGCTGCTTTTTAGCAGCCGTTAATATTTTGCTGCTGGTTTTACTATCGAGAACCTGTTAAATGTAAAAAATATAAGTTTATTTCTATCAATTTTTATGACCACTTTGTAATACAGACCGCTCCTTCTTGCGCACGCAGATGAAACTTGTCCTTGTTCCTTGCTTTTGCCACTTTTCCCGCTGTAAGCTGTTTTTCAAGTGACACATTTTTTACCGGTGCTGTATTGGATTTTTTCGCTTTTCCCATATTTAAGGCACAATATTAAAATAATCCTAATTAGTTAAAGCGTAAATCACAAAAAAATTATCAAACACCACAAAAGAACTGTCAAAGTGTAAAAACGTGCTGCTTTTGTTGTTTTCAACAGCTGTCAAATCTGTCAAATTACCATGTAGGAGATCGTTGTAATGTCAAAACCATTTTTTTATCCGTTGTATGTGATTTATCCCTGTCCTTCCTGAATTATTAAAAAACCACAGGTCAAAATTAAAGTGGAACTATTTTGAGTCAATGGGCATTTCAAACAATTGAGATAAAAAATAATAATAAAATAAATATTTCTTAAACGTGTAACTCCCTCGAAAACCTTGCAAGCTCGTAAAATTTGTCAGATTCAATACGAATATCGAAAGATTTACGAGCCCTCTAACTGCCATACCAAAATTGGAGCGTCAGCGTTATTTTACTGTCAAAAATTTCTCATGTACATACAATTTGTATGACGCATACCGAAATTGCCAACGCTCAGCTATTCGAATTTTCAATTTTGACAAAGCGTTATGAGGTGAAGTTAGCTGCAGAAAAGTAAAAAAAGGAACAACAATATGATTTTGACAAACGCTTTTTATTTCGGTATGGCGCTAGACGCTTTTGTGTAACTTTAAATAACGCAACGCCTGACGCTCCAATTTAGGTATGGCAGTAAGAACAACGGCACGAAAGCGTAACGCCGGCAAAGTTAATAAACCATACAAGACTTTGTAAACGTACCGCTAGCTCACGAGGATTTCGTGGCTTTTACAGTTGTAAAGAGTACCCTTATTTTGTTTAAAAATGTTAGTGAATTTTATTTTCCAGTAGATGATGGACCGTAACTATAGCAAAGTATGTTTTCTGAAAAAAAAAAAAAACTGTTTTAGGATACTTATCGTAGTACCTTAAATCATTAATTAGATGTATGCTTAAACAAAACATTGATTGATTGATAAAAAATTAGAATTATTCACGATCTGGAGTAACGAGCTGAGCAACAGGATAAAAGTGCACTAGATTACTCTGAATTGTGAGCATACTCAATACTTTTTGTTTATCGAAATAATTTTAACTGACAACAAAAAAAAAAAGTTTTTTAAATGAATATTTTGCTCTTATTCTTATTTTTATTTTGATGAACGAAATTTGTCTCTCAATAATAAGCAAGTTCAAATATTTCTATAGAAATAGCCAAAAAAAAAGGCAAAAGTGTAAGATTATTTTACACTAGAAAATAGCTTGACTAAAAGGGTAAAAGAGTAACAGAGTAACTTACGTATATTTTGTTGGTGGGGTTGTGCACTGTTACCCTATTACTCTGTTACTCAGGACGTTGCTCCAGATCGTGAATACCCCTATTAAGATATTAAAGTTTTTGTTTATTAAGTAACAATATTCAAAAAAACGAAACCGTTATGTAAAAAAGTTTAGTATTCAAATGAAAAATTTGGATGTTCTAATGGGAGCATTTGGAACAAAAGCCACTTTTTAAATCACGGTAGCCATGGTAAGGAAAGGCTTTCCAATACAGTTACATAAATTCACATATGTTTAATCTTTTCATCAAATTATTTCTACCATCCGGAACTCAAGTTATTTTGAACAAATACAAAGGGTTCTCGTTCGTATCATGGAAAATTACGCGTTTTTCTGTATTTTGTGTCAGATTGACATCTCTGCTTGGATAATTTACAAGTTTCCACAACTATTGAGTATTGTAAGAAATGATGCTTCCTTAACCCTTTAAAAATTAAAGCAAGTATGTTTGCCAGATCCCCATTTGCTTGGATGCAAGTTTTGTGGATAGCCTGTTTCCATCGGAGATTTAACACTTTCCCACTTACGAATTTACGGATAACTGAAAAGGTGGATATTCATAGCACAGTTTGGAAGTGGCAGTGCCAGTATATAAAGGAAATGGATATTGAAAAATCTGATAGTAAATCTGGTGTAATATAAATGAAATAGTTAAATATGATAAAAATTTAATTTAAATTATTATAAAATTAAAAATGTAATCTTTTATTTAAAACAGTTCCTAAGTGATCATATTTTAGCGGAGTAAAAGCGAACCATTTGAATGTTGCGTAAACGTTACAATTTTGCGAGCTCCAAATGTAGTACCAATACATAGAAATTACTAAGTTTTTAATTCTACTCGAGTACTATATTCAGTTCAAATATGCTCGTTTATTTTTGAAAAAAGCCGTTTTTATTGATTCCTGTAAAATTTTAATATGTGTTACTTATGAGGTGTTTGAAATGACTGATTCAATTTGAAACTATAGTGGTGGGAAGCGGTCCCTCCGTTTGCCTACAAAAAGTACTATCGCCCGACTGTTTAGTTTGTCGTGTGAACCAGCTCTAAATTAGATTTTCATTTGCACCTTTTGACACAATCTGATTTATGGGGCGTTTCTGCGATTTGTGTAATAACTTGTTTCCACCGGAGATTTTAGAAGTGATTTAGCCGTAACTCACCTCATTCATGATGCATAATATGTCAAATAAACCTGAAAACAGTCGTAAATCACCTCATTCCGGTGAAAACAGTAAAAGTACAAAATGCATAAGTATCCATGGTTTCAATGAAGACCCCTATTGTCACAATTTTAATATCTTGATGAGCATTTAATTTGTACAGATCTGAACGGTCCAAACTTGAATTGAAATAAAAAATGTGATTTTACTGCAACCTCTGCTATAACTTCTGCATCAATATATAGCGATATCGCTCCTGAATTGGGTTTATTGCGAATACAATCCAACCGTAACTGAATTGCAGAAGTTACACCAAATAGCAATGGAATATTCAATTCGCAAATTTTCGCGTTGTATGCGTTAATATTCATATTAATGTGTATGCGGCTTAACAGAATCTCTAATGTCAAAATTTTGGTGTAATGATGGTCGCACCCCATCCATAGAGATTTTTGTTTGACATCTTGATGTTTCCTTTTAGTTTGGTGTTCTACAAAATCGGACTTTCAAAATGAAGGTGGGTAAAATTTTGCAAAAATAGCCATTTAAAACTGAAGGAAACTTCAATATTGTTACAAAAACATTAAAAACAATCAGTGGTGCTATGTTTTTCACAAGTATATCTCAAATATTTTCAGTGATTGCAAAAATAAACATAGATTTGAACATAACCTACAGTTTTGATCTGTGCTATATCTCAGAATTATTCTTATAATTTATTAATTTTAAATTTTTTTACACTTCTAGCTCAACGTTTCTTTTCCCGCTACGGGATGCCAAAAACTATTCGAAGTTGTCGATGAACACAAATTGCGTGTGTTCTATGAGAAGCGTATGGGTCAGATTGTCGAAGCCGACATTCTAGGTGATGAATGGAAAGGGTACATGCTCCGCATTTCTGGTGGCAATGACAAACAGGGTTTCCCAATGAAACAAGGTGTACTGACCCATGGTAAGTTTTAATTTTTGTTATTTTGCCACTTTCATTATTAACCAGTTGAAACATTGCAGGTCGTGTACGTTTGTTGCTTAAGAAGAATCATTCCTGTTATCGTCCTCGTCGTACCGGTGAGCGTAAAAGGAAATCGGTTCGTGGTTGCATTGTCGATGCCAACATGTCCGTATTGGCGCTTGTCATTGTTAAGAAGGGTGAAAAGGAAATTGGTGGTCTTACCGACACAACAGTTCCACGTCGTTTAGGTCCAAAAAGGGCTAGCAAAATTCGCAAGCTTTACAACTTGACTAAAGAAGATGATGTCCGTCGCTATGTTGTTCGTCGTCCATTGCCCGCAAAGGATAACAAGAAAGCCGTTTCTAAGGCTCCTAAGATTCAGCGTCTGGTTACCCCAGTCGTTTTGCAGAGGAAACGCAGACGTCTTGCATTGAAAAAGAAACGTCAAGTCGCCTCCAAGGAAGCTGCCGCAGATTATGCTAAACTTTTGGCTCAAAGGAAGAAGGAATCTAAGGCTAAACGCGAAGAGGCAAAGAGGCGTCGTTCGGCTTCGATGAGAGAATCAAAGAGCTCTATCTCGAGTGATAAGAAGTAAATAATATTGTTCTATATGGAATGTTTTTTTTAGTTTGCAACTACAACGGCAAATATATAAAAATACTTTTTTTAAGTAATAAATAAGTTTCATGTATTATTTAAATAAGGAGTTACAATTCTTAAAATGGATGGAAAACTTTTTTACAAGCTTAAAGTCAGCTAACCATTCGAGCTTGGCTAAATGCATTGAATGTCATGGCCGTTACATCTGTTCTGGACTGTGAGTAAAAACAAGGGGAAGAATTTTAAACTTTTATAACTATATTTGACTTCTCGATGTTCCGCGATCAAAAATTATTTTCTATTGGAAAATGATTACTCGATACTGTGAATAATTTTTTTTTTACAGTTTTATACGCTTGCAGTCTGGGAAAAAATTCTCGAGAATATTTGTTCAGGATAAGGTCCACTATTAAATTTTATTTTACGTTAGTTATATATTGCTGCATCAACTATTAAAATCAATTTCTGGTGTACATTTCTTCCGCGAGGAATGAACATTAAGACCGAAGAATTGTCTAAGAAAATGTTGAAGAAAAAACTGGGATTCATAGGGCCAAAAAATAACGTGTATACAAATTAATAGCCTAAGCATGAAAGCCGAAACGAATCGAATGACTGATTCTCAACTGCTTGCATCTTAAAAGTTAAGACCGGAATCAGTGGCGGATCCAAGGGGGGCGATCTGTCCCCCTCTCAAACCAAGTGATTTGATTTTTTTAAAAATTATATGTAAAGATTTTAAAAACATTCTGTTATTTAAAAATGTAGTCAACCCCCCCTCTTGACAATGCTGGATCCGCCACTGACAGGAATTGAACTTTTTGTTTACAATTTTTATCCTTTGAGCTATCATGAACAGTATAAGTCAAAGAAAGTTATTCTTGAAAAGCTTCAATCAGCTGATATTAACGATTGACTTTCAGTCACTCGATTCGTTGCGTCTTCCATACTAAGGTTATAAATGCCAATAAAAATCTTCAAAAGTTTAAAATGTTATTCGCAGCATTTATAGGTATAAATCATTTTATATCGAAAACATGTCTTAGATCCAGAGACTATCACCCTTATCATCTAATTCGATTCGAACTATATCGAATCGAGATTTTGTTATCATATGATATCGTATCAAAATATATCAATAGCAATAAAATGGGTTATTTGGCCCTGAATTGAAAAACATTTCCCGAAAAAACATTTTGGTTGCCAGCTCCTTTTATTTAAGTAACGATGACCAGCCGTGTCCAAATTAAAGTAGCAAAATTACGATGAGTTTGTTTTTAAAGGAGCTAAAGAAATCTCGAAATCTATACCAATGGAAAACTAAACCAAAAACAAGGAAATCAAGAGACGCAAAGAAGTACTGGAGCAATTTTTTGGAGTTTGTATTAGCCGTAGACGGTAGCTTCGACGAATTTAGAAGTTGAACAGCAGCGTAATTCAAGCAAAAAAATCTATTTATATTCCTTCGCTTCCGGATGATAAGAGATGTATACAGATTTTTTGGTTGAATTACGCTTCCATTCAACTTCTAAATTCGTCGAAGCTACCGTCTATCGCTAATACAAACCTTGCTCCAGTGCTTTTTTGCGTCTCTTGATATATATCTCTTCGGTTTATGTGTATGATTTACCCTAATGGTGCTGATCAGGGATGATATTTGTAGTGGAATCGTACTTTTTTTGGTACTATTGACTTTACAAAAGTACTGAAGTACTTTTTCGCCTCGAAAAAGTCCTTTCGCAATTTGTTGTGTAATTAGTAAGTAAACTGGCTGTAGCACTTCACAAAATACTTCACTGAGACATATAAAATTATTGTATTTAGGATGTATTAAAAAATGAACTAGGAGAAAATATGTTTGGAAATATTTATATACAGAATTGCACATGGAATTTTATCAATTGAGATTTCTTCTGCAAATGTGAAGAGAATATTTTCTGAATAAAACTTGATAAAAACTAGATGTCGAAATCGTTTGGCGATATCTACGTGCTCAGCTCTGATATAAGCTAAAGACTTAATTAAATTAAGAAATTGTTGTCGATAACAAAAGTTATAAAACTTTGATATTGGTACTGAGATTTTACAAACAAATTTATACAAATTTACCAAATACTCAACCATTGGAAGAAGAATTATTAGAGTAATATCTAAGTACTTTTAACAAAACAATCAATGTCAAAATTAGACAGTTTTGCATGATTATAGTCGTAAATATAGAATTCGAATATGCTTTTTTGGCTATTCGTCGGTTCGCTATCTCTATAAATGTAAGAAAAGGGTAATTTTTTTATATGTCAGTTTCGAGTTATGTTGTTTTGTCAAAAGCCCACAGATAGTAAACATAACTTTTTACATTTATTGATTTGGGTGCAGGATACTGTAGTGTTTAAAATAATGAGTTTTTCTATTCACGAAAGTACTTTTTAAATTACAAAGATTACTCATATCCTCATGAATAATATTGTTACTATTTGTAGGTATGTATTTCTGTGGACTTTTGACAAAACAACCTAACTCGAATTAAGACAATTTTCCAGGATTTTAATCATAAATACAAAATTTAAATACGCTTCTTTTGGTGTAATCGTCATATCTCTATGACTTTTAGAAAATAAACCAAATTGCATTTGACAACAAACAACTTATCTCAAATAGGTTAAAAATTTCAAGCATTTGCAATAACAAAAACTTGAACAAATATTTTTCACAAAAAAACTTGTGTCGACATAAGAAAAGGGTGTTTTTCTTCACAAAACATCTTAATTCGAGATAAGATACTTGTTAAATGGCAAAAAAAGTTTGACAAATAAGTTACTTTCCTATAGAAAGAACTGAATTTCTTAAATAAAAAATATCTGACAAAAACATCTTATTTCAATTTTATTAGAAACTATTGACCTTAGAACAAAAAAAGTGACTGGAAAATATTCGTGTAGTATTCATGTATAATAAAAAACTTTTACATTTGTTCAAACTACTACACAGAAAGAATTGAGAAGCATCAAAGTAGTTTTTTAGCCCTCCTGAAAAGTTGCCAATTTCGAGTTAGGTTGTTATGTCAAAATTCCACAGATTTATAAAAATGCATTTGTTTTGATATTTTATATATCAAAAATCATTTATGAATAATTGTCGGTAAACTAAAGCTGAATCCATAATTTTTTTTTCATATTTTTATCGAAAATTCTCGATTCCCGAAATCTCAGTTCACGAAAGTGGATTTCTTGATTCACGATTTTGTGTTTCATTTACCCTTATTTTATTTATATTTGTTTGCAACGTTCGCCGAACTTCGACATCATATATTTCAGTTTTTTTTTTTATAAAAATGAACTTTATTCAAGTAAATAACTTAAGTTTTTAGATTTTTTATATGTAATACAACTGAATTTAGACTAATTTAATTTGAAAAACAAACTGATTTTAAAAATAGCTATATAATAATTAAATAATAGAAATAAATCGAATAATGCGCGGGTGAAGCGGATAACTTTACTGTGCGCAATGTTTCTTTTAAAAATTTGGCATATACCCAAGGCTGCAAAAACAAAAAGTACCCAAAGTACTATTGGCTTTTAAAAAAAAAGTACTATTGGAGAAGTGCGAATATCATGCCTGGTGCTGATTGTCACTTTGACATTTCATAAGTAAGTAACTTTTTGTAAAGAATGCAATTTTCTGAAATTAAAAGTGAAAGTCTTTTATTGTAAAAAAAGTATTATATTATTAAAGTATGTTTTGCAAATTCGATAAAAACACATGAACAAAGTTTATTAATAAACGAAAAGAGATTCCGCTAGCTAAATGCAAAAATATCAGTAACTACGATGTCAACAAAACAGAAAGATGCGACAACACAGGAGTTCAGGAATTTGGATTCTTTCTCACAGTGGATTCATTGTATTTGTGTTGTGACTTTCGATTTGAACCTGGGTCAGGCTATGGAATTCGTTTACCCACCCCAGTTTACTCCAGCAGAACAGGAAATGAGCAACATTTGCTACATGGCATTTCCCGATTCAAACTCTGGTTGTATGGGAGACACTAAGTTTCATATGCGTTTAAGAATCGCGCCAGATCCCAATAGAAGCGATAGTCCGATGCACCCATATAGGCACTACAATAGCGATTGTCTGCCCACACTGCGTGCAGATAACTCACATTATTGGGGCTTCGTCTATTTTCGCCAACGACGCGATACAACTCTTCCGCGCGGCTACTTCCAGAAAAGCTTCATCATAGTGACGCGACTGCCCTTTTTTAACTTATTTTATGAGTTAGTGGCACAACTTGCTCCGCAGTATTTTGATGAAGGTCGATCGGTGATAGAAGGAGCATGCAGACAAATTGCCGAAGAATGGCCACAGCTGCAAGCAGGTGTTACTCTAAAATTGCCACTATTCGATGTGTGCTATCAAACTTCTATAGCAAAAGCAAGCAGTAGAAAAACAACAACTTTGGCCACATCAGAATCATCATCTTCTACAGAGGCGAACAGTTTGATGCCTATTTCAACTAAAATAATCGCTTCTGTACATGAGATTGAATTATTTCGTAGTCTTGAATTTACTATAGAAAATATGTACACGCTTTGGGAATTGGTTTTGACTGCAGAGCCAATAGTGGTTATTGGCACATCACCAGCAGATTGTTCTCAAATGGTGCAAACTCTTGTCGCACTGATAGCGCCGTTGGAGTATTGCGCCGAGGCACGTCCGTATTTTACAATACACGATAGTGAATTTAAGGAATTTACCAGAGAAACTGGAAAATCACAGCCTTCCATTCTATTGGGTGTAACAAATCCATTTTTTATAAAACTGCTTAAGGATTGGCCACATATGCTGCGTTTGGTAGATACTCAGGTATTAATATTTAGTAAAGTATTATTTTGTTTAAACCTCGGTAATGATGCTGTATTAATTGCATTTCTTGCGTTAACTCTATCTCCATACCAAATTTCATTAATATCGATTTGTCGGTTTAGCCGTAAGAACGTTTTTTCTATTGAGGGGCGTGGCATTGCCCACTTTAAAAAGTTATTACCGTTCCTTAGTGTTAACCTTATTTCCATACAAAATTTCATAAAAATCGTTTTTCAATTTAGAAATCTTGTCATATCTTGATAACCGTACCTTAAATTTATAATTTTCTGCAATTCATTTTATCCCTAAAACGCTATCACCTCAAAAATAAATGCAATTATAGTGTAACGATTACGCTAACGAGCGTTGCGTATTGAACGAATGTGGATTTTAAATTTGCTTTTTAGTTCTATTAAATGACACTATTGGTGTAGTGAATTTGATTTAATTTTTGTACCATTTTATTCAGATATCCGCCACAATATATTGGTATAAATTTATAATTTCAGATAAATATACAGCAACAGCAACAGATGCTACATAAAAATATACGTAATACAAGCGCTGTGACTTCATTTAGTAGCGCTAAAAATATGCCCTTTAAAAAAAACTCAACTTCAAGCTCGAACTCATCCATATCAGTAAGTGCTGGCATTGCAAGTAGTGATGGATCTACTCCCGGACTCCATACAAAATACAGACCATTTTTAAAGAAAGACAAGAACCTTATAAAAAAAGTGTTCTTGGGCATAAAAACAAAGAGACCAGAGCATGTTCAAACTGCACTCTTACGCCGACATTTACTAGAATTAACGCAAAGTTTTATGATTCCTCTGGAACGTTACATGGCCTCGCTAATGCCATTGCAAAAGGATATAAGTCCATTTAAGTCTGCGCCCAATGCTAATGCTTTTAAATTGGATGATTTTTTGGCTACCCTAGAGTTGTCTGGTCCTCATTTAACATCGCCACTTAAGGGTGATTGGAAAGGCCTTTATAAACGTTTCTTTAATTCGCCAAATTTTCGCGGTTGGTATGAAACTAGACATCGTGAACTACAATTAACATTACAGGATTTGCAATTGCAAGCACTATCTGAAGCAAATCTTGAACATTGGGCACAGGACAAGCAAGAAGTGGAAATCATTGATATGATACTCAAACTAAAGCAAAAATTGAATCTCTACACCGAAAAGTCTTTAAGTGACTCGGGAAGTTTAAGTAATGGCAACAATTGTTCAACACGGGAACAAATTCGTGCGCAAATAAATTGTATGAAAGAATTATTACCGCATGATTTAAAAAATGTTGTAAATATTTGATAAAAAGTTTTAATATTTTTAGTTATAACTGTTTACTGAGATTGTAAAAAAAAAATACCCATTGAATTTTATTAAACTTATAGGAAAACGCCAGTATTTGGTAAAAAAAAAATTTAATAATATTACGACTAGATAATGAGAATTTTATGCTGACATTATTGATTATTGATTTATACGTAAACTAAATAAATGTTAATTCGTCTAATTGTAGTGTTTTTTTTTTCTTAACAAAATTATTTTTTGGTTAATTACTACAGAGCTTTTTCATTCATTGTTTCAGATTTTCATATATCGAAAATGATTCTAAGAATCAAAAATATTATGAAAATAAGTTATCGATAGCCCTTAATTCAGAAAATCCGATATAGATTAGACTGAAATTGGGGTTTGAAGGAAATGATTGGTTCTTTCAACTTTTGTTCCAGATTTTGTGGCTGAAAGTTACCTTGTCTTTTACAGGGTGTAAGCGATACCGATAAAGGGAAAAACAGATTTTCTGACATGTTTTGCAAAAAAAATTTTCTTGGGTCATCCCAACGTTTAAGATAAAATTTTTTTATGAAAAACTTTAGCTAATTGTATGAGCTTTCTAAGAGTGTATTTGGTTTGTAGTGTTTAAAAGGATTTCGCAAAGTTCTGGACCTTTAAAATTGATATTTAAAATTTTTTTTTTTTTGTTATTTTTTGACTTTGACAGGCCATTTCAGTATGACAAATGTCCTATTAACATGCCCTTTTATAATTTTTGGAAATCTCGTTAAATTTCCTTTAGTTCGGTAGTACATTCGTCATACCAAAAAAAAATTACTAGATCAAATACAGTGACTCACGGATCTGATCGAATGCTTAGTAAGATTACGAAATGCTTTTTTATTCAAATGTATTGCAGAACTGTAGGTACTAAAAAATCATACACTTTATTTCAAAATCGATCCAAGATCAAAAAAAAAATACATATATCGCATTGATTTTTTCCAAGCGCGTAGCAGCTCCAGTTTACACTTCGCCAAAATTTCTTGGAGAATTGGACCAGTGCTCCACTTTCCATTTCAGCTGCTTCAACAACAGACCGATCGAATTCAAGCCCGCATATTGGACTGGACAATCTAACGGTAGAAGGCCATGAACCAAGTTTCAGTAACTCTAACCGTATGCTTTTAGCAATCAGCTTGTTGAACGATAACGTTTGCAACTGAACCACCAAATTTAACAGTTTAACTTATCATATGCAGTCTTGAAGAGTTATCGGTACATCACCATATCCACTCACGTCCGTACGACCATATCTTGGATTTTTTTTTTCATCCGAAAATACCATCCTACTCCCAGTCTGTTTAAGTAAATTTTATTGTGTTCTTGTTTTAACACTTCCCTTGTGCCGCGTCTCGATTGAAATGGATTAAATTTTTACAAACCATACTGATCCAGATAGATTTGTGTACCAGATTTCTCGGCTGGATTTGGATTAAAAATTGGATGTATCCATTTAAATCCAGGAAATATGGATTGTTATGAATGATTGAAATGGATGAAAAGAGACGAAATCTATTTATCTATCTGAATCCATATTTTGATCCAGATTTGTGTACCAGATTTCTCGAATAGATTTGGATTCAGAATCGGATCAATGCATTTTAATCCAGGGAATATGGATTGTTGCGAAAGATTGGAATGGTTTCAAATAGACGCAATTTATCAATCTTTCTGGATCCAGATTTTGATCCAGAATTGTTCACCTTAAGTTCAAGATGGCTTTGGATTCAGAATCAGATCAATGCATTTAAATCCTGAGAATATGGATGGTTGATTTGTGCTTATCAAGGAGATAATATTTGGGCAAGAACAATATCGTGGGTTCCTGGGATTGTGGTATTTCTCAGAGAAATAAAAGTTCAACTCCAATCCATTTGAATCCTTTTCAATCCAAATATGCATTTATAAAAAAAGCGCGATCAATGTCAATCCAGTCTAATCCATTTTAATCCAGCTGCAATTATTTAAGTTTATGTAAACCTATTTTGTTACTGTACTTTATAAACATCAAGTAAACGACATTAAAATTTTTTAAAGTGAAAACATTGTAATTATTAAGTGAATTTTTTATTTTCCAAATCTATTTCAATCCATAAAATCCATAAGATTGAAATAGATCAAAATGGATTGGTATTCAATCCAGAGGTTTCGTCGTCTGGATTGTATGGATCCAATTAGATTCAAATGGATACTTTCTTCATCCATATTAATCCATTAGAATCTAGACGCGGCACAAGGGTTTGCAGGTTTTTGCAGTTTTTTAAGTTATCATTGTTTTCGTAGATGTCTACCGCTTCAAAAACGCCGATTTGTTAAACGCGTAGCGTACAAACGTGTACCCGTTTGCCGCCATATTGGATACGCCATTTTGAAATAAAAAATTTTACCATCAGATTCTTATTCTGTCAAACCTTTTAATACCGGTTTTATTGTAAATCAGATGATATTTAAAAATATATGCCCCCATATAGGATCCGCCATTATGAATTTTAAAGATTTGTAATTAGCATCCTTGCAAAACATCGTTCACCTAAAAAAGGACATCTTCTGCAGTAATGAATGGTTTTCTAGGGCTGCTATTGCCGATGAAGAAATTAGGTCAAAAATCGAAATTGCTTTTGTTATAACTCCGCAGCAATACTTTCCACAATTATGGAATTTGAAGGATAAGTCTTTGGTCAATATTTCATTTTATAAATATTAATAAAGCATTTTTTTTTTTTTTTAATTTTATTGAGAATTTTAAATAAATGTAAATTTAATACAATTTTTTACATATTTTTGATGCAATTATAAAATTAAGTTTAATTTAAAATGAGTTCTCAATTAATTTTTCAAACTTTGAGTATACAGTTTATATTTTTGTAATCTTGTATTAAACCTTTTTACAGTTCGTACTGTATGTAGCTACGTTTAAAATATTTAGAAACAATTTTTATTTATTTGTTCTTTTAATTACTAAAACTTTTAACGTAAAATTTTAATGATTGCTACTTGAATATCAACTCTTAGATGTATTTTAATTTTTATTAGGTTTTCTTTTGTCTATTAGTTTAATTTACTGAATTCTATTGCAAACATTTAACTTTTGTCATCATATTATTTACTTCAGTTTTCTTAAAAGAAACAAATTATTTTACTGCAATATAACTTGGGAAGTTTGATTTTTTCTTTATAAAGAAAAAATCCAAAGACATTCAAACGTTAACTTTTCATCGTTTAGAGACTATCAAAATGATGGACTTATAATAAATATTATAATAAAAAAAAGTCTATAAATTATCGTGAAGAGCGGCGTAAAATTCTTTGAAATATAAGGAATATTCTGAGAAGTCAAAGTAAAAGTTAAAGATAGAAGTCATTTTTTGACTTCTTAGAAACTACATCAGCCAAAAATAAAAAATTTTGACTGTTCTCGTTAATTATTATTTTCAAAAGTCAGATATAAAAGTTTTTTTACCTCTTGTCGATAACATTTATTTAAAAAATAAAAAAGTTTCTATAGAATTAACACAAAATGTTCTAAATTTTATTCCACCAAATAATTTGGAATAATCAAAAAAGATTTCGGCCCCAGAAAGTCTCTTTTTGTTCTATTTTAGTACATTCTTTAGCCATTAGATAGGAAAAAATTTAAAATGAATTTTAGGTTGGGTTATACCTTGGGTTGTTTCGAAATCGATTTTGGACATAACCAGTATCGACAATGAAATCAAAATTTTTGAATGAAATTATTTTCTCCAATCGATGGGGAGTTGTAACAGATCAAGTGTCAATTTTTCGATATGTTATTCTAGTAGCGTTTTTTTTTTAATTGAATAATTTGACAGCATTCGATTTTTATGAACTTGAAGCTTAAAATTTAATTTATGCAAATATTAAAAATAAACTTGAACATATGAATGATTTTGCAATAGCTAATACTAAGCATTAAATTGACTTGAGATCAGAAATTACAATTATACGTTAAAAATAAAGTATCTAATTAACGTAGCTACTTCAAAATCTAAGTGACACAGTGTACATGCTAAAAGGAGCAGCTTAGATGTGATTAATTTTGTTTCGAATTGTTTCTTATTTGAGTAGACTCTTAAAATCGAGTGAAAGTTCAAATTTTAAATAATCTAAAAATTAATAATCTTCTTTAACTTCATCAAACAAAATATATACGTAAGTTTATCAAAATTAATAATGCAAACATTCTCCTCATGAGAGCTTTCTCTGAAAATCTAATGAGGAGCATCTCTTTCAACACATCTTCAACACAAATGAATGTACTAGGGGCCTGCACAAGACATCTTGAAATATAATAGGGGTATTCACGATTCGGAGTAACGTCCTGAGTAACAGAGTAACAGGGCAACAGTGCACAACCCCAACAACAAAATATACGTAAGTTACTCTGTTACTCTTTTACCATTTTAGTCCAGCTATTTCTATAGAAACGTTTGAACTTGTTTATGATTGAGAGACAATTTTTGTTCATCGAAAATAAAAATGAATAAGAGTAAAATATTAATTTAAAAATTTTTTTTTTTTGCGAGTTAAAGTTATTTTGATAAACAAAAAAAATATACTTGCAAAAGTATTGAGTATGCTCACAATTCAGAGTTACCGAGTGCACTTTTACCCTGTTACTCAGCTCGTTACGTTAGATCGTGAATAACTCTAATGTACCTTCCTTTACTCGCACATTTTACATTGAACTGAAGTTTTTGATACAAAAATTAAAGATTCAGATCTTCACTATACACTAATTACATTTTGACACTGAAGTGCACTGTCTTGTTCTATCATTGTACTGTATTTTATATAAACAAATACTTCAGGTCAGTGTCAAACGTGCGAGTAGAAAAACTAGAGTAAAATTTATAACATGGTAACACAAGTTGGAACGCATTGGTAACCCAAGATTGTAGTAGCTTTCATCCATTTTTGCTAGAGAGAGTGCGTGGACAAAAAAGAGGCACGAGAGCGAAAAACTACAATCCTCACTAAAGACGAATTTTGTAGTGTAGACTACAACTACAGTATGTTCACTAAACTCAACTGAAGCAAATCAAAAAAGACAGACTGTGCAGTATTTGATCTTTCATTTTTCATATCCAAGTATTGTCAAGACATTTGCACGATACACTGAAGCAATATATGATAAATAAAAAGACCCCTAGTATGATGAAAGTATTCCGAAACGTCAAGACTCTAGAGTGAATAAGAAAATTATGCAGTCATAGGAAAATTTCATAAAATATAGCTTCTTATTGTTGCCAGAACAACAGACACCATGTGCATGTGAGTGCCATGAAGTCTGCGCGTATGAAATCATTTAGCTTTAATTAAGTAGTGGAATAGAATTGTATGTAATGTTAGTTTGAAAAAATATGAGAAATTTAGATTTTTATGTTCTAAAGTATTTCAAGATGGTTATACAATTTTTTGAAGGAATAAGTAGTTGTAATACTGCAATGAAATCACCTACAAGTTTGCAATAATACAATATACTATGTATATCTTAAACTTATGAATTTTTTTTTTTTTTTAAATTATTTTTGGTATTAGCTTTTAAGACTATTGAATATTTTATGCATATTATTTGAAATTTTTATAGCTAAAACTCGTAAAATTTGTGTTTAAGCCATGTTAAAATTGATACAAAATAAAAGTTTTCTTAAAATATATATTTTTGTTTACTATTAATAAAATAGATTTTTAATATATAATAAACGTTAAAATTTCACAAAAATTAATAAACATATAAAAATAGAGTTTGAAGGTAGAAAGAACCCGTATGTGCAATTATATTCAATTTGTTTTTATACTTATGGAATAATATACGAATTAAAATAGTTTGTTTTTTCTTCTAAAATCTCAGCATTTCAACAACATATTGGTTAGTTTTTTTACAATTAAATATGGGTTTGTTTAATTTCAAAGTTTTCTGTATACATACATACAAATATGCATTGACTTTTCTTATTTTTTTTTTAAAAAGTAAGTGCAGTTTCTATTAGAAAAGATTTTTGTGAGGGTACTTCAAGGTTTTGCATTCAATAAATAAAATAAAACTAAATAACAATTAAACTATACATATTGTCCTTAACTAAAATTCAACAACAAAATAAATATTAAATCAACTTAAGCTTATAATTAAATAAATATTCGAAAATTTTTGAATAATATTTCATAATAATATTGTTAAATAAATGAAAACAGCTTCTTTTAAAGAAACATATTTACAACATGCAAAGATATTTAAAATTTTTCAGTTAAAAATCAGCATTTTTCAAAAAAACTACAAGAAAATTTGACATTTTTAAATTTTAAAGAAGGAACTAGTTTTTGTCAAAGGTATATTCTCATTTTCTGTGCTTATGTCCAAAAAAAAATTAAAAATATAAATTAGCAATTTCTAAAAAAAAAGTCATAGAAAAAAAAATTCAAACTGGAAGCGCGCTTAGGTTACACATTTTAATTTTTCCTCTGCACAAACTTGCTCTATTCGATCTTTTTGTTAACAACTTTAAGCAGCTGTTCTAACTTTGTACGTGAACCCTGCACAATAATCATATACTGCGATGGAAAATCCCAAATAATGGTAAAATGGAATAGCATATTAGCAACAGCAATCATATACTCGAAAAATGCAAACCAACTGAAAGCTAAAATGGGAATAGAATTTAAAAATATTTTATTATATTTATGTAAAAGTATTTTTTTGATTAACAAACCTAAATCATGACAATAGAAACGATGTTTGGCAAAGAAAATTAACAGACCGATTGTGCTCGCGATAGACATGACAAATAAATATTTCTTCCATTTTATAGATTCACGCTGTTCATGTGTTAATTGTTCGGGATCCGCGTGAAGCATACCATGCAGCTTAATGGTTGCAAGCATATGACACAAGGAACAGGTCATAAATGTAATAAAAATGCGCTCATGTACCGCTAAAAGATAAAATGTTAAGTGCATTATTAAAAGAAAATAAATAAATTTTCAATTTCAAAACTTAAAGTCAGGGGTTCCGAACTATATTTGGACACGCCCCCCTTTTCAAGTTCTTCACAAACTCATGCCCGCTTCAAAAACCCAAAAATAATTTTAATATTTTACTACTTTCAAATAAAAATTTACTTCTTATTCGAAAATGATTAAGCATTATTATTGCAAAAATGGGAACATTGGGTTTTTATAAAATCCAGTTTCCTAGTTGTGGTCGAAAATTTTAGATATTCTAGAATCCAATAACATGAAATTTTGAATGAGATCAAAATCAACAAAATAAAAAGATCGGGATAAAATTGTCTTGATTATGGAAAAAAGGATCTAATTTATGTATATTTTCTTTATTTTTCTAGGCACTCTCCTGAATTGTCTTCACGCCCCCCCCAGTTGGCAACCAATGCTCTATTTTAATATAAAGAATTTTTTCAATAAAAGACTTAATTTAAATTTTCGAGCAATTTTTTAAATTACAAAACAAAACTGATAAATAAAAACTAGAGCAGGAGCTACATGGACTTGAGTATGCAAATTCGTATAGATAAGATTCCAAGGATCGGGAACTTGAGTTATCTATAAAGGCTTATAAATCGGAAAGTAAGGATCCAATTGAAAAATACGTAGTTAAAAAATTTTTGTTGATTTTTATTTTATTATTTGCTCTTTATTATATACTTATATAGGTTTAATCCAACCTCAAAACAGTTAATTTTGAACATTTAAGCAGAATTCTGTCATGATAAATAGAAACCAAGTTCAGATTCGTAAGTAGGATCCATCATAAACTTCTATAAAAGTTGGGGCATCATCTACTTTCTTCTTACTTGGGGTCTTATCTTTAAAAAACTGAGCTTAGTTTTTGGTACTTATATTTTGCATACTCTAGTATCTCCTGCACTATAAGATATTATCATTGAAATTGTGAAAATTTGAAAAAACCATGAATTTTCGAACAAATCATGAATCGATTACTACAACGTATAGCCACGTAGCAGCTTAGCTTTTTAAACACTAATTTCGATCAAACATTTTGTCATATTTAATTTAGATTTTGCATATCACTTACGATAATTCTCACGATTCGATATATAGGTAACGCCTCCTAAAGATGCCACTTCAATAATATTTAATACCAATATTAGGCTTATCAAAAAATTTGCCTTCGTTATAGCAGCAACGGATGCTTGACGTCGTTTCATTTCGTTAATTAGACCGCGATAATAATTTTTATATACAAATGCAATCGGTATACGGGGTCCTATATGTAAGGCAATGCTAAAACGCCAGAAATAACGTTGCGGGCTAACGCCAGTAATTGCACTTATCGATGGTATTATATTATAAACCTAAAAGGATAAAAACGCATCATTAGCATTAAATTCATTCATTCATTGTTCAATACTTACGCGACAATGTGTTTCGTGTACTTCATCATATTGGAAGACATACGCTGTGACAAAACATGTGAATAACGTGACAAGCGGAAGTAATGCGGTTACGACGCAAATCTGATGGAAGCTAGCTATAAAATGTAATGCAAACGGCATTGCAGAAGAAGACATGGTTGCTGTTGCTTTTGTTGTAGTTGATGATAACAGCTGCAAATTGATTAAAATAATATTTAATAAACAAATGCTGACTAGAATTTTTTCCGCCAAAAACACAATATTTGCTTAAAAAACTTGGTTTGTCTATATAACTTGAAAAAAAAGATATTAAAAATTGTTTAAGTTCTGCATCAAAAGTTTTTGGAAAGTTGATCGCTGTCTCAGGACATTGATTTTAGAAATATCTAGTGGAAAATTTCAAATTTAAACGTGTCATGCGTTTAATGCTTAAAATACTAGCATACTTCCATGCTATATTCAATGGTATACGCGATTTGTTCTATCGTACAAATTTCACAAAAGTATAGCATACTTTTATGCTCTGCGTTTGAAATTTCCCAAAAATGTAGCATACTGTAAGACTCTGCATCTCTACATCAAACGATCAAACGGGTGATCGTCTGAATTTTGAGATTATTCGGGTAATGATGTATGCCCTGAGATTCATGCCTAATCTTATGTTATTGAACAAAGGGAGGCCAGAATAATCGGACAATCTTCGGCGAGTACACAATAATTGATTACTGGATAGCCAAATACAACTATCGTTGGTGTTCTAATCTATACTAGAATCGCCCAATGGTCAAAATTTGACCATCAATGTAATAAATAATTTTGGTACTTTTTGGACAATTTTAGTACCTACTTTTTTGCTATTTAGTACAAAATAGAAAAGCTCATTTATCATCCCTGTTACAATGACAAATGTGAAACGAAAAGAAAACATGAAGTCAGTGTCAGTCAGGTTTTTGTGTTTCTCTTTGTGCTGTATCCTCTTTTCAGCTCTGTGTGAGCGCTGTGTCGTTGTTAAAATTGCATTTAATTTTACCTGGCTCGGTGGCAAAACATTAAAATAATTTTTACTTTGTGCACATTTACACACAAATACCTTTCTAATGGTGTATAATTCAATGTCGTGTAGGACAAATTTTTGTCTTGCGTATTAATATATAGATATGATTGTTGGATTAAAAGAAAATATTAATCACATAATCGAGCTATATATGTTTTAGAGAATATAAGGAGAGACGGAGAAACGAAACAACAATTATATTAAGTAGATTCAAAAAAAAAAAAACATTTTGATTACTACCAAAAATCAAAAAACTGAGCTGAGATTTTTTTCAATTTATTTAAAGGTTATTTTGAGTTCGCGCAACGTCCATTTTTACAAAATCTCGGCATGATGCTGTTTTTATTTTATTACGATCTCACAAATGCTCGGAATGAGCCCTTTCAAAAAAATAGATTATTTTTAAAAGTTTTTGTTATTGCAAATGCTTGAATTTTTTAACCTATTTGAGATAAGTTGTTTTGTCAAATGCAATTTGGAATAAAACATCGAGATAGGTTGATTTGCGATTCTATATTTCTGCAACTAAAAGTCATAGAGATATGACGATTACACCAAAAGAAGAGCATTTAAATTTTATATATATGATTAAAATCCTGGAAAAAAACTTTTCGAGTAAGGTTGTTTGTTAAAAGTCCAAAGATATGTTAAAATGTTCTGCAAAAATATTCTTAAGAAAATTTCATTAGGGGTCAACAGAAATGAAAAATTCTTAAAACTTCAGAATGATGAGTAAAAATGCAATAGAAACGCAATAGTCTTATTCAAAATGAAGACTTAGAGTTTTGCAGGTGGGTGAAATTTCAAAAATACGTTTTTAATGGGAATTTAAGTAAAAAAAAAACAATAAATGTGGTTGATTTTAGGTTCCCGTTATTTTTTATATATCTTGATTTAAGACGAAAAATTAAATATATCGTACGACTCATTCCAAGCATTTTTAAGGACGTAATAAAATAAAATCTGCATCAAGCCGATATTTTGCATAAATCGACGTTGTGTGACCTCTACATGACCTTCAAAAAAATTTTAAAAAAATCTCAGCTCAATTTTTTCAGATTTCTTTGCGTAATTGTGCTTTTTTTTTTAATCTGTCTAACCTACATTCCATCAGTCAGCGTGATTATTATCCTTAAAAGTCATTACAATAACTTTGATTCTGATTTGAGAGTGACTTGAACTACTAATTAGGCTAGCATCTCAAAACAAGGTTCACTATATTCGGATGTCAGTAGACAATAAAATAAAAAGTTTGCTCGCCAGAAAAGAGGTGTTTAATAAAAGTTGCAAGTGTCTTGGATGACACTCCGGACAACAGATAGCGAAAACATTAATGTAAAGTACATCAGAACAAGTAACAGTGCTTATACTATAGAGGAAAATAATACTAGCTATTTAAAATTTTTATTATACTTGAAACTTGCCTATATTTCGTTGTTCTCTGTATAAAAAAATATTTTTGCCAACCAATCACACTTCTCAGCCAATATTATATGTATGATCATATCTCACAGTTTAGCCTTTAATAAAAGTATGTGAATTTTTTAATTGATGTGTGAGATTATGATCATAATATTAGAATTAGAAGCACACTTGGCTCTTTGTTTGTTTGACGTAGTTTAACCTTGATGCACTTGCATACTGCATTACTTTTTAAGGCATATGCATAGATATTAGGGCTGTTCAAAAAAAATTTTTTTTTCGAATTTCTTAGATATACTTTGGCATCACGTTCTACATCATGACAGAATATCCCATAAATTTTTTTTTGAACAGCCCTAATAGATATCTACATTTTTGAGTGCTATTGAATGCATTATTATAAAAATCGGTGTTTAACTTAAATATATTTAACATTAACGAAAAGGCAATCAATTAACAAATGAAATTTATGGGACTGGACTTTATGAAATTTAATGCATAGTTATATCCCCACATCGCAAAAAGCTATTAATCAGGCCTGTTCCGTAATCCGTGTGGTTTCAACTACTTTTCATTGAAGAGGTTTTTTGATCTCCTGGCTGGTTATAGCAAAATAATTATACTGATTAATTCAGTTTTAGATTTTTTATATAACATCCATTCTTTTGAATTAAAAGATCGCTTCATATGAGGAGTGATTTTTCAAAAGGGCGTAAAACCACAACCTCGAACAAACCTAAGAATGTCATCGTCATAACAATGCTAAAATGCATCGTCTAGTTCAAAATTCATCACAAAAAATGAATTTTTCCTAGATAAAATCGTGATCAAAAGTCGCATTTCCATATAATTTCATAGAAATTTTTAGAATTTGATCAAAAAGACGTATTTCAACTAGTGGCCAAAAAGCTTTTAACATTTTTTATATGCCCCGGGCTATATAGATGCTTACATATCATGCCTATACACACCAGCATAAACTTCCAAATGGTGAAATAAGAGTGATTTGCAAACAAAAGGGCTTATTTCCAAACGTTTCAGAACAAAAGGGCTCATTTCCAAATGTTTTTTACTTTTTACTACAACAAACATGTTAAGGGGATTAGAATCTTTGGTCAACTCACTATAACACTGGAGACATTAAAAAAAATAAGTTATTGTAAACAGCCCATAAAAGTTTTTTCTCATTACTGAAAATTTGTTTAACATGGTTTTACGCCCTTTTGAAAAATCACTCCTCATTTATGTTCCACTTCCATATAAATATTCATATGAAATGATTTGCTTCAACGAAATTCATATTTGTTTGACACAGAGTAATTAAATATTTGATTTTTGGAGTGTTATATTATAGCATAAGTATACTTATACGTTTCCATCGAAGATTTAGCTGTGCTGAGATAAATAAATCTCGTCTTTAAATCCTAACCGTTTTCATTGGGCGAAAGAGATTTATTTTCGACAGTAAATGTTACAAGAGGGAAATTGAAAGTTTTTTCCGCTTTTCTGCTTGATAATTTTCTTCCATTTGTTTTGTTTTTAATGACATTTATGCCAATTGTCAAAGTTAATAGTGTCAATTGGTCAAAAATAGCCAAAATCGGTAGCCTAGCTCAGATTTTTTCGCAGATTTAAAATAAATCTCGCCAGAAATAGATTTATTTTTGTATGGCTAGACTTAGAGCTAAATCTCAAAACAGAATTAAGTCACTTTACAAATCTTCGGTGAAAAAGAACATAGAATAAGGTCTAATAATGTAAATAAGTCTAAATTAGTCAAAAAAGCCAAATACTGCGAAAAATGTCCAAGAAAATTAAATGAATTGTTAAAAACCAAATTTGTATATGAGCCGCTTATTTTGAAAGTGGCCTAAGTCCAAAAAAGTAAAAATAATGTCACAATATGAATGAGCTGGCATTTTGTTCAGAACGAATGAAATTGAATTCTGTCTTTACAGAAAGCTTACCACATTGTCTAAAATCAATGGTGTTATGTTTAAAAAATAGTATCGGGCAAAAAACCGATTATTACGGCACGTAATGTAAATGACATTACTTTTGCCCCGAAATGGACTTACGCCACTTTCAAAATAAACGGCTCATATACAGTCGAAGAATTTTGAAACAGTTAAAAAATTTTGGAATTGTTGAAAAGTTAGCAAAAAGTTTATAAAATCAAAAATTGTTATAAATGCCGGCCAAGTTGAATATTTCAAAGTAAACGAAAAATGCTGAAAAAATCTGAAAATTTTAGAAATCTCAAAATATTGGAAATTCAATATTGCATGGTCTTTACATTTTTGTTTGCATAATATTTGTATGTATGTCTGTACTTGCAAGAATACAAAAATAAACTGTAAAATTCAACAAGAAATAAACAATCACCTGGAAACCATAAATAACATTTAATGGAAAAAAATCAATAAAAACAACAAAGAAAATCATAAAAGCGCAAATAAAGATGAGGAAACAAGCAATCAAAATCAGCAGCCACGCGCTTGGAAAGAAAAAAAATAATAAATTCAAATAAAACAAACAGGGTTATTAAAATAAAACATAAATAAAACGACTAACTAATGTAGATAACGTTAAGCAACAATAATAAGGGTAGATGACAGCGAGGGTGAATACATTTGTATCTACTTACATACAACAACAATAGCAAAGTTCAAAGCGCAAAATGCTAAATGCTGAAATTTGTTTGGAATTAGTAAAAAATAAAACAAAAAAAAATTGTACGGAATGGGTAGTGAATTATATAACAAAATATGTTACATGACGCTGACAAAGTCGTTGAGAATTTTATATTGATATATCGTCAGCTTAATGTTTAAAGGTCACAACTAAGCAAATGTATTTTGTACTGACATATAAAAATAAAAAGAATAAGCTTCAGCTTAACTTTACCTTTCTTTTTCCTGTAAAGAACTTAAAATATAAGTTAAGTGTGTAATTAGATTGGACTAAGGAGGGAGTTTCCAAATTGACCTATTGTGATAACTACTTGAATTCGAACAATCAGTAAGGGGTCCTCCATTAATTACGCAAGACGTTTTTCCAACATTTTCGACCCCACCTTCCCCACGTAAGAGAATATCCCCTAGTCTGGTTTATTCACTAAGGAATTCTTGATTTTTAAAGCTAACAAATTTCAGTGAGTGCAAAAACTTGTGGGGGCACAAAATTACTAAAAAATTCATGTAAAGTGTTTGCAAACGATATCTACTGAAGTTTTTCTAAGTACGATCAATTAAGCATTAGAATAGCAATTTTTTTTTTATAAAAATTGTTATAATTTCTATAAGAAGGCTATAATTCCTACATACATGAAAAAAAATGGTCAATCTGCGATAATCCATTACACAGAAAGAAAAGTTTTATAATTTTTTTGTAGCGGAAATTTATTTAACATATCTATTAAAAACTGAGATGCGGAAATTAGCCATAAGCACCATATTGTGATGATGACTAAAATCTGTTTGTTTTAAAAATAACTTTTACAAAATTATCAAACAAGAAGCAAAATTTGCCATCCTGTTCAATAAAGTTTTATAGCAAAAATTTTAGGGTTGGAATTTTTCCCCTGCTTTCATACATTTTTTTTATGATTTCTAACAAAAGTTGAATACAACATTTATTATAAAAACCAATATGATGCTGCCTAATATTTCCTGACCTAACTAACAAAAATACCTAGATCAGCCATTTGCACGCATTTTACAGCCCGTTGCTGGTAAATTTTATATATTTTTCCTTTTCGTGTAGATCTAATGAAAAGGAATTTAAGACAAATGTAAAATAAAAGCTTGAACTCCCCAAGAAAATGTGAAAAAATACATGTTTGATAAAAAACTACAATAGTAAGGGTGTAAACTTTGGCCTTTGGCCAAACATTAAATACCCTACACTGCAGTGTTTTTAAAATTTTGCTCATATGGGAGGCGCCACGCCCCCTAGTCTGGGTTCGTCTAGCTTTAGCTCAGAGCGTGCATTTATAGTCCTTAGTATTTGTGTGAAATTAAGTTGAATTATCTCAAAAAACTCTTTCAGTATAGCATTTTGAAACTTTGGCTAATATGGGAGGTGCTACGCCCTCTTGTGCGCTTTCAATTCGTACACGGAGAAAAAAAATAGTACTTGCTACTTTATTTCTCATAAATTTTACCCGAATTTCAAATCAGAATAGTGACAACTTCACACCGAAGTAAGATTCACCTTACTGTTTTAGTCAATTCAATATTTACCTATGTAACTGTATAGTTCAAACAACAAAAAACCAAAAAAAAAAAAAATTAACTGACCGGCACTGGGGTACGAACCTTGGCCCTTCCGTATGATAGTCAGATACATATCCTCTGGGTTGCTTACGCATGTGATGTAGAAAAGAAATTTGTATATAAAGAAAATGTCTGTCCAAAAATAGAAAATGTTATAGTACTAAAATTATATAAGTCAAAATGATTCTATATTCTTATGATATTTACCTTACTCGAGTGGGGTGACAATTATGACACTCATTTTTGTGCGTGAAAAAAATAAAGTTATTTTGACCAGAATTATAAATTCAACATGGTCATACATTTTTTTTCTGAAAGTATAAATTACTTTACATAAAGTCAAATGTAGGAAATTTGTAGTAAATATTTCTTTAATATTTAACTACATTTTATTTGTAAATATGACGCTAGGGACCCATCAAATAGTTCTTACGTAAGGTAAATTATATTTGAAATTTAGTGTTGATTACTTTAATTTTTCGACTAGCCGAGTGGAGTAAAATTATGATGCGTATTTTTCTCCGTGTAGTATTTATGCGTATGTCGGTTGCATTCTCGTGAAAAATACTCCTAAAGTTGTGTTTTGAATATATTTTTTGTATGGGCGGTAGGCGTGTCCGTTGACCGATTTTGCTCATTTTCAATCCCACGAGCTAACTTTGACGACGGAGACAGTGTGCCAAATTTCATTGAATTATCTTGGTTAGTTTTCCCGTAAAAAATATTTCCACGCACAGCCAGCCACCCAGTCAGCAAACCAACAAAAAAAAAATTAGTTTTGCTCTACTGTACTGTGCCTCTCAAACTTGCTCCTTTTCCAACCAATATTATATCTCAAAAATTTGGAATTTCCACTCCAAGGGAAACAGAATGCTGGATAGCCTTGAACTTGAATTACACAGTCCTGCGTTTTTGAAAAAGTTAAAAAAGTATGAAATGAGAGCAGGTGATTTTTATAGATTTTTGATAGCTGAATCCGAATATGACCTTCGATTTGCTCCATCACGTCTGAGACCCGAGTTATCTTTGATTTAAAGTGCAAGAAACGCTATTTTCAGACATATGGCGTACATCCTGAAAGTAGTCTAGTTCATTTTTGACAGCGGCATTGAATAGCCCTGAGCTTCTTCTTTAAAGCGTATTTTTAACTTTTCCAATTGGATCATTATCATCGGAGGCCATATTCGGATTCAGCGAGTAAAAATCTATAAAAATCATCTACTCTGATCTCATACTTTTTTTCATCGCAGAACTGTGTTATCATTATAGAAAAGACGTATGGTGAACTTTTTGACTGTTGCGCATCCTGTTTCCCTTAAGCATATTGCTGAAATAATTTTGGTCAATGATGATGTACTAAGAAATAGTAATTGACCCCCTTTAGCATTACTTTTTTTCCAAGCCCATGTATCGAATGTCGATATCACATCTCTTGCACTACGTGGGTAGCTAAAGAAATGTAGGATATGACAACAAATGCAAAAAACATCAGGCGACATGATGTGATGCTGTGCAAAAAACTACATTAAACAAACATATATTACATATTAATATGCATATATGTAGATATGCAACATAAATAAAATACATTTTGTTAAAATATGACCAATCAGATATTTTTGTTTTTTATGTAAGTTATCGATTTTAAAAAAACTAGGCATTACCTAAATTAATCTGTGAAAATTACCTGTTCCATATTTTTGGCAACATTTGAAATATTCGTTGATTTCTCTTCGACGCTTTGTGATGAATTTCCGGTTTTGGTAATGTCCGTGTTCACGTCTGCTGACACTTCTGCTTGACCCACTGACGACGGCAAGGATACGTTACTTCCGGTTGTGACGTTATCGATGACGTCGACGTCGGCAGCGTCTTTTTTACTTGGTAGAATATCGCACATTTCCTTTGGGAGTTTTAAATTTTATTTTAATTCTATATTTTTATTTTTTTATTAGAAGTCCTTTTCCACACTTTTCACTTGTTAATGCGGATCGTGGAAATTAAGGAAATACTGAAATTGATTTTGTAATTCCAACCACTGATGTTGGGGCGGAGGAAGCGCGTTCATCTAACGTTTGCGAAAAATCATATATTCTTTTTTTGAAATTTTACCGCTGTATATTTTTATTCCATTAAATTTGTTAAATTTAAATATTTATGTTTTTGATTTAACTTTAAAACGCGAAATTTTTACTTTACCAAACGTTTTTCCGCAAGTTTTTCGAATTTTCTCGGCACGACTGCGAAAAGTTCGATTTTTCCATAAAGTCGCTGCCTTGCATCCCCTTCAATGCTTGACGTTTGCTTTCATGCAGAAAAGTAATGCAAAAAAAATAACGGCAAGTGAGAGACAAAACACAGTGCCAACAAAAACAATCGAGTGGGAAAACTTTTATGGCTCTGCCATCAACCTAGAATTTTAAGGTCATACTTGGATATTTAAACTGAACATAGATAGGTACATATCTGTGGACTTTTGACAAAATCTAAATCTAAATAAGACAATTTTCAAAGTTTTTAATCATATGTAAAAAATTTAAATATGCTTCTTTTGGTGTAATCGTCATATCTCTCTGACATTTAGTTGCAGAGATAAAGAATTGAAAATCAACCTATCTTGCTTTTTTATTCGAAATTGCATTTGACAAAACAACTTATCTCAAATAGGTTAAAAAATTCAAGCATTTGCAATAACGAAAACTTTTAAAAATTGTAGCATTTATTACATCCCTGCCACGCTCTCCTTAAGTTTTAAGAATTTTTCGTCTTTAGTAACTCTTATTGAAATTTTCCTCAGAATATTTTTGCAGAATTCATTAACCCATTGTAGCCCAGTTTTAGAAAAGGGGTCAAAATGCCCTTAAAACAGGATATAATGGGTTAATATGTTCAAGGAAAATTATCTTTGTGTGATTTTGCTATGATCTTGTGAGAACGAGCTTTATCCAAAATGTAGTTTTAGAGTTTTACAGTGGGGTGAAATTTGGAAAATATTGATCGCAAGAAGTCCTAATTGATTTTAACGATTTTTTGGGTTTCGGTATAAAGTTTTGATATTTTAGTGTTAAGCAACTAACAGTGAAATTTTAGAGCAAATATTTCTGTAGTACAATCTGACTCAATATTCCTCTGTTTCAGGTATAATTTTTGTACTTTTTTTTTTGACCCACATGTGGAGGTTTTAGCGGGTTAAAATTTTCTACAAAAATATTCCTCGTAACATCCTGCATAAGTTTACTAAATTTTTCTTTTTTTTTTCATGTACAGTGGATTAAAAAACTTCAAAAATCTACTTAAAAAAAAATCTGACGTGCTGAAGAAAAAAGACAAGACACGGGTATTTTTTTTAACGTCAACTTTAAGAATTTTTTGGATTTTCTCATGTGCTTTTTTTTTTGTCGAACCGTGTTTTAGGTAAGCAAATAACTTTATATAAGGCTATCAGAGCAAAATTGTGCTAACTCAAATCGAACAAAATGAAAATGATTAAGTGGAAATTTTTTAATATGGTGGTACTATTCTGTGGTGACGCTGAAGGAGTTTTTGTGGGCTTCGCGATTTTTTCTCCAGTAGCCTCATAAAAATATAATAAGATAAAAAATGGCACGATGGCCGAGCTTATCATTTTCACCCCTTTTTCTTTGAACCCAGTAAAGAATGTAATTTAAAAGAGAGCGGAAACTTACATTTTTAAATTAACGAGAAATATTTCAGCGCCATCTTTATATCTTTACGGCTACGGGTTGTTGGCACCCCATTTATGGAATTTCGTGAAACTACTCATGTCATTAAAAGGTCAGGAAATGGGCATAAAAGGTCAGTTGGTTCGAATAATTTGTCAGCTACTTAGTAGTTTTTGCTTACACTTTCATTATAAATAATTTCAAAAATTTTAGCTTAGTGGCGTTTCTTGGTGCGCATTGCTTCACGTATGTTTCTGCATCAAATAGCTTCAGAAATATCAACAATTTTGTTTCGAAGGAGTGGGTTCGTCCAGTTTTTCAGTGAATGTTATTTGTCTTTGTACCCTTTTTAAATGTACCACGTCTCATCCATCAGAGTCTAATACTTTCAGTGATATGATAAAGTTTTATTTTGGGGGCGTGGCACTGCCTACTTGTCTAGTTATTTGCCTATCTATCTCAGTGTCGTTTATATATCGTCGGGTTAAAACTACAACAAGACATCTACATTTTTAAGCAGACGATATGTACCAAATCTCATCTACCTGCATCTAATATTTTCATAGATTTTATTTTGAGAGCGTGTCGTGGTACATGCATGTTGGTAGCAAAATAATTTAAATGATCTATTAATGTAAATTATCTGTTTTAAGAAACAATCCAGCCATTTTCTGACCAATGGCTTTCTCGAAATTCCATAAATTTTTTTATTTTATTTGTTGATAGTTTTATGAAATTTCATAAATGAGGTTCTAACACAGTGCTTCTCAACCTTTCTTTCGTCACGGCACATTTTTAGTAATATCAAAATTTGGCGGCACACTAACAACAACAAAAATTTGAAGAGAATTTTAATTGGTTTATTGATTTATGTAGGCTTAGTTAGGCACAATCCGAGGGATGACCATGTTCTCATCATTAACTTAGGCCTCGGAACTGGCCCCATTGTGTACCCGACACAGAGAGCAGTAACAAAGTAATTCTAGGAGAACCTCATGCATGTTCATATACTCGTACATATACTACCATATGGATTTAAGACACAATTCAGATAGTAAGCCAAGCGGTTCAAAATTGAAATGACCAAAGAAATGAAGAACTGTATCTTCCAAATCAGTTTCTTTACAACGTCGACAAATGTATGGTTTTCTAGTAATAGCACCAATTTAGTTACGCACATTAGAGGTATTCAAGATCTAGAGTAACGTCCTGAGTAACAGAGTAACAGGGTAACAGTGCACAACCACAACAACAAAATATACGTAAGTTACTCTGTTACTCTGTTACTCTTTTACCTTTTAGTCAAGCTATTTTCTAGTGTAAAATAATCTTACACTTTTGGCTTTTTTGTACTATTTCTATTTCCATAGAAACGTTTGAACTTGTTTATTATTGAGAGGCAATTTTCGTTCATTAAAAATAAAAATTTGAATGAGAGTAAAATATTCAATTAAAAATTTTTTTTTTTTTTTGTGTTGTCAGCTAAAATTATTTTGAGAAACAAAAAGCAAATATACGTGCAAAGTATTGAGTATGCTCACTATTCAGAGTAACTGAGTGCACTTTTACCCTGTTACTCAGCTCGTTACTCCAGATCGTGAATAACTCTATTGTTTTTCTCCATTGCTATAAAAAATTTAGTTCGATTCATACTTAAGTATGGCAAAACAAATCGATCTTATATACTTTCAAGTTTGTAGATTTGATCGTCTGGAATTAGCAAGCTGAATATATTTACTTTCTTTGGTTCCCTTGATTACGCTAATTTGTTTTCTTATTGAAGGGTCAGCCAAAACGATATTCTGGTTTTATCCTTTCCTATCTAGTTCATCAACAATTACTATGACCGGGAGCCCAGCAAAGTGTCATACTGTAGTCCTCACTAATATCGCAAAAGGGTTTAATACAAGTTTTGAAGTAATGTGATTTGATGAAATTGCTTTGATGACCACCTGGCTATCAAGGTAAATAACAACGCTTCCAAAAAATTGCGACTTAGAGAATAGCATAAACCTCTGCCTGAAAAACACTACATTCGTTTGGCTGTCTGTACGATTTTATAAGTTCTATATACTCGGAAAAACTTCCTGATCCAGTACATGTATCCAATTTTGACCCATCCGTGTAAATTTTCAAGAACCTCGAAGTTTATTAGGAAAAGAAGGCATGGTAGGAGGTAGTCTGTACATCATTACATCACAATTTATAAATTGGTGTAAAGTGCTATTATGACCAAAAGGTTTTGATTTCCAGAAACCTAAAAAATCATGTCGGCAAATTTGCTTTCTGGCAGTGGCGGCACACTTTAAAAATCTCACGGCACACAAAAGTGCCGCGGCACATAGGTTGAGAATCACTGTTCTAACATTTTAGACCTAGAAAATTAAAAAAAAATTTTATTTCAAATGACAAATGGTTTCTCGAAATTCCATAAATGGGTGCTAATGCTAAACTAGTAGTGACATAAGTTATTCCATGATTCAATAACAATGGTTATGGCAAGTTGTCAAAATATCTGTCAAATCTATCTATCTATCTGTCAAAAGACTAAAAAATTTTGACATTTTCGTAGCTTAAGAAGAAGCAGCATTTGTTATCGCTGCAACCAGGGTAATTCAACCATGAGTTATTCCACAAAGAATCTCCCACATCCCACTTTTTTGACGTAATGATAACAATGTCAAAAACAGCTGTTCCATTCATTTTTTGTAATGCAGTTAAAAAGTTAAGGAGATTACGTAGTAAAAAGTAAAATTTGTTAAAAACATTTATAAAAAATGAATGCACTCACCAAACAGTTGGCGCGTATGAATTTGACACGCGTTGCACTAGCACAACAGAGCAGCAAATTACTGGCAGCACCGCTTGCCAGCACATTGCAGACACCAGGTTCCCTCCGTACTAAATTCAATAAATCACAAACTGGCCCACAAAAGTGGCTGCAATATAATCGCATTGTGCATCCACCACAACAGCTGGATGAGGAACCACGCAAGGCGGTATGTTATTGATATTGTCCACAAATGTGTACGATGATTTTCAAGATTTCTCTCCAAATATATATAGTACGTCTGCCATATGCGTACCAACATTAAATACAGTCCGGACAAAATGTGGTACATTGCCTGCCTAGTACGCGGTATGTCTGTTGATGAGGCTGTCAAACAATTAAGTTTCGTATTGAAGAAAGGTGCTACCCATATAAAAGAAGTAATACTGGAAGCTCAAGAAATGGCCGTGAAACGTCACAATGTGGAGTTCAAAAGCAATTTATGGATAGGTGAATTTTTAACTCTATTTCACATTTCTTAAGTTTTTTCAGTTTTTGTTTGAGTCGGGAATTTTTTATGCATTGAAATGGTAGGCAACATTCGTGAAACCAATTAGTTAAAGGAAATGTCTATACGGGGGACTCGCGTACGCGAAAACTCAATTTAGCGTACGCGAAATCCAGTGAAGTTTTTTCCCCCGGGGAACTGTATTAATTTATGTACTGATCCGCGGCCGAAAGCCGCCGCGAAGCCGATGTTGGATGTCTGACGGGTTTAAATCCTGAGCTGCTACTCCTACTTTTATGTAAAATTACTGTTTTAACGAAGCTGCGTCCCGGGGGAAAAAACTTCACTGGATTTCGCGTACGCTAATTGAGTTTTCGCGTACGCGAGTCCATCCGTATAGACAGACTCTTAGTTAAATTGGTCACACCATGAATGTTTAAAAGTTAATTTTACCATCTTCAAATTTTAATCGCAGAAATATTTCATAATTTATTTTCTTGAATTTCAGCTGAATCATTTGTGGGTAAGGGACGTGTATTTCGTGGTATGCGCCGTCATGCTCGTGGTCGTATGGGACGTGTTGAATATAAACACTGTCATTACTTTGTGCGCCTAGAAGAGGGTGAACCACCGAAAAATTATTATTTACCTGAACCGCAAACACCCCAACAACAATTTGACAAATGGCTGCAAGAGATGCGCAATCGTAAAGTTACCAATTCGCTTTAATTGCATTTTACTATAGTTTAGAGAAATAAAAATTTTGAATTTGATAATTATTCTTTTTCTGCACTTACTGTTTCACTAAAAAGCAACCTCAATTGTCTATGATAGCAATGGAGGATAAAATATAAATTTTCTAGAACAAAGTTTAAACGTTTAATTAAACAAATAATAAATACAAATTTAAATTTTTACAATTAATTAACAATTTCACTGATCTTGCATCGCTTCCAATTGCGTTACTTTTTTTCGTTTCTTTTCAGTTATACCATTTATATTTTTTTCGCATTCTAAATCTGACACTTCTTCCCTGGCACTTTCTTCATGGTGATTCTCTTGCAATACAGTTTGCACAATATCTAAAGCCTTTTTCTCACGTGTTCTCAATAATTTATCTGTAGATTTATCCACGACTAGCCCAGAGAGCTTTGCTAAATTAGACATCACAGCTTGTCCAGCATCTTTTCTTTTTTTACGCAGACTTACAGTATCAGTTTGAACTTTCTTAATTTTCGGATTAGAGCTTGTTTTGTTGTGCTCGCGTTTTATATGCTTTTTCAGATTTTGACTACTGCTAAATACACACACGCACTCTGATATGGTACACTCAAAACGTTTTCCTGAATGTGCGGTCAATTGATGCTGTTTCAGATTACGCTCGTATGAATAAAAACGCGTGCAACCTTCCGCTGTGCATTTATAAACCATTTTCTCTTCGTCATCTACATGTTTGTTATCGATATGTCGCTGCAATTCTCCTGGTTTGTTAAATATCCGTTTACATTCTTCGCATTTGTGTTGCTTGCGTCCATGTTGCGTCTCTTTGCAATGCTTAATATAAAGTGTCCATTTATCAAAATACATTGTACAGTCAGCGCACGTGTAAACCTTGCAGACTGGTTCATGCTTCTCATATTGCCACTCCTGGTAGAAACCCTTTTTGCATTTGGCACAACTGAAAATCGTTCATTAAAAAAATTTTCCTAATTCAACAGTATAGTTTGTACCTACCTAAATGGATATTCCTTTGTATGTTTAGTTATTTCATGTCGTCGCATCTTTAATCTCTGCGTAAATTTTTCATCACAATGACTGCAATGATAAACTTTTGGATTTTCATGCACTTCGCGTATGTGACGTTGCATATTGCAAGTACTTTGGAACATTTTATTACAACTATCTATACTACAGGAAACATTTTTTGATGGCGTCACAATCCGTTCATGTGTACAGCGTAGATGGCGCTTCAGATGTGTCACAATGGAATAAGTTTTATCACAGCCTTCGTATGTACAAGCATGCTTTTTCTAAGGACAGTAGTAATTAATAATACGATGATGCTTTTATGCATTGAACTTACGATTCCTGTGTGATGATACTCATGTCTGTCTAAATGATCCAAACGCTTAAAAGATTCCTGGCAACCATTGATTGTACAGAAGTATTTTGGTCCCGTGCTGTTCCTGCGTTGTTTAGCGCTACGTTCCTTGATCGAAATAACGCTTTCTAAGTCGCTATCGGAGTTCAGTTGAGTATCAGGCGGCATTTTTATTTTTTTAACGTTACTCCGTCAGCTCCTCGCAAGGTGGGGATTTTTGGAGAATTATTTGGCCGAACTTTATTTGCTTTCCAAATAAAAATTAATTTACAAATTTTGGAAAATATGCGCGTTTATGTTCTGTCAAAATTAATGACATTTACGTCTAGTGCTGGAAAATGAAACAAATGCAATTTCTGAAAAGAGGACACTTCGATTTCCGTGGCCCCTCGATTTCACGGTATTTTCTATTACATAAAATTGTTCATATCTCTCTTCGTTTTCGAGATATCAAGGCTTATAGAATACGAGAAAATTGAAGAAATATTATGACGATGTTTTTACATAGAAAAAACCAAAATAAGTTGAAAAAATTAAATAAAATTTTTCGATATCCCGCTTCGTTTTCGAGATATCAAGACGAGATTACTGAAGAAAATAAGCAGCTGATACATAATTAAAAATTGTTTTTCAACCTTTCTGAGTTTGTGCGTTTTTTCCATTTCAAATTTGTGTTATTTCTTGCATCAAAATCGAAACAAATATTTTCTTATATTCTTTTGAAATCTAAAAATAAATGTGGAATCAAAAAGCGTCGCTCGGATCTGGTTTCTGGTTGCGGATATAGCTTTTCTAAAAATCAATATAAGTCAGAAACACCTGCATTGATTACCAAAATATGGGTGTCACATGAGAGGTAATTTAATATGCTAAAATATTGATGCAAAATTTTTATACCCTACACCCAGGATATATTCACTTTGTTCTTCCATTTGAAACGCAGAGAAGGAGGCGTGGCAGATATAGAAAAGTATATATATTCTTGATCAGCGTCACCTCCTGAGTCGATATAGCCATGTCTGTCTGTCTGGCTGGCTGGGTGGCTGGCTGGCTGGTTGTGTGTTGAAATTCACTTTACACTGCCTTCGTCGCCAAAGATAGTTCGGGGGATTGAAAATGAGCGAAATCGGTCAACGGACACGCCTACCATCCATACAAAAAATATATTCAAAATGCAATTTTAGGAGTATTTTTCACGACAATGCAACCAAAATACGCATAAATACTAAGAATTGTAAGCGTAAGCTCTGAGAAAAAATTTAACAAATTCAAACCAGAGGGCGTGGCACCTCCCATATAAGCAAAAGCTTCAAAACGCTATACTGAAACGTTTTATGAGATATTAGAACCAAATTTGACTCAGACACTAAGAATCATAAATGGAAGCTCTCAAAAAAAATTGGGTGAAATCGGACAAGAGGGCGTGGCACCTCCTATACAGGCAAAAGCTTTAAAACACTATACTGAAAACGTTTTTCACTCAGACACTAAAACCTATAAATGCAAGCTCTTGAACAAAAACTGAGTGAACTCGGACAAGAGGGCGTAGCACCTCCCATGTGAGCAAAATTTTAAAAATACTTCAGTGTAGGGTATTTAATATTTGGCCAGGCCAAATTTTACACCCTTACTAGTTTTAAATTCGGCTCGTAATTTTTGAGATATTATGACTTTCTTGAAATTTAAAATTTGGCCAGCATAACTTGGTGTTGGATATATTATAGACTGATCTGCAGCCGAAGGCTGCCGCAAAGCTGGTGTTGGATTTTTGGGAGTTTTGAATCCTGAGCTATGGCTACAGGCCGCCCACTTACCCCTACACTTATGCAAAATTACTGTTGAGAAAAAAATCAGTCCAAATTTTAGAAAAGTCGTAATATCACTTCTTTTACATTAAACTCTTTGGACTCTGGTGGACAAGTTGACTGTATCTACACTGATTTCAGTAAAGCATTTGATAAACTACCACATAACTTAATTTTGTTTAAATTAAAAAAGCTTGGATTTCCTTTAAATTTTGTCAGTTGGATCGAATCTTATTTGTCTGATCGTTCATATCAAATAAGATTTCGGAAGGTGTTGACACCTCCATTTACTGCGTCTTCAGGTGTTCCGCAAGGAAGCCACTTGGGACCTCTCCTGTTTATTTTAGCCATAAATGATGTTACTCACATTATTAAAAACTCTCATTTGCTAATATATGCAGATGATATGAAGATATACAGGATCGTGAAGGGAGATGAAGACAGTTTCCTACTTCAGTCTGACTTGAAATCTTTTGAAGTTTGGTGTTGTAAAAATAGCTTAAATCTTAATTCTGATAAATGCCAAACAATAACTTTTTCTAGAAAAAATAATACTGTAGAGTGTAATTATAAATTTAATGATAAACAAATTAGTCGTGTCGATTCAGTCAAAGACCTTGGTATACATTTTGATGTTAAACTAACTTTCAATGAACATATTAATCAAATTTGTAAAAAATCTTCATCGCTGCTTGGCTTTATTAAACGATGGGCAAAAGAATTTAATAGACCTTTAGTAACGGTGACTTTATATAACACAATTGTGCGTCCTCACTTAGAGTACGCTAGCCAAGTTTGGTCACCATTCTATAATATACATATTGATAGAATTGAAAGAATTCAAAAAAATTTTGTTCGTTTTGCTCTTAAAGGCTTTAATTGGACGGATTCTTCAAACCTTCCTCCTTATGAGGATCGTTTGATGTTGTTACGTATGCAGTCTTTGAGTACGCGTAGAAATATAGCAGATATACTTTATCTGCATCAGCTTATTACAGGGTCTCTTGCCGCACCAGAGCTTCTTAAATATATTTATTTTAATGCTAACCGAAGAAGTAATCGTAATTCTAATCAATTATTTTATCAACCGGTTAGTAGAACCAATTATATGGCTTCAGCCCCTTTTAACCGCATGACAACTCTTATTAATCATTGCGAAGTACATAGTATTAGCTTGTCAAAAGGTCAACTCAAACTTAGATTGAAAAATTATTATAATTAAATTTGTTGGTTATTGGTTGTTTTTTATTTATGTTTGTGTTGTCCGAGCCCCACAGCATGCAGGGTTAATTTTTTCTAACATTTATTCCTTTGATCATGTTATTACATACATACAACTGCATTTATGCATCTGTACTTATGTATAAAAGTGATCTAAGTGGGTATGTTGAGAAAGTGCGAAAAAGCTAAGAAAAAATTATAAAAAAAATAATAATAACACATTAAAACTCATAATTTTTTCACTTCCACAATATTTAATAAGCTTTACTTGATTTAAAGCTTGTAGCTAAATAGTCAAGAAGGCTAATAGCTGTAGTAGCTAAACTCTATATTATAAAGTGAAATGTCAAAAAAATTGCATATTAAAAACAAGAAAATTTTCTCTCAAAAGGTGGAATTTATTCCTCACAATGCTCACCCTTTTTTTACAGTTCCTTTTGAGGCTTTGTTCTTTAAACCTGTGGTGAATTTTCTCCCGGTTTCTAAGGCAACGGCGTCAATAGATGAAGTCAAAGAAAAATTCAACAGATTTATTGCTCGAAAAAAAAATTTTAGACAAGTCTTTACAGATGGTTCAAAAAGTTCTGATTCGGTTGGTAGTGGAATTTGGATGCCTGATATAGACATCGAGGCATATTTTTCCTCAAACCCAATTGCATCTATTTATTCAGCTGAAGCGTTAGCTATTTTTGAGGCTATTAAACTGGTTTCGGTACAAGATACGCGTAAATTTCTTATTATCTCAGACAGTAAATCTGCATTAATGGCTATATCTGGGTATTGTAGAAATGAAACTCATCCATATATTTTTCAGATCAAATCTCTTTTGTTGGAGCTTAGGAATAAGGGTGTGCAGATTCATTTTCTTTGGATTCCTAGTCATATGGGAATTGAAGGAAATGATTATGTGGACCAGGTTGCGTCGGGTCATTTGTTCACTCGGAGTGTTGAACGTCATCCTGTTAACTTCACTGATGTTAGACCTGTTGATAAGCAGGTAGAATTCAACAAATGGCAATCTCGTTGGAATGATTCGGAATTTGGGCGGCATTTATTTCAAATAGCCTCTCTTGTTAACAAATCTGCTTGGTTTAGTAGTATAAATTTGCCTCGGAAACTTGTCACAATGATAAACAGGCTTAAGTTTAGCTACACTAGGTGTAAAAGTCATCTTTATAAAATCAATATAATAGAGTCTGAAGTTTGTACTTGTGGCGCAGTCCAAACTTCTGAACATCTTTTGTTTCATTGCCCTAATTTGGATAATGCCCATAGAACTCAACTTTTTAGCACAATGCACGGTGCTGAAATAACGTCTCGCAGCTTAACGGATCTGCTGAAATTAGGTAATATTGACATTTTTAGGTCAATTTTTCAGTTTTTTGCGAAATGTGAAATTGATATCTGAAAGATATCGCAAATTTGCAAATCAGCAATCTCTAGGTTAAGTCCTTTTTATTTTTTGTTGGTATATATTGTATGGTATATATGTTGTATTCTATGTATATCATAGTTCTCATGTTAATTCTTATATAAGTTCTCATGTTAATTCTTATATAAGTTTTTTGTTACCTTTATAACGTTTTTGAAAAAAAAGAAACAAAAAAGTCGATAAAAAAATTAAAATATCGAAAAAAGAAAAAAATCGTAAAAAGAAAGCTATGATAAAAAAAAAAAAAAAAAAAAAATCTTAATATCGCTTCAAAATTAGGATTTCAAACACAGATACAGTTTAATTGTATCGTATCATACATTACGCTAAAGGCTACGCTAAAAACTTCGAGTTTGTAGTAGCCTTTTCTCGCCAGTCAACTGTGCTGTCAGATTGACAGCATAACTTAAGAAGAAGAAGAAGAAAATTTTCTCTGCAATTGCGGTGGTTTTGCAGAAAAAACAGAAGGTTAAAATTTTTATTTATTTATTATAAGAAAAAAGTGTAAAAAATATCATATGCATTAAGAAAAATACTGACTGCCTAAAAAATATAGAAAGTATAAAGCTGTGGGTGGTAATTTGAAGAAACGGAAAAAACAAATTTGGTGAGTAATAGCACTTGATTAAATTAAATGACTAAATAAAAAAACATGTAATTTAAATGCAATATTTTCAAACAGAACACTGATTTAAAACGTACATACATATATAATATATGTATTAATAATTAATCTTATTTTGATTTTATTAAATTTCAATAAAATATCGATTTTTTCATTTGTCTACCCAATAGAAACTGTTGCCACCGTAACGTAACAAGCAAAGCAGAACAAACAACATTAACAGAAAAACCAAATCGACGAAATGAGTGCAAAAGCACGTCGTCCCGGTACCGCCGCTAGCAATGCAGCTCCAAATGAATGCGTACAGGTAGTTGTGCGATCCCGTCCGATGAGCAATCGGGAGCGCGCCGAAGGTTCACCGGAAGTGGTAAATGTGTATCCAAACCGCGGCGTAGTGGAGATAAATAATTTGAACGAACCCAACAAGGTGCAGCGTAAAGTGTTCACCTACGATGCAGCCTACGATGCAAGTGCTTCGCAAACGACAATCTATAATGAAGTTGTTTTTCCACTGGTGAACTCAGTACTCGAAGGATTCAATGGTTGCATTTTTGCATATGGTCAGACTGGTACTGGCAAAACACACACTATGGAGGGTGTGCGTGGCAGTGACCAGATGATGGGCATCATTCCGCGCAGTTTTGAGCAAATTTGGTTGCACATCAATCGCACGGAAAACTTTCAATTTTTGGTTGATGTTTCCTATTTGGAGATTTATATGGAAGAGCTTCGAGATTTGCTAAAGCCAAATTCAAAAGCATTAGAAGTGCGTGAAAGAGGTTCAGGAGTATATGTCCCAAATTTGCATTCTATCAATTGCAAGAGTGTCGATGATATGCTGCATGTTATGCAGATGGGAAACAAAAATCGGACTGTGGGATTTACCAATATGAATGAGCACAGTTCCAGGTAAAAATTAAAGCTTTTGGACACAATTTATAATAAGTTGATTTGCTATTTCCATGACGTCATGCTTAATTTATTGATAAATGGGCGATATTTTTTTTCTAGTGGCCGCTATTTCCATACGCCTTAACAAAGCTTAAACTTTATATTTACCAATTTGACTGACAAAAACTTTTTTTTTCCAACAGATCTCACGCAATTTTTACCATCAAAATAGAAATGTGTGACATTGAAACCAACATCATTAAAGTTGGCAAATTGAATCTTATCGATTTGGCTGGTAGCGAACGTCAGTCGAAGACAGGTGCATCAGCTGCACGTCTTAAAGAGGCTAGCAAAATTAATCTTGCGCTCTCCTCATTGGGAAATGTTATTTCAGCATTGGCGGAAAATTCACCACATGTTCCCTATCGGGACTCGAAACTTACACGTCTGCTACAAGATTCTTTGGGTGGCAACTCCAAGACTATAATGATTGCCAATATCGGTCCATCTGGTTATAATTATAATGAAACCTTAACAACACTGCGTTATGCTTCTCGCGCCAAGACAATACAGAATCAACCAGTGAAGAATGAAGATCCACAAGACGCCAAACTTAAAGAATATCAAGAGGAAATTGAACGTTTGAAACGTTTAATAGCGCCCAAGCAGCAGAAACTGCGCACTGACAAGTCTACGCTTAAACGCGCCAAAAAACCAAAGAAGGAAAAAGTCAACAGTGAGCTCAAGGAAGAAAATGAAATCCTAGAAAACGAGGAAAGTGAAGAGGAACCTGAATCTGATAAAGAAAACGAAGCTGAAGTTGCCAAGTCCGCCGAAGAGCTAGAACGCGAACGCATTGAAAATTCAAAATTGGCAGCTAAATTGGCACAACTTGAATCACAACTTGTACGTGGCGGTAAAAATCTACTAGACACTTATAGTGAACGACAAATTGAGTTGGAAAAAAAATTGGTCGAAATTGCAGAACGTAAAAAACGTGAAATTGAAATTCAGCAACAGCTCGAATTACAGGAGGAAACAACGTTGGAGATACGTGAAACTGTAACATCACTTGAACAAGAGGTTGAATTAAAAAAGCGCAAACTTTCGAAATGCTATGCCAAATATTTGGCACTTCAACAAGAGCTTAACGATTGTAAATACGATCATAATCAAGATTTGCGAGAGCTAGAGATGGCACAAAATGAATTGGTCAAAGAACTGAAGAGGCAATTGCTAATAATTGATAATTTTGTACCAGTCGAAGTAAAACAACGACTATATACACAGGCTAAATATGATGAAGAACTTGAAGAGTGGAAATTTTCTACTTTACCCATTGCTAATGAAGCCAATTTCTCCAATAAGCGTCCTGTTTCACATCCTCAACGTCGTCGTCCTATTTCTGAATATGGTATGGTTGAGTCTAAGACAAACACACCGTCAGCTTTGCGTTTCAAAAGTGAAAATATCGTTTCATATGAATTGGAAATGCCTTGTCGCACTACACAGGAGTATCGTTCGCCCAAAGTTTCCGCTTCACTTCAAGCTGTATTGGCACAGGCTATGCAAACCGGAGATGATATTGATATTGTTGATTCACATACCAACTCGATACGTAATCGTTTAGAAAATATAATTAATGCAAGTGCTAATGCGGCTACAAATGGTACAACTGCTGCACCGACACACAATGGGGTTGCACCAGCAACTGCAGTGCGTTCCATCAAATCAAGCCGTGGAATTCCTTCATCAGCCGTTATGGATTCAAACAAACGTCCACAAACTGGTCGCAGCAGCACTCAATTAAAAAAGCCAGCTTCAGCTTATCCAAAAGCAAGAGGTTTAGTTAATAAGTAAAAGTGCTAAGGCTTTCGTTTAATGAAGTACTTTCTTTGGAGTGCTATGTTTCTTGTGTACATTTATATAGATGATTTATGTATTTCATTCATCTTCAATTTCAAAGGTTGGCAACATTTTCAAGGCTTAATTTTTAATTTTACGGTGCAATATTTAAATAGGGAAACTCGAATAAACAAATTGATTTGAAGAAAATAACTAATGTAAACCAAACACTTTAAATTAAAGCACAACAAATATTTGCTTATTACATATATTGTATGCTTTCACTGCTTGTCATATTTATTAGCATTAGCATTTTCTTGTTATAATGTTTTTATATTATTTTTTATTGTATTAAGTACACAGTGCAATTTAGTATTATACCACATAGCATAACTGATACGTTGATATATGTATATGCAAAATTTATAAATAAATCACAAAATAATTAAAAAGCAATGTTAGTTTTACTAAGACTATACTTCTATATAGCCCATTCTCGTTTGCCTGGATAAGGCGATTTAACCTAGTTAACCAGATGAAATCTGTGTATTGAATAATCATTATTCACTAACCAGGGGTCGAATGGACGCATATGTGAACTTACAACTCGTGACGTAAAATCATGTGTTTCACATGTATTTCGCATTACTAAATGAGTCTGTCTATACGGGGCGTTCCGCGTACGCGAAAACTCCTCTCTCTCTCTCAATTTACTCAATTAGCGTACGCGAAATCCAGTGAAGTTTTTTCCCCTGGGACGCATCTTCGTTACAACAGTAATTTTACATAAAAGTAGGGGTAAGTGGGCGGCCTGCGGCCGCAGCTCAGGATTTAAACCCGTCAGACATCCAACACCGGCTTCGCGGCGGCCTTCGGCCGCGGATCAGTACATAAATTAATCAAGTTCCCCGGGGGAAAAAACTTCACTGGATTTCGCGTACGCTAATTGAGTAAATTGAGAGAGAGAGAGGAGTTTTCGCGTACGCGGAACGCCCCGTCTAGACATTTCCTTACTAAATACGTGATTTTACGTCACGAATTGTACGTTAAATGATGCGGCAATTCAACCCAGGGATAGTTTTCCATATAAAAAGGTTTTTGTTTGTATGAAAAATATTGGGGGTTATAGTGAATCAATATTCCCGGGGAATTTTTTTTTGAACTGCAATAGGAAACGCATGGCAGTCTGAGAATTTAAGGTTCAGTTCAGTTTATTATTATTTCAGAATTTAAGGTAAAAGGTGTAAACGGTGATGACTTATTATAAGGATTTTCTTATTTCATCTAGTTAACCAGGCAAGTGAGACTAGGGCTTAAGTTAATTTTTAAACGGTGATCTTTGCTGATTAGTTTGTTACTATATAACCCTGGTTCACTTAGGCATTAAAAAAAAACCAGGTAGTTGCTTTGCAGAAATTTAGATAAAAAAACATACGATCTGGCAACTATCCAACTGTCATTTGACATTTCAAATTCTAAATTCATCACTTTCTTTGTGCATACATTTTTTCCACAACTGTCGAAATCAAAAGGAAAGCTGACCAAATAGAAGAGAAAGAGCAGTAGGAAAAATAAACCAACAATTTTTCGTGTGTGCAACGTAAAAGATTCTTGGAAAAAACAGAGAACACGGCTAAAAAAAAGTTAATATAAAATTTATTTCATACATAACAAAAAATCCAAACTTAAGAAAAACTATAATGGAATATGAAAGTGTTTTAATCGTAAAACCAGAGGTTTTTATCTATAAAATTCCACCAAGAGCCAGTAACAGAGGATACAGGTGAGTAGGCTAAAAAAACGCTATGTGGCTCAAAAAACTGGCAAACAAATAGGAATTTTCATTTTTTTCCGATTTATAATTTTTCAATTTCTGCACATTCATTTTTACTCATTGCTTGTCCCCTCCACCAATACAAGGTTAAGTGCAAAAAGGAAATGAGAAAAAAAACATAAATTGAAAAACGCCAACAAAGTTCAATACAAATTGATTTTTTTATTTATATATTTTTTTTTTTCGTTCTATGCAATTTCCTTTTTTATTGTTATTTGTTGTCTTTCATAGTTGATTAAACTCTGCTTTAATGTATGCATTTATTTGATTTTATGTGGCAAATGTTTTCTTTTTGACTTTGGCCATCTTTCCAGAGCTGCTGCACTCGGTTAACACCTTCGCATTTAATTTTTGCCTCTTCGTTTGTTTTTTTTCTCTTAGGAAAATTTCAATCATGTTGAAATTCCGACGTCAGCAAAAAAACTCCCCTTTATTAAATTTTTTCCCAAAACGCATGTTTATTTATATAATTTATTGGTCAAAGGGATTAATTTGGACAGTGGCGGTGCTAGACCAAATGTAGACGTCGGCGATACCAGCTTTGCGAGGCCTTTTTCATTTCCGAGAAAGTAGACGATAAATAGATTGAGACTAATGTATGGGTATATGCACAAGTTTTATTGTTAATCAAATGTTACCAGAAACTACAAAACCAATCACAACTTAAAAAAAACTAATTTTTGGGCTTTTAACCTCACTAAATTTTTTCAAGACTATGTCATAGTTAACATCATCCTGCTTCAATTGACAAAACTGATAATGCAGATAGTCTCTCTTGTCCCATCGTGCTTCTTAAGTAGGTCTTAATCAGTTTAAGCTTCGAAAAACTTCTATCAACAGTGGCTGTAACGAATGGATTTGTAAGCATTATCCTGATTGTTATATAAACATTCGAATATACTTCTTCCAAATTATTTTCTAAAATGTGCTGGGGAAGTAGTTTTGCATCGGTAACAGAGTTGAGTGAATTGGATCTTAAAATCAGGAGGTCTTCATACAGTTCATAAGGTTGTATGTCGCTGTTTTCACCTTCTCGAAGTATTGTACCCATATCATTACAATGCTTGAAAAGGTCCTCTTTTTTTATAGATTTCAAATAATTGATATCATAAATAAAACCAAATCGTTCATCATATTCGTTTAGCGCTTTCAATCGGCATTCGGTGTCAACTTTGATGGCATCTACCATTGCATTGAAAAATTTTACTCTATGCTGTGTTTCAGCAGATTACATGGGTTAATATATATATTCATAACCGAACATTCGTTCTTTCTTTTCGGTTCTTTTTTCCTTATATTGTGTCTCCATTTCGTACCAATTTTTTTTTTTACAAACAATTGAGCATCTGCAATCCTGTATTACGGAATTCTTGAATCCAGCTACAAAATAAATGTAATGTGTCGATAGCGACTTTCAAATTTACTTGAACCGATTGCCATAGTTTACTTATATTGTTTACACGTAATTAAATCTCATACCACACGTGTATTTAAAATTGTAAAAAATATCGCTTTTAGTGCTGCGATTCTACTCTCCCATCGTGTTTCAGACAGAGTTTTTTAAGTCAATTTTAATTTAGTTTTTACAATATCCCAACGCTTGGTTGACCTTGAAAAAAGCACATAAGTAGATTTTATTGACAAAGCCGAAAAATGTTTTGGCTATTGTAGAAGATTTAGCTGCATCTATCAAAAGCAAATTCTAACTGTGGCATCCGCATGGCGTGAATAAAGCTCTTGGATTTATATTGAGTATTCTATTTCTAACACCTTTATTAATGGCGACCATATTGACGCCGTTACCATATCCCTGTCCCCTACAGTTTTTGATGTCTAGACCATTTCTTTCTAGTTCTTCTGCTATCGCATTTGTTAAATACTCTCCCATTGTTTCTGCTACGCTTATAAACCCAACGAAATGCTCATCTATAGCTCCAGTTTAAAAATTGCAAAATCTTAATACTATTGACATTTGCTCAACACGGCTCACATCTCTAGTGCAATCGAGCATGATGGCGTAGTATTTTGCTTGTATAACTCTGTTTATAATTTCGTCAGTAACGGATTTAGACATTAATAGAATTAATTCATTTTGGATGTCATGGCTCAGATAATGTTGATAAATTGGCTTTTCACTAATAAGTTGCAGGTGCTCCCGAAATGTCAGATCATATTTGGCTAATAATTTGAAAAGGTAAATAAAATTGCCACTGTTTCCGCTATCACTAAAGTGAAGGGCTACGTAGTTTATTATATCTATCAATCTTTCAAACAAGTTATACCAATAATTTTGCGATTCCCTAATCAATTTCGCATTTTCTTGATCTATTGTTTTTCCGTGTTTTATTCCTTTATAGAAATCCATCCATTTTATCATGCACTCCAAGTGTCCTTGACTTAGTTCATGTCTTTGCAATATACGATTCAGATCTTTCCAGCCACAAGTTCATGTCTTTGCAATATACGACTCAGATCTTTCCAGCCACAACATCCTTCTTTAACCATTTGTGACGAATTTGCTCAAAAAATTTCCTAGTTTGAAGGAAATAATGGAATCGAAATTGGATTATTTAAATTTTTTTTTTGCGAGGCCCCCTCAGGCGCGAGGCCGTCGGCAGTCGCCGACACTTCCGCCGCAACTGAATTTGGATTTTGTTATCATATCATGGTTGTTTGTCGAATTGTTTCTCAGTCGGATGGTTTCAATGTCTATAAAGCACAAGCAAACAAACATTCATCTTTACATATCTGTGGCAACTAACCAGAGTATCTTAAGTCTATCTTTCATTACAAGCAAATCAAAGGTCGACTTAAGTCTTATTTCGTCTTCTAGCAAGTTGTGGAATGATCTCCATATGAGCAGTTACTCATGTTTTTCACTCCAAGGTAAACCTTTTCCACATCATATTGATCTTTTTTCAAATCAAATGAAATTTTTTCAAATCAAATTAAACTTTGCAAAAAAAAACTTATACCACATTCACACTTGCCTGGTTAACCAGGTGAAATGAAAAAATTCATCGTCACCGTTCATACCTTAACCGTGATCAAGGGCCAAGTTTACCAAATCAGGACACGATTTTCCCTTTTTTTTCACTTGATTTTTTTGAATAATTCATTATTTAAATTTGTATTAAAACAATTGAGACGGATACATTTTAATTTTTGATTTAATTTGCTTTTTATTGTAAAATTCCAACTTTTTACCAAAAGGTACTTACTAGTAATAACCGCGGTTAACGTTCATGAATTTTTCATCAAATTGAGATTAAATTATATGTCATTGGTAACATTTTCTAAATTTTTGTGAAAAGAAATTTGTATGAGTAACTGTTTCTAGCAATTTTCTCGAGCTAAGTTTTAGATGATCTATTACTTAAAAAAATAAGCTCGATTTTGTGTTATTAGTTTTAAGTTTAAAATGCTTTCTTCATTAATTTTAAGTAACTTTTTACTAGCTCCGGGAGCAAGAGCTTAATTTTAAATCTTAATTCCTGCAATCAATTTGCATTTTGCTAATATATTTAATTTTTGCATCGTAGTATGTTTCATATAATTTTATCGAGGGCCATACTTTTTACAGCCCTGAATATATCATTTATTGTTATTGTTCCATATTTGTGTATATGAGTTAAATGTTTAAGTACCTTTTGTCTCAATAAATCATTTGAACTTGAACTTGTAAAATTTTTATTTGTTTACGTTTTAAATTTGTCAAAAAAAAAAAAAAAATCATTTCCCTGGGATTTTTTTGAATTTGGAGATGCCACCTGCCGAGTTTTTCGGTTAAACTATTTTTTTAAAAACTAGCAAATCTTTTCCATGCAAGAAAAAAAAAAAAACTATCCTGGTTAGTGCTTAATCAGCATTCATCTGGTTAACCAGGCAAGTGAGAATAGGGTATTAGGGATGTTTTATCAATGTCTGGTTAAATTGTTCTGAATCGTAGGATAACCATACGATAAATAATGGGTGCTATTCTTGATTCCGTTACGCTTTGTCGGAAAGCATTTTTCACGAGGAAGCAAACTTTTCTATTGATTCAGAGAAATCGATACATCTGTCATTTCTGTTACACAATCCGATAAATTTGTTACTATAGTTTCCGCGTATAATTTGACAGTTTTAACATCCCTGACACCGAAGTGACGTTCATTTTTACGTGGGCTGCTATATAAATATATTTCTGGTCTAGGCAACACTAATGTCAATAGCTAAAATCTGGCACCACCATAATAAAGTTTGACATTTTTTAGCATAAACGTACTCAGAACGTTTTGACGTACGACCATCATTTGTGTTGTTTACAGTGACTTGAAAAAATCAATTTGGCAAAAAAAAAATGGAATTAAATCGTGTACATTTTCGTGCGATCATTTTTCACAACTTTCGACGTGGCGATGAGGCACTGTGAAAAACTGGTTTAATGAATTCAATCGTGGCCGACCCTCGCTCAAAGACGAATTCCGTGAAGGTCATCCAAAAACGGCCGTTGTGCCAGAGAACATTGATGCCGTGCGTCAACTGATAATGCAAGATCGTCATGTGACATACCGTGAGATAGAGGAATCCTTGGGCATTAGTTCCACTCCAATACATTCGATTTGCATGAGCACTTAGTTGTAAAAAACATTTGTTTTCGTTGGAAACCCCATAATTTATCAATCGCTTAAATTACACAGGCCTGCAAATTCGACACTTTTTTTTTCCTCTCTTGAATTTTGAAGCCAATGATGGTGGTTTGGGACCTCCTAATTACGAATCTGAACTTGGTTTCTTTCCATCACGTCAGAATTTTGAGATATTCCAGTTTTCGTAACCTCAAAAATAATGGAAAATCGTGTGTCTTTCACTGTTTTTTTTTAATTTTCTCAAAATTCAGACGTGATTGAGCAATTCTGTAAACGGATTTGGGCTTAGCATCAAAAAATACATTAAAAAGCACTCTCGTAATTTTAAGAGGGGTACCCTTGTTCGTCTGTGCAGCATTTGAAAACTTATTAATTCAATCGTTTGTGCTTACGGACTCTTCAATATCACGCCTAAAATACTCAACATATTTAAACCATTCTTGCACCATATATTTTTTTGGTGCTTCCCGTACGATCTAGATAGTTGCTATCCATAATATTCATCCAGATATCAAGTTTCATAATGCAGGTAAAGTAAGTGTAAATTAGTTTTATTTTTTTTATTTTTTTTTGTTTTGGTATGTTTTCTTTATTTACCGAGCGCACCGTACTTTCATTCAATTAACCCTATTATCAAGGCAAATCTGTCGGAATATCAGGCGGATATATGCTGCTAATATGGTTTCAATATATCTACTGGTGCGGGTGTAGGAGCGACTCAAATAAAATTTTCAATTATTTAGAGATTTTTTGTATGAGGGGTACAACACTCCCTTGTCTAATCGATCCCATATTTGTTGTAAATGTGTTGGACCACCAAAAAACATCTGGTGTAAATATGGTTTTGATACGTTTAGTAGTATAGGCTTGGTAGTCTTGTATATACAAAAAAGGCACATAAGTAAAACTTAATTCACTGAAAATTGTGACGTGTGGAATTTTTTCAATATTTTTCTCGTAATCAGTACACTTAAATCTATAGAAATCTATATATATAGAAACGAAATGGTGTCCGTATGTAGCTTATGGACGCGGAAACTACACGGTCGATTTACACGAATTTTTTTAAAATTGTTTCTTATGGTCTGTAGAAGGTTATTAAGGGGGTGAGATGCTGCTGAGGGGGACGGGAGTTGCACCCCCCATTCAAAAAAAAAAAAAAAAAAAAAAAAAAAATGCTATATCTCTGCACTTATAAAAGCTATGATTATGAAAGTTGGTGAACTTATGCATAATGTATCTACCATTCACAATGCAAAACTTGGGGGATATTAGGTGTGTGAAAATTGAATCCTCTTTACAAAAAATATACAAAATATTATATTTCTTCAAACATGTCAGATATCGTTATAAATCTTGGTACATACATGGTTGTATATTCTATCTACCATTCACCTTGAACAATTTGGGGGGGAGAGGGAAGGGGGAGTTGCAACTTTCATACAAAAAATATATAAAATGATATATCTCTGTAAATATGGGAGCTATGATTATAAAAGTTGATACATGGTTCTTAAAATCCTTGGTGATTGGAAGAGAGGGACGATGGAGATGGACTTCATATGTAAAGGCCATCGGAAACGGGCGAACGAAGTCGCAACCAGGCCAGCTAGTCGCTTTTTAAAACTTTGAGAGGAAAACCCATGCAGGACTGTGTTATCAATGGAAAAATTAATTTTAATAACTCACTGTAAACAAATAGCACTTGTACATCAAAACGTTGTGAGTACGTTTATGCTAAAAAATGTCAAACTTTATTATGGTGTTGCCAGATTTTAGCTATTGACATTAGTGTTGCCTAGGCCAGAAATAAATATATATATATATAATTCCGCAGTATAGATATTTTTCGGTATTTTCGTTCCGTAAAATTTTTGTGTCGGAACGACAATAATAAGTTAAAAAAAAACTCAACATGACAACATGACTCAACAAAACAATTTATTTTATACAGTATAGGATCTACTTTTGGATAAATAACTCATCAGAATAAGGAAAAAAAATTATCAAACTAAAAATACTCAAAATGAAGAGAAAAAATGTGGAGTGTTGTATGGAGCATAGCGTTTCAATTGCCCCATATGTTTATTCATATGGAAAAAATGTCGCTTTCACATCGGCAGATTCGTCATGGCTCCAAAGAAAGGCTATTTTATTCATTTCATAGTTACAAAAAGCTTGAATTTTTACAATTGGTTGCTGTTGACACTTCTTATTTTTTTTTATCCCTTATCATCTGTCAAAATGTTAGGGATGTTCTTATTTCAGGGTTCCCAATATTATTTTTCGATATTCCTATACCACCGGAATCAAAAATAGTAATTTTCATATCGAACGATATTTCTTTCCGCGAAAATTTCCTTATCGAACAGAATCAATAATAGCACCCAATATTAATAGCCGTATTAACGATCTTATAACATCGTTGTAAATGTAAAATCGTTTTCTAAATAAAAATTTCTTGTTTATGTTCTCGTTGCTCTTTGCAAGTCTAAATGCTCTAGATCGTAAACACACGGCTATAAACGGTTTTGAAAAAGTGTTCCCAATCACACATGAGAAAAGGCAAATCAGTCACAATTGGCCAAATATTTAAAATTCTAGTGAATTGATTTGAATCTCTTGTACAGGAATACTTAGGTTATACTTATAATTAATTTAACATGGCTTAGAGGCAAATTATTAACATAGTTTTAACTTTGTGCACATCTACACACAAATACCTTTCTAATGGTGTATAAGTCAAAGTCGTACTCCATTTTTAACAAGGGTCAGAAGTTTTTGTCCTGCGTATTAATATATTGATATACATTTCGAAAGAATATTTTCTGAATCAATGCATCTGTTGGCATCCCGATATAATCAAAATCTGACCAGCAAACAAAACTAAATGTCAGCGCTAATTTATCTCTTTTTTTAATGATTTTCAAGAGCTGCAGATTGGAATTTGGGTGAACCCACATGGACTGGACGCATGCGTTTAGTTGCTAAGGGAACCGCTGTTAATCTTAAATTAGAAGATAAAACATCTGGTGCATTATTTGCTAACTGCCCCGTTGATACATATCCTGGTGTGGCTATCGAATCAGTATCAGATAGCTCACGTTATTTCGTAATACGTGTGCAGGACGATAATGGTAAGGAAAAAATGCTTCTGAAATGTTTATCATCTAAATATAATCTTTTTTCTACATTGAAATGCATACATAGGTCGCTCTGCATTTTTAGGACTTGGTTTTGGTGATCGCTCAGATTCATTCGATTTAAATGTAGCGCTGCAAGATCACTTTAAATGGGTGAAAAACCAAGAGCAAATCGAAAAAGAAAAAGCTGAACCTAAGCAAGAATTAGATCTTGGTTTCAAAGAAGGCGAAACGATTAAAATAAATATGAGAATAACTGTAATGACGATACGCTTTCATACTTTTATAACGATCATATATGTAATGTCTATCTTTCTGTTTCATAACATAGAAAAAGGATGGATCAGAAGGTTCATCACGCGCTGCTGCTAAATCAAAATCATCGACCGGTTTCTTGCCACCACCACCAGGTGGATTAGGAAAAATTGCACCACCACCAGCCAATGCTGCGGGAAGCAGCATGCGAAGTCCAGGCACATCACCTGCACATAGAGCACCAGGTGCTGGCACTGAATGGGGTGATTATGCTTCAGCAGGGTAAGTTTATTGATGCAATTTTATATGGAACAAAAAATAAAATGGTATTTATTTTAGCTCAAATCAAGCACAACAGCCAAATGCGACACCAACAAATTCAAACTGGGTGCAATTTTAAAACACCAACAACTTACTTACCAACAGGACAAGCAAATATACACATGATAAGAATTTCTAAATTAATATAACAAGAAAATAAAGTTTAAACTGCTGAAAGCATACAATGCATTATTGAACATCAAATACAAAACGAGAAAGTAAGCACATACAATATACATATGTAACTAGCTGTATATGTTTACTGTTAACATGTAATATAAAAATTTCAACTTTAAATTTAAAATTTACATCTAGAAAATTATAAGAAAATAAACGATTAAGATCATTTAAATCTATGCATAAAAGTCAAAGTGGCTAAAATGGAATATAAATTAAAAAGGACAGACATTGTTGCAATGTATTTTTACATAATAACGATAAAAAATCATTAGCGAAAGTTATTGAAAAATATATAATAGTAAAACAATTAAATATCTAGTAAAATATTTTGTTTTGTTATGGGACAGCAAATATGATTTCCATTTATATACATCAAGTAAAAAAATAATATTATTTTAGCATGCAATAGTTTTGATTTTCATCAAAATAAATAAAAATATTTTCGTACTTACATTCTACACAACAAAACTAAACTAATACACATACTGTAAATTGTTGCTCAGATATTTTATTTTTTATATATTTTTTTCATGAATTTTTTGTTCACAGAAATCCAACAAAATAAAATAAATTTTACTAAATGGTACTTGAGAGTGAATAATACTTAATTTGACGCAAATTTAGGGTTCACAGGGGGGGGGGGCAAATCTATTTGAATAGTATTCTATATCGTTAGCCTTTTAGTTACTTGCAATTTTTAAAGCCTAGATTCCAATGCACGTTTAAATGTAACAGCCGTTTATTTTGAAAGTAATTTTAGTTCAAATTTGAAGTTTTATCTATCTAATCTGATTTACATATGACTAATATTTCAAACAGAGTTGCTTTGAAATTGAAGTAGATTTTTCTTTAAGATTTATACAAAATAACAAAAGATTAATCGAACTTAAGTCATTTAATTTGCAAGGATTGATTTTCATTTAAAATTTACAAGCATATTTTGACACCATACATAATTATAATAAAATTCAGAATCAACTAAAAGCGGATTTCGCTTCGTCATTCTTCAGACAACTCTGTGATTAAATTGAGCAATGGAAAATACGCAATTACACAGCGCACTCATTTATATAATGCAATCTTATAGACTGTTTCTACCGCAGATTTAAAAAGTGATTTAATGCAGTTTCTGGATTTAGCGCTAAATCTGGGCGTTGACCCCAGGATTTACCATATAAAATTAAATCTGAGATTTAAAGTTAAATCTGTGCCTAAATCTCAGCAAGGCTACAGATTATGGCAAATTTTGACCTAATGACACCCCTGGAACTTTGACAGTTGGCTTAAACACTGTGTTTAGACAGTCTAATATTAAAAAGAAAATAAAATACAAGTTTAATTTTTGTGCTTCTGACATTTACTGACAGAAATAAATCTATTTTGGCCGGTGGAAACGGGTAGGATATAACAATATGATTTACTTATCTAAGCAGAGCTAAATCTATGGTGGAAACAGGCTATTAGCTGCAGTGTAATTGGTGAGGCACCAACCCTGACAAGCCAAAAAAAAAATCTTTCATGGGTGTTGTAGTTCCGAGAAATTTGGAAAATATTTTTATATTGTGTTGGTTGTAGTCAAGCCAAAATTGGCTTAGTTTTGTTCTACGCTGACACCCTTGATTTAGATGGAAAGCAACACTTCTTACTATGTTATAACGCTAAAGAATATTTTGGTACCCGCCTTAATAAAGTTTTAATAAATTCTTGGGCAACTTTAAAAATAAATGGCTTAAATTATTTCTTGTTGTTTTTTTGTAAATCACTAAACATAACACTTGAAATATAAACGTTTTTCATAACAACAAAAAAACATTCCGTTGAAAAATAAGATATTTTATGTATTAATATTTTGCAAGCATAATTTTAAAACAGATTTTCATTTGACATTTTACACAATTTCAGCTAAATAATTTTTCAAATCAAATATTTAGTTTAACATGTTTTTTTTTTTAAATATTTTCTTTATGTGCGTTTTGGGCGGCATGGCACATTGTATATGTACATCATTAACATAAGCTTATTTAATAAAAAAAGAAGAAAATATTTAATAATTGAGGTGTGGAAGTACCAAAGACATAAGACTTGTCACTTATGCTTTTTTATAGTCGTAAAACAAGGTACTTATGCCTTTTCGATAGAATAAAAGCTTTTCCAAAACAATTACGTATTTATTTGTTTTTTAAATAACTTTTTAATATAATATTAATTTTAATTAATTTTCCAATGTATTATATATAAATTACGTTATAAAATTTTATGAAAAAAACTGAATTATTCATTGCTTTATTAATAACTCAAAACTAGCAAAATGGTACTTAGTGCCATTGGTACTTCCACTGTTCAATTATTTCTGTAGCAGGTGTTTATTAAAATAATCTACTTAATAGTACAGTCATTTGGTAGTTTTACCTGGAAAGTTTTGCGGGATTTCTGCAAATGAGTTATTTTATAGATTTCGATGTGCTCTTTCAGAATTTCAACTTTGCTACCTCGTATCGTGTTCGCTCGAGCCGCCATATTGGAAAAATGGCGTCAAAAATCAGTTTTTTACAAATATCTTTTTAACGATTATATTTAGAGGAAAATTTTTTAGGACAATATTGTAGCTTATAAAATTTTCTATAAAAATGACCTTCAAATTGTTTTCGTACGACTTATAACTCAGGAGATATCTTTATTCAAAGTTTTAGAAAAATTAGTAAATTGTGAATGCCACTTATGAGTAGGCACAGTGATGTGTCAAGCTTATAATTACGATAACTTATGAACGGTGAGCTGCACGTTTAAAATAAAAACATTTATTTATAGGGAATAACATGCGCTACAAGTAACATATTATTTTTTTTTCATATCACCTATAGTTAAGGAGATATTTTTCCCACAAACCTAAAATTTTGAAAAAAAACGTTTTTTCAAAATGGCTCCTAAACGGTTCGTCCTAGAAAAAAAATTTTCAATGCATTTTGTAGAACGTTCAAATCCCTATAAGAGTCTTTTCGAGCTGTTTTTTCGTCAGACTTACCCTTCATGAGATATCGCGACTTGAAAATCATTCAAAATTGAACATAGTAGGGCGCATAGAACAATATTCAATTTTGAATGATTTTCAAGTCGCGATATCTCATGAAGGGTAAGTCTGACGAAAAAACAGCTCGAAGAGATTCTTATAGGGAATTGAACGTTCTACAAAGTGCATTGACAATTTTTTTTCTAGAACGAACCCTTTAGGAGCCATTTTGAAAAAACGTTTTTTTTCAAAATTTTAGGTTTGTGGGAAAAATATCTCCTTAACTTTAGGTGATATGAAAAAAAAATAATATGTAGCTTGTAGCACATGTTATTCCCTATAAACAGATGTTTTTATTTTAAACGTGCGACTCACCGTTCATAAGTTATCGTAATTATAAGCTTGACACATCACTGTGCCTACTCATAAGTGGCATTCACAATTTACAAATTTTTCTAAAATTTTGAATAAAGATATCTCCTGAGTTATAAGTCGTACGAAAACAATTCAAAGGTTATTTTTATAGAAAATTTTATAAGCTACAATATTGTCCTAAAAAATTTTCCTCTAAATATAACCGTTAAAGAGATATTTGTAAAAAAACTGATTTTTGACGCCATTTTTCCAATATGGCGGCTCGAGCGAACACGATACGAGGTAGCAAAGTTGGAATTCTGAAAGAGCACATCGAAATCTATAAAATAACTCATTTGCAGAAATCCCGCAAAACTTTCCAGGTAACATCATTTTTTGCTCCCAAATGATTGTACTATAATTACAAAAAAAAAAAAAAAATCAAACAAAAAAAAAAAGTCCGTTGCTGATTTACATAATATATAAACATATATAATATATTTACTACAGAAATCAACTTATAATGGAATTAATTAAAAATAAAGCTAATTTTAATGCAATTTAATTGATTGTTAAGTTTACAATAAACAGCTTTGTTAGGTTTGAATTTATGAATGTGGCATTTAAATGCAAAACTCGCCTTGATTGGGAGAAAAATGATAAGATATTATTGCCGTTTTCAAGTAGAAAGGCCCTAACTCATGTTTTGTTTTTTCAATTTTACAGAATGCGGAAAAAACTGCATAAAAGCTTTAAAACTTCAAATAAAATAAAAATTTTAATACAGTCAATTAATGTTGATATGTAGTTAATTCCCTAATAGTCCAGTCATTTGGTTCTAAAAAATTAGGTTTCTCCGGAAAGTTTCCCAGAATTTTTGTAGATTTTGATGTTTTCTTTCCGAACTTCAGCTTTGTCAACTCGTATATTTGTCGCTCGCGCTGCCATATTGGAAAAATGGCGCCTAAAAGCAGTTTTTTTTTTTTGACAACCAGCCTTGTCATCTAATTCGCTTTCGACTCGAACTAAATCGATCATCTAATTCGATTTCGATTTAGTTCGAGTCGAAAGCGAATTAGATGATAAGGGTGAATATCTCGATAAAGGTTACCTCTAGAGAAAACTGCTTTTCAATAATTTTGTAGCTTATAAAATTTCTTATGACTCTGAAGAAAAACTGGCTGGAATATGGAATTGTATTATGACGAATAAATTTGCATATTTAGTAGATAAGTAAAGTTTTGCATCTACTCGCCACAAATAATTATTTTCTTAAGAAAATAAATAGTTTTGGATACAAATAAATTATTACTACTAAAATCTATATTTATTTCTTTACTTAACATGTTATATTTTTATTTCAATTATAAAAACTAAAACATAAATGAAATAAATATAAAATACAGCAGAGTCGAAACTCGCTCTGCAAAACGAAATGATTTTTTTCTTAACATCGTTCTTTCAAGAGTCCATACATTTTATGCTAAAAATAAGTGTTATCTTCTACCGACAAGGACTATCCTTCTGATTTGTCAGCAAAAGACCAGCCCCCGTTTACTACTTAGTAACGTCACACAAGAAATTATAAGATTTTTTTGTAGATTCGAGTAGATTCTCTACATCTGGTATAATAAGGATGAATACATCGTTTTGAATTTTTTACTTGTTTTTGCCCATCGTAAGGCTTTACAATTCCTAGTGTATGTGTGATGTTTCGTTTGATTATCCTCATTAATTCGCACATTATAAACGTTTTTAAAATATTTTGCTTGTATGGGATGTGCATACTGTTGCTTCTTTTTAATCTACCCTGTAGTTCGGCAGCATTAATCAAATAAATAATCAAAATAATCATTAGTACTGAACTACCGATTACGTTAGCTACTGGTAGCCAGTACAAGTCCATTGCCTATTTACCGACAATGTGTTTGACTGTGGAATTTAACACAGCGATCTCATTGAAAGGGACCGATCGGCGAAACTATGCACTACCTTTCGCCAGCCAATTCGCCGACCAGCGTGACTTTACATTACTGTTCACCGACCACTTCACTATTGAAAAGGGATTAATGAAATCGCTTGAGAAAAGGGGTTAATGAAATCGATAGAGAAAATGGGTTAGTGAAATCGATAAGAAAAAGGGAATGCATTTTAGGTATGCACATATGTATAAATTTGTACATGAACTTCAAACATATAAATGTACATGTACAATAGTTCTAAATTAAAAGGTACACAAATTTTAAATTATAAAAAATAAAAGCAGATCGCTTATATACTAGTAATAGCAGCAAAACAATAATTCCTTATGAAGTCTCTGCATAAAATACTTCACCAGATATTTCCATAATGGTTTCTGGAAATTTGAAGCAGTAACAATTAAAATGAGTTGTTAATTACTAATAAAATTATTATTTGCTAACTCACCCTTGAGACCAGCATTGGCATTTGTTTGAATTATACTAATAATTCTTTCGGGTTATAAATTAAATTAAAAATTTAACAAGAAAACAGAAAACCCCTAAATTTTAAAGGCCAAAAAATAAAATTTATGCTTATTTAATTTTTTGGCTTATCCTTTATTTCATTACCTTTCGCTAGTGAAGTGACTGAACAGCAGTGGCCGGTGAATTCACTAGTGTATCGGGGGCACTCGCCACCATTTCTAGAATTTGTGAAGTTTATAGCTTATGTACTACTATATATATAGTCAGGGTAGACAAATTTCCATTGGTGTTTAAACTAATGATACCATAACCACTTTCTCCAAGTTTATTTTATTTTTTACTAAAGTGAAAAAAATTTATACACTTTTCACTGTTAAATTTATTCATTCTTTTTTTATTTATTTTGAAAATATTTTATGTAAATATTGTACAATAACAATTTTATTCAACGAAATCTTTTTAGATGATGAGATGTTATAATGAAATAAAGGAAATAAAAAAATGTAGGCTTATTATTTTTTTCAATTCAATTCAATTCAATTTAATTTATTAATATATTACAAATGGTTAATACATATAATAATAATTCAAAGTGTTCAAGAAATATAATCAAATTTTTTTACAACAAAATGATATAGATTTCTCAAATTGTGTTTTTGGTATTGATGTCGACTTGGATCGACAGGATATTAAAAATATTAATTATTTATGAGTATGTAAATGCAATTCCATGCCGCTTTCAATGTGAATAATTTCTATACCATAACAGACTGTTTTAAGTTGTCATAAAGCAAATGGTATTTATATATAATATTTATAAACTCAACTTCTAAGTAATGGGAAAATTGAAGTAGCAACCCTAAATTGATTCCAAAGTGCATATTTTTCATCACCATCATTTTTCCTTTAGCTTCTTTTGTTGTTTGGATTTTTTCTTCGTTTTGGGTTTTGTTTGGTTTCGTTTGGGTTCTGTGGGTAGTGCTACCTTTTCAGGCTCGCATCGAAGAGGAGGAACTAAAAAGTCACCAAAAGTACAACGCTTATACATTTTCCGTAAAATCACATCTTTCATTATGGTATATGGCATAATTTCTTCTGATAAAAGGGGCATTATCTTGTATAGATGTTTTCGCGGATTATATTTTCCATCTATAATAAATTTTTCTTTTTCATGGATGATCCTTATTAGTTTTTTTTTTGTGCCGTTTTATAATACGATATCTATTCTGTTGATACTTGACTTTAAAAGTATATTTAGTGCAAATACATTTTCTTGGCAACCTGTAAGTTTTAGTTAGTAAGTTATAAACAAATTGTATTTGATTGCCTTGAATTTGTAGTAAATTATGCTTTGCAGAAGGCAATTTAACCATAGCCAAATTTGAGGCAGCACCCTTCTTACATAGCTTAACAAAAGTTTGCATTATAATACCATAGCATTCAATATTTTTAATGCGCGTGACCGTGTGACCTTTAGACCTTGCCAATGATATTTGTATTAAAGGATTTTTTCTGATGTCCTTTGCATTGCGTATTTTGCAAGAAAAATTAATTTTTTCTATAATTAAATCAAATATTTTACTTGAAGATGCATTGGAACACTCGAAAACTTCCTGCAAACATAGATACATTAAATTTTTACTGTGAATATATGTGTATTTGTTTACTATTTCTTTAATTTTCTCTTTTGAAAGACCATCGCCAGATTTATAACCCAATTTCGTAAAAAACTGGGCAACTTTTTCTGCCACTAAATACTCTGGTAATTTTGAAGAAAATAATGGTTCCGTTTGTTCAAGGTCAGCTGTTAATATGGCCCTCTTTGTTTTAAGTTTAACCAATTCTGGATGTTTCAAATTTATTGCGACAATAGTATACAAGCCCTCAGTTTCCTCACGTACAGACAAAAAACGCTGATCCATCATTTCTTTAAGAAAGTTAGAAAGTTTTTTATATATAGTCTTTTTCAAATCGATACGCTCCTGTGCCTCTGGTACAACGTAAGTACGATAAAATTTACTGACCAATAGAGGTAGCTGCATAGTTTTCCCATTGTTCCTTAGCGCAGTTAAAAATGCATTTCTCAATATCGATTCTGGTGAGAGAGCAGGTAAAACTTCATGTGGCAAATTGGGCGAAAGTTTTGGCAAATCTGCAGACTTAGCTGTAAGATTCACTTCGGGTACATTCGTCCAAAGTTCATCCCCTACAAAATGCAACATTCTAACAGCAACTATACGATTATCAACCGCCCTATTAAGATGATCACTGCACTGTGTCAAAAAACCAACACCTACTGCTACATCACTTGACGCCAGATATATTGCGACTAATTGTCCTTCATTATAATTTCCGTACATATTCATCCCCGGACCCTGTGGAGCGATATTTTGTAGCGTGAGATGAGAACCATTTAATAGTTTTGTTAGCACATTGGGAAAAGTAGTAAAGTAGGGCAAAATATCAGGTACTAGCCTTACAGCGTACAGTGTTGGTACCAGCGTATTGTCGCCAATTTCGAAAAACATTGGCTGTTTTCTAATATAGAAAACGCAAGTTTTGCATTTGCCGTAAGTACTTAACCTTGATTTGGATACATTTTCACTTGCCGGCAAAAGTTGTTGCAGTTGCTGAGCATTTAGGTGAGGAAATAACGTTTCAATGCGGAGCCGCAGCCGCTTGCTATCTGTCCGTCTTAGAAGTTGATAACATTTGATTTCGTAGGGCTTCAGGAACATTTTTTCTTTAACTAGAATCTAATTACTAGATCAATTATTTTTACAAAAAGATGAAAAATAAGCTATATCTACCAATTTCCATCGACAAAATGTTAGTCCAATTTCTTTTAGATTGATGGGGATGAGGATCGTTTGGTGGATAATTAATACTTAATGAGTAAGGGTGGGATCACAGAAACTAAGTTATTGCAATATATCGATGCCGACGACTTTGAAGCCATACTGATTACTTTTTTGTAATTTATACCCTACACCCAGGGTATATTCAATTTGTCCTTCGATTTGTAACGCAAAAAAGGAGGCGTGGCAGGTTTAGAAAAGTATATAGAGTAATTTAGGTAATGTGGTTACCTTTTTCTTTTTTACCAATTTCTACCAAAGTAATGGTAGTAGGTAAGCTTGGTCAATTTATTTGTATTAGTTATTCTATTGTCTTTACTATTTGATAATTTGTATACTAAAATATTAACATTTTCAAGCGTGAGGCCAGTTAAATTGAAAGTACCTAAAAATAGCTGAAAAAGAAAAGTGTCGGGTAATGTGGCTCACCCTGCCCATTTCCTAAAGAAGTACCGTTATTCGCAAATTTTGTTGACTAAAAGTCGAGTAGTAATTTTTAAGATTATATTTGCTATGAAATAGCTTTATATTCTTATTAAATAATATTTTCTGGTAAGATAAACCAAATTCATACTACCATGTGAATAAGTAAGAAGGGTTATCGAATCATACGTAAAATAGTACTCCACATTACTCAAACTCGGGTATCCTACACATGCAATTAGCTTTTTAAGGTGTAATAGTAGTCAAAGTTGATATACGGTATATAATATGGGGTAGTCCACATTACCCGAATACATCACGTTTTTGAAAAAATCATTGATTATATAAAAGAAATGTAAAATCAGACTTGCTAATGCATTTTTTCGTTGAATAATAGATCCACAATTGCATTAGAGTTATTTGAATTTTAGAAAACTGAGTTCTGAGGAAGTAACTTAGTTATTCACCAAGTACTACAAATAAGTTAACTTGACCTCACAGCATATGCTAAGAATTTCACACGAATAATTAGCATTATAGAAAAGCCAAAGAGCGTAAAGAATATGTTTTTCGCTTTTTATTGTGCACAAATAACCAGAATTGTTGTGCAGTCTTTAATATGAGAAATAAAATGGTGCACCACATTACCCGCATAGTCCACATTACCCTAAATTACTCTATATTCTTGATAAGCGTCACCTCCTGAGTCGATATAGCCATATCCGTCTATCTAGCTGTCTGTCTGTGGAAATATTCCTTACGGGAAAACGAAGCAAGATAAGTCGATGAAATTTAGTACAGTGGCTTTGCCGTAAAAGTTAGTCGAGGGATTGAAAGTGAACAAAATCAGTCAACGAACACGCCTACCGCCTATACAAAAAATATATTCAAAATGCAATAATAAGAGCAAAATACTCATAAATACTAAAAATAGTAAGTACAAGCTCTGATCTAAAACTAGGCGAGTTCGGACAAGAGGGCGTGGCACCTCCCATATAAGCAAAAGTTTCGAAAAGCTCTACTGAAAGCGTTTTTAGAGATAACCCAACCATCAATAAGTGTGGTTCTGACTCTGCAGTAGAAAAATGGAGCATTATTGACTGGCATGCTGAATTTAAATGTGGTCATACAAGCACTAATAGTGCTAAACGCTCTGTTTGCCCAAAATTGCCTGGTGTAAAGGAAAATATAAAACAGTCCAAAAAATAGTTTTAAAATACCTTAAAATGAAAATGTCTGAGATAGCTGACAAAGATATCAGAAGTGGTATGTTTATAATTTTGCATGATCATTTTGACATACAAAAAAATACTTGCAAAGTATGCCGCGTTTGCTCTTTTCCCAAGACAACGCAACGTGTCACAAGTCGATAAAAACGATATTGAAAATAAATGAATTCCATTTCGAATTGTTTTCCCACCCACCCTATTCTACAGATTTGTCTCGCAATGACTTTTACCTTTTCGCAGACCTACAAAAAATTGGTCACTGGAAAAAAATTTGGGTCAGATGAGGAGGTGGTCGCCAAAAAAACAACTACAGTCGACGTCCAATAATACGAATTATATAATGTCAGGCCTATTCGTAAAATCGAAAAATTCGTATTATCGCAACGAAATTTTGGTCCTTTTTTCTTTTATATTGTGACATATCGTCGGTTTAGAGATAAAACTCATTAACTCGAATATATGTTTTGAGAGAAAAACATCAGTTTAGGAAAAAATTTTTATGAAAAATAGGAAATTTATGAATTTTTTTTCTGAGTAATATGGTACGGAAACGGAAAACACCATTAGGGTATTTCTTAAAACGTGTAAAAGCCTCGAAAGCTCGTAAAACTGACAAAGTTCGTATTATTTTGACAACAATTACGAATTTACGTGATTTTTGAGGCATTTACACATTTTAAGGAATATCCTCAATATTTTGATAAAAAACAAAAAAATTTTTGATGGATAAAATATGGAAACTGAGCTAAACATACTACACTGTTAAGCTCAATTTCCAAAAAAAATACTTAATGAGTTTTGCCACTATAAGAAGAAATTTAAAGTAAAACACGCCAATTTTACCAGTTACAAAAGCATGATGTGACCGATTTGGCTAAAATTTGGCATTGTTGTATTACCGATGCGCGAGGCGCGAGGATTTTGCTCTGGTATTTCTTGTCAAAAACCAAGGTCGCATAATTGATTTTGGTGATTTTTGTAAATTTCTTAGAAAGACTTCTTTTCAAAAACTCAAACTTTTTTATCAGATTTTTCGAAACGTTTTATAATTTTTCTCCAAATATTAGAATAAAAGCATTTCGAAACGTTCTTAAAATTCTGAAAAATTTCCCACGTATTCTTTTATGCATTCTAGGCATTTAATGCTTAGCAAAAGAGCAAAGCCTACTAAGAAAAAAATCTCATTCGCATTATCAAACCGTAAAATTTACCGCTGTTCGTATTATAGAATCACGTGTGGAAGAAATATTGCATTCGTATCATTGGACATTCGTAATACGGAGCATTCGTATTACTGGACGTCGACTGTATTTTGAAGCCAAATAAAAATTGTCCTACAAGAAAGATATCGAAATATTAGAGAAGCGATGGATTGATTTATATACAGAATCAATTTTTACCAAAAAAAGTTGTTTTTTCTTCATTAGATCATGCCGATGTGTTAAACGTCACAAATAAATTGAGCTCAACCCAATTTTTCTTAAGTCGACTTAAGCGTTTATATAAAGTACACCAATACCTCGCTTTGCGTCGTTTCGTTTTGCGTTTTTTCGAAGTTGCGTCGCTGCTTAATTAGTACTAATTTTCACAGTGCGTCCTTAGATTTTCGAAGTTGCGTTGTTTTGGGTTCAAGTCATTAATGTTTTTTTGAAATTTTTTTTAGTTTTTTTTTTTCTAAAAGATGGCACCACATTTGTTTCTAATTCCGAAGAACAAAATTTAACCTCCAAACAAATTTCCAAAGCGATGTGTTTGATTGACGAAGCTATGGAGATTTTTTTAAAAAACGAGTCTAACAGCGGAATTAGTTTTAAAGTGTCCCAGGCTGTAGCTATTCATTTTTTTTGTGAAAGACAGTGAATAATTTTGATTTTGTTTTTCATAAATTAATTGAATAGTTTATTTTGTTTTAATTGAATACGTATTATTTTTGTTTTTTAAATGTTTACTTTGTTCAATTTTCTTTTTAAAAAGTAGTATTTTCGTAACCCTGGAACCTATCTTCGATCTTTAGATGGTTTGCTATAGAAAATCTTAATTCACTTTGCGTCGTTTCAATTTGCGTCGTGTTTTTTTGGAACGTAACCCCGACGCAAAGTGAGGTATTGGTGTATATGAATTTTATGATGTCATCTCAAAATCTTTATAACTGTAAAAATATTTGCAGAACATTTGAGAGCTAATTTTGAAGAATGGTAATAAATGATTCAGTTAGTAAAAACAAGCCGAACTATAAAAAACCTCACCTTTATTTGAAATTCATGGTGTGAACTTAAAATGATCACAACTGTGCAAAGAAAAATTGTATATGACTACACGATAGCGTATTTTGAGGCTGAAAAAAGTATTAAATGGCTCAGCTAATTGAACGGCGTAGATATTTTTCGAGTGTCCTGTACATACATACATTTTATTTTTTTGGTTAAGATATCTCCGAGAAAAAAACAAAAAAAAGTTATCGGTATGGCACAGATTTGGTTTTGAAGAAAAGTAGACTACCAGACCTGTTCCGTAATCCATGTGGCTTTAATTACTTTTCATTTCGGAAGCTTTTTGATGAAAATGGTGAGTCATACGATAAAAAGTGTGAAACCTCTTTTGTAGAGAATTACAGGTTCTACAAATAATATTGATTTGAATTTACGAAAAAGTGGCTGGTTAGGGAATATTCGATAAAATCGAATTTTTCGACTTTTTGCGGTTTTTTAAGAATATTTCCCAAGCGGTTACGTTTTTGTAAATGTAAATCTATATTTATTAGCTACCAACAATGAAAATACATTGATGGTCAGAGCTTACTGTTCAGTGTTTTAGAGTAAAACAACAATAAAAACACAAAAAACAAGGCAAAAATACACATAAATTGGAATTTTTGCATGTGCTGTGTTTTTCTTGTAGCTGTGATTCTCGTCTAATCTATGCTAAAAGTTAAATAAAGTATGCTTGCAGAATTCTTAAAGATGTCGGCAAAGCGTCTGATGAGGAATTGACTTATTATAGTCAATTTTGACCTGTGGTGGGTCCCGAAACTAGTAACGCAAACCAGCCTTCCGATACATTTTTTTGCTTTTTTATTTATGTGTATTTTTGCCTTGTTTTTTGTGTTTTTATTGTTGTTTTACTCTAAAACACTGAACAGTAAGCTCTGACCATCAATGTATTTTCATTGTTGGTAGCTAATAATGTAAATCATTATCTGTTCCAAAAACTAAAAAACTAGAAAATCTCAGAGAGCCAACTGATAAACATACGAATGCGCTTGCTACTTCGTTTTGTCTCGGCAAAAAACCTTGCAAACGAAGCGCTATGCAAAAATAGTATAATATCGATGACTCACAACGGCAAGGCAATGCATATAAAGGGAAAAAACAAAGAAATTGGAATTTTTGCATGTGCTGTGTTTTTCTTGTAGCTGTGATTCTCGTCTAATCTATGCTAAAAGTTAAATAAAGTATGCTTGCAGAATTCTTAAAGATGTCGGCAAAGCGTCTGATGAGGAATTGACTTATTATAGTCAATTTTGACCTGTGGTGGGTCCCGAAACTAGTAACGCAAACCAGCCTTCCGATACATTTTTTTGCTTTTTTATTTATGTGTATTTTTGCCTTGTTTTTTGTGTTTTTATTGTTGTTTTACTCTAAAACACTGAACAGTAAGCTCTGACCATCAATGTATTTTCATTGTTGGTAGCTAATAATGTAAATCATTATCTGTTCCAAAAACTAAAAAACTAGAAAATCTCAGAGAGCCAACTGATAAACATACGAATGCGCTTGCTACTTCGTTTTGTCTCGGCAAAAAACCTTGCAAACGAAGCGCTATGCAAAAATAGTATAATATCGATGACTCACAACGGCAAGGCAATGCATATAAAGGGAAAAAACAAAGAAATTGGAATTTTTGCATGTGCTGTGTTTTTCTTGTAGCTGTGATTCTCGTCTAATCTATGCTAAAAGTTAAATAAAGTATGCTTGCAGAATTCTTAAAGATGTCGGCAAAGCGTCTGATGAGGAATTGACTTATTATAGTCAATTTTGACCTGTGGTGGGTCCCGAAACTAGTAACGCAAACCAGCCTTCCGATACATTTTTTTGCTTTTTTATTTATGTGTATTTTTGCCTTGTTTTTTGTGTTTTTATTGTTGTTTTACTCTAAAACACTGAACAGTAAGCTCTGACCATCAATGTATTTTCATTGTTGGTAGCTAATAATGTAAATCATTATCTGTTCCAAAAACTAAAAAACTCGTAAATCTATATTATTTGAAGAATCTGTAGCTCTTTGCAAAAGCGATTCCAATACTTTTAATCGTTCGACTCACCGTTTTTATCAAAAACTTTATATTGCGCACAATTCGTCTAAAAAATTTGAGGATTTAAAAACGGAACCGTTCCAAATACTAAAAATTATAAAATCGTAACACGTAAAACTGTCAAAATTAAAGGAATACCCTAAATGAGAACGTTCTACGTGTAATCGCTCAGAAACCTTGTAAACTCGTAAAAAACGCGTTAAAGGGCGTTAAGTGCTGGTTCACACGACAAACTAAATTATCGGGCGATAGTACAATTTATAGACAAGCGGAGGGACTGCTACCCACCGCTTGCCTACAAAAAGTACTATCGTCCGACAATTTAGTTTGTCGTGTGAACCAGCACTAAAGCTATGGTAGCCTGTTTCCACCGGAGATTTAGTGGTTCACACAACAGCGCTTGCCTACGAATAGTACCATCGTCCGACAATTTAGTCGTGTAGGTGAACCAGCTCTTAAAATGAGATTAAGCTGCAACTCACCTCCGTCACCATGCATTAAACGTCAACTAAATGTGAAAATAGCCGTAAATCCCATTTTTAATCTTGGGTGGAATGTGTATTCGATACCTAAATTTTGTCTGATTTTCATTTTTTTTCTCCACAGTACATTATTAGGAACTCACCATTTCAGTTGTAGCTGTCAAACTGAATCAAACAGCTGATTTCGTTGAAATTTACTTACAACGCATCAAATTTCCTTTTTTAATATTTACAATACTTAGCTACTATCATATTCGGAATTTATATGCTTTATTAATTAAATTTAGAAGTTAAATATATATAATGTACACTTTGCTCCATGGATTCTACAAATACCTTACACAAAAAGACGAATACTGTGTTGTTATTCTGGGATTGGACAACGCAGGCAAAACGGTGAGATTAAGCATTTAGGATTATAGATGTTGATCTAAAAGTTGAGCTTAAATCAACACACATAATATGCTCTTGTTGCAGACATACTTGGAAGCGGCGAAGACGAAATTTACAAAAAATTACAAAGGTATAAGTCCTGCCAAAATCACAACGACTGTTGGCCTTAACATAGGTACAATTGATGTGCAAGGTGTGCGGTTAAATTTTTGGGACTTGGGTGGACAGCAGGAATTGCAGTCTTTATGGGATAAATACTATCAAGAATCACATGGTGTCATTTATGTGATAGATTCAAATGATAGGGAAAGAATGGAGGAGTCAAAGGAGATTTTTGGTAAGTAATGATTTATTGGTGGAATCATTTAGCCCTTTTATGGTCATCAATATAATCGATAATGCAATAAAACCGCTTGGACTAGGTCGCTGGATAAAGAAATCCAAGAATCGGCAAAGTCGTGGCAAGAGAAAAAAGTCATCGCAAAAGATCGTGACAAATGGAGACGTTTCATTTTGGTCCTATGCACCTTCTAGGAGTTGCAGGAGAATACATATATGAAAATTTGGCGAATTAAAGAAACGTTTATAAAGGACCAGACAACTCTAGGGTAGCCAAAAAATCATCCATCATGCATGAGGAATAATACAACTTTGCGTTAGTTCTAGTAAATGTCGGCGTAAGAGTGCAGTTTCTTTTCGTTCCCCGTTGAAATTGTTAACAAGCAATGGAAAATTGTCCAAGGACTACATGCGGATTGACTGACCGACTGTGGGGACTCAAAATTGTAGAGAACGAAACAAACAAAAATTTTTGTTAAGTTACTGTTTTCGTTGCAATATGCACAATTTAGAGTACCACCATACATTGTTTGTGTTATGCCATGAAAAAAACCTGATACATTTTAAAAAAACGAGATACATGAAATTCCATTTCAAATGTATCTGAAATTTGAAATGGCATTTGCCATGAAAAAAACCTGATACATTTTAAAAAAACGTGATACATGAAATTTAAAATTTGTTGCGGATATACAATGGACCCAACTGCGGCCTAAGTTATGATGGCAACTGCCATCTCTCGCGCTAACCTAGCCTAACCCTACTGCTGCAGTACTTACGCAGTATTGCATTTCTGAAAGCACCTATCATTTGACTATGTATTGTGTATTGTAAAAAAAATTGCACGATCAATAGTAATTAAGAAAACATTACTTTCTATTTAGATAAAATGATAAAAAACGATTTACTATCAGGGGTGCCACTCCTTATTTTGGCAAACAAACAGGATTTGCCTGATGTAATGGGCGTACGTGAAATTAAACCTGTATTTCAACAAGCAGGTGCTTTAATTGGTCGCAGAGATTGTCTCACTATACCAGTATCTGCATTAACAGGGTAAAATAAATTGCTTAAAATATATTTGTAATATTTTATTTTTAAACTTTACAACAGTGAAGGTGTTGATGAGGGCATTAAATGGCTTGTTGAAGCCATCAAAAGACATTCCATTGTACGTCCGCCGAGAGAAAATGATTGATAGCAGCGGCTTTAGTAATTTATAAAATCGAAATATATTTTATGTATACATTATTTTTTTTATTGTAAAATAATTCCAATCTCTACAATAATTATTAAATATTACATTTAAAAACTGTAAACGAAATATACAAATATGTATATTAATAAATGTACATAAGTACGTATGTATTTACACATGTTTTATGCAAAAGTATTAAAAAAAAAATACCTTAATTACATGTATGTATTTTCAAATGGTAATAAAACTTTTAAACTAATTTTTTCTCAATTTAAATTAGTGTTCCGTTCCGGAACGCTCGGCTAACTTCAAGCCAATTTTAACGCAATAAAAATTGTTTTAAAATATCACCTTATAGAAAATTAGCGAGCAGAAATTGTTTAATTACTTGAAACTATAATTATTGTAACCCCAATACATGAAAAGTTAGAACGCTCTGAATTTCAAATTGTGTTTTTATTATGTTTTCATGGCATTCAACAATAATGTGTCAAAATTTTTCGTAATGGTTCGTTTTTTGTCCATATATTACTATCTACATAAATTGGGTAGTTACGGTTTACACCTTGCGCTTTCACATATTGTTTCAAATGCTTGCTTTTATGTATGGTTTTTTCTTTATACACTCTTCAACAAAATTGTAGATATTAAGAAAAATCTTAAGTATACACGCAAGGGGGTATGTGTGGACTTTTGTCCAAATTACTTAACTCGATTTAAGTGAAAAAAGCAAATAACTTGTGCTTATGTGCTTTTGCGTTTTTCACGAAAATCAAGTTAAGTCCTTTTGTCAAAAGGCCACAGATATTTCAGCTCATTGGTGTATAGTCAGGGGCTGAATCGCCGCATCAGTGAACGTACAATTCGTGACAATCATGTATTTAGTAATGCGAAAAACATGTGAAACACATGATTTTATGTCATGAGTTGTACGTTCACGGATGTGTCGATTCAACCCCAGATAACTGACCACAGTTGAATTTTAGTTGAATTGATAACAACTAACGATCTTCTGCAAGAAATGATTTTTCAAGTTTTGAGAAATTTAAGAAAACCCCCGCATTTTGTGCCTAACCTCAAAATACTTTTTTCACACTTAAGACATGGTTTTACCCTTTTTTTCGTGCTACTATAATCTTTAATAAGATCTCTAATTATCGTATACTTATGGACATATGACTTGGGCCGTTCAAGTATTACATAACCATGTTAAGGGAGGAGGGGGTTCAAGATTTGATTATTTTTGTTTATACTAGTGGAAGGGGTCGATAGAAATCTTACGACAAAAATGTACAAAATTTTTAAATTTAAGCTGAAGTCTAGCCTTTAAAATTGATTTAAAGTGTAAATGTTCCGATGTGCGTTGCTTCACCTTATCTTGTAATAAATGGCGTGGCATCACGATTTTTTTAGACTGATATGTGTCCCGATGCATTTTACATAATATGTGCCAAAGCTCATGTATGCACATTACATAGTTTGAGAGGTATAACGCATATTGTTTTTAGGGGCTGGAACTAGAAGTCCGATTTTAAAAATGAAACTCAATTTTGAACCGCCATTTTATTACCATTTTTGTATAATTTTAATATTTTTTTTTTTTGCAAATTTTTGCAACTTGTAACACCCCTTCCATTAAGGATTTTATGGTATTATTTGATACCTTTCTAGCTGCTGAACACCACTTTTCTCGAAACTCTTTTGCATCCTTGGCTACTTTTTTTGTTGCTTTTATCTCCCTTTTGACCAAAACCCAGTAGCTTTCAATTGGAATGAGTTCTAAACAGTTTAGCGGATTTGCTTCACGAGGCACCAAAATCACATTTTTTTTTTTTTTTTTTTTTTTTTTGTACCACTAAAAGCCCATTTTACTATAAGGACAAGACGCTAGGTCTGGCAAAAAGAAAGTGGAAACCTGATGCTCTCGTAGAAAAGGCTTAAGTCTTTTCCAAGCATTCCTTAATATAGAATTTGGAGTTTAGTGTTCCAGTGGTTACAAAAGAATTGCTCCTTTTGCCACAACTGCAGATTGCTTGCTAAACCAAGAACTCACGAGGAAATTTTGACTCCTTTTTTGAATTGAACTTTTCGTCCACATTCCCCCGCCAGTCCAATGGCGCGATGTTTTGCCTCCATGTTCTCCACAGCATTTCTGTCAGAAACTTTTTGCACCTTGAACGTCTTCAAACCAGCCACCTTTTTGGCCTTGCGAGCTAAAAACTCGGAACACTCCAACATCTGTGCCAGTTTTCTGCATGAAATGTTGGGGTTCTTTTTTAAAATTGTGACGATTTTTTTCTTTTTGTTTTGCTCACGGAGGCGTTTTTTTCTTCCGGAACCTGGCTTTCAAAAAACATCCAAGTCTTCCTACCACTTTTTCAGAACTCTTGAAAAATATTTATTATTGACTTTCGAGTTGCTAGCTCCTTTACCATTTTTAAGTAAATATGACAAAATAAAAAAATTTTAAAACAATAATTTTAGTGCATTCATTGCAAAGCCTACTGCGAAAAAATTTTTAAATTGAGTAATTTAAAGACAAGTTATTGGATACAATGTATCGGACAATTTCATCGATCGCAGTCCTTACGTTAAATAGTTTTTGAGATATCGAGCACCAACAACCAAAAAGACTTAACCGACACCATATCAGATTTTTGTTTTTTGATAGAAATCGATAACTCGCGTCCATACGCCTCTTCTCTTCAAATTTCATAACTGTAAAAGTACCATTACGAAGTTATAGCGAAAGCAGTTTTGACTTACTATGCAAAGAAAATTCAAAAAAAGCTTATACTGTAAAATGTGTTTTTTGTCGGTTAAGTTTTTTTGGCGATTAAGGCTGATGAATTAATTTTTATGGGGGCGTGGCACTGCCCATTTTTTTAGCTTATGAGTATAAGCAACAGGTAAGAATATCTTTTCAAGTAAAAGTTTCAAACACTTTTTATGATCGAAGTTTTTATAAACTTTTATGCGAAAAGTTTTCATTTGTAAAATTTTTTGAATAAAATTATAAAAGTTTTAAGATCTGATTCTTAAAGGATATACACATTGGTCATGGACTTAGACATAATTGATTGTACTATGTGCAAAAGCTCTTTTCACCCTTGCTTCAAATGTATGGTAATAAATAAAAAAAGAAATGACACAAATGTTTTAGAGAATTCACCCGTAATTACCATGTTTATAAGCCTTTAAGCCTTTTTAACAAAAACAACAGCAATATTGTGTCGAATAGTTTAGTATTTTTATCAACGAAGTCTACCTACATTTGCTGCTGATAAGAAGTTCCGCGCTTGTTAACTCTTTTTTTACATTTTTCTCCATTTTTCTCTTTATTATACCTTGAGATAACGCGTCCTATTGTGATTACACGTACAACAGGTAGGTTGAATTTACTCAAAGTTATTTTCAAAGAATTCATTAAATTAGTGGGGTTCAGTTTGTGTTTGCAAGAAGGGTGCTCGATTAATCGTTTAAATTAAATGTTGTATTAGAAAAAACATCAAAAAAATTACAATAATTCGATATTTATACATATATGTTTTTGTTCGAATTTCGTAAATCAGTTATATTTAGATCATAGTATATATTTAAATCAAAAAATAATAAAAATGACAAAGAAATGTTAAAACAGATATGACGAAAACTCATATCTATTGAAAAAAAGATAATAGTAAAGTTTTTGTGTTATCACAGTAGTTATCAGTGCAACTTAAAAGAGTTATAAACACGATAAATCTAGAAAGAAAAGCAAAAAGTGATTAAAGATTAAAGTGAATTTATTCGTGACTAGTTAAAAGTGTAGTTTAGGTTTAACCTATAAACGTAAGCATGTATCCATATTATGAACAGGATTGGAGTGTTTTGCCACCAGAAAATAACCGTAGGTAAGTCACTTAAAAACAGCAATGTTTTAGTTCATCTTTGTTTATAAATTGAGGTTATGTTGCGCAAAAAGTTTGAGTCATTTTATTTTATATGCGTATAGGTATTTTCTATATGCATGTTTAACAGCCCCATATAAAATTGATTTTTACAATATTAAAATTGTTTACTGAAAAATTATCCGAGATATTATTATAAAATTCTGCGTGAGTATTTTTAAGCAGAGTCATCACGAAAACATATTCGTAGTTGCATGGAAATTTCAAGCGTTTTTTTTTTTTTTTGACGAAAGTGCAACTATTGCCTAACGGTTAAAGTTTTCGAAAAATAGCTTCTAGTCCCGATCAATGGACATTGATGTATTTTATCGATTTTATTGATTTATTTCGAATAATAGTTATTAGTTTTTAGGTTAGGTTTAAGTTATGAACATTTTCCCTTTGATTTAATGAAATACGCTTGGAACTTGCCGAAAAAGAAATTATTGAAATGGGCAAATTTTCCACTTTTTTCGACTTAACATCGCTTATAAACTTGTAAGGAAGCATTTAAAAAAAACTATGTATTATTTAAACTTTAGTTTTCATTTAAAATCATTTTTTAGTTAAAACTCAACGTTATTTCTTATTATTACAATATTTATTTCGTTAAAAATATGGGCGTTATTTCGTTTCATTTTGGGCACTTTTTATGTCTCTAAAATGATAAACACAAAAAAACATAATACCGCGCAAAAAAAAAAAAGCCCACATTTTTTTCATAAAAATGAACTTCGGCCGTTATTTAAAAAAGGAGGCGTTATTTCGTATTTTATTGCAAGTATTAGTGATACTATTCAGCATCTCCCGAATAATAAAATACACGCCTTTTACGAGTTTTCAAACTAGATACTTTGAATGTAAATTCTAAAAAATTTAACCCTATTTAGAAAAATAATTGATATCAATATTTTGTACTTTTTTATAAAAAATTGATTTTTTAATTGAACTTTTAGTCATATACATATTTGCAAAGATCGATTTACATATAAATCTATCAATTTTTAATACATAAATGTCGTTAAGTAACACACTTAAAAATTCTTAAAGTACTTTTTATATTAACTCTTAGAAGCCAGATTTTTTTATTGAGCTGAAAAAATGTATAAAACTTGCGATTCTGGGCAACTTTTATTCTATGACTTTGAGCATAGGCGACATTTACCAGAACTAGGTAAAAAATACCTGGTTGGTTCCGCTAGGAACCACCCGGACATCAAAATTGAAAAATATAAATTTTGTAACAAAGAACTTATCCAGAGAAATCTATACTTCTATACTTTTTATATAAAATTGCTTATATGAAAACCCTATGTAACGATTTGGTGCAAAAAATACCGAACCGATTTTAAGATTTTTTTTTTAAAACGTTCTACGTGTAATAAAGAACAGGATTGTATACTTATTTTTTTGGTTTTTATAAGATAAACCTTTTTTTTTAGTATGAGGTTGTTGAAAAATGAAAAAAAATTCAATGCTTGCATAAAAATGATCGTTTGCATTTCAATCGCTATAGCTTGCTGCGCCTTGAGTTATGTGTTGTTGTTGTCTTTTCCGTCTTTATCATTTATTGTTTTTTTATTCTTGATAGTGATGCCAACTCTATATTTTTGGACTTTTAACGATGTTTTACATGTTTTTCAATATTTTTCAATTCTTTTTGACTTTTTTCGATATTTTGGATGTTTTTCGAAACACTTGGACTCTGACCGATTTCTTCGATGTACATATTTCACAATTTTTCGGAAATTTTGATTTTGTTTCGATATATTGGATGTTTCGCTTTTTGACTTTTACCGACTTCTTCAATGTGTTTCAATATTTTTCAAAACTTTCGGACGTTTACCGATATATAGATGTTTTTCGACATTTTTGGACTTTAACCGATATTTTGAATGTTTTTCTATAAACTTGGACTTTACCGATTTCTTCGTTGTGTTTCAATATTTTCCGAAACTTTTGGACCCTTTTCGATATATTGAATATTTTTCGATATATGCATTTGGACTTTCACCGATTTCTTCAATGTGTTCCAATAATTTTTGACTTTTACCGACATGTAGGATGTTTTTCGACATTTTTGGACTTTTACCGATATTGTGTACGTTTTTCGATTTTTTTTTTTTTTATTTCACTATTTTTCGAAACTTTTGAACTTCTTTCGATATATGTATTGGATGTTTTTCGATATATGTATTTGAACTGTTACCGATATATAGGATGTTTTTTGATAAGCTTGGACTTTATCCGATTTCTTCGATGTGTTTCAATGTTTTTGAAACTTTTGGACCTTTTTCGATATATGTATTAGATCTTTTTCGCTTTATTTGGACTTTTACTGATTTTTTTATATATAGTATTTTTTGATTTGAATCGTTCGCATAGAAGAACTTAGTTTTTAAAATGCCACTTATCATAATAATAACAATCAAGTATTATTATTATTATTATTATTTCTTCGATGTTTTCCAATACTTATGGACTTTTACCGATTTTAGGATGTTTTTCGACATTTTTGGACCTTTACCGATATTTTAGATGTTTTTCAATATTTTTCGAAACTTTTGAACTTTTTTTTTTGGATGTTTTTCGTTATATTTAGACTTTTACCTATACTTTAGATGTTCTTCTATACTTTTAGACTTTTGCCGAGTTCTTCGGTGTATTTCGATTCTTTTGGACATTTACCGATATTTTGGACGTTTTTCTATAATCTTGAACTTTTACCGATTCTTCAATTTATTTTTTAATATTTTGCGTTACTTTTAGAATTTTACCGATAAAATAAATATATCAGAGCATCCGTTTGTAGCACATTGTTTTAAAAAATAAAAAGTTTTCGTTATTAGCTTTTTTTTGCAATCTGGCTTTTTATTAAAACCCGTGCAACGCCGGGTAAAACAGCTAGTATTAAAAAAAACGACATGAAAATGAGGAGGAATGAGCATAAATGTATCAGTAACAGCATTTAGTTTTGGTAAATTTTACTGAAGCAGCGTTTTTCAAGCTTAAACACAAATTTATCTACATATTTGGCATGAAATCTTTGTGTAGAATAAACATTTCGTATTGTTGCATCATGAATTTCCTTCCGTTATATATTCTGGTTAATATCCAACGTAATATCCAGGCGAAATTGAGTTCGTACGAGTACAATAATGTCATTCTAAACTAAAATATACATATTTTCGTGATACTTCGCATATCACCACATGACGTATGAGTGATATTTGCAATATAAATTTCGAACTGTGGATGCCTGATGCTTCCGCAAGGGACCAACCATAAATTTAAAAAAATCCACTAAAGTAAACACAAAATTCTTTTTCTAAAACTAACAATACCCAGCAAACCAAACATTCCGATTTCGTAACGAAATTGTTACGACGAGTCTGTAAATTTTTCCGATTTCGGTACCGAATTCGTTACGAAATCTTTACGAATTTTATATGAGAGGGTTGACTCGATTTCGTAACGAAGCGTCGATACGAATTCGTTACGCCTTGTCTTTACGAATTCATAATGCCATATCTTTACGAATTCGTTACGCTGTGTCTTTACGAAATCGTTACGAATTTTCGGAACAAAATCGGAACTCGGTGTCTTGTCCTTCCTATATTTTTTTTGTTTTTTTTTTTCTGTTTAATTTATGTAATATATAAGTGGGCATGTGTGTTTTCGAAAGACATGCACGTATCCTTGCAAATTTCCCATTATACATACATAACATATTTCACGGTATTTAATAATAACAAAATGTTGTTATTTTGTCTGTGAAATAAATATTTTATTAAGCATATGATTGAATATATCTATATCTATAATCTATAAACGTAAAAATTTTTTCAAACAAAATGGAAAAAAGAAAGAAAGTTTAAATATCGTTAAGATAAATCTTAACGAAATAGTTACGAATTCGTAACGAAATGTCGGAAGAGTTCCGACTTTGTTCCGACAAGTCGAAAGAAAAATTGATACGACAAATCTTTACGAAATATCGAAAGAAAAATTTTAAAAAATTATTACGATGAAACATTACGAAATAGTTACGAATACTTAACGAAATTTGGAAATTTGATAATAGCGAATTTACCACAAAAATTGTTTTTTCAAAGTACGGTATTTTACAGGAGCGTTTTTCTCGAAATCGTATCTCCCTACTGAATATACAGCTGTCAAATGAAGTTGGCTATCGACACAAACGAAGGCTCTTGGATCAACAAACATTTTTAAAGTTACAGCGGGAAGTTTTAAATAAATTGCTCAACAAAAATTTGATTTTAGTTGGTTGGTTTCTGGCGGAACCAGTGGGTTATTAAGAGCTAAGAATTGTACCACACTTATAGACCACGCAGCTGTTAACTTAAGCAAATAAATTCTCATTTGTAACCATGTCCGCGCAAAGACCACTTAAAAACATAAAGGTCATATTGACGGTTCTTAGTGATAAGCCTATCTCCATACTAAATTTCATTAAAATCGATGCAGTGTCTTAGCCGTGAGAGCGGTTTTTCCATTTAGGGGCTAGGCACCGCCCAATCAAAAAAACGGAAAATCCTATGCACTCCTAACAACCTTTCAAAAAAAAAAAAAAAAAAAAATCAAACGAATATGTTGAGATTTAGTCATAGAAACAGGGACTGAACCGATTTCTTTTGCCTATTTATAAATACTAGAGTTCGCCTTGTGGCCGAAATTCGACCATTTCGATCTGACTATAAAGCCTTGGTCGATAAAACACAAAAAGCTTTTAGTATTCTTCCTTAGGTTTCTGGTTATCTGCATTCATAAAAATCGGTGCAGCAGCTTAGTTGCAATAGCGGGCTTGTCAATTAGAGCTGTGTTATTCTTACTAAAGAGCAAAAAGTTTTTGATATCTTTCCGTCCTGCTCATTCTGTCCCCATACCAAAATTCGCCAAAATCAATGCCGTGAGCGTGTGGCACCAGCCACTTAAAAACATAAAGGTCATATTCTCATTCCTTGGTATACCCAATTTTAAAAAAGTCAATGTAGTGGCTTAGCCGTGAGAGCGTTTTTTCGACTAACGGGCGTGGTACCACCCACTGAAAAACATTATGGCCGTATTATCGTTCCTTAGTGCTAACTCTATCTCCATACCAAATTTCGTCAAAATCGATGCAGCGGTTTAGCCGTGAGAGCGTTTTTTTCATTTAGGGGCGTGGTAATACCCACTGAAAAACATTATGGTCATATTATCGTTTCTTAGTGCTAACCCCATCTCCATACCAAATTTCGTCAAAATCGATGTAGTGGTTTGACAATAATCTTAACTTATAGCACTTGACCATCCCTGCAATTGGTGCTAAGTTTGATTTTGGGCTATTTTTCGTTTTCAAGATAGTTGCAAAAATCCAACGCCGCATGGGGTAAGAACAGAAGTAGCTTTCGTGGCCAACAGTTCAAACGTCGATTCAGGCAAATTTTATTTGTCATTTTACATGTGAATCTGTAAATGTTAAAAGGGCGGAAGTCATGAATTTTAACATATTGGTTTTTTGCAAATTCTTAACACCAGAGGATAGTTCTATCGTCTTGTGTTATAATGGGGCCTGAGAAAAATTTAACCTTTTTTGTACAGTCTCTTGAAATAACGGTTTTTTGTTAAAAGGGCGGAAGTCATGACTACTATTTTTAAGGACTTGTTCTATTTTTTTTACTTTCCTCAGTAAGTTATACTCGGCAAATGTTAAAAGGGCGGAAGTCAGCTGTGTTGCAACGCTAATAAATCTCACAAGAAAATGAAAAATAAAAAAAAAAATTGGTTTGTTTGAAGCACTAGAATATTTTATAAATTTTAAGACATAAAATTCTCCATTAGACACAAAAACATAGCAATAAGACCGTTTTTTTCAGTTTCCCGAAAGTTTACTTGTACTGACTTCCGCCCTTTTAACATTTGCCGATTCATGTGTACCAAATCTGATAAATAAATTTTTTAGGGGTGTGCCATCGCCAATTTCTCGGTGAACATTATTTGCTGTGGCGCTTTGTATACATGTATCAAATCTCAGTCATGTGCGTATAATATTTTCAGAGATATGATGAAGTGATTTTTGTGGGGGTGCGATATCTCCATTTTTCCCAATACACATTATTTGTCTTAGTGGTTTTAATATATGTACCAAACTTCATCCATGTGATGATTTAAATTTTTGGCTCACGGTTTTGTTAGTTGTTTTAGGAGATAAAGAGATTTAATGAACCTATCTTGGGAGAACTTACTCTTATTCAAGTGTTTTTTCTAACAAAGGACTTTTTTTTAAAGGAACTTTGTTGATGGTAAAAGCTTTTTACTTTATAGACTGCTACAGTTAAACGATTATTTCACCGAAGAAACGCTCGAGCTTCGGCACCTTCTTTTGGAGCCCTATATCTCGTCAACTATTTGACATAGGTGAGCATGTATTAGCTCATCACAAACCTTAAGCATTTAATTATAAAATCTGTGGCATTTAATTATAAAAACTGCTTAAGTCGAATTTTGATAAAAAAGCAAAGCAGTTTAAATTTATTTGATTTGAACAGAATGTATGTCCCTTTGCTTTGGTATCGAATATCAACTTAAGCAGGTTTTCCTTATTGCCACAGAAATATTGGTAGACCATTTCTTGTAAAGGTATTTTTTTCTTTTGTAAATTTTTGTAGTATTGAGGTGACGATGTGTGCATCGACATTACTTTTAGATCATGATTCAATAACAATGGTTATGGCAAGTTGTCAAAATAAACAAAAATGGAACCCTGATCTTGCCTTGCTATCTGTCAAAAGACTAGAAAATTTTGACATTTTCGTAGTTTAAGAAGAAGCAGCATTTGTTATCGCTGCAACCAGGGTAATTCAACCATGTATTTAGATCATACTAAAAATGTTAACGAAATTATGGCCCGACACCATTACATTCTGTAATAATTTAAGAATTTATATATATAGTAAGGTTGTAATTTTCCAATTTTAAATTGATATTGAAAAAATTTTGACGCGAAATTGAAAAAAACTATAAATCAAAATATGTATTTTAAAATAGACCGGATAGTTTTGATTAATAATTTTTACAAATTTAAATGATTTTTAATTTGTGTTCAAGACTGTTTTTTGAGAGTATTCAATTAATACCAACTTTTCAGTCAAAACTTTAACTTTGTTCTTATTGAACTTGAAGACACTTTTATTTTCACTTGCTCTTCTCACTGTGCACTCAAAAACACAGCTTAAAATCGCTTTGTGTAGGGTGGTCTCATAGATAATTGTAATGTAACAGATCCATCTACTGTCAAGATTTTACTCAACATATTCAAATTCAGTGCAACTCTGAATTTTTTATTTCACCAAAAATGTCATCGTCACAAACCGTACCAAAAGAAAGGTGGTAGCAAATTTTTTCGTTTGACGGTTGAAAATAAGTTTATTACCAATAAATGTTGCTAAAAAATTAATATTTAACATTTTCAAGTGTGAAATAGTGAGTGGAAGTTGAAAAATGATATAATGCGATAGTTAAAAAACGAAAAGCTGTAAAAAAATTGTGAAAAAGTGAACCTAAAAACCATTTTGTCGCGTTGTGAAAAAATTAGCATAGAGCAAATAAAAAAAAAAAAACGAAGGTGAAGCAGAAAAGTGTAAAGCGAAACGAAAAGAAAAATTGTTCAATTTGTTGTTTGTGTGTGTGTGTTTTAGGGAAAAAGCCCCCAACGTAGCTTGAATTAACTGGGAATTTACAAAGAAAAGGTTTTTACAAAACAAAAAAAAGAAACATTTTCACAAATAAATTTCATGTTTATTTGTTAACATTAATTGAAGTAAAAATGTAACCGCTTGATATGCATGAGCTAACTCTTGCTAACCTATTTTTCTATTATGCTCTTTGTTTAGTCCTTAAATAGTTTTTCATCATTTTCATTGAAAACGTTATCCATATTCTGAATTTAATTCCACTTGACCACTTGAATTCTCCAAACGAAACGAATGTTCTGCAATGTCGATTCGATTAAATCTCTACACGTGACAAGATAAATCTACAAACAAAATTTGGACTGATTTTTGTAAAGTGTTAATTACAGAAAAATGTCTAGTAGATCCGAACGAAAATGGAATACAAAAACAAAAAAGAGAAACTTATTGGCCAGTCCACGTTAAATCGTCCTTTTCCTTTATAATCACTTTTTTCTTACTTAGTTCTTAAATTTAAGAAAGAACATTTAATCAAAAAGTGTCGCTCGTAACTATCTAGTTTTGGAGATGCAGCATTCAGAAGTTGCGAATATATTTTTTATGAGAACCAGTATAAGTTGGAGACTCCTTCATGGGTTTTTAATTAGAGTCTGTCTATACGGGGCGTTCCGCGTACGCGAAAGCTCCTCTCCCTCTCTCAATTTACTCAATTAGCGTACGCGAAATCCAGTGAAGTTTTTTCCCCCGGGACGCATTTTCGTTACAACAGTAATTTTACATAAAAGTAGGGGTAAGTGGGCGGCCTGCGGCCGCAGCTCAGGATTTAAAACTCCCAAAAATCCGACACCGGCTTCGCGGCGGCCTTCGGCCGCGGATCAGTACATAAATTAATCAAGTTCCCCGGGGGAAAAAACTTCACTGGATTTCGCGTACGCTAATTGAGTTTCGCGTACGCTAATTGAGTAAATTGAGAGAGAGAGAGGAGCTTTCGCGTACGCGGAACGCCCCGTATAGACATTTCCTTTTAATTATTGGTGTCAAGTGAATGGTATTTTAATTGAACTTTGGTTTCTTAGATATAATGGCTATTCTAAAATTTTCGATTCTATAAAAATGTATTTACAACTTTTGTTGACTATATCTTCGAGTGACACTGTTGAATTTCTATTCGATTTTCGGCTTAAATACAGTTTAGCTCACAATCGAAATTGATTACACTGTACTAGTTTTTGGGACCTTTTTTTTGGTCTTGCGGAAGATAGGTCATTCTTACCTAATTCGGGTAAGGGGAATTCAGTGGTGCTAACCGTTTTGCTAGATTGGTTCATCACCCCATACAAAAAGTTCAAATCAAAATTACGTCTAGAAAGAGGTGTTTTTCATAAAGAATCTCTTAGTAACTTCTGTTAAATCAATGATTTTTCATCGGAAGTATATTTTCCAGTCCATGATGAAAATTAATAAACATTCGAGTTTTTAACTTTTAAATCAATTTATTGGATATTTTTGTACTTTAACGTTAATTTTTTCTGAATTTTCTTAAAATTTTAATTTTTGCGCTGTCATTTGGAGGTTTATTCACTAAATCTAGAATAGAACTGTGATTTTGTTCACTAAAAGCTTGAAACTTTTGCAATAAAACAATAAAATTAATAAAATTTAAAGCTTTTAGTTATCGGTCCGGAAATAGCCTTTGAATGTTATTGTGAGATATCCTGCTTTTAAAGGCTTATTACTCAGGATGTGGTGATCCAATTGAAAAATAGTTAAAGTACGGCTTGTTAAGGGTAATTTTTTCAATCCGTTGTCATTAACAAAAATTAATTTTACTATTTGCTGTTTTTGTTACATAGACGTGATAGAAAAAAACCAAGATCATAACCATAATGAGAAGGTCCCGATCCATCATAAATTGCTATAAAAACTGAGAATGGAAAACCATATTTGGACTAGACCGGGGTAGGGGCTTAACAACATGGACCAACGCAGATCCTGGCAGCATCCACTTTGTTGTTACTCATAATCAGACTTATGAGAAACTCCGCTCAGTTTTTTGTACTTATATTTTGCATACTCAAGTCCTTCTAGCGTCCACTCTATAAGAAAATTCGGTAAAAATTAAGGGTAAAGTTAAGAAGTATCCGATGAATTGATAAAAAAATTAGCAACTCCATTGCCAATTAATACATCCTGAACGGGAAAATACACTTTTGATGAAAAATCATTGATTCATCATAATTTAATAAAAGATTCTTTATGAAAAACACCACTTTCTAGACGAAATTTTGATTTGAACTTTTTGTACGGGGCGATGAACCAATCCAGCAAAACGGTTAACACCACTAAATTCCCCATGCCCAAATTAGGTAAGAATGACCTATTTCCCGTCCGACCAAATTTTCAACTAGTAGGTACAGTGTTATAAGCCAAATATTTTCTTATGTGCTTTTGAAATCTAGGAATAAATATGGAATCAAAAAGTATCGCTCGGAACTGGTTTCGGAGGTATAGCCATCGGAATTTGCGGATATAGCTTGCATTGATTTACAAAATATGGGTGTCACATGAAAGGTTTTTGAGATATTACGACTTTTCTGAAATTTGGAATTTGGCTAGCAAACTAGGTGTTGGATATATTATAGACTGATCGACGGTCGAAGGCCGCCGCGAACTGGTGTTGGATTTTTGGGAGTTTTAAATACTTAGCTGCGACCACAGGTCGCTCACTTACCTCTATTCTTATGTAAAATTACTGTGGAAAAAAAAATTGGTCCAAATTGTGAGCTAAACTGTTTCTGTTCCCGATTTTCACTCCCAAAACCCTTATTTTCAAAAAAAAAAAAAAAATTGGGTCATCCGTACACTATTTTTTCTCTCAATTATAAAATCCCTTGTTTATAGGTTTTTGATGAACGTTTTATTGCGATAGCTCTCATAGCAGCAGATTTATACCATTCATTTCTAACAGAATTTCAGCCAATTTATATTGTGACATTACTCTTGAACCCTTATGGAGTTACTCCAATAACTCCGTTGGTTTTGCGAATTTCGAAAAATCGAACTAAAAAAAGTTGTCCAGAATAGTCCAAGGAATTTCACATTTTCGGGTGTTCTACCGATTCCCTCCCACCCTGTATAGCATTGATAAATTTTAATATTTTGTTTGAATTGCATAACGTATAGTACGTTTCCACCAGAGATTTATGAAGTGATTTACGACTGTTTCCAGATTTATTTGACGTTTATTTCATGATGAATGAGGTGAGTTACAGCTAAAAACTCTCATAAATCTCCGCTGGAAAATATAATACCCAATTTATGTCGAAAACAACTTCTCAACGAAAGTATAAACTTAAGACTCCTCTAAAGGTTAAATATGCATACGAAAATTCAAGCAGCTTTCAACTTTAGTCTAAACTTCTTCAAGTCTTTATACCCTACACCCAGGGTATAAATATTCACATTATCCTTCAGTTTGTAATGCAAAGAAGGAGGCGTGGCAGGTGTGGAAAAGTATATCAATTCTAAATATTCACTCGGGATTTTTTCCCTGAGGATTTTATTTTCTCGAGAAAAAAAAAATCCTCCTAGTTATTCTAAACGCGCTGGGTAAAGCAAAATTGGGAAAGAGAGTATCGAATTTTTGAAATCTTTGAAGTAGAAAACAGAATTTGCCAACTGCTTTTATGTTTTAATTTGGCCCTTATTTCCACAGGTATGTAAAATATTACAGGCTAAACAAGCCCTATGTTCCTTTATTTGATACCTACGGGAGTTTTTTCTCCCTTTCGAAGTTTATTTAGAATAGGAGGAAAGGGAAATTGAAAAAAAATTCTCGACAATGGGAGAAATGGGAAAAGTGCAAAAAAATCCCGCGGATTTTCTATTTAGAATTAGGCTGAATAATTATTTGGATAAAAATTGCCTTTTCAACATCTTTAGATTAAAATTAACAGAATTACATATTCTTCTACATAGAATTGTATTGTATCATGGATTGTGCATAGCTTATAAATATTGATATAAACAGCCCCTTTAGTTAAACGACAACACAAACTTGGCCAATTTCCACATGCCACCTAACAATTAAACATAAACTCAACACACAGCTGTCACTAATTTCTTACTTCAATTGCATTTAGCCGATTTGACGTTTGTCCTCGTATTTGATTACTTAGTTAGTGGTCAATAGCGCATACTATGGTGAATAATAACTGCAAAACTTGGCCATTTGTTGTACTTTTCATGCCAGTAAGTTTTTAATTGTCATTTCGAGAGTACAACAAAAGAATCGGAAGCAGGCTAGAAAAGATAACGTTAAAAAAAAAACCAAACTTTGACAACCATATCCGCCCAACCCCTTTTTATACTGATTTAATATCAAACATTGAGTACACTACAATCGAGTGGTGCATTTAATAAAATTCAAGTCAATTCTGTACGAAACGAATCCATTAAGAAAAAAAAAGAGGTAGCAAAAATGTGTCCCAAAAGAAAAAACGAAATATCGTAATTAATTCACAATTACCGAGCAAATTGCATGATAGTTAATGAAGGTGACCATGGCGGCGGCGACAAGAAAAGAATTTATGTAAATGAAATTTAAAAATCAATTCCCTCATACAATTTTATTACAATTTACCAACTGTTTTAACTAATAAATTTAAGATTGAAATACTTTTAACTAAAAAAGGTATATATATTAATTAAAAAAAGTTTATTAACACGCATAAAACTCAATAAGTCGCTAACAAACACTCTCAGCACTTAAAATTGACTTGAAATCAGTTAACAAAAAAAAAAAAAAAAAAAATTAAGAAATTAAAGTACTCAAGTCTACAAGGGCGCACAGCGACGAGGGAAACTTCGGCTAACAACCAGAACAAGTAAACAGCAGGCAGCACCGTTTAAACGAGAGTTGACTTGGAAAAAAACTAAAAAATAAAGAACACATTGAAAACTGAAACTGTGAATCACGGCTCAAAATGAATTCCGAGCATGGGTAAATTGTTTTTGTTGTTATTTTTATCCATATTATCATTATTGTAGTTGTCACTTCACTGCTTTATTTAACTTTTGATTTTTTTCTTATTTGATATACTTATTTATTTAATAAAATTGTCGTTAATCTGTTTTCTTTTCTGTTTGTTTTTTAATCACTTTGATTTGTAGTTGAAAAGTGAAACAGATACGTGGTTCTTCCGAGAAAAGATTTTTTTTTATTTTATCGATGTTTTGCAACATGTGAACATATGGCTGGCGGACCAATGTATTGTTAGTCTAAAGATTCAATCATTCTGTTCAATTTTTTTTACATATTCTACTTTGCTATAATTATGCAATTTATTTTATTATGATTAACATTTTATTAACATTTGATGTCTCATATTTTGTTACCAGATTAAATAATGTTAATGCATCCCTAAACTATAGTGATGTCATTTGTTAAATTATTTATCAAAACATATGTAAGCGCTGAGTAAACTTTACACAGATATTTTCTGGCGTTCGCAAACTTGTTTTAAGCTTGAACTACTCTGCACTACAAGAAAAGTGTAGAGTTCCAAGTTCACTTTATTGCTTGACTTTGATACGCTGATTACGAAAAGATCATTATTTCTACTATTTTCGGAGAAAACAGTTCACTGAAACATACCTAATAAACAGAATTAATTATTTTCGTCGCAACTATTTTAACAAAATTATTTAAATGTAAGCTTAAAACAATTCCCGAAAATAAAAAATACCGACATCTCAATGCGAACATTTTTTAAAATACAATAGTTTCCAAAGTCAAAAAAAAAAAAAAAAAAAAAACTTGGTTTAAAGCCGTATTCTTCACTTCTATGTGTAAACATATTGCTTACTTTTTTAGATCTTGTGATTCTCTACAAAATTGGTCCAATTACTTTTTATCGTATGACTCTTAGATTCAGAGATAGCCTTCAAAAACCAGTATTTTGGTTTGTGTTGGGTATTATCCCAACAAAATGCGGATTTTTATAAATACAGTTCACTAAAGTATTTTTTAAAATCAAGTATTCCTTTGACATTGATAAAACAAGACAGTGTACTTCAGTGTCAAAATTAAAACAGTGTACAGTGAAGATTTGAATCCTAATTTTTTTTAGATCACATACTTCAGTTCATTGTAAAACTTGCGAGTAAAAAATAGTACACTGAATTTCAAGATGTCCTGTGCAGGTCCCTAAAATCAGAACTTTAAAGAGATAGGTTACAATAGACAAAAAATTTAAAAAAAGCGTACTCGGAAGCATAAAGTTGCATTCGATAATTAAAAAAAAAATTGTTTTACTGTTTACCGTGAAGCAAATTTTACATTTTTGTTTTTACAAAAGACTACTGAATAACCCAAAACTGGAAAAAGATAGGACAAAAGGAGTACATACAGTGGCTCACAGCTTATTTCGTGCAGCAATATTTTTTAACTTTAAAACAATGTATCTTTAAAACTAATACAAATATCATAAAATTTTGAATGCTGGCTTAGACGGGCATGCCTATTGTTCATAATAAGTAAAAGAAAATCCACAAAATTTGATTTCGAGACGCTCAAGGCGGAAAAAACCGATTGAGCAGGAGAAATTCAAGTCACAGCTTATTTCGTGCAGATGCTTATTTTTCGTTTGGAGCCAGCGATTCGCGTTATTTAAAATTTAAGAAATGGATCGTCGAGCAGCGAAAATCGGTGATAAGTCATTTTAAGAACGGTCAATCCCTGCATAAAGCTGCTCACTATGTTAATTTGACTCCTGCTCATAATACAAAGCACAATTGAAAGTTTTGTTCATACATATCGGGTCCAAAATAAGGCTAAAAGCCCGTCAAATCCCATTTTTAATCCCGTTGACGATCAGTTTTTTATCCATAAAATTAAGACAACATACATTATCAGCTCCAAAAAGTGCGAAAACTGTCCACCTCGTGCACCGAGACCACAATTTTAAAGCCTAAGTAGCCCTTCATAAGGAAAAAAAGCCAGCATAGCCTACATTCTTTTTAATGTCGAGCTCAGTCCTAGTACGCCCACAAAGAGACTTTTAAAGCAGCGACATAATCATGGACGAGTCTAAATTTAACATATTTGGGCCTGATGACATCGCATACTTATGACGGAAACGTAATACTAAGCCGAATCGCAAAAGCAAGTACACTTTTTTTGATTTTTTGCTTATGAAGGACTACTTGGGCTTTGAAGCTGTTGTCTCGGGACACGCAGCCGCCAGTTTTTGCACTGTACGAAATACTTAGATCTTGACGTATATCCCTGACGGTTTTTGGAGCCAATAATGTGGGTTAGTATTGATTTTGTAGGCAATGGGGGTTATCGTGAATCAAGATTCCCGGGAAATTTTCCCAGACTGCCGTGCATTCTCTATTTCAGTTTAATAAAACTCCCCGGGAATCTTGATTCACGATAACCCCCAATAAATGAATCGTCAGCGAGATTAAAAATGTTGTTTTACGCACGTTTACCCTTATTTCGGACCCGATTTGCATGAACGAAGCTTTTAATTGTGCTTTGCATTATAGGTGGGACTCAAACTAACATATTAAGCATCTTAGAGCATGGATTGGCTGTCCTTGAAATGAGTTATCACCAATTTTCTCTGCTGGACGACCCATTTCTGCAAAATGCACTTTTTTACCCTCACATGTACAAGATCAAACTAAAAATTGGCTGCATCTGGTTGCGAATACCACACAGACAACATTTAAAAAGAAATTGCCGTTAAATAACGAGAAACACAAGCTTCAAAGGGAAAATAAGCATCTGCACGAAATAAGATGCGACCTGAATTTGTCCTGCTCAATCGGTTTTTTCCGCCTTGACCGTCTTGGAATCAAATTTTGTGGATTTTCTTTTACTTATTATGAACAATAGGCATGCCCGTCTAAGCCAGCATTCAAAATTTTATGATGTTTGCATTAGTTTTAAAGATACAGTTAGTGCAGGCAAATTAGGTAAAAACAGGTATTCATTTCTAATTTTGTTGAACATGCACCGATTTTGATCCGACAGGGCTCATTTTGTTCGCAATAAAATTTAGAACAAAACCAACACATTAGTTTTTTCCGGCCTTTCCCCAAAATTTCTTCAGTCCCCCGTGAACCCTCAAAATCGGATAAATTCAATAAAACTGTTCTAAAATGCTTAAAAATGGAAAGTTATGTTATTCACGGGGTTCTCTAGATTGCTGAATCCAAATATGATGTTGGAAAATGAAAAAACTCAAAATGGCGCCCGGAAAACTGCGTACAGACCCTTTTTAAGCACCAAAAATGGGAAAAAATCGTTACAGGGGGTTTTAGCCTAGAAGTCTTGTTACATTGAATGAATTTATACGGTCGGTGTGGGATATTGTTTTTTATACTTTAAAAAGTAAAGTTTACCAAAAATTTTTTTGTGTTTTTGATTTGTTTATTATTTAAGCAATAACTATAAAAAGTTAATACAACTCAAAATTAAAAATATTTGTAACATTTTGCAAACCATTTTTTCTTAACTAATTTGAGGTCGCTGATCACGAAAAACGCATTAATTTTTTTTTTCTTGGGGTCGTTCCTGAGTTATTCGATAATTTATATTTTCGAGATTATAGCTTCATATACATCAATATATTTCTATGAAGCCAAGTCCGATCAATTTTATTTTTCCACGTTTACAAAGAGTGGTTAATGGCGCTTCTAACAAGTATACCAATGATTGTGCTTTGAACAAAATTGACTGAGTTATAGCAGGAAAAAGTTTGAAATTTCATAAATTTTTGAAATTTTTCACATCAACTTCGAATGAAACATTTAGTTTTTGGGATATAATTTTTTTTAATACTTGTTTTTTAGTAATTTTATTAAATAGCGCATATAATTGCAAACATTTTAAGCCTATATTAAGCAAAATTGAATGAAATTTACAAAAGATATTAGGGTTTTAGTGCAATATGGTAATTTCGGTTTCTTTCAAAAATTAATATTTTTGATACAATCCGCAATATTCTTCTACAGAGAATGATCAGAATTTACTTAAAACATCTTCAAAGTGTTCAATAAGTGTAGGGTGTTCTATCTGGAGGCTGAAAAATTGGATCTGTTGACTCAGGCCGAAAATTTCGAAAATTCTCATATCTTCCTTATTGCACTAAAACCTTAATATCTTTTGGAAATTTCATTCGATTTTGCTCAACATAGGCTTCAAATGTTTGCAATTATATGTGCTATTTAATAAAATTACTAAAAAACAAGTATTAAAAAAAATTATATCCCAAAAACCAAATGTTTCATTTGAAGTTGATGTGAAAAATTTCAAAAATTTATGAAATTTCAAACTTTTTCCTGCTATAACTCTGTCAATTTTGTTCAAAGCATAATCATTGGTATACTTGTTAGAAGCGCCATTAATCACTCTTTATAAACGTGGAAAAATAAAATTTATCGGACTTGGCTTAATAGAAATATATTGATGTATATGAAGCTATAATCTCGAAAATATAAATTATCGAATAACTTGGGAACGACCCCAAGGAAAAAAAAATTAATGCGTTTTTCGTGTTCAGCGACCTCAAATTAGTTAAGAAAAAATGGTTTGCAAAATGTTACAAATATTTTTAATTTTGAGTTGTATTAACTTTTTATAGTTATTGCTTAAATAATAAACAAATCAAAAACACAAAAAAAAAATTTGGTAAACTTTACTTTTTAAAGTATAAAAACAATATCCCACACCGGCCGTATAAATTCATTCAATGTAACAAGACTTCTAGGCTAAAACCCCCTGTAACGATTTTTTCCCATTTTTGGTGCTTAAAATGGGTCTGTACGCAGTTTTCCGGGCGCCATTTTGAGTTTTTTCATTTTCCAACATCATATTTGGATTCAGCAATCTAGAGAACCCCGTGAATAACATAACTTTCCATTTTTAAGCATTTTAGAACAGTTTTATTGAATTTATCCGATTTTGAGGGTTCACGGGGGACTGAAGAAATTTTGGGGAAAGGCCGGAAAAAACTAATGTGTTGGTTTTGTTTTAAATTTTATTGCGAACAAAATGAGCCCTATCGGATCAAAATCGGTGCATGTTCAACAAAATTAGAAATGAATACCTAATTTGCCTGCACTAAGTGTTTTAAAGTTAAAAAATATTACTGAACGAAATAAGCTGTGAGCCACTGTATAACGTGTTTGGTCGTTTCATCGACTTAAAACGATCAGTATATTGTATTGAAATTATAATTTTTTCACACCATGTGATTTGTATCCAAATCAATTTCAATTGATAACAATAGCAAATACCAAAATGTCAATAAATGGCAAATGCTTTTTGAAAATTATTAAAAAAAGCGAAACAATCTTCAAGTCTAAAAAAACTTAATTGAATAAGTTAACATATACAAAAATAGACTTCTTTTGACGTATTTTTCGATGGATAATCCGAATCTGGCCGCAGAATTGTTATATCACGTCACATTCTAAAAATTGTAATGAAACATTTCTCACTTTTATTTAACTTACAAGAGAGTTTGTGGCCGCAAAAAGAAAATGTTGATATAAGACTTTATTTGCTCATGTTTATAAAATGTTACACATACGACATGTGGTGCACGATTGCATAGGAAATAGTTTTGAAATGGCACTAACTTTTGCAATTATTATGATGAGTGGTCCAATTTTTCCCCATTTTGTGGATAACACTGTGCAAAATAATCAAAACAGTTTTGATTAAAATTTTTTTGATTGGTGTTTCCCTTAATTATAATTATTAATCTCACCGAGAAACTTTTTAGAATCCTTTGTTCCTATTTTATTATCTAAAACTATCGAAACTATAAAACATGTTTGGGTGATTCCACTCACGGGGGAACATTCTGCTCCCCACGTTTTTTGTATAGTTTATGTAAATAAATGGCATTGATTTAAGATCAAAACTAAGCATCTAAATTGTTTGTAGTATGACATTGAAAATAAGCTCGATCCCAAAGGTATTTCATACAAAAGTTGCACTTTAAAGCAGTGATTAAAATAAGGGTGAATCAAGCACAAAATCGTAAATCAAGAAATCCACTTTCGTGAGTCGAGATTTCGTTAATCGAGAATTTTCAATAAAAATATAAAAAAAAAATATTGATTCAGCTTTATTTTACCGATAAGAGGGCGCGACACGTCCCGTACAACCCAAAGTTTCAAAATACTATACTGAAAGCGTTCTTCATAAATTATTGTACCAAGTCAAAATGATAAGTTATGCCTAAAAGTATGCATTTTTTTATAAATATTGTACATATATGCCTACAAATAATAATATTATTCATGCAGTGGAGTTATCTCTGTAAATACTTATTTTAAACACTGCTTTGAAGTGACAAATTCTCAGTCTCCTGGCATGTCTCTCTTTCGTACTTAAAGTTTAAATGCTTAATAAAATTCAATTTCGAGTGTGCATACGTTCAATGTAGTAACTTTGTCATTCGATTTTAACCTCAGTCTCCTGGCACAACAAAACATCTAAAATTTTTGATTTATTAGCATATCTTGTAGGTTGTTGTTTAATTGATGTGAATGATCGAAGTGAAGTTATCTCGGATAGTGGATTCTCAGTTTCCTGGTATTATTTTCGTGAAATATATTTTGTGGGTACCTATTTATAATTACATTAACAGGTTACAAATCCTTGATATTTTAATATTGATCTAAATATGTTCTTTACTGAACATAGTATTGACGATGTAAAAAGTGGAAAAATCTCAGTTTTCTGGTCTCAGTCTCCTGGAAACTTAAGTCTAATTTTTGTTTTTTAGTCGTTAAAATAGTTGGGTTTTAACAAACAGCTTAAGATTCCTTGCTGAGGTATTCAGCCTCCTAACCTCATTTTTTTTAAGCGGCAATAAAATTCGTGCATCTTATTTTTTTTGATTGGCTCGTTTTAGAAAAGACCGAAGCTGAACAAAAAAAAAAAAAAAAAATTTGTGCAGAAAATAATATTTCCTTTCTTTGTTAGTAGCTTCACGTTTTTATATGTGAAATTTGTTACTCATTTAAGACTCATATACATATATGATTATGATTAGTATTAATGACTAATTTTCGCGCCATATTTTGTGAATTATTTTTATGAACGCTCAGGATATTAACATATTTTTGAATCTTATACGACTATTTTTAAGTTGCTTTTTACATAAATTCAAGTGTTGGAAAAATTTTAAGTTGAGTTCCCAATGTTTGTTGCCTTAGAGACATTTTAAGTGGCAATTTTTTAGGCATTTGCTTAAACAAATTTATGCTGTAGTTTATTTAGTCTTCAAAAAACAAAGACCGAGCCTTAAAACTCTTAAATTCTAAGCTGAATTTATATTAACAATTCAAAAAAATGTTGCATGTTTTAATTAACCCCCTTGGCTTCTTGTTTGTCATTATTTTTACAGATTCAATCCAGCCTTTAATATGGCGACAATACGTCAGGCGTTTTCAGAAGCCGTCGAGCGAGGTATGTATTGTATGCAATTTACTAATAAAAATGTATGTAAGTGCAAAAAAGAAAAAGAAATCAATTAACACTTCATTTTTAATTTTACCGCCCACTATCTTTTCCTTCTTAAATCTACCTACCACCTACTCAAACGCGTTCAACTAAAACAAATTTAAATTTTATTTTTCTACTATTTTTCATGTGCACTCTCTGCAACAACAACAACAACAATGTCATCTATAACTGCTTATCGCAACCTATTATAGTAAGAATGCCGACGCCCACACGCCTTCGAGATCTCATACGACAGATTCGCGCTGCTAGGACAGCGGCCGAAGAACGCGCTGTTGTGAATAAAGAATGCGCCTACATTCGTAGTACTTTTCGCGATGAGGATTCTGTGTGGAGGTAATGAAAAAATAAGATATATATTTTATGCAATTTTTCTTACTTTTCCCTCTCTTGAGTTCATTCACATTTATTAATCTGTTTTTGGATTTGTTTTCTTTCCCGTAGATGTCGCAACATTGCCAAACTGTTGTACATTCACATGCTCGGATATCCGGCACATTTTGGTCAACTGGAATGTCTTAAACTAACGGCAAGCACACGTTTTACGGACAAACGTATTGGCTACTTGGGTGCCATGTTATTGCTGGATGAACGGCAAGATGTGCATCTTTTGATAACGAATTGCCTAAAGAAGTAAATAAGCGTACTCTTCATTTTATTTCTATGAATTTTTTATAAATGTTCACCTTTTTTACGTTACCCTTAGTGATTTGAATAGTTCAACGCAATTTGTTGTGGGCTTAGCGCTGTGTACCTTGGGTGCCATAGCATCGCCCGAAATGGCTCGTGATTTAGCTAGTGAGGTGGAGCGTTTAATGAAATCACCAAATACGTATATACGTAAGAAAGCTACGTTATGTGCATTTCGTGTTATTCGTCGTGTACCCGAATTAATGGAAATATTTTTGCCGGCAACACGATCTTTGTTAAGCGAAAAGAATCATGGTGAGTTGAATATTCTGCTTAATAATTGTAAATTTGTTGCGCCGTCATTGTACTTTGCGAAAGATGAAATAACTGAATATAAACGGAGAAAGTATACGTGTTGGGATGCCGTAGGCGTGATACTTACCTGATTACGACTAGTTTTCGACTAGTGTGTGTTATGTGTGTTCGGCATTCAACTACCAAATTTCATTAAAATAGCTTGTATAGTTTGGGAGATTTAGCAGTAAAAATAGGCGGGTCACTTATTCAACCGCGCCCACTTTTCGGCTGGAGCAAGGGTGTCAGCAATTTAAAATCACTGAGCCAAACGCAGTTAGCGTTAAATTTCGGCTCGTCAACAACAAACAGATTATTTCAATATTTTGCAAATTTTTTGGAATAACAACACGCATGGAAAATTGTTTTTTTTTTTTTTTTTTTTTGATACACTAGAATCGAACTAAAAAAACAATTTTTCATGGGTGTTGTAGTTCCAAGAAATTTGCAAAATATTGTTTTTGTTGTAGGCGCGCCAAAATTGACTCAATTTTGTTCAACGCTGACACCCTTAGGCTAGAGTATGGAATTTATATTCGAAACCTGCATACCAAATTTCACCAAAATAGCTTGTACAACTTGACAGATATAATTTGTTGATATTTTCAATCGTTAAAAAATGGGCGTAGCACTTACTTGACTACGCTCACTTTTAGAACTGTGTTAAGTATTTATGTTCGGCACCTACCTTCTAAATTCCATAGAAATATTTTTTATACTTTACTAGACATAACGTATTAAAATGTCTAAAATTTATGGTAGAAGGTCCCTTTCACTAAAGGTGTAATGGTTAGCTATTATTGGTATTTGTAATTTGATTAACTACCTAAAATCGATTGTAAGGTGTTGAAAACATGCCTTAGCACTGAATGCCAACTTGAACTGAAAGCAAATAAAATTTAGCCAGTAAAGCTAACTAGTACGAGATCCGGCAGTAAAAAAACGTATCGATCGAGTTTTTAGTTAAAATCTAGTTTTTACATATATTTATGAATGGGGGAACATATTTTTGGTGGGTTGTCTATCAAAATGTGGCCGCAAGTATTATCAAATTGCGATAACTTATGAACCGTGAGTCGCACGAGAAAAAGTGTCCAAATCTTTCTTATGGAGAGTCATATGCTTTACAAATAATTTTCATTATATGTAAAAAAAAATTTACCGTTTAGGAGTTATTTATTAAAAACCAATTTTTTTTACGTTTATTGTTTATTGCGTAAAAAAATCGGTTTTGAATAAATAATTCTTAAACGGTAATTTTTTTTAACATATAATGAAAATTACATGTAGAGCATATGACTCTTTATAAAAAAAATTTTGACACTTTTCCCCGTGGGACTCACGGTTCATAAGTTATCGCAATTTGATAATACTTGAGGCCACATTTCGAGAGGCAACCCAGCAAAAATATATTCCCCCGTTCCTAAATATATGTAAAAACTAGATTTTAACTAAAAACTCGATCGATACATTTTTTTACTGCCGGACCTTAGACTAAACGTCATTTTTATTGTGGAGCAACACAAATATATTCGAAAAGTAATTTGTTAAAAAAATGGACGCTATCAGAAGGTGGGACAATGCTTAACGGTCTTATGTAAATGACATTTGTTATTATGTCTTGAAAGCACTTGGATATGAAAGAAGAAAAACCAAATACTGCAAAAACCTGTCTTGATTGATATGCTTCAGTTCAGTTTAGTGCATATACTGTTGTTGTAATTTATACTACAAAATGCTACTTCAGTGCCAAATAAGTTTTTCTTATGTCTCTTTTTTTTTTTGTTTACGCTCTCTCACGCGCGAAAATGTATGAAAGTTGCCAATGATATGCAACTTGCAAGTGTTACCATATCATAAATTTTACTGTAATTTTCTACTCACACGTATCTGTTTGTATAAAATACAGTACACTGAAGTATTTGTTAGAATTAGGTTTTTTTTACAACAATGAAATCAGTGTAAAGTGAAGATTTTTGTCTTGAATTTATTTGGAACAAATACTTCAGTTCAGTTCAATTTAAAATGTGCGAGTAAAAAAAAAATACACTATATTTCAACATATCGTGTGCAGGACCCTAATTGTTATGCGACCAATATTTACTTATAGTTCTATCCATAATCTACCCCAAATTAGAATTAAAATAAAGCTTCTATATCTAGCCAATTTTCATCCAAAGTCTTTTGATAGCAACAATTTTAATTAGATACGTTTGATTTTTTTTTTTCCAAACACTTAAAAATTAAATATTTTGTTTTACCCTTGAAGGTATTCTCATAACTGGTGTTACTCTTATTACGGAAATGTGTGAGAACAGCGCTGATACATTGTTGCATTTTAAAAAGGTAAGTTAAAAAAATGCTTAATATTTTTATGCAAGACTTAAAAAATAATAAAACATACTTCATTCGAAATAGAAAGAAAAATTAATTTCAACTTAAAACTGAAACAAAATCCAGTATTCACATTTTTTTTAATTACCACAAATTAATGTTTAAATATTTCAAAATATTAAGTTATTACTAAAACCGAAAAGTATGCTTTATATATACAACTTTTGCATTGTGCTTATCATGGCGCATACGTTGTTTTAATATTAAGCTAATTAAAAATTAAAATAAAAAATAATTGCATAACAAACATTACGAAAACTATGCTAATTTTGTCCATTTTTCTTGTGTTTCGTTTTTTACGCATTACCAAATTTTTTATTTTTTATCATCATTTTTTAACATTTTGCGTTTATCATTTGTTGTATACCAACCACAATTTTACACATTACAAAAAAACCAAATACAACAATTTTGTATGTTGCTTGCCAGGATAGCGGAAATCGAGAGGTATGACGTTTGCTAATGTCTGTCATCTATTAATTTGTATGTGGTCTTTAGTCACAAGTTTTAGTTTAGTTCACAGTTGAATTATTTTAGTTTAGAGCTTAGTTAAAAGTTTAAATGTAAGTTTTATTTAAAAGTTGTTTGAGTTATTTTTAGTAAATGTTTAATTTCAGGATCTTAATTGTAGTATCAGCAGCTTTTGCAAATTAATTACACCGCTTTAAATAAATCGTTACACATATTTTACTTGACTTTCGTACATAATTGAAGAGCTACATAACACGAAAACCGGAAAAAATTGCAAAAAACAAAGGCAAAAATGGTTTTTGGTTTCTTAGTGTAGTTTTACTTATCAGCAAACAAGATCTTCAGCAATCAAAAATAATATTGGAGTGTTGGCTTTTACTTTTGACAGTCAACAAATTTATGTAAAAGGAGTTATATAGTAAGATTGGAAATTATTCTTCAGGTCGGCATAAATACCACTAAAGATCTTGTTTGATCCAAACAAACCAAAGGCGTTTTAATTTTTGTGTATTCTGTACTTTTTTGTCGTAATTTTTTGGTGTTTCATATAAAGCACTAAACGATAAGCTTACAATGAGTTAATTAAAATAATAAAACGTTAACTTTATAGAATTATGGTCTACCTTAGATTTATTTATTGATCGAAAAATGATATTGCACTATTTTAATTACACAGTAAATTTTAATTAAATGCACTCTTCGTCATATTTTTTTAACAATTAATTTTTTTTTTTTTTTTGTTGAACGTACTATGCATAAAGGTTGCTACAGACTATTAACAATTGCATTTCTTCTTTTTTTAATATAGATTGTGCCAAATTTGGTGCGTATTCTTAAGAGTCTTATATTGGGCGGCTATTCACCAGAACATGATGTCAGTGGCGTTAGTGATCCATTTTTACAAGTTAAAATTTTGCGTCTTTTACGCATACTTGGGCACAATGATCCAGATGCAACTGAGGCAATGAATGATATCTTAGCACAGGTTGCCACGAACACCGAGACTAGTAAAAATGTTGGCAACACAATTCTGTATGAGACTGTGCTCTCGATTATGGATATACGGTAAGCTAGCTAAAAGTATCTTTATATAAACTAATTACACTTTTTCCAAGTGCCGTTTTTTATAAAAGAAAGACAGAATATTGAGCATTTACAGAATTCAATAATCAGAACAGAACATTGTGGCCGCTGTTGTATTTATGTGGAAATTTTTGCCTCAATGGCAACATTTGAAAATATTTTTTGCTTTTTTTCCAGCTAGGACTCAAAATTCTTCCACTTTAAAACACAAAAGATTTTAGTATCCATCCGTAGGGCTCCGATCATTTCCACTTCAAGTTTCATAAGAATCGGCGCAACGATTTACCCATGATAACGTATTTTTTCTTTAGGGGCTCAGGGTCTGTCGCCGCACAAAATTTCATAAGAACTTGTAATATATCTCAGCCGTGACAGAGTATTTTTTTTAATTCAAAGCACATTTAAAAAAAAAACAAAAACAATTACATAGTAATAGCCATAGGCAACAGGGTTAAAAAAAAATTTCTACCGATTTCAATGCAAAACTGGTGCCTAAAAGTATCGAAAAAAAATTTAAATTCATAGAGGAAATCGGGAAAATTTCAAAAGTATCGAGAAATATCTAAAATATCGGTAAAAGGCCGAATGTATCGAAAAACATTGAAATACATCTAATAAATCGGTAAAAGTCCAAAAGTATCGGAAAATTTCTAAAATATTGGTAAAAGTCCAGAAGTATCGAAAAGTTCAAAAGTATCGAAAAATATCTAAAATACCTGTTAAAGTCCGAAAGTATCGAAAAACTCTAAAATATCGATAAATACCCAGAAGTATCAAAAAGTTCAAAAGAATCGAAAAACATTTAAAATATCAGTTAAAGTCCCAAAGTATCAAAAAACATTGAAATACATCGAAGAAATCGGTAAAAGTCCAGAAGTATCGAAAAGTTCAAAATATCGGTGCAGAACGAGCAGGTGCAATGAAAGGTTTTCTTAATAAAACCCTTAACTCATACATAAATCCGACATTGCTGACCTATACGATATTAAATATTTCCCTGGGTACCACTCGAGTAGTGGAGGAATTTTTTTATGTTTTCTTGTTCTCTTCATTTATATTTTTCAATGGTATTTTAATTATTCTTTTCTCTTCATTTTATTTAAAGATCTGAAGGTGGCCTACGCGTGCTTGCAGTCAATATTTTGGGACGTTTTCTTCTAAATTCAGATAAGAACATACGCTATGTAGCACTTAACACATTGCTACGTACTGTTCATGCTGATACCTCTGCGGTACAACGTCATCGTACCACCATTTTGGAATGTCTTAAAGATCCCGATGTTTCGATTCGCCGTCGTGCCATGGAGCTATCGTTTGCGCTCATAAATGCACAAAATATAAGAACAATGACTAAAGAGTTATTGCTCTTTTTAGAAAAAGCAGATGCCGAATTTAAAGCGCAGTGCAGTTCGGGCATGATCTTAGCAGCTGAACGTTATTCGCCCAATACGAGGTGGCATTTAGATACACAATTAAGTGTGCTCATAGCTGTAAGTGTAACTGATTGCTTTTCTTTTATTAAAAACTCTTTTAATATTTTTCTTTTTTTTTCTTTTATAGGCTGGAAATTATGTGCGCGATGATGTTGTTTCTTCGACTATACAATTAGTTTCGAGCAGCGCCGTCATTGAGCAAACATATATAACGAATCGTTTTTGGGAGTCACTGCAAGTGGCAAATCACTGCGAAGATAAGCAGCCACTTTTACAAGTGGCTGTCTGGGCTATTGGAGAATATGGTGATTTGTTTATGTATGGTCCAAATGACGATGGTAATTTGTGCATATCTCTGAATTTAAAATGAAGAAAATAATTCAATATATATTTCTTATTACAGAATTTGAACGTCCCTCTGAAAGTGATTTAATCGCTTTGTATCATAAATTCCTAACTTCTGCTCAAGTATCGACTACAAGCAAACAATATGCCTTCCTCTCGTTGGCCAAGTTAAGCACACGTTTACAAAGTTGCGTAGAGTAAGTTGTTTTTACATAAATGTTTTGTGTTTTTAATTCCATCTTTCTGTTTTAGGGAAATTCAAGCGCTCATTACATCATTTGGTAGCCATTTGAATGTTGATTTGCAGCAGCGTGGTATTGAATTTACACAACTCTTTAGCAGTTATAACCATTTGCGTCCGCCACTATTGGAGAAAATGCCACCGATGCAAATAAGTCGCATGTCTGCACATAATGGTGGTAGTAGCGGCTCATTTGATGACAATAGTCCAGATTTGATTGAAAATGGTGTTGGCGAAGAACAGCTAACAGTTGAAAGCAATATAAATACTATGGGTGATAATACAGTAAGTTCATAAATGGTGCTGCTAAGTAGTGAATTTGCTTTTCAATTTAAAATTAACCTAACTATCAAATTAATTTCTAGAACATTTTACTGGATCTGCTTGGAAGTGCTGATCTATCAACACCATCGGCAATAACTTTAGCAGCAAGTACGGCTACAGATCTTTCAAATGCCGTACAAAAGAAAAATACGAAAAATGCAAATGATGCATCGAACAATCAAGACTTTCTCGATTTACTTGGCTTAGACATGTCGTCAGTTGGTTCAGCAGTCGTCAATACACCGGCATCGCAAGCAGCATCGGCAGCTAATATGAATAGTGTTTTAGGCTTAGATTTTGGTGGCGTTAGCGGCATTGGTAATGTACCAACAAACGGTAACGATATGTCGTTAAGCAATATGCTAGGCAACACTGGGCTATCGAATGCAGCAGCTGCCGCTTCATTGTTTGAGTCCAATAGTATTATACCAACAGCTAGCACAATAACTACACCGAGTACGCTATTAACAGATTTATCGTCTCCATCGTCAACGGGGACAAGTAACGTTGTCGTGGTTAGTTAATTTTATTTATTTATTTATTATTTTATTTTTATTATTTTAACTTCGATCTTGTTTTTATGTAAAATAATTTATGCTTTTCTTACATTTATTTTACAATGCAGCCTCAAGGTCCAAAATTAACAGCTTTAGATAAAAATGGAATTCTCGTTCAATTAGTTCCAGTTAAGACTACTGATTGCATGCAAATTTATATGACTGCGACAAATAATTCAGACACTGCTCTGGAGCAGTATCTGTTTCAGGTAAGTTGCGTCAATATAATGCCCTCAATAGTGCTGAATTCTATTGGAACGAATGTCGGGGCTTACGCACCACCAGCAATAATAAGAATGGTGCTTCTTTCATACAAATTTCAATATTAAATGTTGAACTCTGTGAATATGCCATTTGATGACGCGGGACTCAAAACCATGCTTAAATTTAAAATTTGATACTTTAACAATTTGATACAGATACTAAACATACGAATAGTTTAAAACAAAAAAGTATTTTCAAATATTTTACTATGAAATTATAACATAAAGTGTTAAAAACTCATTCTCCTGCCTGTCCACAACCGCGTCTTAGTGCACTAAATTTGCTCGTTTCGCATATTACGTTGAATTGAAATACACAGAAGTTGGTCTCTCATTCTAGACTATCTCCGCTTGTTCTAACTGTAAATTTTTTAAGCATTGAGTAAAAAGAGGACTGAAAGTCATGGTAGAGCACCCTCATTTCTTTCTTTAGATATTTTGTAAAGAACACGAGCTTGTGACATTCTCCCTGTAAGTTTTTTTTTTACATTACTATACGCATTATTTATCTTTGAATAATTAAATCAATCAACAATTAGAATTCCTATCCAGTTTTAACTTTTTTTAAAATTTTTATTGTGATATTCAGGGGATTCCTGAAAACGTGTAAAAGCCTCGAAAACCTCGTAAACTCGTAAAAGTTGTCAAAATCAATACAAAATTTGACAGTTTTACGAGTTTACGAGGTTTTCGAGGCTTTTACACGTTTTCAGGAATCGCCTTATTGTTTTTTTACAACATTCTAGCATTCTCCCTGCTGACATTCTCCCGTCAAACTTACTCTGGGAGAATGCTTCTCATACGGGAGAATGTTATTTATTGGTTAATTCATTAGACTTCTTGAACTAATGGTTCTATGAGAAACGGTGCAGATGTCTGCTATAAATTCATATTTCAGGGCTGCCACCCGTTTTTATTTTACTCAAATATAAAACATCAAATTAACTTTTTAAAAATCCAACATAAATTTTTAGGGCTGTTTATGTTTAAATCTTACTTCTTTTATCTAAATGGAAATTTTTGGTTTCAAAAATGCTCAGATAAACTTTTTTAAAATTGTACAAAAACTTTCGGGGTTGCCACCTGGTGTTTTTGTTAGTTTTACTTAAAAAATAAAAACGAAAATTTAGTCTTAAAACGCTTAAATAAATTTCTTAAAAATCCAAAATTAATTTTTAGATGAAAAAAGTAAGATTTAACGAAATTTTTGATATTAACCAGGCGGCATCCCTGAAGGTTTTTGTATAATTTTCAAAAAGATTCCAAAAATTAAGGTTATCATATTCTACACCTTCAACTAATAAAAAAATATAAAAAATAGGTGAGGTCAATAAAAGGCATATTTCAGAAATTCACTCATATATTCCCCTTAAAATTGGCATTGATTTATTTCATAACGATTTCAAAGATATTTTGGTAATGATCATTTCTGCTTGTTAACTTCTTTTTAAAAACCAATTATTTTTAGGCGGCAGTTCCTAAAAGTTTTACGCTGCAAATGTTATCGCCATCGGGCTCTTTGTTACCACCAGGTGGTGTTATAACGCAAGAAATGCGTATTGTTAGTACGTCCAAGGTAATTTTATCTCTTTGTTTTGTTTTTGTTTTTTTAAAAATATTTGTTTTCTTCAACTAGGCAATACTTCGTATGAGACTACGCATATCATATGTCGTAGATGGGCAACCTGTGTTGGAGCAAACAGAAGTCACTGGATTTCCCGATAATTCTCCCGAATAGATATATAAATCAAAATTGTTTTTAAAATTAAAAAAAAAAAAAAAAATTAAAAGAAAACAAAAAAATATATACATACATATACATATATAGTACATATAAATAATTATCGCAGTATAAACTTACATAATGTTGATAGAAGACATAAGTTAAAGCCCTCCCCCCATATACATTATATATAAATATATTTTGTAATATAAATAAAATATAACAATCCGTAAAAAAGAATATTCACATAATACAAAATTCATTAAGCTTTCCAAAATTGTTGTAAAAAAGAGAAAATGTTTCACAAGGAATTTTTAATTTTATTGCGATTGCATCATACCAAAACACATTATTTGTTTTATTTAAAAAATTTTATTAAAAAAAAAAGATAAGAAAAAGACACTGTCATGGCAACTTTTAAAATTTATTCGATTTAATAAGATATTTAAGTTAAAAAATTATTGCAACAATATATATGTATATTTATTATTTAGTAAATGTTATTTTTAAAGTACAGAAATTTTATTTCGTCCTCAACATTCGCATAAAAGAATTCAAAATTCAAATAAAAATAAATAAAAAAAAAAAAATAAAATTAATAAACTTATATTTCTTTTTTGTATTTAAAAAACTTGCATTTTAACTAAATATTATTTAAATTATGGTAAATTAGGTAATTTGCAAACATTGAAATTTTAAATGAAATATAAACAAACATTATACACAATAAAATAGAGCGCCTTACTAAGTTCTTAAGTTTGTTAAAATTTATGTAATAAAAATAAATCTTAATTACAATCTAAGTTTTATTCTCTTCGCATGCTTACTTTCTGTGTTGAATTAAAAAACTAAATCCTGCTCCTTAAAATATGATTTCAATTTTATTTTCATTTTATATTTCTTTCTATTTGAAAGTGTTACTAATAATGTACTTAAAATCGAATGCAAGCTAAAATCATCAACTTGTATTTTATTGAAGAGATATTTAGTTAAACTAGTTACATAGATATAAATACGGTATTTATAAAAACCATTAACATAAAAATAATAATAATAATAATACAATAAAATAATTATATCTTTAAAGAAGCAAATAAAAGGAATTTGTTTTCACGTAAATTCGATAAAAGTTTATATTATTTATACTTGCTATGCTTCTAAATTTATATGAAATTGAGATAACTACTTCAATGAATGATAGTTAGTAGAGGGTTGTACAAGACGTCTTGTTGTAGTTTTAAGAGATTTCGTTTCAAAATACGTTATGTCTTGTTTTATATTTTTATTTATCAAATACTTCAGTTCAGTGTAGCGGTCAAATGTCTTGACAGTAGGTGGATATGAAAGAAAAAAAAAAAAAAAACAAATATCGCGTAGACCTGTCTTGTTTGATTTGCTTCAGTTCAGTGCATTGCGAAATGCTATTGGTTTTTCACTCTCTTCTTGTGACTCATTTTTGTTTACGCTCACTCTCTCGCGAAAATTTATGAAAGCTACAATTCTGGGTAAGCAACGCAATGCAACTTACAACTGTTACCATATCGTAAATATTACTGTAGTTTTTCTATTCGCACGTTTTACACTGACCTAAAGTGTACTGTTTAAAACTATAGTTTGAAGAGGAAATTATGTTTCCTGAAACTGCGGATTCGGATTCAGTTTCGAAAAAAAAATACGTGCATCCTTACGTAATAAGTACTTAAAACCTGAAGCTTAAAATAAATAACGCAGATGTATATCTTCACTTTTTTATTCCAATAATATCTTTGATAAACTTAAGCATACAAATTGTGCAATTTTCTTTCCAAAATCTATATTGCATTGGCATTGATTGCCTCCTTAAGAGAACACAAATATTTATACGATGGATTGACGCCCGTTGTACATTGAGTGGCTGCTTTTGCAGCTGTCACATATACCGGTCTATTCGAAATGTTAGTACGTGCATAATTACAGGCTGTATATTGTTCGATAAAACCATTTTTCGTTTGTCTTAATATGGCACAACCAACATCAGTTGCCTTATCTTGTACGACTTGTGTGAAATGGCCAATTACCGCACTTTAAAAAAATTAAAATTTGTTAATTAATGGTTTTTTGCTTTAAACACACATTCGGCACTTACCCACTGGGTGGATTCGCATAGCTATTGATTTGCGCCATCTTGCAATCCTTGTACTCATTAAACCACATCTGAACAGCGCTTACTGCAACATCTTGTACAGTCCTAGTTGTACCAGACCATCCACTGTAAGCCAAATTCTGTCCAGCATATTTAAAGGCATCAGTATTGCGGCAGGCATCATGTTTCATGGCACATTGCTTAACATTGAACTCTGCAATTCTGGCCAACTCATCGTTCCACTTCATTGTGGCCATACGTGAAGCAGCCGTAAAACCTGAAAAACCTCCCTTAGCTATGGTATTACGAAATTCGTTATGTTTATTTACAATAGCAGTCTTTATATTAGCGGTAAGGGTTTGAATTTTGGCATCGCTGGCGCAGCTACTGGATAAAGCCTAGAATGAAAAGAACCCAAATGATTTGAATTGAACCGATGCCATATGTATTGCCTTTAGCTTCACTTACACCATTATTACTGCAGGCTATATGCTTGGATGTTCCGCATAGGGATGCACTGCAATAATCGGTAGCAGAAGAAAATGCTACGGAATGCAGCAATACCACACCAAATATAGATAAGGTAAGACTTAAAGTTGTACCGATTTTCATTTTAACGCGAATGTTTTGCAAACTCTTTTGATAGTTAATTAACGGAAACTAATTGAGTTTATAGGCCTTAAGGTTGTATATATATGTTTTAAAATCGTAGTAACGCTGTGTACTTGCATATTAGATAATCATTAATATAATAGATAAAGACAGTACGCGTTTATATATTTAAACAGTTGTTTTTCAAAATTACTACGTCTAAATAAATCCATGTTTGCAATTAGTTATTATTTCTTCGTATTGTTTAATTTCTGTACGTTTGTACATACGTATATGGAGCACTCTTTTTGCAAATATGCAAACATAATGATTTAAATCCCATTTCTGAGAGATTATGATAAGATTAAGAGCGTAACATGAAAATAGTTCCAAAATTTATATACAGGGTGAAATAAATGTTTTACCTAGATTCTAATTCCTTAGCCACCACAAAATCTGTTTTTTCTTTCTTAAAAAACGGACTATATGCAATATACATATACAGGTGGTTGGGATTCGGTAGTACATCGGAAAATCTAAGATTCCTGGGACTATTCTGAACAACTTTTCTTAGTTCCATTTTTCGAAATTCGCAAAACTGACGGAGATATAGCCATCGGAATATCAGGATAAAGCTTTATGAAAACCGGTATAAGTTCGGAACATAATAATATGAAAAGTATTTTAATTGGCTACAAAATTGGTGGACAAAAGTTTAAAATCCGAGTCATGATTTTCTAGATATGGCGCATTTTCGGTGCTATTGTAATGTTTTAGTAAATTGCATGAAAATTTCTTTGGTTTACTTTTTTGTCATCCTATAAAAAAAATATGCTAATGAAGGAAATCAGGTACAAATTACATATCAAATGAAGGGAAATAAATTGGGCTTTCATAATTTGTTACTAGAACTATGTGTTAATAATGTAGTTTTTGGGAAAAATAGTACTTTAAAAACAATGGTCAAAATTTTTGAAAATTTCCCATATCTCGAAAAGCATGACTTGGATTTAAAACTTTTGTCACCAATTTTGTAGCCAATTAAAATACCTTCCATATGACACCAATATTGTTAAAATCCATCAAGGGGTTCTGTCTTTCAGTTCCGGTTTTCATAAAGCTATTTGCCGATCTTCCGATGACTATATCTTCGTCAGTTTTTGCGAATTTCGAAAAACGGAACTAAGAAAAGTTCTGAACAGGAGTCCCAGGAATCTTACATTTTTCGGTGTTCTACCGATAACCAACCACCCTGTAAATATATTCAGCCTTATCATATAATTCGATTTCGATTCGAACTTAATCGAATCGAGATTTTGCTGTCATATATTTTCTAGAATCAACATCGAAAATTTTTGAATCGAAACTACCATATCATCTAATTCGATTTTGATTGCAAAAATTTTCGGTTTCGATTCTAAAAAATATATGATAGCAAAATCTCGATTTGATTTAGTTCGAATCAAAATCGAATTAGATGATAAGGGTGGTACAATTTCGGAAACAAAATTCAGTTACACGTTTTAAAAAAGCAGACATTGTTTTGGAAAGCATGTTCTATTAACCCTTAAGGATCAAAAGAATAGATTTGAAGTTTATTTATGTTTGGTATTTTTTATTTTTTTGGTAAATATTAGAATTAATTTCAAATGCTTTATATATTCTCAAATATATGAAGCAAAACACGCCAAGTGTACCAGCTGAAAATTTTTTTGTCTCCGATTTTCTCAAATTTGGCAATATGGTAGTTCCAGTGTGCAAGCACAATAATCCGGGAGGATTTGGTAATAGGACCATTTGTTGTTAAAATACAGGGTGTTGAAGTTGGCGTTTTAAGTCATATTCATGAAAAGGGTGTTTTTTCAAAAATTTAAAGCTTACACCAAAGTTTGTAATTTGATATATCTAAGTAACTGGTTCCATTCATTTTTAAGTGTTCTTTTTATAAAAAAATATTATTTGGTGAACTTCCAGAAAGGATATCTCAAAATACTGTAGATAAGATGAAATCAATCATTTATTTTGGAAGTGGAATAAGTCTATAAAGAGGCAAAACTGATGTCATTCACATTTTATGCCATAATAATCAGTTATTTGACCGATAACATTTTTCAACTTAATGCCATCAATTTTTCCTACTGTGTCTGGAGCTGAAATAACTTCTCTTCAAAGGATCATAACTCGGAAAGTAAGAGTTCTATTGAAAAAGTTAGAAGGTATATTTTAATAAGGAAGAGTGAAGCCTGAAAACAGTGTTTCTTCAACTTCAAGCAAGGATATCTCGAAATCCTGCAGATATATTGATATTGCTGAGGATGCAGTCGAATTCAGCAACAAAAAGTACATAAGAATGCATATAATAAATAAAAAGTTCATTCCATTATTTTTTTTTTGGGTGCATGAATAATGGATGAGAAACCGCACCAAACAAAATGTCACTTGAGAATGACCATATGCATTTAACGGTTATACGTATGTATGATGTTTCCAGGAAACATTAGAATTAAAAATGCGTTAGAAACTGATACATATATATCAAAATGTCTCATTAGATTCTTAACTAAATAATTTATATAATTTTGGCTTGAGACGCTTTTGCCGCTATGGTCGTGAAAGGGTTAAGAAGCTAGATAAAACCAAGTTACTTCATAATTTATAATTTTAATTACACTCAATCTTCATACGAAGGTTGTTTTTTAATTTTGTGACCTAGAAATGAAAGAAAAACTGTTTTTATTTATCAACACAAGCTCCTTTCAGCTCGAAACACTTCTTCTAGAAATGTTCTAAGTATGTACATATGTACATATATATTAACCTTCCAAAAAAAGATTTCTTTGTTAGATTCTTCGGTTGAATTTGAAGAAAACCTACAGATGCATGATGTACACATGGCACATAGAAAAATATGTAAAAAAACTATTCTTGAATATCAAATTCGATCAAGATTCATATATTTTATTTATCATAAAAAAAAAAAAAGTTATAAAATTTTACTTATTCACTGTTGAAAATCACTTTTGAAATTTTTTGTAAATACAACGTCCGCCCACTTTGGCAGCATATCGGGGGCTTCAAATAGATGTTGGTATCCTCCCTTATAGCCTATTTCCACCGCAGATTTAAAAGGTGATTTAATGTAGTTTCTGAATTTAGCGCTAAAACTGGGCGTTGATCCCATGATTTACCGAACAATAATAAATCTGAGATTTAACTTAAATCTGTACATTAATCACAGCAAGGCTACCGATTTTGCAATTTTCAACCTAGTGACACCCCTGAACTTTGACAATTGGTATTAAACACAAAGCAAATTGAAGATAAATATTAAGAACAAAATGAAAGACAAGTTTAATTTTACTGCTTCTGACATTTACTGTCAAAAATAAATCTATTTCGGCCGGTGGAACGGATAGAATTTAACGATGTGATTTACTAATCTCAGCGGAGCTAGTGGGAACAGGCTATTATAGCCTGTTTCCACCGAATACTAATGAAGTAATTTAGCTGCAACTCACCTCATCCATCATGTATTACACGTCAACTAAATCAGAAAATTGCCGTAAATAACATTTTTAAACTTCGGTCGAAACAGGCTATAAGCCCCAAAATTAATCTCCGGCGGAAACAGATTATAACATTACAGTTGCATAGTCTCTTTAAAGCCATTGTTGAACTCGTTGGATTTCTTTCGGCCACAAGACGAACTCTAGTTTATATAAACCATCGCATTATCAGCTTCAAATTAGAACAAAACCCAACGCAATGAAGGTTGATTGATTTGAGCATACTCATACGTATACTGTACGGTATGCATTTAATAGCATGTTTCCACCGAAGATTTATGAAGTAATTTAGCCGTAACTCACCTCAATCACCATGTATTTAACGTCGAAAAAATCTTAAAATTGTCGTAAACCATTAAATAAATCTTTGGTGGAAACAGGCTATAACGGTTAAGCACCAAAAACTCCGTTGAGTGGGGGACTTATATTTCGTATAGTCGCTATAGCCCATGGTTCATGGTAATTCAACCATGCTATATCCTAGTAGACAACTATGCAAAGTTTGAAGAGCACAGACATTTTGCCAACTACTTTTTGTTACCTACTTTTTCAGACAAAGATTCGACTTCTGATGCCATTTCTGGCTCTGGAAGTTTTCCCGATTTCACCATACAAAAACTTCATGTGAAAGAGAAAATCTTCCCAATGGGGAATGGATCGCATCAATAGCGCTTCTGAAGCGCTCTAAAGCAGCAGTGAAGCGCATCTCTCTCGTTTCCAAAAGCGCTGAAATTAACATTGGCATGTCATTGGAAGGAAACGCTCCGTTCTCGCTGCCAGAAATGCTCTTTGGATGCGCATCGCTCTCGCATCCAGAAATGCTGTTTGGATGCGCATCGCTCCCGCATCCAGAAATGCTCTTTGGAAGCTTTTTGGATGATAATAAAAATATTTAAAAAATTAATTTTTAATTGAAATTTTATGTCTTTCGCCACAAAGACTCATCAGATGAAAAACTTTTGTGTTAGGTCTGGGCCGGACTCGAACCGAGGACCTCACGGTTGCTACAACTCTCAATCGCAGTGCCAGTCGCTAGACCACTACTCCATCCTTGCGCTCGTACGAAGCTGACTTATTGACTTATTTTGCTTTGTGCGTAAATACATGACCTAAAGTGCTTCGATCTCGCTACCAGAAATGCTCTTTGGATGCGCTTCGCTCTCGCTGCCGATAGCGCAGAAAATATGCGCATACAAATCAGCTCTTTAGATACGAGAAGGACGCGCATCGCTATTGCATCTTGGGGATGCGCATCGAATTTTCTGTTGGGTTTTTACTCAAGTGGTCGTGTGAGTGCGATTGAATGTGAAAATAACACCGCCACTGGCAGAAAAAAGCAAACGTCAGAATAACAAATGTCAAAAAAGTGAATAAAATGAAAATTTAATTTTCTTTTGGAATTTTAAGAAAAAAATCAAATTTTGGGAAAATTTACTCAGTTTTAAAGTATAAGGAGAATCTTTTAAAGAACATCCAAAAGAAAAGTAAAAATAAAGTCAAACCCTGAGGATATCAGCAGTAATAATGAACGAGAGAAAATAGTTATAAAATCGAATAATATTTGCGGCCGTAATCAAAAACGAAAAAAAGTCAAGTAAAAAAAGATAAGGTGGTGCTGTTGTGCCGAGTAGACAAGAGCGGCTGAACATTTTGTTGAGTCGCGCCTTTGGCCTCTCCACTCTGCGACGAAAGCAATTTTGAAATGGTGATAAGATCTTACATTGTTAGAATTTTTTAAATTGCTTCTGATTTGTTGAAATACATACGAGACTTACACCACACCAACATCATTTGTGCGAACATCCATCACACCATGTCTTCAGCCGTTGACATACAAATTGTGTCGACTCCGAATCTGGAGAAAATTGAAAACTTTTTCAAAGATTCTACTTATCGTGAATCTATTGAATTTAGCGCAAACTTTAATACGCGACTTTGCATTGAAAGACGCCTACGGTTGCCGTTCATTGATCCACAGACTGGAGTAGCACAAAATCATTCCAATTTATTCGTAAACAAACGACATCGTATGCCCGGCTTTAGGCAGGGACAAATTTACACCTATCCAGCTCAGAGATGGCGCAAAAGTCGGCGGCAATATTTAAACAAAATGTACAAGTAAGTCTACGAGTATCAAAACATTCAACCATTTGCATTTTGTTCTGATTAATTCAAAATATTTCTAATTAAGGCCTTGCTCAACTTGAATTATCAAATTCTATTTATCTATAAATTACTACCATATTCATTTTCTCATTTTATGCAGATTCCCAGATCGACCCTTTCAAGCTCTTCGCAAGGATCACGATGCTTTACTTGCTAGCACTGCATCTGCGGGTACTGCGTCACCCATTGTTGGCACAGCCGCACTGGGCTTAGTCGATCCTGACTTTAATGGTTCATTGCTAGAAGAATCATCATCATTAGGTGCAGCCGGTGGTGATACTAGCGACAGCAAAGACAGTCAACAGCAGCAACAGCAATCGCAGCAACAACAGCAACAGAGTCAGCTTAAAGAGGATTTGTCCAAAGAGTGGTACTACGATGATATAGATATAAATGATGTGGACTCATTAGAAGAACCAAAATCACCAGCAGATGATGAATACGATTATGATCCACGTTATGGCAATAAGAAACGTCGAAAACGACGTCCTGGAAAACGTGCAACAATGACACCTGGTGAGGGTAGTGGAGTAGGTCGCAGACGTAGTGGTGCCGGACGTGGTCGTTCACTTGCATCAGCTGCAGCTGCTGCAGCCATAGGCGATACGTCACAAACGGGTTCAGATACAATTGATGGCGGTGGTGGTGCTTCAATTGGCGGTACAGCTGCAGCTGGAGTGCCGCTTGAGGTGAATACGCCAACAAGTAGCAGTCGACGCTCTAGAGGTACACGTGGACGACGTCGTACTAAGGCCGCACCGGCTTGTGATCCGCCCAGTCCTGGTTTAAATAGTGAACCACCCACATTTGAGATGGCTGCCGCAGCAGTAGGTGTTGTTAGCGATATACCAGGCGCGCCGGAGGAACATGCTGATTTGCGTAACTATCGAAAGTACCTGTAACGTGTAGAAAAAAAGATATATGCAACAATATAAGGGCGCGCGTTGAGGGAAATTGCTGTAGAAAGTAATACAATCAGTAGTGGTTAAGCGCGTGTCAGCGGTGACAACGTTGGCTAACTTTTGTAAATTTTAATTAATTAGTTTCTAAGGTTCTATGAATTTGTTATACATTTTTTTGAAATTTGGATTTACTCTAATTAGCCCCGGGTTTTTTTTATGCTTATTATTTGTATTGATTTATTAGAGCAGTGTGCTATAGTTAGTTTGTTTTTGTTTTCTTCTGAAATTTTTCTAATGGCCTTTTATCAGACATTTATTACTACTCTTAAACTAAAGCATGTGACACATATGCATAGATCTTTTTTGAACCGCAGTTTAAAGTTGCTTAAAGCTTTTCATTTCGGAAAAGTTTTTACTGATTCGGGTCAAGAAATAACTATCAGTTGTCAGTTTTGTCTTAGTTATGTAATAAACGTATAAAAAACTTTATCTTGAAACATTTATTTGTTTTATTCTAATGTCATGATCGTTTTTTTTTTATATGATGAATTTCATGTTAACTTTATTTATCACGAAGCATGGGTTAAATTTAAAGGGAACTTACTACAACTCTCTTATTTTGTTTGCTTTTTTCCTATTTATCTGTTACAATAGTTTACTTTAATTTATGGCCGTCAAAAGGAAACCGACGCTTACTCGAATAAAACATTTGTCATTCCTCTTTGAAATGTTGTTTTTTAAGTTATGTTTTATATTTTTGCTTAAAATCGAAAACAACGTTAGAATTTCTTGAATGATCGAAGAAAGTAAAGGTTTCTATGTAAACATAAGGATCACTTTCGAAAAGTGCAGAATATTACGATATAATTGATAATATTCAAAATATCTTTTAAATCAAAACAATAGAAAAAATAATAATTACTTATTAAAATATAAATTAAAATAATATTACTAGATTTCTTGCTACACACAAATGCTACAATATATAAGTACTATTTTGTTTTTTAGACAATTTAGTAATACTCTTTTGTTTTCATTTTAAATTATAAATTTATGTTAGTAAAATCACAACCGTTTAATTCACTTAAATTTTATTCTTTTTAGCATATCAAATACATATTTATTTATTTCCAAAAAAAAAAGCAAAAGTTGATGCGTATCAATTATACTATCGTAAATAACAAGAAGAAAAATGTGAAATTCAATACATTAAGAATTTACTAATATTAAAAATGTACGCCCTTTTGTTGAAACATATCAATCCACTTAATATTTATGGTAAAATACTTGCATTATTCTGTTTTAATTGAATCTTTTTTCATTATTTTTTTGTGGATTGATGCGTTTGTGCAAAAGACGTTCATTGAAAACAAACAAGTAATTGAATTAAAGCAAATTAAAAAAAAAAGATGTTTAGTTTTTAAAAAAAATGACAAATTTTTGGCTACCAAAATTACCTATTTATATTAATACAAAATTGATAAATAAAACTTTTCGAAAAAAAAAACTATATATCGCTCATTTACTTCAAGAACTGAACAACTCAAAAAACGCGAATTTCGAGTTAATGATGCGAAATTATTCGTCATATCATGCTTCATATTGTGTAAAAATTTCATATAAATATCTTTTACGGCCACCATTTGAGAACAAAATATCTTTTTCAATTGAAAACTTAAAACTTATTTTCTGCAAAATCGAGTTTTTTGACTTGTGGCGTTCTTGAAGTAAATGAGCGATATTTGTAAACTAATAATTTGCGTTTTCTAAAAATTTGGTGGGCTTTCAATTGCTAAAAAGTGGACATGGCACTCTTTCGATCCTGCTTACCTTTTGTTCATTATAAGGCATTGATAGTCAAAAGCTGTGTACCAAATTTCATCAAATATCTTGTATAATGTGCAAGATATGACCAGATTAAATTTGAAATTGAGGGCGATGCCGCACCTCCTCTTGGGCATCATTTTCTACAGTTTCAATAAAAACGCTACAGCCATTCTTGAAAAAAAAAATATGGCCAAAATGTGATAACAATTTTTATTGTATACAATTTTAGGTCGTTTTAGAAGAGAAAATATTTCAAAAATCCGTCGAGATATAGCAATTCTGATGACAAATTCGAGTTCAGCATTGCAAAATACATCAAAAATTACTATTTTTGTAGCTGTTTGTTGCATATTTTTTTTTCAGTTTTTTTTTTTCTCTTCATAAACATCATATTTATTGTTAAAAAATATAAAAGTTTCTGATTTTAAATAAAATAAAAAAACAAAGTTTTTTTAAAAAAAAAATCATCAAAATCGGAGCTGTTCTTGCGAAATTCCGAGGAAAAGGCTTCATTGACTCGACTAAGAGTTAATTTTGAAGGGAAAGAGTAGCGAATCGCTCTTAAAACATATTGGGTCTATAACTTAATTCGTGCGGTTTGGTAAGAGATGGCGTTACTTGATTATTATTCCATCGTTCCGATATTCCGAACATTCGTTGGAAAGCTACTGTCATTGTGCGTCTTTTTCAGTATATGTCATTCATTTGAAGCGTAAACAATATTTTTTTCACTCAAATATGTCGAACTTTGTGCCTGAAAAAGAATTTTGCGGGGAGTTCTTCTTCATTACTTTGATATGAAGAAAACTGCTGCTTTGCATCGGATCGTGACTGGGGATGAAAAATGGATCCATTACGACAACCCAAAACGCAAACATTCATATGTGAAGCCCGGACAACCAGGACCTTCCCAGCCAAAGGCAAATATCGATGGTGCCAAGGTAATGCTCTGTAATGCGTGACCTCTATCGAACCCAATTGATCCGTTTAAATAGAGCCATAGCCGAGAAACGACCGGAATATGCGACCAGACACGAAGTCATAATTTTTCAACATGACAACGCTTGGCCACATGTTGGAAGACCGGTTAAAAACTATTTGGACCTTGCCCCGTTCGGCTATCATTTATTTCGGTCTATGCAAAACGCTCTCACAGGGATACGCTTCACTTTAGAACAGGGTATCAGAAATTGGCTTGATTAATTTTTGGCAGTTCTTTTGGCGCGAAATCCATATGTTACCAGAAAGATGAGAAAAAGTAGTGGCTAACGATGGACAATACTTTGAATAATACTATTGTACTTGTTTTTCTTAAATAAACGTTCAAATTTTGAAAAAAAACCGCACGAATTAAGTTATAGACCCTTAGTATTGATTTCCACGGACAGACATTCAGAGGGTCAAAGCTATACAGGGTTTCTACTCCCAGTTAAACTTTTTCCACACCATATTTAGCGATTTATTTTTTAAATCAAACTAAACTTTGGAAAAAAAAGCATTTAAAATTATATGCCTCTGTAGCTACAGCAAATATCGTTATGAAAATTGGTACAGTCTGTTAAATAAGAGCGTGGTCATTGTTGTGAGAAAATGAAAATACCCATTGCGAAAATTCTTTTTAATATTAGAGTTATTCACGATCTGGAGTAACAAGCTGAGTAACAGGGTAAAAGTGAACTCAGTTACTCTGAATAGTGAGCATACTCAATACTTTGCACTTATATTTGCTTTTTGTTTCTCAAAATAATTTTAGCTGCCAACAAAAAAAAAAATTTTTTAATTGAATATTTTGCTCTCATTCAAATTTTTATTTTTGATGAACGAAAATTGCCTCTCAATCATAAACAAGTTCAAACGTTTCTATAGAAATAGAAATAGTAAAAAAAAGGCAAAAGTGTAAGATTATTTTACACTAGAAAATACCTTGACTAAAAGGGTAAAAGAGTAACAGAGTAACTTACGTATATTTTGTTGTTGTGGTTGTGCACTATTACCCTGTTACTCTGTTACTCAGGACGTTACTCTAGATCGTGAATACCTCTATTGATTTATTTGATCGAAAACTTCAATGCAAATACATTAATAGCAGGTCCAATCACCCCCAGCATCAATTATAGCTTGACATCTTCGCGACATACTTTGAACAAGATTTTGCGCATACTCTTCTGAAAACGACCTCCAAATTTTGTGAATGCGTCGAACCAGCTGTTTCAAGTTGCAGGGTCCAGGGTCCAGGCATGCCTGATGATAGGAAAGGCCCAAAAAGAGGATTCATCAGTGAAGATAACGTTGCCCCAGTCACGATCCAAATTGTCTTTGGCCCATTCAAGACGTTTTTGGACATGTTTTTCACTGAGCATCGGTTTTTGCAAAGTACTTCGGTATTTCACACTATTTGCAATCAAATGATTACGAATAGTTCCGTGGGAGATATTCAAACCTTTTTGGGACAATTTCGAAGCACCTTCACGCAAAGTTAATGTTGGATTTTTCGAAAATAGAGCACAGATCAGTTTTTCCTGTTTTTCCGTCACTACACCGACAGACCCGCGATTTGGAAAGTCATCGACATTTTTTACTTCTTTGAAGCGATTCATCCACTTACTCACAAACTGTTTCGACTTTTGCATATACTTCGCAGCCGCCGCTTGGGTCATTTTGGGACCTTTGGGGTGCAAACACAAAAAAACGGCTTCAAAGCGCGACGCGTACGCGGTACTCATTTTGGAAAAATGCTGAGAACGCATTGAAAACAGTGGTCAGCTGATTCACTTTCACGAAGCATGAAGGACAATACTGCCCTCTGTGTGAGAAAAAAAAATTACAGCATTATACTTTACCGATCGCGAGTAATCGTGACCACGCTCTTATTTAACAGACTGTATATGAAAGAATATAGTGTCTACATTCCAAAATGTGGAGGGGGTTGGGCAATTTATTTGGGAAAAGCTAAATTTGATTTGAAAAAAAAGCCTAATATAATGGGAAAAAGGTTTAACTTGGAGTGGAAAACCTTTATTGACTCAGGAGGTCACGCTGATCAAGAAGATATATACTTTTCTATACCTAGCATGCCTCCTTATGTTGAAAACGGAAGGACAATGTGAATATACCCTGGGTGCAGTGTATACAAAAGCACTCTAAATAGAATAAACAGCCCTGATCTCTCTCTTTAAACCATAACTTTATCTTTTCCAAATTGATCGTTACTTTCGAAATATCATGCATTGAAGTAAAGGTAGGTATACAAATTTAATGATTTTTTTACAGGGTTTTGCTATACCTTTACTTCAATGGATGATATCGCGGAAAGTAATGATTCAATTGGAAAAGTTAAAGTTATGTGTTAAAGAGGAAGATCAAGGCTATTTAATACCGCTGACAAAAGTGAACTACACTACTTCCTGGATGTACGCCATATGTCTGGAAATAGCGTTTTCTGCATCTTAAATCAAGGATAACTTGGATCTCAGACGTGATAGGAAAAAACAGTTGCGAGATTTGGAATCAACGACCCAAAGTAAGTCAAAAAAAGTTATCAAGATCAAATTCAGATTGGTTTCTGTAATGTACTTATTTGCAATTGAAAATCAATCGATATAAGTAATCGATTATTACGATTTCTAGATCTTGTTTGTTCTTCCCTAATTTAATGTCTATTAAATATACAATTAAACAATACGAAAAGCGTGCGTATTATTCTCAATAATTAAGACACAACAGTTTCCTCTCAATTTGTTGCACAGTGTTATTAAGGATGGTAAGTTAACTGGTAATAATTTCAGTATATTGTTAGTTATCGAGGCAATATACTTCTCAACATTTTAATCATTAAGCTTTCGCAACGAAAAGTAATGGAAGTCACATGGATTTCGGAACAGGCCTGTACGGTGTGATTTCATGTTTTATAACTTAAACATTAAATTGTGAACGACGTTTACACCGCGTGCATCACACAAAAGTCAAGAAGCATAGCGGCGTTAAGGAATTTGCCAAATAACTGACAAGAAGTGAATGACTTGATCATGCTCATGCTCAACGACATAGCGTCAAGGAATGTAAAAACAAGAACTTTTCCCATAAATTAAAAAGACAAAAACACATCCAACCAGTAACTAAAATTTTTAAATAATATGAAGATAAATATGTGATATTTTGCTAATCAGCACAGAGAAAATGTTCATTGCTCGCAGAATTACAAAAATGCTGATTTTAGTACATACGAATACGCACGAATTTAATTTAATTTTTCTATTAAGTGAAGAAAAAAAAAGGCGGAAAAAGTTACACTTGGTATTCAGAGCATTTCAACGAGATCGTGCGTGTTTTTCGGTGTTTGTCGTCGCCACTTCTTCAAGGAGAAGACAGATCCACGACGCAACTTGCCTTTAGATATTGATAAGTACTTTAGTGTACGGTTTGGTATTTTCATGATATATGAGAACAAATTAAAAAAGAAAAAGTTTAAGCAAGTTAGACTATACAACAACCTCTTTTTTTAAAGAGTTGAAAAACAATCTGACCAAAGCATTTAAGTATAAATTTTGCCAAGGTAGGGTACTGTTTCACAGGTTGCGGTGTTGATTATCAGCGGAACAATACCAATAGACTTGCTGGTCTTGGAGCGTCAGGAACTGTGGGCCAAGTAGTAAATTAGTGCACAGAACAAGTTGTAAAAGCAGACACCTTACAAAGCTAGCTAGAGAAATGGCGAAGTGAAAGCCTCGGCGCTGGACAGCGCGGCTAGTACCTCAGTTGAAAACCTTGTGAAACAAGAAGTTCCGCCATGTTAATTATTTGATTACGCAGATGCTATCAGAACATGGTTATTTTCAGAAATTCCTAAACAGAATAGGGAAAACAGATAGACCAGACTGCATATACGGCGACGCACATCAAACGATTTTCAACTGCAGAAATTGAGCGGAGAGAATACGGTAGTTATAGGATTGCGTTGGTTTACTTACAGTCGGAAACATCATACCAACTATGCTGGTAAGCGAAGAAAATTGGTTATTAATGGAAAGATACGTAGAAAGCGTACTACGCTTAAAGAAGAGAAACCATGACGGTTATCAAGCTGCCAGAAGTCAAGAAATGCTTTGACATTAAAAAATTATGCCGTCATGTATCATATTATTTAGCCGCTGGCGCACTTTATTTATTTTTTGGCTGGGATGTCTGTTTGCCTTGCCAGAGACTAAGAGGGATCCAGAACAGGTCAACAGGACTTCGTTTGCCGTGGGCTAAGGCCGAAGTACTGAAGCGGTTTTTCCCCTCATGGTTTCCTCCCTTTTCTAAGAAAGAAAATAGAGATGTTGCTGAAGCACTACTCAGCCCTCCTCTGGTACAGGAGCAAATATAGCGGATGCCCTATGAAGAGATTGGATTAAATGCTTTCAATGAAACCGCTCCAATACAATGCCAAACCGTTTTACCAGGTGGAAATGTTCCCGATGAAGAGGAGGTGTCGGTAGAACGTTTAGGAGAGTCCGTCAAAACTGCCACCGGTGATGATCGCGCCTACGAGCGTAAATGCTCTTCACTCCTCATCCGCAAAAAAAAATATGATGACAATAACCAGTACCAAGTCCGGTCAAGGATAGTGATTATTTGGAAAATTCTGTTTTGTGAAAACGACATCAAAAGTACTTTTTATAGCGCCAGAAGGAGTTTGTTCTTGAAGTGAAACTGCAATTTTAATGGGTTGAGCTTCTAAAAGGACTCAATTCTTTACTGATAGATCAGTCTTTTCGATATCAACAATTTCGCTTCCTAAAATAAGATAGGCATTCAAAAGCTGTCTTCTATTCAATACAATTTGATTTTAAAGCAGCTTGACTATCGCCGCACAAAGTGATTTCCTTCTCGATTATTTTTCTTCAAGATAATCAACCACTTTGTCAACTCATCTGGTAGTTTAAAAGGGTGTTCTTCATGTGAGTTGGAGACATATAAACCTGCTCCATTCCTTTTTCTGATTTAGAATTATCTACATATACAAATATTTATTATTTCAATAGGATCGTCACTTCGTGAGTTCCAAAATTATCTAGACGGGAATGTGATAAAGAATCTTTTCTCTATTGAAAGCTTGGGAACTATGTAATCAGTAATAACACTCTGGATACTACCTACTTAGCTGTGTTCGCAAAGTCTGAATTTGAAGACCCCCTAAGCCTCGTATAGTCTTGTAAGCCACTCATTTATGAAAAATTAATAAGCAAGAAAAGTAGTATGCATATCGTTCAAAGATTCTGATGAGGTTGACCTCAGGGCTCCATGGTTGTCAATGCATAAAATACTTTGCAATCTTTCAGTTTCTTCTGTATGTATGATATGTTTAGCGCTGTCTACCAGACATGTTTTGCTTAACTTACTTTTGCAGTATATGTATATCTAGAGAGTGATTTTAGGGTCACTGCCACCACATTTGTTAAGAAAAAGGTGAACTTTAATTTTAGACAACGTTTTATGGCTAATTCATAGTCTGGAAAGATTTTGGACGGTATTGAGGAATATGAAAGGTGTTATTGCATGTCTGTTCGGAATGTCGAAATCGCTTATTGTGTAATGATTTAATATGGTAGGTAGGTTTAACAGACAAGAAGCAAGGCATCATACAACAACAGATCATGGACGTGAGGAAGGGACCATAACGCATGGTGGCGTATTGGTGTCGCCGCAAATTATGTCATTTTAAAATGTTTAGAAAATAGAAACGATAAAAAAAAATAATATAAATGCAAGAAATATACTGCTCAATTTTATTTTTGTCCTCGGATTTTTATTGCATTTAAATAGAAATCGCAAAAATTCTTAATGCTCTGCTTCAAGATTATGAGACTAGAGAAATTCTTGTGTATAGATGATTTATTTTTAGGGTTCCATTGGAATGTTGTTATGCATTTTAGTAATCTGTAAAAGAGAAGATAAAAAACAAAAATACCTAAGATTCTAAAATTGAAAGTGCATGGCTTAGCGCCATTTTTAAAAATAACCACAGCGCCCATTTAACTTGCGGAAAAGCTTCATTTGCCGGTAGCAATAGATTCTTTTACACAAACGTGCATATATATCGCTGTGTGTATATTTGTTTTCTGTTGTTGTATTAAGTTCAATAGACTGGCGTCAAAGCATTGATGGCAATATGGGCTGCACCATTTCGGTTTTGGTCAAAGATCACGCACAAGTGGCAAAGCGATCTTAAGGGAAACTATACATTGGAAAGATCAATATGTGCAAAGGTTATAAGAAGCTTACCTGAGGGTAAAGTGATCGAAAAAACTTGGTCTCTGAAATTATAGTTTTTCTTTTCATTCTTCTTTGGAACTGTCTCGATGGTAAGCACACAGTGTGTTTAGATAAGTAGAATAAGAGGTTGGGTATTATTGTTAGGACCGTCGCCTACCATTATAACTGGTTTTTCAAAATAGATTTGCTATTTTCATAACTGGACTTTTGGCCGCACAGATCGTTCAAATACCAGTATGCGCAACGCTCAGGGGATGGCTCCTGCAAATGCATAGCACTAAGCTGATTTGAAGAAAGGTTAGAAGGAGGGGCGATAGATGGAGCAGTGTCGGTAGACATATGAATTTCTTGAGTTTACCGATGTCATAGCCAATAGGGAAAGCATTCGCAGGTAAATTCTTCAACAATTTAATCGTACGGCCGAAAATCGCGATAGAGTGATGTTCTACTTGGCACTGGTGTGACGCAAAAAGGGATGGGCCCGATGAAATGCCTAACTGCTTCGAGAGATATTGTATACTGAGGGAACCAGTTCACATATTTCTCTAGAGCACATATTATTATGAAAAAAGAGTTTAAACACCCTACATTCCGTCGGTGCTCAAGAAAATCTATAATGGGTATATTATTTACGTATCCTATTACTTTAAACGCACGTAGCTGAACTCGGTCTAGCAGCTCCAACGATGTTTTTGAAGCCTTGGCCCAAAATGTGTGAATTGTATTCTAGTTTAGTTCAAATATTTGTCAAGTAGATACTACGCAGATCAACACGAGTGATGTATTATTTACACCGTTTTAAGAAATCTATACACTTGGCCGCTTCTTTCGACACATCGAGCACATGATCTGTCCACTTCAGATCCGGTTGAATTGATGTGCCCAGAACAACAAGAGATGTTGATCTCGCAATATCCACGCCAGCCATATTAAGTAGCGGAGAGGAGTTTTTGACCCGATTAACAAGACCTCAATCGGAGATTGTCATCTTCCGCAGAACCTCAGGCGTTTTTTAAAGCACTATGAACAACAAATGTTTCTGTCATCCGCAAAGGAATGTATTGAGCTTGAAGTCGAAGACAGAAGGCCATCGATAAAAATAAGGAAAAATGTTGGAGATAGCACAGAACACAGAGTCACACCATATGTAATTAGTTTCGAAACAAGGGCGCTATGCCACACTCAATCAAATGCCTCTGAAATATACAGAGATTTCGCCAAAAAGGGGAATGCATTAGTTCCATTCCCCAGTGAGGAACGTCTTAAACTCACGAGTAGTGTCCTCTGCGGAAACCATGTTAACGATCGATAAGCAAATTGTTATTCACAAGGTGAAGGTTTATTACGCTTTCCATAACTTTGGAAAGTGCAGAGCATATCGATTTGAGTCGCCTTTTTTAGGAACTGCCTGGACATTAGAAACCTTCCAACATGATGGAAATATACCACTAGTGTAGGATAAGTAAAAAAGATTGCGTAAAGGCCGAGCCAGTGTTGAAGCACACTTTCTCAACACACGGATTTTTAGATTTTTTGTAAAAACTTCTCTGCGTTCTCAAGACTATAGTCGACATTTATATGCTTCCTTACTTGGCTGTGGTCATTTTATTTTTGTACCAATCATTAAATTTTTTATTTCGTGGCTTATAGCTAAATGTGGAATAGATGTCAACCCCCTTATAGGTCAATAGCTCTGAAACATGTAAATTTGCGAGACGTTTATCAGATGCTGGTAGTTTCCTCTGAAAAGACAGAAACCAGACCTTATTGTAATACATAAAAAAGTAGCAAATTATTCAGCCATTAAAAGTATGAGGCCCCTTAAAGAATCTTCAGAACTTTTTACCCTTGCACTATTTATCACTTTACGAAAATCTTTGGTATTTAAAAAATTATGCTGACATTTAAAAATGGTTCAATGATCTATGAGTTATTTTAAGTTAACGCTGGAATTTCTAGAGTCAACCATTACTTCATTGGTGCAAGGAATAGTGTAAATAAAATACCAACTGAAAATATCTGCACATACAATTTTGCTCTTCTCTATCCAACACACCTGCAATAACAAAAGCATCCGTACATCCTTTTGATCGAAGCAAAAAAGCGCAAAACAACATTGATATATACATTGATTGACAATCTCAACGCGAGCAAATCAATTTAAAGAATACATACATACGTACAAGTACTCCCAAAAGATGAGCATCATATCCGGATTTTATTAAGTGATTGCATGCATTCATCCAGCAGCTACGACGAATGCTGTATGTCAACGACTCTTTATTTATTTGCATAATACATACAGATGCCTATATGAGTTATCACTGTACGATGCAATATTTGTAGAATAGTTCCGATCCTCGTTTGACAATTTGGTTTGTATGTGCGGATCATCTCGGAGGATGAGCTGCTTACATGCATGAATTACGAGTATGGTTGGCATGACAAAATACTTTGGCTCTATACAAATTATGAGATGCCCGGTAGGAAGACACTTGGGATATTCCTTAAAACGTGTTATGCCTCGAAAATCTCGTTCACTTGTAAGATATGTCAAAATCAATACAAATTACTATAGAAGGTTTTCGAGGAATTAACACTTTTTAAGGATTACCTTAACTGTGTTTACGTGATATTAGAGCAGAATCATTTATTTAGGGTGTTCCCAACAGCCTGTTTTTCTGTTCAAAAGTTCATGCATTTTGAACAGAAAGACACTGAAGCCGGAAGAAAATTGTGGAGCAGACTTAATATTAAATCTTTAAGCTTCATTACCATAGACAGGAACCAAACGTGCCAAACGTTATAAAGGTTGCTCTTGATTCCAACATGACATCTTACTTGGTAACAAGGATGCAGACGAGTGAGGTCCATTAAATGCATGCTGAAGACTTATTGATTGTCAGGATTAGTATGGTCCAAGGCTTAGTTAAGTGTATAGTCTAGTAACTGATAGCCTCTATATATATATTCTCCTGGAACTTCTAGGAAGCGCATTGGGCTAAAACAAAACGTCTCCATTTGTCGCTATTCTTTGCGATGACTTTTCCGATTCTTAGATTTTCTTCTCCAGCGACCCTATTCAGGTCGTTTGTCCTCTACTGATTTGTGGATTTTACTTATGTGTAGTGATGAGCGAACCAAGACCAAGACCTTAGCAGTCTGGATCTTGAACATTGAGTCTTGATCTTGGACATTGAGTCATGATCTTGGCCCTAGTTTTGATATTGAGTCTTGGCCTTGAACAATAAGTGTTGGTCACGGCCTTGGTTCTGAAAAAATTTCTAAAGAGTGTGGAGTATGCAGAATTATTGAACCTTATTTTTTTTTGGGTTTTTAAGATCCCCAATTCCATTTTAAGAGATACAATAATTCTATGTTGGAGAGGGGCGCGAAACACATATTAACTATAAATTACCAAGATCGAACAGCAGTCTTGGTCTTGAAATCATTTTAGCGTCTTGGTCTAAAAAAACTACCAAGACCAAGATTAAATTGGCTTAGCACTACTCACGGGGATGACGGCAGACTTCGCTGTGTGGTTTACGGAGAGTTCGACCTATTCATCCTTACTAACATAGCTTTGTCTCGTCTGCTATGGGCATATGGATGCATTGTAGGTGTAGTTCGGTGTTTGAGATGAAGCGAGGCTACCAAATTTTTAATATGCATCCTAAGCACTTGTTGACGAATACTTGCAGCTTGCTCATTAGTTGTTCGGTAACAAGCCACGTTTCGCACCCATATACCCAAAACCGATTTCACATTTGAATTCGTTTTGATGGAAATAACGGCCGGTCACCAAATTTTGTCTAATTAAACAAACTCTCCTTTAGATTTTGATATTATAGAGTTCATAACCCTGTAGTTCTGAAAAAATCTGGAGATAAATTGAAGGCATAGTCACGTGACTTCTGGCATTAACGCTAAAGAAATGATGCTAAGAAGACAATCAATATGTCAGTAAAGGTAATATCTGATTATAAGCGTTATGTCCAGAAGTTGTTTAAGTCATTATTGGCAACTAAGTATTTATTTACTGGTAGACATATGAAAAGATTACAGAGGCTTCAAGCAGATAGTGATCCGACTCGATACTGGTGCTTCTGACCTATTGTAAGAGTTTCATCAAATGCTTTTATTTTCTATATTTTTCAAGAGACTCCGGACACTTGCTATGATGGCTTCTTTCCACGGTGCTCTTCATACAGGTCCAGTATAACGGCGGACGCCGTAACCCTCAATCAGCAGTATGCCGATGGTGGTTATCATTTTTAGAAGCATGCGGTCAGGTTCGAGTTCACCCCAATGGTGCGAAGTTGAGGACGATCTAAATCTCTACCATTCTTTGGGTCACGGCACTCGGTTGCAATCCACATCGAGTTTTTCTTAATTTTCCTTTGAATTTAGATCCAAATCACAGCCATCATAATACTTCCGTAAGGGCCATCCCAATAGTCAATTGGAAGACCCAGCGAACTGGATTATCCAAAAGGCAACTGACACTCAAAATATTATCTTGAATTACTATAGCCAGTTTACCATATGCGGAACGGCTCACTATGGATTGTAGGAACGCGTTACCAAGTGCTGAATACTTAGGAAAACCAACGAAATTATGTCTTGGATTGCTTTGACCAATTTACCACGCAACGCAACGATTAGAAATATTGCGAACAAATCCCTATTAGCAAGTAGTCAACAATATCAAGTACCATTTCCAGTAATTGTCACTGGGAGGCAGCAGGCTGCTTGAGCACAGAGATGGTGATATTGTCTGTGGAAAATATCCGCAACCTCTCAAGTTTCACTCGTCAGGTTCATTCGGTCATCTCGAGTTTTTTGCTTAAATAAAATCCTTATACCTGGGATTTTAATATCCAAGATTTCAGAAAGATAGAGCTCTTGCATTGTATTTCCAATAATTCAGTCTTGTTTTTTTAAGTTTAAATAATATGACTTTCTGTCGGATTAAAATTTTTTGAAAATTCCTACACAGGGTCTACGCATTGGAGTCACTAAATTAAGATATGTATGTACTCGTATTTATGTATATATTGCTAATCAATCGCCTTGTAATGCTTTTATGGACTTTCAACGGCAACAGCGTCGAAAATCCGTGCAAATCTATCCAACGGATGATGGTATTTAGCTCATCGTCATCAACAGCGTCGTCGTTGTCGGTCTGTTCGTTCACTCACATGGCTCGAATATGCAAATAAGTTAATACCGATGATGTTGATGATGATGGGATTTAGATGTATTTTGCGCTAATTTTTAATGTGTGAGTAAATCTTTGCCAGAAGGGAAAGGGCCGGCCTGCGATAGCTAAAATAAAAGAGGTTTTTGCACTTGCATTTAAAAATGTTCATTCGAGGATGTTTTTTGTTTTCTTCCCGTTTTTTTTTTGTTTTTTTTTTTTTAATACTTAGGAGTTTTTTTTCAGAACTCGCACTTGGCTATTTATGTACACATTAGATGCATTCTTAAGATTCTTTTTGAATCTTATACTTAATTTGTTCCGTTTGAGAAGATAAAACAACAAAAAAATAGATCAAAAAAAGGAAAGCAGAGAGAGAGTGAGTAAAGGTAATTGTCTGTTACGCCAGTCGACTCTATTGGCTCCAATCGTTGAGTTACAATTTTAATGTTTATCGAAGTTTTTAGCGGTGCGCATCGGATTTAACAAATCGGAAGTCATTATTTTGTCGCGTGTTTGCTCGTGATGTGCTTGACAATAATTGTTTAATTAGCAAGATGTATGGAAATTAATTAAGGCTTATTTATTAATATTTAAGAAAGTGGAGAATTCAGAAAAATTTATTCAAATAAACTCGTACAGTGGCTCATAGCTTATTTCGTGCAGTAATTTTTTTTAACTTTAAAACACTGTATCTTTAAAAATAATACATATATTATCAAATTTTAAATGCAGGCTTAGACGGGAATGTCTATTGTTCATAATAAGTAAAAGAAAATCCACAAAATATGATTCCGAGACGCTTAAGGCGGAAACAACCGACCGAGCAGGAGAAATTCAAGTCACAACTTATTTCGTGCAGATGCTTATTTTCCCTTTGGAGCCAGCGTTTCGCGTTATTTAATGAGAATTTCTTCTTCTATGTTCTCTGTGTGGTATTCTCAACCAGATGCAGCCAATTTTTAGTTTGATCATGGGTCGTCCAGCAACGAAAATCGGGACAACTCATTTTAAGAACGGCAAATCAATGCGCTAAGCTTTTTAATATGTTAGTTTGAGTCCCACCCACAATGCAAAGCACAATTGAAAGCTTCGTTCATGCAAATCAGGTCCAAAATTAGGGTTAAAGTGCGTCAAACAACAATTTGAGTCCCGCTGACGATTCATTTATGGTCCACAAAATCTATACTAACCCACATTATTGGCTCCAAAAACCGTCTGGGATATACATCAAGAACTAAGTAACTCGTACAGTGCGAAAACTAGCGGCTGCATGTCCCGAGACCACTATTTTAAAGCCTAAGTAGCCCTTCATAAACAAAAAAAGCCAGAATAGCCTACATTATTTTTGATATCGAGCTCAGTATTAGCACGCCCACAAAGATTAGGATTTTTAAAGCAACGTCATAATCATAGTCTAAATTTAACATATTTGAACCTGATGACATGACATACGTCTCGGAATCAAATCTTGTGGATTTTTTTTTTACTTGTTATGAACAATACACATGCCCGTCTAAGCCTGCATTTAAAATTTGATAATATATGTATTAGTTTTAAAGATACAGTGTTTTAAAGTTAAAAAAAATTACTGCACGAAATAAGCTGTGAGCCACTGTACATATTAATTTAAATTGATAACAGTGTTAATTTAATGTGCTAAAAATGTTTAAAAAATTTGTTTTTTTTTGATAGTTTTTGTTATAGTACCAGTAAATTAATTTGTATACCTTCCACTTTGTCCAAAAGTTATATGATTAAGAAGAAGGAAATAAGGCCAGAAAGTTCATCGAAATAAAGCCAGACATTTTTTGGCATACATTTTTGCAAATAACGCCAGAATGTTGTATAAAATTTTTTCTGGCTTTTTTTGTAAAAAAATTTTTGTCGTTATATCCTATAGCATTATTTTCGAAATTCTGGCATTATTCCCCATATAATTTTTGGCTTCATTTCTAAAAAATAATGCCAGAAAATATCTGGCTTTATTTCGTTTTTGTACACCACAAAGCTTTTGGAAATAAAGCCATAATTTTTAGAAATAACGTAAGAACATCTTTTGGCTTTATTCCCAAAACTAAATGGACATGAGGCCAAAATTTTGTATGGACATTTTTCTAGCTCTATCTAGAAATTTTTTAAATTAAATTTTGCAATTCAAATTAAAACTTTTTCAATTCAAACTAAACCTTTCTCAAATCAAAAGAAATTAAAATTAAAATAATACGACAAAATTAAGTAAAATAAAAAACAAACTATGAAGGATTGGTGTGGTTCCATCACGTTTGTCATCACCACGTACTTGTTGCAACTTCGCAATGCACGTTGAGAATTTTAAAAACAAAAAACTCAATGAATATGTTTTTGGATTTTGATATGAATATTCAAAAGTGGAAAAAAAAGTAAAAAGTTCCGTCTGGCACGTTTTTAGAAGGACATAAGTGCCCCTTCGAAAGCACGCGATGCATCCGATTTGATTTACGGTTCAAATGCAAATCACTGACGCGTATATGAGATGACCGCGAGCTTAGCTGTGTTACGATTATTGATTACTACAGCTGAAGTAATTGCATCGCACTGGGTGGCGTAGGTATGATGGTCCAAATCGATGAATAGTTTTTAACCAAAAGAAAATACCATCGGGGCTATATTACCAAGCAGGGGACTATGGAAGTCCTTGCTTTATATTGCAAGGAAGATAATGTTGGGCTGTTTTTTAAAGCCAATACCAAGAAAGAATTCTGGTCATACTAAAATAGTATATCAATTTATCGACTTATTTTGGGATGTTTTATAAGAAAACATAGTCAGCTACCTTTTCTTCAAATTCGTTCAGTATTTTTGTGTTATTTAAGCTCGATATTTCAAAAACGAAGCGAGATATCGAAAAATTTTATATAATTTTTTCGACTTATTTTAGGTCGTTCTATGTAAAATCATTGCCAAGTCTACCTTTACTTGAAATTTTTTCAAAATTCTTGATATCTTTAAGCCTCAATATATCGAAAACTAAGCGAGATATCGAACAATTTTGTTTAATATTTTCGACTTATTTTGGGTCGATTTATAAAAAAAACATTGACAAATCGAGGGACCACGGAAATTGAAGTCGTGCCGGTAAAATTTTTTTAATTCATTAAATTCAAATATGAAATTTTATGAATAAAAAATATAAATCTTTATGAATAAAACATGTTGAATATTGCCTGGCGAATCTCGTCGCTGCGCCATTGATTGAGCACAAGCACAGAACAGAAAATGGTTTTTCGTAGAAACATAATAGTTGTTTAATATTAGTTTCATTTGCTTTGATTTTTAAATAAAAAGCATTTAGTTGACACATTTTAAATATATACAGCAACAAAAGTCCAACACATCTGGCAACACGCAGGCGTAAAACAAAACCAAAACAAACAGAGCTACAAATTTAACTTAAATTGAACATACCTCTTATTATGAAGTTTGAAGCGAACAAAGCCAAGTTTAAATAAATTGACAGCAGCGCAATTTAGAGTGATGTGTGTGTGAGCGCAATTCAGCTATTGCACGAATGATTTTACAAATCCAGCAGCACATTTTGAATAAAAAATAAAAAAACGACCAAAATAACGTACAAAACTAGTTTTAATTCAAAGAGAAATACGAAAACGTACATTTGCGCATGCAGAGAATTTGCAATACTACAGAGAATCAGCAACAAAGCGCTGGGGCTTTGCAGACAACAGCACACACACAAGCAGACAACTGACAGCTGCTGCAGCAAAATGCTTGGCGTGCTCATTTCTACGAAATTGAATTCAGTCATTTTTGTAAAGCAGAGCGATCGAGTGGAGTTGTGAGAAGTCGATGGTTTTTTAACGCAACACAGCGAATCGAAGTGGAAGAAAAAGAAAAAAAGCAAACAAATTTTTGTTGCTTTTGTGTGTTTGACTTGATGTGCTGCGGTTGAAAGTGGGAAACATTGAAGTGGTAGTTACAAAAAAAAAAAATAGTGAATCGCTAATTGTTAATTAGTGAATAAAAACAAAACAAAAAAAAAAGTTAAAAGGAATTAATTTCCATAAAAGATCAAGAAAGTTATAAAAAACTTTGCTTGAAATCGAAGTGTTTTATTTGGATTAAAATCAAATTTTGTTAAAACGAAAAAAAAAGTTTCAACTTTTCATTACCTACCTTCAACCAAAATGTTGTGAAACCCACGATTTAAAAGCGACAAGACAAAAACGAAAAAAACTAGTGGAAGGAATACACAAAATTCTCAACAACGAAAACCAGTTGGTGGGCAGCAAAGCAGCGCACACAAAAGAGAAAATTTAATTTACACAAAAAAAATTCCATAAAAACGAAAACTGCATTTCCTTTACTAAAGTTCAACAAATCAAAGTAACACAATTTCGAAACAGTAAATTCAAAAAATAAAAACAAAATTGACGTTTTTCGAAATTCCTTCTGTGAAATTTTTTGGTAAAACAAAAAAAAAAATAAAAAATTTTTGCGCTATAAATTCATTCTGTAATTTTTCTCCACTGCATTCTCATCCCTATTGCTATTCCGCTCTAACATACACGGCTTCATACGGAACATTGCAGCAGCAAATGTCAAATTGAAGCTGCTCTGCTACTGCAATACCACTGTTTTTTTTTTGTGTAGAAAAGAAAAACAAACGAGTGCGAGCAAAATAAAAGGAAACTTCAAAATTTTAAAATTAAAAAAATATAAAACAAAATAAAATTAATAATTTACAACATTTGTGCGTGTGTGTTTGTAATTTGGTGTCAATTCAAGTTCGCGAAAATTTAACTAAAAATATAGAAAAAAATTAAAAAAAAAAAAAATTCAAATAACAAAAAAAGTTATTTTCGATTTAACACCTACATAAATAACAAAAAAACATGTTTACCGAGGGCATCTTTCCAATTGGCGATGGTCTATTGGACATCGATGAGGCTCGCCTCAAGACTCTGCTGATCCAAGACGATATCAACGACATCTACGAGGTTGAACACACTCCATTTGCAAGGTGAGCTTTCAGTTTAAGAGATAACAAGTGGCAATCTATGAACTATGATCAAAAGTGTCCATCTCTAGTTGTTAACTTTATGATTTGTTCTAATTCCAGGTTAATTTATGAGTCTGTCTATACGGGGCGTTCCGCGTACGCGAAAGCTCCTCTCTCTCTCTCAATTTACTCAATTAGCGTACGCGAAATCCAGTGAAGTTTTTTCCCCCGGGACGCATTTTCGTTACAACAGTAATTTTACATAAAAGTAGGGGTAAGTGGGCGGCCTGCGGCCGCAGCTCAGGATTTAAAACTCCCAAAAATCCGATACCGGCTTCGCGGCGGCCTTCGGCCGCGGATCAGTACATGAATTAATCAAGTTCCCCGGGGGAAAAAACTTCACTGGATTTCGCGTACGCTAATTGAGTTTCGCGTACGCTAATTGAGTAAATTGAGAGAGAGAGAGGAGCTTTCGCGTACGCGGAACGCCCCGTATAGACATTTCCTTAATTTATTCATGATTTATCCATTTAGACTCTAAACCTTAGAGGCTTAGCTTTACCTATTAGAACTAGGTACGAAAGACAGTTATTACCCAGTGTGCCAGACGGTTCAAATCTTCGCTTTTTTATCCGTTACGGATCCGTTACTGATCCGTTGGCGGGAGAGATTCCCAAAAAATAAACGAATCGTTTTTTTTTTTTTTGCTTTGAATGGACTTATTTCACTTTCATTTATAACAAATTGTTATACCTTCTTTTGTATGACCTTTGGCGATTTCTTCAGCGTTTTCAGATACTTTTTAACAATTTATGACTGTTGCCAAATTTTCGTTATTTTTCGATAATTTCAAAATCTAGTCGGTTTTCTCAGTGTTTTTCGATATTTCTGACACTTACCGGTTTTTCGGAATCAATCAAAAACTGTCGAAAAACATCAAAAAGCCTATAGGCAAAAATCGATAAGATTCAGAAATCATCGAAAAACACTGCAATAATCGGTTACACCCTGAAATTATCGAAAAATATCGAAAAGCGAGCGGGAATCGAAATTTATCGAGAAATACCGAAAAGTTCGGTAAGAATCATAAATTGTCGAATACTATCCGAAAACTCTGAAAAATTCTCGAGGTCTCCAGCAATCAAAAGAAAATTACATACAAATTTTACGCCAGTTTAATCACTCTTACCGATATTTTTAAATTGAGTCGTACGCAAGCCCTTAAATATCTCAGTTGATGAAAAAATAGACTTATTCCACTTAAAAAAAAAAAAACCCATTCAATTAATGGACTTGTTAGGTATATTACAAACAAACTTGAAATTAAACCAAATTCTTGTTTTACAGTACACAAAATAAAGAAAAACACCAAGTCTTGAATTTTTTTCTGTCCTTTCAGCTGTTTGATTCAATGGCAAAACTGTATTTTTGTCTTAAGTCCAGTTCAATGATATTTCGTTTTCTGAAATTCCAGCTTACGTTAAATTACCCGATCTGTGAAAATTGCGTTTTGGGGTTCTAAAATAAAAATGTATTGCTCGGATTTTCGGAGAGTACAGGGATCCTTAAAAGAAGAACAATTACTTTTAAGAAAAAGACAAAATAGCAAAAGCTTTAGGAATGATACAATCAAAGTGAAAACGAAAACAAAAATTTGCGTCAAAGACATTTCCCAAATCTTTGAATTCACAAACAGTCAAAAGTGGAAAATTAGAAATGCATTAAGAATAGGGAATGAGAGTGACAGACTTAGAAAAAGTCATAAAAATACATTTGTTTAGATTGAGGAAAATATGATAATTTCTGCAGCAAAGAAATAATTTAACACTACCCTGTAGGGCCGGCGGAGACAATTGTCTCAATAGTCCCATCTTTGGTCTAGTTATTTTGTAAGTAGACCAAAACGGACTGCACATAACACTAGAAAAAATTCACATAAATTATCAGTTTCACTAAAAATTATGCAAATGTAATGCAAAGTCTGTCATTTGTAGCAAAAATGGTCCGAACGTAATGCACAATCCGTCATTAGTACCAAAATTGATCCAATTGTGTATCGATTGCTTCAGTGCAATTATAATGTTATTGATTACGTATGTACTGTTTGGCAATACGTCGACTGTAAAGTAGAGCAAACGATAGTGTATCGGTCTTATGCCTTGTGCTGCGTGGAGAGGCCCAGGTTCAAATCCTCCACTCGGTGATTTTCAATTCCAATTTTTAAATTTCTATTAATTTGTACAAGAGTCTTCGGAGCGGAAAATGAAAAATGTGTCCAACATAGCCGAGTTATTAAATAATAAAAAAATTAATAAAAAAAATTTTAAAACCAAGATTCGAACCCGGAACACAATGCTCAGAAATATAAAACAAACCCTTTAGCACATTCATCTATTATATTAAATTAAATTCTTTGAAATTTATAAATAAAAAAAAAAAAAAAAAAATGGTCTTTTAATATTCCGAATGTAATGCATAAGGAGACAATTGACCTTTTTCTAGTCCGAATGTAATGCATAAGGAGGCAATTGACCTTTTTCTGGTGCGAATGTAATACATAAGGAGACAATTGGTTACGCTCAATGACAAACAATCTTAAACGTAAATAGAACTTTGTATGTGATGGGACCAGAATTTGGACTAGTCGGTTTCTCCGTTGGAGTAGTTTGCAAACTAGTTTTGGAATAGTCCGTGGTTCTTCAGGGTACATACTGTTAAAGCGAAACATCAGAAAAATTTATAATTTTTAGACAGATTTTAAGATCATCATTATATAACAGACAATTACAATGGACAAACAAAGATGTTAGATCATTTATGAAAATTACAAAGTTGCATAAAACGGGTTAAACGTTACATTATCAAAGGCCACACTGTCGATGTTGCAAGTATAATATTTGAGAATTCTGTATAAATAACAACAACCTGACAATCCTGTTGAAACGCAGACAGATAATATTCAAAAAACAAAGTTTGATTAGTGACAATTGAGCGACTGGAAACAAATCCATGCAGATTAGGCGAACTATAACTTTTTTACTGCAAAATAGACCTTATCTTAAACAACTGACTCAAAAAGTTTGAAGAAAGTTTGGATATGTGTATATAATTCTCAATTTTACTTTTAGATCAAGATTTATGAATAGGGGCGATTAGAGTTAATTTCCAGAAATCAAGAAAGAAACCTGATTTTAAGGAATTATTAAAAATTGGCATTAAATTAAAGATTGTTATCTCTTATCATAGCAACAATTTGATATTTTTGTTTATCTGTGAAAAACACACGTACAAAATAATTTGTATTACCGAAGTGCAAAGAATTCGTGACCTTAAAACTTACAAAATGGAGTTATTTCTGGAATATTTTTTTTTTATTCAAGACAGACCTTATTTTCAACTGTAATTTTTATATTTTTCTCTGATTTTTTTTTTATATATAGTACAATGAATATAACCTTATTAAGTTATTAAAACTTAACCGGTAGATGAACGAAATTACAGAAAGTGTTTCTCGCATTGAAACCACATTCCAAAAAAACCACCAAATGATAAGTTACGGATTTGATGACGTTTGCTTGAAATCATTTAAATTCAATTTTTAAGGGCGAAGATTATTATTAATTTACATATTGTATATTTAGCTATAAAAAACACGTAATATACAGACTCATTACGTTAAAGAAAAACAGCTCACATTTCTGGCTAGCTAATACAGTGTAAATATTTTTAACATGATTCAATGGAATTTCTACAACTTTTTCATTTGTTTTGTTCTATGTGTACATTTAGCTTTGTCTTTTTTTTAACTTTGGCATAATGTTTTACACTTCTCATATTTTTTTTTTATAAGAGATATTTTTATTTTGCATGCACTTACATTTCAATATGCTGAAAGTCAGCCAGCCATAGTTAGCAAAAGTGATTTTTCTTATTAAAATATAATTGTATTATAAGCACACCAGCAGCAGCAACAACGACTCCAATGGAAAATAAGCATAGCTCAGCTAAAGTACCATATTCTCAGGGTGCAATGTAATAATGATCATTGGTATATATATTTTTTTTTTAATACAAATGTACCTACATATTTTGTACAACTATTTCTGCCGTATCATCATTTTTAATATCAATTTGCTACTGTTGGCGTTGTTGCGATGATGTTGCAAACAACAATTGTACTACGCGGCATGTTTCTTTCTTTTTATTTTATTGTTGTTTTTTGTTCAATCTCAATTCAGTGATTGCAGATTTTTAACAAAGATAAGAAGAGTATTTTCAGCTGAGCAGATGTATTTTAAAGTTTGCATCATTCCACAAGTAAACAAGTGCTGCTGACTTATCATACGAACAAACAATAAAAAAACAGGTGGTTTTTTTCTTCTTTACTGATAAAATTCCATTCAATTCCATATTTTGTTTACTTTTTATTTTCATAATATAACTTCATAAAAATTTCCAGCTACTTCTGTGTCTGCTTAGAAGATTTTAGAGTTGTATATTCTTGTCACATAAAAATTCATTGTATTCATAATCTTTGTGTTAGTCTTGTTGGTATTGCAAGTTTGGTAAGAAATTTAACATGAAAGTAATGTTTGTTTGCGTTACTAGTGATACATTTCGAGTTATGACAGTTTTACAAAAAATTGGTATGCTCATTTAAATGTTTGATTTCTGAGCTCTTCGTCTTTGCTTTTAAAAAACGGATTTATTCTTCAGCCAGGAAGCTAGCAAAATCGTAAATATCTACGCCTCTTGGATCTCAAGATAAACTACATGGCAGAATATGATGTGACAGATTTTGGCACGACAACGATTTAACGATGTTTTCACAAAAATCGACTAAAAATATGTCGAAAAAATAAAAACTTTCGATATATCTTTTGCTTTTGAGACGTCGAGGCTGAAAGAACAAGAAAAGTTAGATTTGACTATGTTTTCACACAAAACAAAAAAATGCATCAAATTTCTCAATATCTCTCTTTGTTTTTGAGATGTGATTTATTTCAAATCTTGATTTGACGATGTTTTCACACAAAACGAAAAAATCATCAAATTTCTCAATATCGCTCTTTGTTTTTGATATATCGAGACTCAAAGCTTTTACACTAAGTTTCCAATAGAGATTTATGAGCTGATTTACGACTGTTTCGAGATTAATCTCTACAACTCGTGATTTACCATACAAAATTGAATCTACTTTTGACGAGATTTATTTCAAATCTTCGTATATATCTCAATAGGGCTCACGATCTTGGCTATTTTTGACCAAGTGACACCCCTTAACTTTGAAAATTGGCATTAAGTGTCATTAAAAACAAAGCAAATGGAAGATAAATACCAAGAAGAAAAGGAGGAACAACTTCCATTTTCCCGCTTATGACATTTACTGTCAAAAATAAACCTCTTTCTACCGGTGGAAGCGGGTAGGATTTAATGACTTGATTTATAAATCTCGTCACAGCTAAATCTCCGGTGGAAACGTAGTATTAAGGAGCAAGTGCAGTTTGCGGATAATTGTCCACGTATTTTTTAGGTAGTTCATATATTGAGAAGCTTCTACAAAAATCGAATACCTTTATCTTTTTGGCTATTGTCAAACCTAAGTACGAGAGTTGAGTGAATCTTTACTAATTACAAACAATCTTGTCACACAAAAAATTCAACTTCAACTGACAAAAGTAGAACACTTTAAAAATATTCTTAACAAATCTGGTATCTCTATTCATAATTAAATATGTACTGACATCCGATAAAAGGGTTGAATGATTGAAATTGTGAATATGTCAAATGCACTTTGCCATATAATTTAATTATACTCATTGTTAAACCATTCATTTTATTGGTATTTTACTTTTAATAAATTTAAATAAGTTTTCGATTTTTAAACTACGCCTATAAAATCTTGTCAAATCAATATTTTTGTAATAAACATTATCTAGCTATTAAAAATGTGCTACAAAATACAACACAATCGGTAACAAAAGCGTGGGACGTCATTCTTACTCATTATGTTCTATCTGTCTTAAAGTCTAATAATTTGATATTACAAACATACCAATGTACATAAAAAAAATATGTCAATTATTAATATATAATTAAATGAACAACGTGGAAAATTGTATCATTTAGAGCTTAACATTTTCAAACAACCAAACCAAAGTATTTCCTTATTACCAACCAACCGCATTTGCTGTAAACAACAACAGTAGCCTCAATTAGTTCAGCAACATTTTCTGACTGCTGCCACCCTAGCTACTCTCATTTTGTGGTGCCACTCGACGACTCGCGTATACTTAGATACAGCTTGGAAAATGCAAATTTTTCTTTCCAAAGCAGTCATACCAAAAGAGTTTATGTGAATTTCGTAGGTTGACTTAACAAAATTGAAAAAATTGCACTATTAGTGAGTTCTTAAGAATTACGCATATTTAAGCTAAGTGATTTCTTGTGTTACTGCCTCATTTGTGAGGAGGGTTTTTTTTCTTTTTTTCTTCTTAAAATGAGTTTCAATTTTAATTTTAGATTATGATCAACACATATTGTATGTAATAGCTTAAAGAAGCCAAAAATTGCTACTGGCTGCGGTAACGTTGAATTGTTACCGAGGTGAAAAAGAAAACATTTTAACCATAACAAAATAATTTTTTTTTTTTTCATATTTTGCATAGATTAGTTGTCTGTCTCCGTATCAATATTTTACAACCCACAGATACAATTGTTTTACAAAAATTTCCGGCATTTTGTTTTGTTAAATAAAGTATTTGGGCAATTCACACAAAATGTCGTAATGTTAGTTAATTTAATTTACAATATACACGTGTTCACGATCTTGTTGCATTGTTGCAAATGGAAGAATAGAAGAAGAAATAACATTGATATCTATATATTAATACGCAAGACAAAAGCTTGTCCATCTTTTTTACTTTGTTAGAAATGGAATACGACTTTAAATTATACACCATTAAAAAGGTATTTGTGTGTAGATGTGCACAAAGTTAAAATTATGTCGATATTTTGACTTTAAGGCAGGTAAAATTATATACGAATTTTTCAATATTAACAACAACAAAATTCACGGTCACATAGAGCTGAAAAAAGTATAAAGCACAAAGAGAAAGACAAAAAGCATAAAACTGACTTCAAGTTTTTTATTTTGTTTATATTTCGCTTGAATTATACCAGAAATGATGGGCGATTCTAGTACATATTACTGTCTCACACTTTTCATATGCACTTGTTTTTGAAGGAAAACTTTCAATTTTCGACTGAATCCCATTATGAATGACTTGGTTTTTGATTGTCGTGTTCAGTTTTCTAATTAACTGAGAGTTTAACTACGTTTTCACCAGAGAATAATGTGGTGATTTACGACTGTTTTTAGATTTAGCTCTAAATCACGCTGATTTACCATACAAAATAAATCTACTTCTGACTAGATTTATTTTAAGTCTTTGTATAAACAGGACACCCCTTGACATTGACAATTGGCATTAAATACAATATCATTAAAAAAAACAAATGAAAATTTAATATTAAGAAGAAAAAGAAGAACAACTTTCATTTTCCCGCTTATGACGTTTACTGTCAATAATAAATCTCCTTAGGCTGTTGAAAACGTGTAGGATTAAATGACTAGATTTATAAATCTCGTCACTGCTAAATCTCCGGTGGGAACATAACTAGTATAACTTGTGAAAAAAGGGAGATTTTGAAAGTTTTAAATTTTTCTGAGAGAATCGTTTGAACAAAGAGCATAGAATTCTTTCAGCTACAATAGACTTTTGTGTCTTATTTGTTTGAAATTTCAATGAAATTTGTTAGCGCGCTTTATTAAAAAAAAATTTTTTGAGTTTTTTTGCTAACAAAAAAGGCACCAATTTGTCATTTTAGTACAAAAAAAAAAACAAAAATCAAATCTCCTTAAAACTTGGTACAAACCGAGAAAAATCATTCTTGTTGGAACAACGAAACAAGTCAAGCTAAGCAGCCAACCACCAAACGTGGAACAACATTTGAAAGAAAGTCGCAAAATGAAACCAACAACGGACAAACAACTGCGAAACTTGTTTGGTTTTTAAAAATGTATTTTTATTATTTTTTTTTTTTTATAAATTTTTTCTATACGTTTGCATGTCTCTCTGCTCGCCTGCACTGTCCGTCTTTTTGTCTTGTTGTTTGTGTGTCCGCCTTGGTGCTGTGCTCTGTATTTTTAACGTTTTTTTTAGGGGCTACTTTGGATTTGTTTTGAAATTTATATATTTTATTATTGGTTTTGTTTTTTCTTTCAAGTTGCCCTTTAAATTTACATTTTGCTTTTTTTTTTAGAGTTTTACATTAAGTTCAGTTCTTTAATTTTAATTTTAGTGAAGTTTTTATTGTATTAGTTTTTTCTTTTTATAAAAATGTTTCTAATGCACTGAACTTGATTTGCATACAGTTGTAGATACATACTACCTATTTTTTTCTTTTAATAAAATATTGACCGTAGCTTCATGATGATGTTCTTCTATCTTTAAACTTTATACTGCATGCAATCGCATTATCAGCAGCAGCTGTTGCTTTTGCAAAGGTGTTTCTTTTCGGTTTAACCTTTTTTTCCTTGTATTTTTTAACATTTGTTTTACTTATTTCTGCACATTTCTTACCTTTATGAAGTTTCTTTAGATATTTATTGAGTTTTTTTTTTTTTTTTGGTTTTAGGATAAAATCATTATTTTAACCCTATTTCCAAATATGCATATACATTCGACTGGTTCAGAGCTAAATTTGCTCGAAATTTGGGTCTCTGGGCAAAAAGTTTCGTTATGGTGTAAGTAAGCACCATGCTAATTTTGATCCATATCAGAGAACATTGTGAATACTGAAATGTACATTTTTTTCGCTTGGATGTATTTTGAGCCGTAAATTCTGTAGTTTTGAAGATATTTAAAGGGAAACCCGGGATAAATGGCACCTTTTTTTGTTGAACTGTTATAATACAGGAATTAAAAAAGATTTTTAGGGGAAATAACAGCGAACAGCTTCAACTTAAAGAAAAACTATTGAAAATACGTTTTCTTTTCAATTTAAAAAAATTATTGCCAAATCACCCAAGACTATGGCACCATATCATTCCTGAATTGGCACCCTTAGTAGCTTTTAAGTTTTTTTTGCCAAAATTGTTGCATGTTTTCGTATAAGATGTACATGTTTTATGTGACCACATGCGGAATTTCCTCATATAAATATTATCTTCATGAAATATTATCTTTACCTTAATTAGAAGAAGCAGAACTAGTAACGAGAGTGACTGTACGTTTAAGCGATTCATATTTGTATTTCCAAATATGTTATAACATGCAAAGGGATAAATGGCACCCAAACCATATCACCCTTAGTAACTGGGTGCCATTTCTCCTTTTTGGTATATACCGATTAAAAATGCCACGAAACGAATAAACATGTTCACTCGCTCGTACTCGTCCAAAAACGAAATCAAATTTAATTCTGTTTATTTTTATATATTGTCACCTGAAATGCAAAAAAGCGTTACATAGTTTTGAATTTATTTCAAAAACTTAAAAAAAAAGTCTTAAAACTCAAAAAATTTTAGATTTTAAAGCCTTTCTGCTGCCTCTCGAAATATGTGCAAAAAAAAAAAAAAAAAAATGTCAGCCCTTTACATTCCGATTTTTATTAAAAATCACGCTCACAAGTAATTTTAGCAACTGCAGCAAAACAAAATATTAACCACGAAAAATTTCATGCAACTGAACTAAATTTTGTTCATATTTGAATGCTTCGAGAGCAGCAAGTATTAAAATTGAGAGGGGTGCCATATCACCGGGGGTGCCACGTCTCCCGGCTTACCCTACGAAATAGAACGCCCAATACATATGTTCAAAATGTTTTTTGGTTTATAAAGACTATTACTTACATCGAATATCATCGCCTAAGTTCGTCTGAAGAAAAGTCTGTGGTAGGAACCAACGTTCCTACGTTTGCTACAAAACTCAAATTTTGTCTTTATCATTTAAAAAAATTTAATTTTTGCTAAGCTTTAAGTTTGCCCCATACAAATGTTCGAATGAATTTGCTTCAACTTCGTGAAAACTTTTTATTATTAAAATATGCAATTTCACTGTTTTGCACCATACACTCAATAAATTTCAACTTTAGTTTCAGCAACATCAGCTCTTTCCCTTAAGTTTTCTTTTTATATTTAATAAATAAATATTTTTTTTTTTTCGCAGAATTTCTCTCGCAACAACCAACTTTTTATTCGGCTCGCCATCATTGTTGTCTCGTTGTTGCGCGCAGAGTCATCATAATCTTAAATTGACTTGTTTCGTCTTCATATTCATGTAATATTTTCTCTTTCTCTTTTTTAAGTTCGTTCTTTCTTTTTCATTTATGAACTTACGCATTTTTGTCAAGTCTTTCTTCGTTTTTTTTTTTTGTGTTTTGTGTCAGCTTTAGATTTCCCCCATTTCTTGGTCTCTAGACCAATTTGTTGCTGCAGCTTTCTTAAGGTTGTTTTACCTTTTGTACTCAATTCTTACTCGCATAAAGTCAGTCAACCTCATCATTATCGTCGCGTTGTCTCAGTTGTCGTTCGTTTTTTTCTCCATACTTTTCTGTCTCCCCCCGCCCGTAACTCTTTAGTGCTGCGTCCCCTTTTGCGTGTCTGTAATTTGTTGAAGCAACAGTCTGTTGTTGGGTTGTTAATTCTACCAACTTCCACCATCCAACATCACCATCATCATCATCACTATCATCATTATCATCCCAGTCAGCCAACATTTTTCTTAAGCAACAGCGTCCAATGACTGTGAAGGTCGTTCGCTTGCATTTATGGCAACTTTTGTTTCGTTTCTTTTTGGTCTTTGTCTTCAACTTCTTTTGATTCTTCTGAGTTTTTTTTTCTTTTCTTTTCTCTACTGTTTCTTCTGGTCATAAGTTTTGCTACTTTGGCACCTTTTTCTTTATATTCTCCCTACTTGTAGTTTTTCTGTAGTTTCGAGTATTTTTTTTCTTTTGTAACTCCATTCTTAAATTCTTTTATTTTCTTTTATTTTTGCATATATGTAAAAGTAAGTACGCGTATCTACAAGTATGCGCTTCTTATGGCGAAAACGTTATTTTCTATTGTTGTCGTATATCAGGAAGTAAATTTTGTTAAGTTCATCGTAAATCGTTATATTGTTCATACTTACTCTCTTATACCCATAGACACGTTCGTTACTACAAAAAAAGAGTTTTTTTTTTTTGTAAAATTGCTATACTTAAAGTCTTCTATTGTAGTTTTGCTTTTGAATAGCTGGCTTTTCTTAAAAATATTGAACTCCACAAAAAACTGGACTTTGTTGTTAGTCTTTGGGCCTGAAGAAATTGACGGCCACAAAAATGTCATCTCAAAACTATCACCATAACTCTATAGTTAAATATTGATTTTTAAACCAAGGGTGTCAGCGTTGTGAGTGAGTGAAATTTGGCTCGCCTACAACAAACTGCATATTTTAATATTTTAAAAATTTCTTGGAATTACAACACCCATAAAAAAATGTTTTTGTTTTTTTGGCTCGTCTACAACAAGCACTATATTTCAACAATTAACATAAACAATTTTACGTGGGTGTTGCAATTCCGATAAATTTGCAAAATATTGAAATATTGTGTTTTTTGTGGACTAGCCAAAATTCTACGCTTGCCTCATTGATTTTAAAACGCTGACAACCTTGTTTTAACCTTGACGTATCAAACAAACACATTTGTGTCGTATACTTTCAGAGATATGATATTTTATTTGTTTGAGTTTGAGTGTGTATATAACACTCTAATCAAAACTCTGCAAACTTTTTACACATTTTATGTAAAAAGAGATCCACAAAGTACTGTGTAAAACATTTTACTCAGCAATATATGAAATTCTCTCAACAATGTGTAAATGAGGAGAGAATTTAACACATTGCTAGTGAAATTCTCACACCATTTATAATTTTGCCTGATTTTTTTCTGCACATAATGTGTAATATTTCACACAGTTTTATTTTGAGTTAATTTTTGTAAAAGTTATGTATTGGTATAACAACCAAAAGTTCAAAAATCTCCAGTTCAATTTACATTTTGTGGAAAAAATATTTTGTGGAAAAAATATTTTGTGTTCTTGAGACTAGATCTTCAAATTAAGCCTAGTTCAGCGAATTCAGCAGTCATATAAAAAGATTTTTGACTTTTTGTTTTTTCACGTATTTCCACGGAATAAAATGTGAATTTATTTTGCTGCCAAAAAGCATGCAGCAGATGACATTTTCAGTGTTTTATGTAAAACATCAACAAAATTACAGAAATAAGACAAAATCCATAAAGAAAAACAAAACATTTTGGATGACTGGTTTTCGTTACGTTTCAAGACTCACCAGAGGGGTATCATCAGACAATTTTGCCGACATAGAGAAGAACTTAAAAGCATATTATATTTAACTTTATTTTCATATACTCAACAAATCTATGCTAAAGGTTAAATAAGGTATGCTTGTAAGTACTTCTATATGTCGGTAAATTCGCCTGATGATAGACTTGTGGTGGATCTTGAAACGTAACGAAAACCAGCCTTTCCAAATTTTTGGATTTTCGCTATGTATTTTGCCTTGTTTTTGTAACTTTGTTGGAGTAAGCTCAACACAACGATGTCATCTGATTCATGCTTGTTGGTAGCAAAATAATGTAAATCAGTATACAGAATATATGTTTTTCAAAATATTTTTGTGAGATTTAAGCGAATTTAAACTGAATTTAAATAATATGACCTTATTAAATGTTATTCATTCGTCAAGTTGTACAGAATCCAATGTTTATGAATAAATGCGATTTAAAAATGATTAAAATAAGTATATTTGTAATTCAGCTTAATTGTAATTAAATCTATATATTAATACGCAAGACAAAATATTGTCCTACCTTTTTTACTAACTAAGAAATGGAGCACGACTTTGAATTATACACCATTAGAAAGCTTTTTGTGTGAAAATGTGCACGAAGTTAAAATTATTTAAATATTTTGCCATTAAGCCAGGTAAAATTAAATTTAAATTTTTCAATACTAACAACGACAAATACGCGGTCACACAGAGCTGAGAAGAGGATACAGCACAAAGAGAAAGACAAAAAGCTGACTGTTACTGACTTCCTATTTTTTTGTTTGTTTTCTTTTCGTTGCATATTTGTTACTGTACCAGAGATTATAAATGAGCTTTTACTATTTTGTACCAAATAGCAAAAAAAGTACTATAACTGTCCAAAAAGTACCAAAACTATTTAATACATTTGTGGTAAAATTTTTGACCTTTGGGCGATTCTAATATCAATAAATGAGCTTATTTTAAAACAAACCATTCGGATGTTTCAATAAATATCAAGCTGTCAAAATTAAATGCTTTTATTTTTTTCTATTTTTTATTTTTATTTTTTTTGTAATGTAAAGAACTGCTTCAATTCACTTAAAAAAAGAAACTTTCTTGATGAGATCTTCACATTTTACAGTATTATTACGAGCTAATTCAATATTTTCATGTCGGACGTTTCGCCTTAGCATAAATCAGTAATAATAATTATATATTAGGACTAAGGTTGAAAACTAAGTAGGTTTAAACAAGTTGCGCCAAAAAAACCCAACCATATTTCATTCAATTTATCTTTAAATGTGCAAAACTTTGTCGCTAAGGTTATATTTTATAAAATCTAAAATAGACAAAAGAGTAATTGAGGAAATAAAGATAAAACTGTTAAGTGTTAACAAAGGCGGCGTGCTTTTTGACGTCAGCATTGAAAATTTTAAATTTAATCTTGCGATTTAGTTTTTTTAATATGCAATAAAATCAATTTTTTGCGCTTATTAATTAAGCAAACAATATGCTACAGTTGTTCACAACAGCTATGAATTTAATTTGCATTTTTTAAGTTATTTTGTTGATGAAATAATGAAAATAAACTGTGACTTAAGTATTTTGTTTATTTCATATTTAATTTTACACAATATAAGTTCATTTACCGCAGCCATAACTTAATAGTGTACCCAACCCGAAATAGGCGTACCCAATGAGCCTCATTTCTAAGAATAATTTTAAATGTGTAGTTAACAACCAGTAATTAACTACATACTTGTAGAACCACATGCCACATAGTCATTTATTAAAATGTTTTTGCGTATGTCAGTGTTAAAAAAAATGTTAAAGAAAGAACATTTTTTTTAACCAAATAATTTCAACCAAAAACAAAAAATTTAAAACAAGTTTAACGTAGTTATTTCCTCCAAACAATTAGTTAGTGGGGCATTAACCCTTTTTTCTTTCATTTTATTTTTATTTTTTTTTTTTACTTTAACTACAAGAACACTAACCAACCAACATCGTCTGCAAAATTTAATGCAAGACATAACAGTGGCAACAAGAACAACAACAGCAACAAATACTAGAAAGTTACAACTTACTGACGACGACGATTGAGTTTTTTCTTGCTACTAAATTAACTTAACGAAAAACCACAATGTGAAAAATTTAGTTTACGTTAACATAATTTTCCTCTACATACTCGTACATACATTCAAGTCAGTTAACCTTTGATTCTGTCGGGCTTAAATGACGTGGGCCAAAACCGCAACAGAAGAGTGTACAGGCGCCGTAATATAAAAAATATTTCATACAGAATTAATCACATAGGCTTTATTTGGATTTTATAGCTGATTATAGCGGGTTGTGGGACCTAAATTTACAAATCTGAACTTGATTCTTGTCTACCACATCTGGTTTCTGAATTATTTTTGCTTTATAGTGCAGAAAACGCTGTTTTCAGGCATATGGCTGATATATTGAATTTAATTTTTTTGAATCTCTTCGGATAGTCCTTATTTTCTTCATTAAACTTTACCTTTTAACTGATAGATGTCATAGTTTTTGAAAAAAAAGAAAAGAAGATAAACAACACAACTCTAAAACTAAAAACCCACAAATGACTCAAATGAATGAACAAGTTGCAAGTACTCTTCTTATGAATAGTACTTAAATAGGATACGTCGAACGCTCCGAAATCCGCTCTGAAAAAATTCCAGCCAATCAGTGGAATCCGCAAAGCAGTATATCACGTAGGTGACCAAAAGTCACATGGAAATGATAGTTGGAGAAGGAATTTCAAGAATCACGTGTGCTGAGGAATAAAAAAATAAAATGAATAGTTGGAGGCGTTTCATTTCGAACCTTTGTCCCCTTTAGGATATTCGTACATATGTGCATAATTATTAGTTTCTATAGTCCAAACAACACCCGAAAACGAGCATTTCGATGTGAAGATGCAGATTTGCAACAATAGATATAAAGGATTTTGTTTCGGGGAACCCGACTAGCTATTTTGTTCAAAATCATGAATTGTATGATACTCATACGCCTTTTTGTAAGGTATTTAAAAAAATTGGGAGGAATCTTTAGCCGCCCCATAAATATGAACATGATTTAATCCCACAACCTTTTCAAGGTATTTGATAAACACAATATCTGCTACTGGTGCAGAAATAAAGCATCTAAGCGGTTTTATGTACGGAGAATGCAACACCCCTTTGTCCAATATCCCTATAGAATAGCTTTGGACTATCAGAAGTACTAAACAAACACATGGTGTGAATATGGCTGCGATCGGCCTAGTTGTTCAGAAGTTACACGATCACAAACATCGGATGCCAAATGGCATCCAAACTGAAATCTGACCTCAAATTCTTTTTTTTTTTTTTTTGTTTTTGGCAGAAAAATAGCCCAAATACAAAAATTTACAAAAAATATTCCGAAAGAAATGCGCCGGTCATTCTCATTTTTATTTTTAACGAGGAGTTAAAGCATCTAAAGCCTGCGCGTGGGACTCAAAGCCGTAAAAAAACTCTTCTCATAGGGACAGATTGCTCCTCCTGGAAAAACCGTCAAGTAAATGCATATAAAGTCTAAAAATCTTTACAGGGTCCAAAACTCATTATCATTTTATCTCTGAATTGATGTCAGAGGAGTGATGAAAAATTGTGCAAAGAACTTAAATAGACCGCGCTTTTAAAAACTTGTGGTGAATTAGCTGGACATTTTAATAACACACACATTAAGTGATTGCGCGAGTGTAGTTAGTTATGTCAGGGGAATGACGAATTCTGCAACATAACGTAATTACTTGAAGATTAGATCAAATACGCAAAAAAATTGCGGCTTTATGCGGTTATTAAGAATAGTACCAATATTAAAAGTAAGAAAATGAGAGTATTGCAGGGGACTGAAGATTTTCTACTAATTTTGATGTTTTTCCGCTATTTTCTATATTATAAAAGAATTGTTTTCTATTTCGCAATTAACTGCGTTGCTTTCATTAAGTTTTCAAGCTAAACCTTCGTTCTTCGTTACAAAGTTTATGTCTATAATTTTAATGTTACTTGCTTGCTGCTACTGATAACGTGGCTTGTCAATCCTTATCAAGAAAGATTTTTTGTTTTTGTTTTGTTATTTATGCCAAAATATAAGTATCTGTGATAATTGAAAACAACGAAAAACTGCGTTATCAGCAAAATGGGGGAAAAAATGCTACTAACTTGATATAATTACAATAAAAAAATGAAAACAACAAAAAGTATAACGTTTATTTTTGCTGCCCAAACTCGCTACATATTTTGTTGTTGTTGTTGTCATTTCGTTGCTATTCATAATTCAACTGTGAATATCAGCAACAGCAATGGCAGCAGCAACTGTTTTCGTTGTAGTTGTTAACTGGTTTTAATTTTGACTCGTTTACCAACTGATAATGATATAAAAAAGAGCTTTTTCAATCGATGTTGTTGCTTTTGTTGTTGTTGTTGGTGCTGTTGTTGTTTTTGTTGTTGTTGTTGTTGTTGCGCGTGTATATGTGGGTTGTTAGAGTTCGTTCATTCGCTTGTATTTATTTCGTTAGGTTTGAGGTCGATTCTTATCTATTTGTACTATACTTTGTGTGCCCAGTCTTTGTTGTTGTTGTTGTTGTTATTTTGTTTAAAATTAGATAAAAAGAAACCTGATCAAATGACGCATTCTACCAGTTTGAAATCTTTTTTTATACCAATTGGTAGTTTTTTTTTATTTTAGCCAAAATTTTCATATAAAAAGTTAATATTCAGTTAATACACACACACACACAATTATGCGCTAGAAAGTTTTAAAGAAATGTTAGTGGTATTGTAGAATTTATGGCATTTCGGGTTTTTTTTTTTAACTTTAAATTTTTATCAATTAATTTCATTTATTTTGATAATTTAGTAGAAAAAATTAAGAACTTGTTTTTGACTCTCGTTTAAATATGCATTTTAGTGTTTGAATATATAAATTAGGGTGGATCGCTGCTGGAGGAAATTCTTTTCTTATTAGAGCTTTAAAAACTAGGTGTACATATGGGAAAGGTGTTGAAGGAAGCTCCGTGTATACATACATGTGAAATCTAATTTTGTTGCAACGATAAAAAGTACTGCCCCAACGTAGCCGAAGTTAAAAAATTGACTCATTTGAAGTTGTCTCCAAAATTTCCGAAAATCGAAAATATTTTTAGAGTTCTGGGTATTTTGTGAATAGTTTTGGAATTCTTTCACAAAATTTGAAATCCCTAGCATTTTTGTGTATATAAGTTACGTTCATAAAATTACTTTTCAGTTTTTTTTATGTTTGGGCGGTAGGCGTGTCCGTTGATTACGCTCATTTTCAATCCCGCAGAGCTAACTTTTGCGACGAAGCCAAAGTACAAAATTTCATCGAATTATCTTACTTAGTTTTCCAGTAAAAAATATTTCCACGGACAAACACACGGACGGATATAGCTTTATTCTACTACGAGGTAATATTCTGTAGCTCAACTTATCTTTTATATTTTTTTTATTGTATATAAATGCAATGATTTCGGAACAAAACTTCTAAATTGTTTTTAGTACAAACCGGAAAATAAGCTCGATCCCGTGCTCGATTTCATGCAAAAATTTTTATTTTTAATGTCAAATTCTCAGTCTCCCGGCATGTCTCTCTTCCGTAATTAAAGTTTTATTGCTAAATAAAACTTAATTTTGAGTGTGCATACGTACACATTGCATAAGAAATTCCCAAATTCTGCAATTAATATTCAATTTTAAGGGGACATTCGCTTTCGTAATTGAAACAAAAAACACTTTTTAACAATTTTATTATGAAAAAACTACACTGAGAAAACAGTATGATTATATACATCAAAATTTGGTAATAATTAACAAATAATATATTTGATATAGGCGAATCGAATATTTGATATCATTTAATGAGTGGCATATTTGAGCAATTTTATTGGTTAAATCGTATATTTGTTAATAATTACCAAATATATGTTTGCATATAAAGACATTTATTGTTTTGAATTTAGACCTTTATTATTATTAATCTTTTTATTAATTAGAAACTAATATGACAATATTTGCTAGGATCACGGCGACATCATAAAATATAATATATGTTAAAATTAAAAATAAAACTCTTCTCTGAAATTTGAATGCACTCGCCAAGTTGCAAAAAAAAAAAACAAAAAAAAAAAACAAAAAAAAAAAACAAAAAAAAACACAAAAAAAATCATATCTGGGTGGGGATTGAACTCATACCCCCCGCGGCATTTTTTGTTCTTTGTTAGATGCTACCATATATTTACCAGCTACATTTGTAACCTTGGTTCATTGCAATCGTAAGAGGGAATCCATGTATAGCGAATTGGAACTATGCCGCGCGTATTGAATTCTTTAAACCTCAGGACGCAATGACCGAATGCAAATTACTGAATCTTACAGCTTAACAATCAGAACTATATTATAACTATAGATGTTCTACATATACAAATTGAAATACGAAAAAGTTATATCAAATCAAAAAGTCAATCAAAGTAAAGTAAAAAAATAAAATAATTAATTTAAAAAAAAAAAACTTTCTTGCCTGGGATTCGAACATAGACCCACAGGATATGAGTCAAACGTCTTATACATTGAGCTAACTCTATCTACGTTTGTAGTGATTGTTATTTTGAATTTATTTTAAACAAAAAGTCAAACACAAAATTTAACAAGTATTGATTGTTTTTTGTAACTTTTAAAAATAATGTTTTGAAAATAATGTCAGTATGTTTTTGAAATTTTTCAATACTTGTTGAATTTTTTGTATGACTTTTTGTTTAGAATTAAAGTAGATAGAGTTAGCTCAATGTATAAGATGTTTGAGTTATAACCTGGGGGAGTAGGTTCAAATCCCAGACAAGAAAGATTTTTTTTTTATTTTTTTTTTTTTTTTAGAGTGCATTCGAATCCCAGGCAAGGTTTTTTTTTTAAGTTAAAGCAAATATTTGACATTCCATCAAACAGATATCAGTTTTGGCCCAATCGACAAAATTTCAAGGTCCAATTAAGGGCATATTAATATTTACCGAAATTTGTTAATTATTAACAAATATTTTCTAAAATGTTCAATCAAATATAATTCTTTGATGGAAATATACTCTTTTCTCAGTGTATTATATTTATTGACAAAATTTCTATTGGACATTGTTAAATATTGTCTAAAAAATATGAAAAATTTTTTTATTTTTATTTTTAGTTTCCCTTGGCTGCTGTAGAGGGCGTCATCCAAAAGTTACTTTTTAAACGTAAAAAAATTTTGTATACCTCCTGTAACAGTTTTTTGAAAAATTCAAAATGGATTTTATTCTTGAGACTCAAAACTATACAATAAGCCTCTAAAATTCATACTTTAATATATTTTGAAGTTTTTGTATGAATATTTATGAAAAATGCGAAAAAATTGAGGAACTTACCCTCAAAAAATGCCCCGTTAAAAGGGGGGGGGGGTATTTTTTAAAACTTTCAGAGGCTTATTGTTTAATATTTTTTATGAGTAATCGAATGGTTTTTGGTTTTTTAAAATCGGTCGAGTAGATTCCTTCTACAGCAGCCAAGGGAAACTAAAAATAAAAAAAAAAAATTTTTTTCAACAATATTTAACAATGTCCAAAAGAAATTTTGTCAATAAATATAATAGTTTTTTCATAATAAAATTTTTAAAAAGTGTTTTTTTTTGTTTTCAATTACAAAAGCGAATGTCCCCTTAATAAAAAATACGTTATTGAACTTTATCACGCGACTTTTTTCTCAGCCTCCTGGTTACCTCAAGATCGTCTGCATTTATCTCAGATCATTGATATTTTAGTCGATATGCTGAGGTTTGTGTATGAGTTAGTGTCATGGCCAAACAGATTCTCAGGTCTCTGTTTTATTATTTTATTGCAAAATATATTTTGAAGTTATATTTATTTTCTATTATTTTATTCATTATTGAAGGCATATTTACAGGGTGGCTGATTCGAACTGTTACCAACTTCAGATAGACTTATCTGACAGATGGAACATGACAGCTGTCTAAAAATTGGCATGATGTTAGTTCATTCTATTGTCAACAAGTAACCAAAAGCATTTGCGCGTCAATTTATTGAAAATAAAAAATTTTCGAAATGGAATTCAAACGTAACAGTGTGATTGCTCTTTATTTGGCTGGAAAATCGCAAACAGCAATTGTTCGTGAGCTGAAACATTTAAAAGTGAATAAAATGTTTGTGTATCGGACCATAACACGTTACAATGGTACCGGCAGCGTTGCCAAACGACATGGTGGTGGTCGGAAAATAACTGCAACATCACCAGAAATGGTTCGAAAGGTGAAGGCCAGAATTGAGCGAAATCCGAGACGCAGTGGCAGACAAATGGCTGCCGAGCTGAAAATATCGCGTGAACGAATGCAACACATATTGTCAAACAAGCTCGGACTAAAGGCCCTCAAGTTCCAAAAGGCGCATGATCTCACTCCTGCTCAAAAAAAAGTTAGGGTCGATAGAGCCAAGGAGTTGTTGCGCTTGCACGCCGCCGGAAATCTGTCACAAATTGTCTTATCTGATGAGAAAAATTACTGTATCCAGCAATATGTAAACAAACAAAATGATCGGGTTTACTTGACAGAGAGGTCCTACGAAAATTTGAATGTTCGTTTGGCCACCAGGACGCAGGCACCACCGCATGTGATGGTTTGGGCTGCAGTGACTGCTGATGGGCGCTCACCACTCGTTTTTTTGGCCGCTGGCGTCAAAGTAAACGCCCAGGTGTATCGTGAATCAGTGTTGGAGGGTGCTTTACTACCGTGGGCACGCAAACATTTCGGTCGCAAGCCATGGACATTCCAACAAGACTCGGCACCGTCACACAAAGCTCGTGTGAATCAAGAATGGTTAGAAAAAAACGTTCCTAGCTTCATTTCTGCTTAACAATGGCTCTCAAAATCGCCTGATGCGAATCCGCTGGATTTCTCAATCTGGGGTATGTTGGACAGGAAGGTCTTGACTAAAAAATACCAGAGCGTTGATGCGCTAAAAGTGGCCCTTCAACGAGAATGGCGCAAACTTCCACAAAATCAAATTCGTGCAGCATGCGACTCGTTCTTCGACCGTCTACGGGCCATAATTAAGGCCAAAGGTGGCCATATCGAAAATCTCAAGTAGATTCTTAAAATTTGAACATTTCCCAACAATTATAGCGTTTGATCAATAAAATCTGTGCATGGAAACTAAAAATATAGTCTTTTGAATTTGTAACACTTCGAATCAGCCACCCTGTATTTTTACTAGAATCGACCAAAATTCGACCACAAATGTATTAAATAATTTTGGTACTTTTTTTTTGCTATTTGGTACAAAAAAGAAAAGCTCATTTATCATCCCTGGTAGTATACTGCCGTCCTAAGAAAGAATGCCGTAACTCCAATAAATTTTTATTTCTGTAAAATGAGCTTTTGTATTTCTTGCTGTTTCGTTTCCTTAACGGTTTCAGCTTTAAGGAAAACTAATTTTTATTCCTCATTCCTAGAGGATTTTTCACGCTCTGCATAATGGCAATAGTAGAAATAGCCAATTCCGTAAATTTCAGTCGAAAATGGAGTTACGGTAATATGTTTTGCATCGCACTACATTTGACGAAGCTGATACAAATCAAAAATGCCGTAAAGACAACTTTTGATTAAATTTACTATGAAGAAAGAGTAAATCCGAAGAAACACTCTTGTCTTTTGGTGACCAAGACCAATACCAATTTTTTGTCTATTGATTTTTTCTTCTTGGCAAGCTCTTTTCCGTTGTTCTGCAGTGTCTTTGTAATACTTCCGCTTACGCACAGTTCCTTTTTTTGTAAGAGGGATTTGATCTGATTCATTGTCCGCCATGTGGGTTTGAATTTGCTTAAGTTGTGAATTCCAACTTGAATCACAGATTAATTGAGTCGGTCATTTTTAAAAGGGGATATGTGTCGGTCGACAGAGAATTATTCTTTTGCCTTTTTGTCATTGTGGCGATGGCACTGGTTGGTTTATCTATTTTCCAAGTACGCAGATTACTGCTTACTATTATTGTTAGTTAATCCCCATCACTAAAATCGGACTGAAATAAGATTTACCAAACTTATTAGGATTTTTCTTAAATTTTTCATAAGTTTAAATTTAGTCACATATCCCCTTTTAAAAATGACAGATTCAATCAATCTGAGCTGCTACAATTTTCCTCTGTGGAACCATACTCTAAAATAGATCTTAGAGAAAATTTTACTGACTGACTTGTCCAGAGGCCATAATCGAAACTTCCTACGCGCACGAGAAAGAAAATTTGTTTGTTTTTAAAACGACTTATGGAAATGAAATGATTTTAAAAATGTATGATACTACATACATTTTTATGGAGTTGCGGTGTTTTTGCTTAGTATGTGGAGATACGGTATTCTTAAATTGTAAATTGTGTACGGCTGGGAGTTACGACAAAAGTCGTAGTTGATTTTATAGGGAAAATAAAGGTATAATGCAACCTGTTCTTGTGGGTTGACGGACCGAACCGTGATGACCCAAAAAACGACATAAACTCATTTTTTTTGAAAATTGGAGTTACGGCATTTTTGCTTAGGACGGCAGTATAATTCAAGCGAAATACAAACAAAACAAAAAACATGAAGTCCGTGCTATGCTTTTTGTCTTTCTCTTTGTGCTTTATCCTTTTTTCTATAAAGCTGTTAATATTGAAAAATTTTTATTTAATTTTACCTGGTTTTAGGTCAAAATATTGACATAATTTTAACTTTGTGCACATTTACACACAAATACCTTTCTCATGGTGTATAATTTTAAGTCGTACTCTATTTCTAACGTAGTAAAAAAAGATGGACAAATTTTTGTCTTGCGTATTAATATATACATTATTTATTATTTTGTTTTTTAAAGACAAATTATTTTTTGATGTGAATTGGTTGATTATGGCTCAAATAATGTACAATAGGGTAGGCTTACTAAGAGGATCACTAGGACAGAAAAATGTCCTGGGACACGGATGTCCCATCAGTAACTGTACGTGGACACTAGTTAGTTGAAGAAATATTGAAACCAACACATTGAAAGTTTAAAACTGATGGGATGAAAATATGTAGCAATAGAAATGAAAGCACTCAATGGCACACATATGTCCCGTCAGTATTGAAAGGGTTAAACGTTGTATCAAAGATTTATTGACTAAAATGTTGTAATATAAATGGTCTCAGTCTCATAGAAAATTAGATCTAATTTTGTTTTTTAGTAGTAAAGGTAATTGGGCTTTAAAATTTTTGATGAAGCTTGAGCGATCTGAAAGAACACCTGGCAAAATATTCTCATATTTTCAAAATTTTTAAGATCGTAACTTTTTGCTGAATCTGTACAGAAAACTACTAAAATTTTTGAAAATATTTTCTTTTCAATATTTTTCATTTAAAACTAAAACAAACAAAACAGTCTGTTGATTTCACTCAGATATTAAATATCAAAATATCCGCTTTCATCAAGTGCACTTCTTAAGTGTCAACACCACCAAAATTATTATACAAAGCAAATTATGCCCGGGGACAAAATTTCTATATTGTGATGTGTTGACTTTCCCTTAATATTATTGAAACAACCTACACAAAAGTTTAACGTTAACCGAATAAACCTTCTGCTTTCTACATACATACACTTTTCGTAGATCTTGAAAACACCCTTGACGTCATAATCGTTATAATGTTGAGACTTGAATATTTTTTGCATACTCTTGTTGTTGCTGTTGTAAGTTTTGTTTTTGGGGGTAGTACGAGATATTGCATTTGCATATTAATTTCTACTTGAATTCATTGTATTTGAAAACAAGGTAGCTGCCAACATGCTTCTTATAAGCTCAAAGTTATTTTAGTAAAAATTTTAATAAGGGTTACTTTTGCACAACAACACCCCCGCAGTAGCGAGACAGCGGCAAAATCAAAACAAATTTAAATCCCATGTCAAACGTTTAGACCTTGGCCTTAGAATTATTGTTATGCGAAGTGGTTTTTCTTTCATTTGAGTAACTACGCTTTGAAAATACGTAACGATTGGTGGCATTCATGATGGTTGTTGGTGGGTAACCCCCAAAATGACGCGCACACACTCTGCTGTGGTTTTACAGTGAAACACACACACAAATTCATTTGTTTGCACTTTGTACCCTCAGTCAGAGTCAGAGACAGACAGATTGGTTCTGTTTCTCCCCTTATCGCATTCCTTTTAAGGTCGTTGACATACGTCATCATTGGATGTTCCATTCATTTGTTGTTTTTTTTTTTGATTTGTATATTTATTTTGGTGCTATAAAGTTTTAAGTACCAAAATTATTTTTTAGTTGAGCTTTACTTTCATGAGTGCTTACTGAGGAAAGTGCCACATGTTTTTCAGTGTTGTCGTCGTCGTCGTTATTCACGTAATGACGTCAAGAATTTTATGTTATGCTAGGCAGATTTTTAAGATTGAATTTTGATTCGTTCAAAATTGTGTACGTGCTGCTTGGGTGGAATTTTAACTCCTTACCAATTTCAATATTTGGGTATAAAAATTTTACGATAGACATTTAAGGGTATGGGATTGCTGCTTAAGAGCTTTATTTCAAAGTTTCATTAGGCCTTTGTTAAAATTCGTGGATATGTTTTTTTTTTTAATTAAATCTAATTAACTAGTGATTAAAATGATTAAAAAAATTTTAACTGTAGGTGCACTATTCATTTCTTATGTAAAATTGGCTGCTCAGCTGAAGAGAACCGGTTCAAAACCTCCGTCCGATAATTTACAATTTCTATTAATTAAACTAAGGGTTTCAGCGTTTCCAAATCACTGAGCCAAGAGCAATCAGCGTAGAATTTAGGCTTGTCGACAACAAACACAATATATAAATATTTTCGAAATTTCTCGGCATTACAACACCCAAGAAAAATTCTTTTATATGTTTTTTTTTTTTTTTCATACACACAAATAAAAGCTGATGCGAAGTAGTGGATGCTCGGTCGTTGTTTTTGTTTTATGTTGGTTGCGTAGAAACAACAAAAACTATTTTTCATGGATGTTGTTTTTCCGATAAATTTTGAAAAGTATTGAAATATTGTGTTTGTTGTAGATGAGCCAAAGTTTTTAATAATGTTTTGACTTTTCCAACAATTTTTTTACAAAAGATGTTATTCTTTTTAAATGTTTTTCGACCATCTCAGTATTTTTTAAAGTTAATTTTTCAAACGGTTCTACATTTTTCGACTTTTGCAACATTTTTCGAATGTTTGAGCATACTTCGACTTCTTGCTTTAAACAAGTATACGTATGCTGCTATATTTATTTCTGGCCTAGGCAACACTAATGTCAATAGCTAAAATCTGGCAACACCATAATAAAGTTTGACATTTTTTAGCATAAACGTACTCAGAACGATTTGACGTACGACCATCATTTGTGTTGTTTACAGTGACTTGAAAAAATCAATTTGGCAAAAAAAATGGAATTAAATCGTGTACATTTTCGTGCGATCATTTTTCACAACTTTCGACGTGGATTATCACGACAAGAGTGCATCGATGAACTTAAATCTTTGTATGGCGATGAAGTACCATCCTATAGCACTGTGAAAAACTGGTTTAATGAATTCAATTTTGGCCGACGCTCGCTCAAAGACGAATTCCGTGAAGGTCGTCCAAAAACGGCCGTTGTGCCAGAGAACATTGATGCCGTGCGTGAACTGATAATGCAAGACCGTCATGTGACATACCGTGAGATAGAGGCATCCTTGGGCATTTCTCCCACCAGCATACATTCGATATTGCATGAACACCTGGCCATAAAAAAGTTTTGTTCTCGTTGGAGACCCCATAATTTATCAATTGCTGAAATTATCAATGGAAAAATTGATTTTCTTAACTCATTGTAAACAATACAAATAGCACTTGTACATCAAAACGTTGTGAGTACGTTTATACTAAAAAATGTCAAACTTTATTATGGTGTTGCCAGATTTTAGCTATTGACATTAGTGCTGCCTAGGCCAGAAATATATATAGCAGCCTACGTATATCGAGTTTTTGAAATTTCGATTTTTTTTTTCTCGAGGTACTCAAAATTTAACTAACCTATATGCAGTTTTTGCGATTTTTATACATTAATTTTTAATATAATTGATTAATTATTAATTTTTTGTGCTTGATTAAATTTAAACCAAATAATTAACAAGCTATTTTTTTATCAAAATTATATAAGTATAGTGGGAGCGCTTACCCGACACCCGCTAGCAAGCTTGAATGTAGTATTTTTCGCAAAAACAAAATCTACATGCAAAACCCACCTTATTTTGATTTGAAACATCTCGTTACATTTCAGCCGCCACTCCTCCTCATTAAAGTCATGTTAAATTTTGGCTCAAAGCAGTACTACCGCTGCTGCTACTTAATGCCAGCAGTTGCCTTAAAGTGGACCAAAACCCCAAAACAAATCAACGTCGCGTCCACATTTCGCCATTTTACATTATAAACTTTGATGGTGGAGTTTTTTCTTTTTCTTCTATTTGAATTTTGTTTTGATTTATTTTGTCCGTCTGTCTGTTTGTTGGCTGTTGTTGTTATTGCAATCTTAATTCAATTTTGATTGACGTTATATTTTTAGTTTTTTATTCTTTTGGCAGCTGATTAAATGAAGCTTACTTTCATGCAATATCTATATTTTTTTTTTTACTCAATTTCAATTTGAAATTGCGTTGGCGGGACGACCCATGTAATACCTACTTTACCTGTTTACCTAACTAACTGACTGACTGACTGACTGACAGCCTGACATTCGTTTGTAATGTACAAGATTTCAAGTTGGTCAATTGAAAAGCGATTGAATTGTTAACAAAAATATTGCGCAATCTAATAAAATTAACTCTATTCAAATCAATTTACAATAGATGTTCGGACTTGTGTATGTTGTGGCTTTAAGCATTTGGGACAACATGTCGCTTTTTTCTGTTTTTTTGAGGGAGTTGTGTAAGATAATCGGTTAGGACACAAAGTTACATTGTTAACTAATTGCTGATATGGTTTTGATTAATAAGAAAAAAGGTCAAAATATCGTACCATTGCTGAAGAAAAAACGTAGCACTTATTTTGATGCAAAAGTTGCTAATTGATGAAATCGAAATGGCACATAAAATTTCCACTTCCGGCATTACCAAAGTATTGAAGAATATATGGGCATTTCTCAGAAACTTTTAACCTATAGTTGTCGTCAAGTTTTGATGTCAAACGCGTAACGTGCATGGTGTTAATTCAGTAATAGTAATGATTTTTTGTGAATATGGGCCGCCGACATATTGTTCAAACATTAACAAGTATGTGCATTAAATTTTTTTTGTAGTAATATATGGAACTCGCGCCAATTCAGAGGTTACATTTGAATGTCAAAAGTGTATATTATCGAAATATCGTAAGTAAAAGGTTCCTGAGAATTGCCCATAACCCCGTCTTTTTTTACCATGTTGAGATTAGATGGTAGGCAAAGTGCTTTCGTAGGTACCCAAGGGAAAAGAAGTACTTCGGTGGTGTGAGGTGGCGTGGGTTGAGTCTATTTTCAAAAGACCTCAATTTATCTCATTCTTTTCGTTTATCCAATACCTACCCATAAATAAAAATAAAATTTTTACACAGAATTGTTCTCTTAAATCAGCATAATATTTCTATGAGAAAAAAATCAGAGGAATTTATCATTAATAAAAAAGTTAAGCGTACTTAAATGCCGCTACATAGGCGCCTTGCCTATGTGATTTTCGCATTTCACCGCTACATGCCGTTTCAGAACAACAAGTCATAATTTATGCAGAAATTGAGAATGCACGTTAGTACGCGCAGCGAGCATTAATGTGTGAATCGCATAGGCAAGGCGCCTATGTAGCGTCATTTAAGAACGCGTAACTTTTTGATTAATGTTAAATTCCTCCAATTTTTTTTCATAGAAATGTTATGCAGATTTTAGAGAATAAATCTGTGTAAATTTTTTTTTTATTTATGGGTAGGTATTGCTTTAATATCTATTTTTTATTAAAAAGTGCATTATTTATAAGAAATTTAAAAAATTTTTATGAAAAGTTTATTTTATATAAATTTTGAATTATTGTATTTATAGTCCTACCACAAAAATTTCATAAATATTTACGGAGAAATCGCAATTTAAAAAAAGAAAAAATTTAAAAAAAAAAATATAAGGCAATAATTCTGCTCAAATACTGTCCAAAGAACCACCAAAAAAAGTTTGAGTTGAGCAAGTTAGTTTTTACTGTATCCGTTTCAAAAAATCTAACTCTAATGCGAGATGTTGGATGGAGACTTTTGCCCTGTAACAAATATGATTTACACTCTCTTTAAGCAAGGCAAATAACAAATTTGACATTTCGAAACAAAAACTATACACGTGTAAAAAACTTTCTCTGTTAAATCAAAAATTTTATATGAACATTTTTTCGCCTTTCATATTTTGTAAAAATTATTAAGTTGACATGATAAGCAAAAAAAGAAATGGTAAAACACTTTTCTTCATCTTTATTAATTTTATTGTTATTTTTACATCTTTTGTATTTTTGTATATTTTTTACTAAATTTGTTTGAGTTAATATTGCAAAGAATTTAAAATTTATTTATTTTTAACCATTGTTATTATAAGTATGTACCTATAAAAATAATGAAAATACGTTTTTTGTACGCTTTTGTTTACTTTAACAATTTGTTCCACTTCATTTCTTATTTGCCTTTGATGTTTCCTTTTATTTAAAAGTATTGTTTTTTCATGCCTCACAGTAATTGAGGTAGAATGTTGTACTACTTTTTACGAGAAATATAACCTTGGAACCAATAAATAAAGCGTGTCCCATAATTAACGCGAGCTTTGAATAGAAAACACATTTTTTTTTTTCAATTGGCTTGTTGACATAGGCTTTTGACTACAAATAACATCACAAAAAGATTTCGACAAACACTTGTAGGTTCTCTTAACCTCAACCTTATATAATCCGGATTTAATGTTAACAAAATCGCATCTCATCCTTCTTACTTACATTTTTTTATATCATTTATGATGCATTATATCCATTCATAAAAAAAAAAACTGAAACAAAAATAAAAATAGTAATTTTTCTTTGTTAAAATAAAAAACTTCATTGTAAAAACAACAAACTACATTGTCAAAGTGATAAAATTTATTGTTAAAATAACAAACTTTACTGTTAAATTAACAAGCTTCATTTGTAAAACAATAAACTTTTCAAATCTTTAGTATACATTTTTTCTCTGTTTAACATTCTCTTTAGCCTTACCTGATTGGCTTTTAGTGTTTCCTTACTGGTTTTTTTATTTGTTTTATTAATTTTTATCATGTTTTCTCGTGTAATTTTCTACGCTTGTGCAGATTTTTTATGATTTTTTTTCTCTTAATTTTAAGCAAATTTTTAATTAATTGCTGCTACTTTGCTGACCAAAAGACTTTCTAAATATGTAGGTAGCATTATAAATTTAATGCTTTTTTAACTTATTTTTTTTTTTTTTACTTTGATATTTTCTGATAAACTTTTATAATAATTTATAACCAGAAGGCAATGATAAACCCGTTTTTTTTAAATTATTTTTGCCTTTGAGGGTGGTTTTTAAAAAAATTTAATTTACTGCGAAATTATGTACAAAATAACTTTTATGTTTTTTACACGTGTGCTGCGGTGTAAATCGATTTCAAACGCAGTTAATACGTTGAATCGCGTATAAAATCTTTTTTTTTATATTCATATTCTATAAATATATTATTACCAATTTGCTAATTTGTGTTTGTTTTTTTATTCTTTATAGGTAATTTATTTGACTGAGACGATAATATTGAAATAAACTTAAAAGGTACAGTATTTGAATTTCCAAACGGCTATTTAATCGATTATTTAAAAGCCCATTTAGTGGTTTAAACCAGTGGAAGCCTTAAAGAAAGCCTAAAAAAGTGTTGAACCTAATTAAAACACATAATTTATATTAGTAATTGTTTATTTCATTCTAAAGAGCACATAATTTTCACTTTTACCTTTCCTCTATTTGGTCACGCATAAGTTTTTTCTTCAACTGACCCCTTCGATAGTATTCTGGCAGTCTAAGTCGTCACTACAGCTAATTTCAAATCTTAAACATCTAAAAACACACAGCTATTTTTATTTATCACACTACTGCCACACGATGTTGTCACACACAAGTTTAAGCTTCAGTCTTTTAGGCCCGGATTCAGAGTCATTAGTTAACCAATTAGTTAACTAAGTAAAATGGTGACAAGAGTTTAACTAATAAATTCAATTTCTTCAGCAACAACTGTTGGTTGACTAATGGTTAACCAATGAAATTTGGGGGTCTTGGCTAACTAATGACTGAAAATAAAATGTTGTTGGTTAAACCTTTGTCATTAGGAAACTAATGACTGTCAATCCGGGCCTTAGTGAGACAAATATTTTTGGCTCAAATAAGCATGTTCTATTCTTGATATACAATTTTTACAAAGTATGGAAGACTGCCATTTTTCTGCCTCCTTCTTATATGTTATTTTCTTCCTTTCTTCTTTCCGGACCGAAATTTCTTTCCAATGTATAAATATATATAGTTAACCCTTCATTCACCACACCATTACCACAAATTTTATTTGATTTTTATTTCATTATTTGGCTACAAATCCTTTAACACCCCAGCCTGTGAAATTGGTGTGTTCTTCTGCCCCCTTCTACTATAGTTTATGTCGTCATGACCCCTGCTGTTAATGCCAGCCATCAAATGAGCTGTCAAATTGTGAGGGTGGGAAACTTTCGAATATAGTTGTTTGAATCGAACGAAATAAACCTTGCACACTGGGAAGTCCCATTGCATTTAATTTGACATTCATTTTGGTGGTGGGGTAACAGCAGCACAAGACTTAAAGGCGGCACCCCTCCTCATTGCAGTATTTTGGTATTTTTTTGTGTTGTTGCTATTGTTTTGTGAAAAGTGAAATGCAATAACATTTGGAAAATCCTATTAAATTAAATCAATACTGTCTGTCTGACATGGCAAGACATTGTTCCTTGTATTTAAGTTGATCCTCTTAGCTAAAAGGCAGTTTAACGAAGAGCGTGGATTGAAAAATGGGATAATCATTGAAAAATTGTTTAATTACAGGCCTGGTTGTTTCTTTCATAGAACTTTAATTTGAACTACATACAGCTGTGTGCGAAATTATAACAGTGTTATACATTTTAAAAGAAATAACTTAGTTTGAAACTACCCGATTTCAAAGAAAAAACTTGATATAAAATTAAATGATTAATATTTTAAGGAATGATCCTTGTTGGGAAGTATCTTCGAGGCGTGGTATTAACCAGATATTGGAATTTCTTGACAGGAATATCCCTCAAACTTGATCTTACCCACAACTCTCTCACATTTTTAGGATTTTGCTTCTCCACTGCTTACTTGACACTATCTCAAAGTTTCGTGATCGGGTTAAGTTTTGGGGACTTAGTTGGCTCATGACGTCAACCTTCTTTGAAGCAAACCGATTTTAAATGCTACGAAAGCTGCAAGTATTGAAATTGAAAGGGGTGCCATATCACCGGATGGTGCCACATATTCCTGTTGGCCGTAGTCTGTTGTCTCATGAGATCTACTGTTTTACCACACATTTTCATATTTTTTCTTCCCCACTGCTTCCTTGACATTGTGCAAAAATTTCTTGATCGGGCTAAGATCTGGAGACTAAGCTGGCCAGGTCATAACGTCAACCTTCTTTGAACCAAACCGAATTTGAATGCTACGAAAGCAGCAAATATTGAAATCGAAAGGGGTGACATCACCAGAGGGTGCCATATCACCAGGGGGTGCCACATAACCCGGGTTCGCCCTTGTCTTCAATCTGATGAGACCCACTATGCTATATCTCTGTTACAAAGTGTTTATAATCATAATTAAAAAATAGCAAAACAACAATTTACATACAAAAAACCAAAAAAATATTTTTTTAACTCCAAATAACTCAAAACTTGAAAAACTGATTAAGTGTTTTCCACTTGAAGAGGAACGGTAAGAAGCTCTGACGTACAAATTTTTTTATTCATAAAAATATTGCGCCATATCTTTGTCAAAATTACATGGAAAAAAAAAAACAATTAACCAAATTGCATGTCCTTGACATTTATAAAGTCTAATAGCACTGATAAATGTAAATTTTCCGCGTAGTACGATGACATTCTTTGCCAACTAACCATTCATTCATTATTTCCGCACCATTTCATTCCGTATATACAGAGTAGTCCCTTTCACTGTCTCAACACTCCCCTCTTCTGCATAAGACAAGCAAGGAACGTGCAGCACTTGCTACAACCAACTGATTTACATTCACTTCCTTTTTTTTTGTGTATTTTTTGTTGCACCAGCGGGTGCCATTTGTTTTTGGTGCTACATATAGCGATACTGGCGGTGGCGGCGTTTCATCGTCTTCAACTTGTCGTTGTGTTCCCATTTCCAACGGCATAACAAAATTTTATGATAATTACAATGATGACAACTTTTACTTGCTCTGATAGTGCTGTTCATACAAACGCGATATATTTTCTTCCACTAACCCCACCTCCCACCCCCCACTCCACCTAACTATCCAACTTTTAAGTAGCAGAGTTGTATGTTATACATATACAAAGTTTTTGTGCTTAAGTTATTGTAAACATTGCGCGACGTAAACTCCTTATCAACATGCTGTCACACATTTGATACCCAGTAGAAAATTTTGTGAATGAAAGTTAATTTCATAAGAAAAGCCTTTGTAGAACAAATCACCATATTTCCATTTCTTACAGCCCATCTAGCCATCCGCATTGTTGTTTGCTGTATTTTGAAGAACTGCATGGAAGAAATGGGGCATCAACAGTTTTTTCCCCAAATGCCTCTCATTCCTACTGTGTGACTCCACCACTATCTACTCCCCTTACATGCCTTCCTATCAATTGAGTGTTTTTTTTTTGCCTTTTCGCTTTTTAATTTCTTTCTTTTCAATATTTTTTTATTGTTGACAACGCATATACCCCCACTTGTATTGTTCACATTTAAATCACTGCCTGATATCTGCAACACTTGCATCCGTATCTATGCAACATATAACAACAACATGCCCCCAACACATCATGTTTACTTTATTTGCTTTATCAGTGTAGTAGCTAGCGCTCTCTTTCTTTACTTACAAGTTGTGTTTTTCTCTTTTCTTTTCTTTTCTTTTGTATTTTATTGCATTTCATTGCATTTAGTTTCATTTTCATTTCATGGTGTTGTGGTGTTGTTGCTGCTCCATTATTGTTGCTTTTTGTTGTATTTGTATTTGTAATATCACTCCAGGGGTTTAATTTTTGTTGCTGTCATGTTGACAGTTGCTTGATTAAGAAAAAACTACTCCAACTCCAACCAACTACAACAATAAAAACAAGTTGAAAATACATGTGAACATATGACTCCTGGGGAAAACTCATCGTCGTAAATTCATTCAGTTTAATATAAAAGACTTCTCTGTGTTAATTTACTTAATATGGGGGGGTTATTTAGTCTTGACCTTTAAAAATGAATGGTTGGTTGAACTGGTAAATTGCATAATAAAATGTTGGCCCTTAGAGGGCTGCTGAAAATGTGCTCTGAGGTTCGTTAATCTTAGTTAAAAAGAAATTGCTTTAACAAAATGGCGTGTGAATGTTAGCTTTAGATGAAAATTAATAAGTTTTGCTGTTGGTTCATGTAAATCTCTTTGGTCTCAACTGTTAATTCTTTTAGAACCAGCGCCCCTAATCTTAATTTAGTTATTCATATTTATTAAAGCTTTAAGTGACGGTTATAGTCTGAAATAAAACCTTTCGAGAATTTACAAAGCTTCCCTTCCGAGTATTAATGGAGAACCGATTAGAATCAGAAAATATTCCTCAATACAAAATTGTTCCTTAAAATGTGCTTAAGAGTCAATGCGCCTCTTAAATTATGAAAATGCTCTTTAAAAGTCCTGAAACCTAACCCTTAGATGTAAAACTGACATTCTTGGTCGTGCCATATATAAATAATCTAATGCAACCTTTCCACCGGAGACTTAATTGTCAAATATTTAAATCTCGTCGCTAAATCCTAGCCGTTTCCACCGACCGAAACAGATTTATTTTTGACAGTTAATGTCATAAGCAGTAAAATTAAAGCAGTTTTCCTTTTCTTCTTAATATTTGCCATTTGTCAAATTTAAGAGGTGCTACTTTGTCGAAAATAGTCAAAATCTGTAGCTCTGCTGAGGCTTATACGTAGATTTAAAATAAATCTCGGCAAATAGTTTTTCTCCGAGCTTGCATATATTGATCTGAGTATTTGAGTGCAATTTGGTTGGGTTATCTCAAAAACCGCTTTCAGTATAACATTTTTAAAATGTTGGTTTCATGGGAGGTGCCACGCTCCTAGTCTGAATTCGTCTAGTTTCGCTCAGAGCTTGTACTAACGATTCCTAGTATTTATGTGTATTTTGCTTTGTTAGTGGAAATAATGCTTTTATCATTGAATTTTTTAATTCGACGTGAAGCGTGAATCGTACAGGTACAAAATGTTGATGTTTCGGTTTTTAATATTTGATTATGTTATACCTTTATACGTCCTCGGTTTTTAAAGACCTAGCTCGTTTAACTGACTTGGTACTGTACAAATACTTAGGTAATACCCTATTCTTTTTAAATTTTTCATAACTTTTACACCCAATAACTTATCATTTAATAGTGATAAATATCTAATATAACAAACTTAAACTTTTGTAATACTTGTCTATCTACCCCCTAAATTTGTGCCACACATATTCAATTTTTAATTAATTTTACCTAAGTGCAAGTAAACCAGATTTTTCCGCTAGACTGCGCACAGCACAAAATCCAATATAATTTTAATTGTAATACTGCTATGGCTTTATAACCGACCAAAAACTCAGATTCCATTAAAACAATGTGCAGTGGCCTTGAAAACGGGATGAATGGTCTTACACAATATCTGAATATAGCAACATACTAACAACTCAGTTAGTCGTCCATCTTCATAACCAAAGTTGAGTTACATTGCAGATATACATAAATTGATTTCATGCATTTTAAAATTTGCTATTTAATGTTTCTACATATTTTTATGATTAAAAAAGCACCAAACAACAGAATGAGATTGAAAGTAATAACATTTTTATGACTTTTTATGTCTCGACATTAAATTTATTGTAACATGCAATTTCAATTGCTATAAAAATTTAGGAAAACAAAAAAAAAGTTGTGAAGTTTAGGAGGGGTTATTTGCATGAAATAAAGGAGTATCGTATTCATACGTACAATGAGCAAGCAGCATATGCTGCTCTCAATAAAAATGTTGCTGAAAGTTAAAGAAACAAATTTTTAAATGGTTGATCATGAACGGTGCACCTTAGGGAATGGACACCCAGACTTATGTGTACTCCGATTTATCGCCAAAGAGCTCAATGAATAACTTGTGGTCAAAATATGCCTATAAGATGATATCATGTACTTTCTAAAATATCAAATAGTTTCCTAATTCAACATTAAGTGAACGTTTAAAACTCAATTAACATCTGGAAAACCGGATAAGTCAGAGAAAAATTGCTTACCATATGTTTTCAGAATTTGGCGATTTTCAAACAGCTACAGAATCTTCATTTTCCGACATTTTTCAATATGTGCACTACGCCAATTCAAGTTCAAAAGCAATTAATGTTGGCATTCCCCCCCCCCCCCTTGGCAAATGCTAGCCAAATTAAATGCACATGAATACAATGCAAATAAATTTAAGCCTCTGGCATTAAACAGAAGGTTTTGTTTTTTTGTGCACATAAAACTGCATAAATTTAATGTGCTATTCCACGCCTGCTGCTATTTAATTCCTTCGTAAACCTACATATTTTGCCCTTAACATAATTCTCGACTGCAACTTTTGCTGCTGCTACTACTCGTCGTACTTTTCATTGTTACAAAATAAAATTGTTTTCCGCTAATTCTACATTTCTACTTGGTTTCAATTGTGGAATTTTAATATTTCCGTTTTGTGTTTTTCTCCCCATTTTTGCGCCGACGAACATCCTTTTGTCCCAGACTTCACACGGCTAGAGACGCAATTCCCTTTTGCAAAATAAATCTTTCGTTTTGCTCGCTGGAAAGCTGTTGGTTTCATCATATAATCATCATCATCATCACCATCAACATCTAATATTGCAATTTTCCTGCTTGAAGTTCATTATTTTCTTTGCGGCATTTTCCGGCATTACCCTCTTTTCTGAAAACAGCGCAATTTTTTAATCTTCTGTACAAATGAAATGAAAGAGAAAAAGCCTCCCCTTTAATAAGAATCACTTCCCTGCTGTTTTCTTTAGTTTATCATTTTGCAACTTCATAAATACTTGAGAGTAATTTCAACGCATTAGAACTCATTACAATGGCATTTGTCTTTGTAAATTGCGTCAACTTTTTCATGAAAAAAGATAGATCCTTCCATCTTTCATACGCGTACACGTACTAATGCTTAGAGTTGTCAAGATTCCTCTTCATGGAAACAGATTAGAACTCTTTAACGTTTAGCTTAAGCACTTCACTGAAAAAGATTTCAAATTGATTTGAACGTTGGAATTTCTCAGTAGCTACACTTCTATGAATAAATTGAAAGCGTTAAAGACATTTATAAAGGAATCATTGCCGCGTTCTTAAGAAATCATTTAGATAAAAATCCGTAAATGTTCGTACTATGCATTGACTTTTACGAACTTTATTTTTGTCAGCTAGTGAGCTCCCTTAGAGAAAACTTAAGCGAGACTTTTCAAACAACATAAGAAATTTCAAATGTCTGAGCTACAAAATTGTGGAACATTTTTTTTTTTTAGAAATAACGATTAAAATAAACCGAATAAAATAAAAAAATGGATCTAAATTGTTGTGTCGGAAGTCCAATTTCACTGGACTATATCTACTAAAGCTCCAAAATTATGGACTATCGTTTTTCTGCAAAGGTAACCGTTAGTTGCATATTTGCGAAAAACTGGTTTATGTGACCTTTGATCCTGAATAATATTTTCTGCGTATAGTATGGCTTTTATATTTTTTGATCAGAAGTTGCTTTATGTTGTTCCTATAAGACTGAAAAATACTAAGTCAGTTTTCCCGAGTTTTGAGTTATTTGGTATTTCTGGTCTGTAATATTATAGTCTTTAGTTTGATAAGACCCATTTAACTATATCTCTGTTAAAAATGGATTATTTTCATCATAAAAGTAAAAGCAAAACAACGGTTCGGTTTCCATACAAAAAAAAATAAAAATTTTATGTTTTGAACATCATAGATCTCAAAATTTGAAAAACCGACAAAGTACTTTTTACTTGGATACACAAAGCGAAGAAAAAACCACGTTCGTAAGTGTTTTAACTACGTTTCGTTGCTGATTTGGGTTTAACAACGCTCTAAGATCATATTTGTATAGTGCGTTGCTAAATCACTCACGAACGTGGTTGAAACTTATTCAAAAACGCTGGTTGCCAAGCGTTGTTAAATCCAAATCAGCAACGAAATGTAGTTAAAACACTCACGAAACGTAGTTAAATCCAAATCAGCTCTTTTCAAAACAAATAGACTTTCAGTCAATTTTACAATAATGATGGCAGTGGCTGAGTTGCTAAAGTCCGCATCTATCACACGACAGGTTCCAGGTTCAAATCTCACCAATACCAAACAAAAAAATACGAGTAATTTATTTAAATCAAAAATTGAAAATTAAAAAAGAAAATAATATCCGTTGCATTGTTATTGACAGGAAAAAACTAGAATTAAAAAAATAATAAAGAAAAAATTATATTTTTTTTGTGTTTGATTTAGCAACGCGCATTGTTAAATCACTCACACAAATAGCTAAAACCCATTTAGCAACGCGCGCTGTTAAAACTGCCACAATCGAGCCATGTTCAAAATTTGGGTCGCCACGTGGTTAAAATAACCACGTTTCTGCCACTTTTGACAATGTTGTTTTCTCTGTGTAGGGACGATGTTCTAATTTTGCTGGACTAACAAAATCTTCAAAATAATACACTGAGAATGTTATTTCAAATAATGCAACCAAATTTCACAATAAAGCTAGTGATAGATCATGCCAGCTTTTGACAAAAGTTAGATGGATTCGGAGAGAAGTCATGACACCGCCCATATAAGGGAAATTCAAGGACCTTAGTTGAGATAATGCAACCCATCGAATTTCAAACAAATACATAATTCTGCTTTCACTTGAATACTAGAAGTTTTCGTGAAAGCACTATATAATATTTGTACAAGAGCTCATAGAACCTTGCATGTTTCAAAACGTTTCGTATTTTTACTGTTAGTACAGTTTATACTACTTAAGTCTTAAGTACTTAAAAATTTTAAAATTAATGTGTTGAAAACATTGCTAATTTTTTAACTACTACCAAATCTAATCTCGTAGACGAAAATTTTTAAGTTTTAGACAGTCTTCAAAACCATAATCCACATATTTTTTATACCTACTGCAGGTATGACAACTAACTTCACAATCAAAATAAAACTTGAGATTTCAAAGAAAAAAGCTTTTGCAGAATACACTAATGAGAATCTTATCAACAATACCATCATAGTTCTTATCAAAAGTGTACCATTAATTTGATAAGTGAACCATGACAGTAGCCAAAGTAAATGAAAAAAATAGAGCTAAACTTTGAGTAGTAAGTAAAATAGAAGTAGCTTAAAAATATAACAAATCGCATCAATCGTAAGCTTTCTCGGAAAAAATTATGGTATTTAGAACTGACTTATCGTTTGAATATTTATTATGTATTCATCAAACAAACTTATTCAATGATGACTAAGTGTGTGCATATCGAGAAAAAAATACCTTATCCATGTAATAAATTTATTGAGGTTAGATATTTGTATTTATATATATTTTTGTTTTATTATTTTTTATATCGCACGACAACAATTAAATTCGTTATCGTGAAGGGTCGATAATAAACCTAAATAAACGCATACAGGGTCTTAGCAGTCAAAATATAAAAAATTACTTAACAATCAGTATAAAATTTATGTCATCACTTTGTGTGTTTGATATGATGAAAGAAGAGGGTATAATTTTAGAACTAAACCCCTCCCCCCCGCCTTCTAACCCGTAATGAGTGCAGGCATGCTTAGACATCGTGACACTATTTTCAATTAGCATGACAATTAAATTTGTAACAATAAAAATACGCATAAAATTTTTGAAAAAAAACCCAAGTTTATTAAAAGTTTTTTTTTTTCTCTAAAAACTTTCAAGTTTATTTACCTTTTGCGGAGTTCAAGGCATTTGAAAATGATTTTTGGTCTTTTTTTATGATTTTTTTTTTATTTGTTTCTCAGCATATCTTGTAAACAAATAACTTTTTTATATTGTTTTAACAATTTTCGTGTCACAATTTCATGCAATTTGAATTTAAATATACTAATTTTTTTTATTCCGTATTCAGTTCACGTACGTTTTTTAAAAAAAGCGTTATTTTTCTTATATTTTCAATGGTGCTCAGTTAACACTGGGTTAATTTAATTGGGATGCCATCTGGTAGCAGAACTTAATTTAACCATTAGATATGGCAATAGCATGTACACGCTTTAATAATATTTGTTTTCCGATAAAAAATATGTAATAGATGTTTTTTCTTTTTACTTTTTACCACAATGAAAACAATGTAAACCCGAGGTGGGCGCGTAGTAGAAATGGGAGTCAAATTTGGCTCTAGGTTGTGACAGCTCCCAGCAGAAAAAACTTTGCATTACTATGCGCGGAAAGTTTTCTAAGTTGATGCCGTTGATGTTAACGCTAGAAATTTTCGTTGAAATTTAAATTTTCCTAAACTGAGTAGTTTGTTAAAATTTAGTCAAATATAACAAAATTGAAATTTTTTTCTGCATCTGCTTTAACCCTTCAATTCTTCAATATAGAGGCATATTGTAAGACATGCAATGACTTTTCGAATGTATACAATTAAGCCACAAATCTATCTAAAAGTCATCGCCTAGATAACACAAAAACATCCACTCATGCTGCAAAAACAAAGAAAAATATCAACCATCATTATCGACATTCATTATTTTCATCAAAGTGAACATGTGTCTTTAATGGTAATGGCATTATCATTCTCTTTAGTGCTGTCAAGTAATGATACCCACCCAACTACTGTCAATATCCTGACATCCTATTTTACACCCCTTACTCTCTAGCTAGAGTTTTTAATATTTTTTCTCATTTATTTTAGATCTTGAGCTTCTGACAACAGCTGTCACAAAACGAAAACAAAAAAAAAAAAAAAAAGTCGCACATTGCAAAGTCATTTCGCAAAAATCCGTGTCAATTACCCGCAAAAGTTAAACCCTAAAATGTAACAAAATAAAAAAAAAGAATGACGTTGTTGTTGTTTTCGCTGGTGTCATTATCATTAGCTCAGCCATTGAATTACAACAGTGAAAAAATAAAATTCTTGACTGATTTTGGGCTTGAACAGCGAAATGTACATTAATGTGCAGTAGGCACTTTATAAATGAAATTTTTATGAAACCCATATTAATTTTCAATTCACAAAATTTTGTTGCGACTTGATCAGCGGTGGGCGCCTTTTTTTATTTGGAGCCAAGCTCTGATAGTAACAAGCAAGAACAGAACCTATACATTTAATAATCAAGCTGACTAAGTTTTCTACAAGCCTTTGGCCTGGCAAAACATTAAATAACCTACACTGCAGTATTTTGAAAATTTTGCTCAATTGGAGGGTGCCGTGCCCTCTTGTCCAAGTTCGCCCAAATTTTGCACAGAGTTTGCATTTATAGTTTTTAGTGTATGAGTAAAATTTAGTTCGATTATCTCAAAAATCGCTTTCAGTATAGCGTTTTGAAGCGTTTGCTTATATGGGAGGTTCCACGCCCTCTTGTCAGATTTGGCCCAGTTTTTGCTCAGAGCTCGCACTTATAGTTCTTAGTGTCTGAGTAAAATTTAGTTCGATTATCCTAAAAAAGATTTTCAGCATAGCGTTTTAAAGCTTTTGCTTTTGTCGGTGGTGCCACGCCCTCTTGTCCGAATTCGCCCAGTTTTTGCTAAAAGCACTGTCGTGAAAAATACTCCTAAAGTTGAATTTTGAATATATTTTTTGTATGGGCGGTAGGCGTGGCCATTGACTGATTTCGCTCATTTTTAATCCCACGAGCTAACTTTGACGACGGAGGCAGTGTCCAAACTTCATTGTTTTATCTTGCTTAGTTTTCCCAAAAAATGAATTTCCGCGACCAGCCAGCCAGCCAGACGGACTCAGTAGATGACGCTTATCAAGAATATATACACTTTTCTATATCTGCCACGCCTCCTTCTCTGCGTTACGAACGGTGGGACAAAGTGAATACACCCTGAGTGTAGGGTATAAAAATGATATTGGCTAAATGGCTTGTCAACGAATTCTCTATCGGTCTACAACATAAATTTCAAAGCATAATAAAATTTGAAGCCATTTGCAAAAAGTATGGCACATCCACATTACAACATTACTTTTGCTCTGCCTAGCAAAAAAAGTTAAAACGTTCGAATTAACAAGGTTCTACTGTTGCACGGAAAGGGTTTGGTGGTAAACCGTTTTATCATTTGCTACCACTGCAAACCCGCTTATTATAACGGTAGCTGCTTTTTAATTCCCGCATTATTTTTTTTAATGTCATACACTTTGTGACTTTTGTGACACTCGTGTGTGTGAGTGTATCTTACCAAAAGCGGTTTCTGTTTAATTTCAGGCCTTTTTCTTTAATTTGCACTCTCCCAGACCTTTTATTGTGCTCTGCTCTACATAAAATAATGAAACTTTATTATTTTTATCATTTTTCCCCCCAGCTTTTTTGACATTTTTGTCATTTAAATTGCGACAACTGTAATCAGTTATTTGTTGCTTTTATTCTTGTGCTTATGCCGCTTTTTAGCTTAAAGCCATGCCGCCACTCGCTACCTTTGCCAAAAAAGTGCAATTTATTTTGTTGCGGTTTCTTTTTTACCTTTCTTTGTTTGTATTTTTTCGCAAAGGTGTGTTTTTTTTTTTTCATTATGCAAGAATTTTTATTTTATTCCTTTTTATTTACGCTACATTTCTTTTTTTTTTTCTTTCTCTGTTGTAATATTTATGTGCGACAGTGTACGCCAGTTATTATATCACACTTGTTCGATTGTTCGTTCCACTCGAGGCCGATTGCCTTTTTAAATGAATACTACCTCTTTCGCCATTTGTGCTGAAAAAAGGGGAGTGTTACGGGTAAATTCCACAATTTTATTTGATTTATTAATTCTGTTTTTTATTTATTGTAACGTTTTAATTTATAACAACGATGTTGTTATTTACTTTGTTGAGTTATATCGGGTAAATCGATTAAGTACGACATTTTTGCCATATTGATTTAACCGAAAAGAACAAATATGTTTCATAATTTATTGCTTTTACGTGCGTTCAAAGGTACTTTTTGACGTGAAATCAATATCACTTTTTCGAAAATGTAAATTTCAATTCACAGAGTGTCTTTCTAGAGTAAGGACATATGGGGAAAATGACATTCGTAAATTTTCTTTTTGATCCAAATCTAAGTACATGTTAACCACAGATTTTTCTCTGCTGAATCGAAATTTGCCGGGAGAATTGTATTATATCATGAAATAAAGGACCTCCACATGATTCTTTCATCGTACGCAGCTATTAAAGAGTGCCTTCGACTTCCTCCCACAATTCTCTGATTCACATAGTTCGTAGAGAGTACTTACTCTACAGTTTTTCTGGTTTTTCGACAAGTTGGATCTTATCAGCTAATTCGTACATCTAGATTTCCTAGGATTCTGGTTTTAAATTGGTGTATTATTGCTAACTAGAACCGCCCAATGATCAAAATTTAACCACAAATGCATTAAATAATTTTGGTACTTTTTGGACAGTTTTAGTACTTTTTTTGCTATTTGGTACAAAATAGAAAAGCTCATTTATCATCCCTGGTACAATGACAAAAGTGAAACGAAAAGAAAACAAAAAACAGGAAGTCAGTGTCCGTCAGCTTTTTGTTTCTCTCTTTGTGTTTTATCCTCTTTTCAGCTCTGTGTGACCGCGTATTTTGTTATTGTTAATATTGAAAAATTTTTAAATAATTTTGGCTGTCTTAAGGGCATTATATTAAAATAATTTTAACTTTGTGCACATCTACACACAAATACCTTTGTAATGGTGTATAATTCAAAGTCGTGCTCCATTTCTAACACAGTAAAAAAGGTAGGACAAATTTTTGACTTGCGTATTAATATAAAGATTATGACAAGTTTTCTGTGGATTAGCCACTATAAATAATAAATCATTTGTCAAAATTTACTTGGTTAATTTAGTTCATTGATGTGAGATTTCAGTATTTTGATAGATTCTTATTTAAAAGTATTAATGGACAAAGATTATAAATTAGTATAATTGTGAATTATTGCCATCCCACAACACACAAGAACAAATGTATTGTAGAGTAGGAATTCCGTAGTAGTAGTGCAATTCCGTTGCCATATTTGAATTTCCTCTCAGAAACATCTAAAAGAAACTTGACTAGTCTTCAAAGGTTTAAAAAACAATTCTATATCGTTTTGCTTTAGCATTGCTTTGTCTTGTACAAAGTTTCCACCGGCGATTTATGAGGTGATTAAGCTCTAAATATCGACGTAAATCACATGATTTCTCATACAAAAATAAATCTATTTCTGAGGAGATTTATTTTAAATCTGCGTTTAAATCTCAGCAGGGTTATTAAGAAGGAAAGGAAAAACAGCTTTAATTTTCCCGTTTATGACATTAACAGTCTCTTACGGCTGGTGAAAACGGGTGGGACTTAACGACGGGATTTAGAGATCGCATCACAGCTAAATCTCCAAAAGTATTATTAATCACTGGTTTCAAGATATAAGACTAAAATCTTAAAAGTTCTAGGGAAAAGTGAAAACTTAAAGACCAAAAAAAAAGAAAAAAATTTTAACAAACCTGTTGAACATAACAAACATACTCAATTCATAGAGAGGAACTGAATTAAATTCCAAAGCTTGGGTTCAATTAAACAAGAATCTAGCGAACAACAACAAAAACAATACCGAAGTAGTAGCATCAACTTAAAATTAATGCGGCTTCCTATAAACATTTCCGTTGAATTAATTAAAAATTGATTTAGAGAAAATTGTGTGTAGCGAAATGACAGAGTGAGAGACAAAGTGACAGACCGACAAATAGACAGACAGACAAATAAAGTAGCCGACAAAAAGATCAAAAACAGAAAGACAGACAGAGAACATCTAAATAACGACAAAATAAGCACGTCAGCTGACAGCAAATGTCAAGTAGTTACAGACATTAAAGATAAAGAGAAAGAAAAAGTATTTCATAGATTCAAACAAGGAGAACAGCGCACTAATACAAAAAATAATAAAAATAAAATATTTAATTAATTAAAAATGCTTTCAAAAAATAAAAATTCAAATCAATAACTATGAAAGTAACTGAAAGAGGGGTACTTGAATGTGCAAAAGAAAGCTGCATTTAAACTTGATTTTATACTTATGTTGAAATCTTCTGTGACTGGAATTTTAGCTTAAATAAGAATTTGGAAGTATGGAGGCAAAAGTTTAAAATCATATACATTAAGTCATGGCAATTAAAGTCAACATATATAATTCAATCTAAAAATAATCAATTTGGGAATCATAAGTTATGGTCACAGCTGAAAGGAGCAATACATAATTGTCGTTGCGGCCGGCGGCGGGTGTGATGTCAAGTGTTACGCTTGATTGTCCATTCTAAGTGTTCTTATACGTGTTTTTATTTTGTTTTCTGTTCTGTTTTTCTAAGGAGTGTCATGCAAACTGTTCACGCATTACGAGGTCGTGCTTTTGATTTTGATTAATTTATTTTTTTTTTTCTAAAATGTTGAAAGTTGAAAAAATCAAATAGGCTTAACTGAAGCGATAAGTTCATAGTATGGTTGCAAATGTAAAATCATTTTTATAGAAGAAATATAAAAATCAACCAAACACTTAAGTAAAAAAAAATTTATTGACAACTTTTTTTATAAATTACATAAGTTTTGGAAATTTTCTGAACATCGCTTGCTGAAACTGAAGAAAGAACTAAAAAAGTTAACTCGCAAGCTAAAACAGACATTAAAGGACAAAAATCGTAAGAGTATGAAAACTTTTTTCAAGTTTTCACAGAGAATTAAACAAACCATTTCGTCTGAAGAGCAATTAAACTACATTAAACTACATAACATTGTAACCATTTCAATATTGATAAATCCAGGCTTAGATGGAAATTTTGCTTTGGGAGGTTGGAGCTCTGTTGTTCTTGTGCACATTTCAAAAAGAATCAAAAAGTTTTCCAAATACATATTTTTTGCAAGGTAGTTGCAAATTTCAGGGGGAGGTAGTCAGAGCCCCCTGAATAGTCCCCATAAATACTCCTCTGGATTAACTTTTTAACTGTTATAAGATGTTCCAGTGGCATTATTATAAAAGGTTTGTAATTTGATCCAACTTAAACAGGGGTTCTCAACCGTTTTTGGTCACGATCCACTTTTCAAGTTCTCCACAAGGTCACGTACCCCCTTCAAAAAATAAATCATTGTTCACTAATTTTCACATAAGAATATGCTTTTTCAAAAATGATTAAGTACAAACATTAAAAAAATTAGATCATTGGGTTTTTAAAATCCATTTTACCAGCTATGTTCAGAAATTTTAGATGTTCCGGAATCCGAATCTGGCAATAATTTTTTTTTTTTTTTTTCAGATCTGAGATCCGAGTTATCCTTGCTATAAAGTGCAGAGCACGCTTTTTTCAGACATATTATGCTTATCTAGGCAGTAGTGCAGTGTACCTTTAAACATTTTAAATTGTATCATAACTTTCCGAGATATCTTCCATTGAAATAAATGTATCGCAATTCTACTTTAATGACTAAATTATATTTGTATGTAATTAAGGCACCTTATAAATTGATGATATCTCGGAAAGTAATGATCAAATTCGAAAAGTTGAAGGTAAGGTTAAATAAAAAGGATTATGGCTATCCAGTTCCGTGGACAAAAGTGAACTACACTACACTTTGAAAAAACTGTTCACATAAAGATTTTAATCGTTACAAAACAGTAACTTACGATTAACATGGTAAAGCAAAAGTAATGTCATAAATATATAAATAATGTTATTTTTTTAAAGGCCCGGATTAACAAGGGTTCAACCAACAAAATTTTATTTTCAGGCATTAGTTTACAATTAGTTAAACCACCAATTTTTATTGGTTAACCATTAGTCAACCAACAGCTGATGCTGTAGAAATAAAATCCACAGAAGTTTTCTTTAATAAGTTAATAATAATAAATCATAAGAATATTGACGAAATGACGGCCATGTTTTGAAAAATCTTAAAAATAAATTTTTCCAAAAATTTTTTTTTTATTCGTATTTCAAAAGATTTTCGTAAAAAAAATTTTAAGAAAAAATAATTTTAAGAAAAACAAAAATTTTATGAATAAAAAATTTTATGAAAAAAATAAAAATTTTTAAGAAAACAAACTTTAAGAAAATAAATTTTAAGAAAAAACAAATTTTAGAAAAACAAATTTCAAAATTTAATTTTCGGCCATGTTTTGAAAAATCTTAAAAATAAATTTTTCCAAAACTTTTTTTATTCGTTTTTCAAAAGATTTCCGTAAAGAAAATTTTAAGAAAAAATAATTTTAAGACAAAAAAATTTTATGAAAAAAAAATTTTATGAGAAAAAAAAATTAAGAAAATCAAATTTTAAGAAAATAAATTTTAAGAAAAAAAAAATTTAAGAAAAAAAAAATTTAAGAGAAAAAAATTTTAAGAAAATAAAATATTAAGAAAAAAAAATTAGAAAAAATTTTTTTTAAAGATAATTAATTATTTATATGAGGAATATTGGTTTTTTTGTATACCTTGTTTTTTCTAAGCAATGTAAGTTATATTCATCTACTTCGAAATTTTTTTTGGCCACTTAGTGGAAGTAAATCAAAGCAAAAATAAAGTTAAAAAAATTGTCGCGTGACTTTCGAAAAAAATTCCCGTGGCTCTTACAACCATTTAGCGCAAAACAAGTCTTCTACAAAACATTTGCTTTTCAACCACCTTACTGTAAAAATGAAATTTAAAAAAAAATATTACTTGAGCACTGAACACTTAGAACAGTTCTGTGAATTTTTATAAAATTTCGAAAAAAGTACGTTATGAGCGTCATATAGCGTAAAAACTTTTTTACAATAGTACATATTTAGTACGCAATAGCATGGGGCTTTTATTTTATTGCATTTTCAATTGTTTTAAATTTTATTTATGTACATTTTTAATTATTTCTATTCTTTTCTGTTCATTTGTTTTATTTTTGTTAGATAGAAAATTTTTCGCTTGAAATTCCATAACTTTTGTAATATGTAATGCGGAACCTGATTTTTTAAAAAAAAAAAAAAATCAGTTAACTGTTTGAACATAGAAAATTGTGTTGTTGTTTTTCAAATAAGACTCATAGAATCGACGACGTGTTCGCAACACAATTTTTACAAATTAATTATTACAAAATAAGCAACGTAAACTTGAGCTTCGTTGAGCAGCAGATTTTCTTCTATACACCAGTATGTATATATTTTATATTAGAAAAGTCAATCAATTAAGTGATTAATTTTTGCTGTTGTGTGTTCAAAAAGCTCAATAAATTAATTAATTAATTGCTGATAGAAAAGCGCTAACGTCATTGAAAATTTTTCCACACATTTGATGATGTGTTGTTTGGAATGTTAAATAAAGAAATTTAACATATAGACCGTTTTTTTTTCTTTCATAAATTGGTATAGATGACTTTATTAACTTTTGTTATACGATGACTTTGATAAGTTCGAGCCGTACAGTGGACTTTGCCGCACATTAAATTTAAATCCAACACTGCTCTCGTCGACTGTCATCTATTAACAGACTACTATGAAATTTTGAACAATTGACTTTGTGCTAGACAGTCATTGAAAGCAGATAACCTCGTGAATTTCAACAAAAATGGAAAAAACCGATTTTTACGTACAGATCAAGCAAAAAACTATCACCGAAACAAAGGAAAAGCAAATACTATGGGAATTCTTCACCATCAATTTCAATGTTTAAGAAGTGGTTTGCTGTGTTCCCTTGTGGTCGTACCAGCACAAGTGCCGCCAAACTTTAAGGTTGCCCAAAAGAAGTCGTCTACCCAGAAATCAGCTATAAAATCCTTGGAATGACATTGTACGATCGGAGAAAGAAAATGCGTGAGGTGGCTAGTTCTACAGTCATCTCAACTGAACGGATTTTACATGAATATTTGGACACGAAAAAGCTATCCGCACGATGGTTTTCGCTATTGCTCAAACTTTGCTATAAACGCAACCGTGTGTGTGACTACTTGTAAGAAAGATTAGGATAGAAGGTTTCTTCGGGAGAATGTGCACCAAAGGAAGTCAAGGTGGGTCTGTCGGCCAATAACATCATGGCCGTTTTTTTTTTTTGGAACACTCGCGGTGTCATTCACATCGATTACCTTGAAAAAGGTAAAATGATCATCGCCAAATATTATTCCGAGCTTTTGGATAGATTCGATATTGACAATTCACAGTATATACGCGTGTTTAGTCATAAATTCAAAAATACATAAATTCGGCTACGAAGTGCTCACCCATCCAGCATATTCACCAGATTTAGCACCCTGTGACTATTTCCTGTTTGCAAACCTGAAGAAATGGCTGGGAAGTTAGAGATTGGGGTCGAATGGAGAGGAAACAAATGCCTATTTTTAGGGCCATGAAAAAGAGAATCAGAAATTTGAAAAACGGCTGGACTGAATGTATCGAGCTTAAAGAAGACTATGTTGAGAAACCCAAAGCTTTTTGTCAAAAAAAGTCTCGAATATATCAAACTGCCGTCGCACAATGGTTTTTTTTTTTTTTTTGGCAATAAAGTGTACACAAAAAAAATTCACAACAAGGACACAGTTTCTTTAACCCTTTCGACCCGGAAAAAAACTGTGGGATACACAATATTTGTGATAGGTTAATCTTAGAAACTAAATTTAAGTAAAATATTTGACCGTCTCTAAATTCAAATTTTCACCGCCAGAGGCGCTTCTGGTCTATACTCCCAACAGATGTTTTTGATTTGAATTTTCGGGATACAATGTCCTTGGAGTGGTTATAAGAAAAAACAGTGGTTAATAAAAATTGGATGAATTTTATTAATTCATTCAATTTAAGCGACGTAAGTAATCGAGTTACAATATATTATTCAAAAGCATTTAAAAATTTTTGGGATATATTGTCCCAACCGGTTCGAAAGGGTTAAAAAAAAAAAACTCCAAATTAAAGGTTACACATTCACCTATCTTTAAAGATACCCACTTTTTCCAAAATCTGATTCACAAAATGTTAGTAGCATTAAACGCAGGAGTGATATATGAATAAATTTATATGCATTCAATCAAATCAAGTAAGATGAAATCAACTCAAAGTAAAAATGGGCGGTGCCACGCTCCAAAAACAATTTCGTCAAACCTCCGAAACTATTAGACGCAGATAGATAAGATTCGGTAAGTTCGTAAAATGCACATAGAGAAATAACATTCATTGGAAAAGTGGGCGGTGCCACGCCCTTAAAATATAAAACACGTAATATCTCTAAAACTATTTGAGCCATGTAGATGAGTCGTATGTTATTCAATATGGTCCCTAATCAAGTAAAAAGCACTTCAAAAGTCTTCAAAATGCGATATCTCGGAATGTTAGGGTCAAGTTGGAAAAGTTTGAAAGTGTAGTTTGATAAGGAAGTATTTGGCTATCTGATAGCATTATAAAAATGAAAATATACATTTTCCTGGAACTACGCCAAAAGCCTGAAAACATCGCTTTTTACATCTTCAAGCAAAGACATCTCAAAATCCTGTTGGTATATGAACAATTTTGACCTAGGATTCGGATTCAGCGTCAAAAGTATTAAAAGAAGATACATATATCTACTCATAAGTTCATTCCATTTTTTTTTGTTTTGTGTACCTGTGTAATCATTAGGCAACCTGGTTAAATCAATGAGCTTCTTGCAATTTATTTTTCTTATGCAGTAGATACGATTTCTATTTTACAACAAAGTTATACACATAAAAGCATTTAAGAAGCTATCAAAAAGAACTTCCTCCTGCTTAAAGCCTTTAAGCATAATACAAATGAATATAAGAATCTTAATATATTGCGAAATTAATTTTTCGAAATGAGACGTCATTCTATAGATAATTGATTGCAACATTTTCCAGAGTAAAACAACAACAACAACAAACAAGACAATGCCAAGCCAGAGCAGAGATTGAGCATAAAAAGCAGGAGATACGCATTATTTAATTAAAGCCGCAAACAAATTAACTTTAACCAGACTGACTGACAGACAGACATATCAGCAGACCAACTTTAATTCAGAGCTTCAAGCATTAAGAGATAAACAGAACCAGCCAAGTATTTTTGTTTTTTCTACAATGAACAAACACAAACAAACAAAAAGACAGACCAGAGGAAGGACAAACGCATAGTGTAAAACCGACAGCTATGAAAAATGAGACTACAACCAAATGGTTAAATAAAGAAAAGTTTAAAAAAAGAATAGGCATTAATGTACCTAAAGAATTTCATAAAAACCAAAAGAACAAAAGAATGCAATATGATTGCAAAAAGCATGAGAAGTCAGGCAGGCAGGGAGGGAGGGAGTTGAAGGCTATTTTGCCTAAGCCCATAACAATAACAAAATGTAAAAAAAATCTCAAGGTCATATCTACATAGGTACTATCATCTACATATAAACACTAAGAAAATCCAAAAAGCGTTACAAAATCACCCAGCTCATGATCTACGTATCATCAGTCAAAATGAAAAATAAGAAGGTAACTCACAAAGCTGCTGTGCGCTCAGAAGACTTCGGACTGGTCAAAAAAAAAACACTTATGATGATGATATGCTACAGAAATATGTTACTAAAACTCCCTAAAGGTAAAATATTACACGTATGTGGCTGGCGACCACAAAACATTATTTTCATGTTCATTGTTATTGTTCGTTTTTTTTTTTTTTCATTTTGTTGTTTTGTATTTAATCCATGGCTGTGAAAAATCATTTATCAAAAGATCACACAGTCGTCAACCCAGTGGAGAATAAGCTTTAAATGTTGTTAATGATTTTTATAAATTTTCCACTTGAAAAACTTTGTTTTCTGTAAGTTATCCAAATATTTCACTTTGTATTTTTCATTATTTTCTAACATTTTTCTTTGTACCAACTGCATTGCATAATACCTATTTCCCTAGTGGGTATACTTGACTTTATTTTGTCGATACGACGGCGCTGTTGTGCGTTGCTTTAGATCTGAATGCTAAGCGTAAATTCGCAACACCGCAACTGACAGATTTAACAAATTCCATTGTCATGTTCAACAACAATTCTGTTTCGTTCAGTTTTAATATTTTTTTCGTTTCGTTTCGGATTTGCTATCATTTGTTTTCGTTCAGTTTTAATAGCGTGCGTGAGGTTTTTATGCGTGCCGCACCTTTTGCGATTTATTTTCCGAGTTTTTTCTTTTAATTTTAATCAGTTAAATTTTTATTATGTATTAATTAGTTATATTGGCTTTTTATTTTCTGTGAAAAATAAACATTGTTTTTTTTTTGACTACGTTTTTTAGTTAATTAAAGATATTTGCAATATATGTGACTTGGTCTATGAAAAGGGGGCTTACGTGGGAAAAAATTTTTTTGTGAAAACAACTTTTGAAGGTCAATTTATGCGAATCGGCAAAAAATTGTTTTTTTTTTTGACACGTAAGACCCCTTTTCATAGACCAAGTCACATATAATGTCTACAAAAATAAAATAAAAATTGTACATGATGATTTTTATTTATTTTTGGTACTAATTACTTGATTAAGGATCGTTGTCAATTTAACAAATAATACAAAGTTAATATTTTGCCATTACTACTGTTGCTACGTGCCGGGTTACGGCTGTGATTGACTAACCATGTAATATTGTCAATTTGACTACGCTTCTTGTCCTTTAACAATTTGAATTTGACTAACCACTTACTTTTGTTGTTTTAACTGAACGATTACTTTTGGTGTTTTGTCAAAATTTTTTCATCATAACATATTTATTTAACCCACTATGATCAACTAGGGCAAGCCCAGGAGACTTGGCACGCCTAGGTGACTCGGCACCTTAGGTGTTATGTCATCTCCTAGGTGATATGGCACCCCAAGTGATATGGCACCCCAAGTGATATGGCACCCCAAGTGATATGGCACCCCAAGTGATATGGCACCTCAAGTGATATGGCACCCCAAGTGATATAGCACCCCATGTGATGTGACACCCCAGGTGATATGGCACCCCAGGTGATATGGCACCCCAGGTGATATGGCACCCCAGGTGATATGGCACCCCAGGTGATATGGCACCCCGGGTGATATGTCACCCCGGGTGATATGGCACCCCGGGTGACGTGCACCCCTTTCAGTCGCTCGAAAGTCACCGTGATAAATAGTTCGTTTAGCTGCAGTTGCTACAATAGCTTGTGTGCGAGATTTAAAAAACAAAACAAAAAACTGGGAATCTGAAGAGCTGACATTTTTCCATATATTTCGAGGGGCAGCACAGCGGTGATAATTTGAAACAAGTTTATGGTGCATGTATCAAAATAAACAAAATTGAATGTGGTATCGTTATTGGGTGAATACGAGCGCGAGTGAACATGTTAATTCCTTTCTTGACATTTTTATTTGGTTCATACCAAAAAGGAGAAATGGCACTCAATTATTGAAAGTGTTATGGTTCGGATGCCATTACTGCCTTTGCATGTTATAAGATATTTGGCAGTACAAATACTAAGCGCTTGAACGTACTCCAGAATGGCAGAATTTTAGTCAGATAGAACATCTGATTCCTTTTTCATTTTTACCTGTTTAGTTTAAGGTTTTCTATAATATGTATTTTAGAAAACTCCGTAGAAACCATGAATACAAGTGACATCACGCCAGAAATGTTGTTAAGTGAAATCTCGCCTGTGCCAATGACTTCGACAAACTCTAAGCTGAACACAAGAAAATAAACGGCAAGAATTCTAACGTCTTCTGATAATGTGGTCCAACAAAAAAGAAAAACTTGGAGCGGAAAACGCCACCAATGCAATGTTAGGTGGTTCCAAAAAAAAGTTAAATGTTCATCTTATACGATAACAGTCAACAAAATTTTAAAGCCACTAGGGTGCCAAATCACCCATGATGTGGTGCCATATCACTCAGTGTCCCGGATGATTTGTCACTTTATAGCATTTTAATAAATTAAAAAATAAACATATTTCCAATAATTTTTATTTACGTTGAAGTATTTACTTCTTTTTGTTTTAAATTAATTAAAGAATATATTAGCTTTATTCGAAAATCTCTTTTAATTCCGGTTTTATAGCAGTTGAACAAAAAAGGTGCCATGTCTCCTGGGCTTAACCTAGCAATTACGACCATTTTATGAAATAAAATTTAAAAATTTTCCATTTCTGCGGCACAATTTTTATGGTTTTTAGTTTTTGAAACCTGAAACTTTAATGGACTCAAATTTTTAAACTGCAAAAAATGTCGAATATTCACACTTTATACGTCTGAAATTTGTGTTATAAAGCGTTAACTAGCTAAGAATCAATCAAACGTTCATAGTTATACAATTTTATTATTTGGAATAAAGAAAACTTCAGTTTTGATCGATCGTTAGCTGTTTTTCATCACATCCTACAGGCAATTTGTCACAAAAGCAATTTGTCACACTTAACCCTTACAAGTCAGTGACAAACAAAAGAAACAACCAACAGGAACAAGAGAACATGTGCAATAAATTGTTGTATGTATGTTTTCTTCCGCATGTCTAATTAACTTGAAGCGCACAGTTAACAATACAACATTTAACCCAATTTGTTGGGCTTGGCAGTCAGTCGCCGATCTTCAGATGACGATAAAAAAATTTTACTTCAAATTTGTTTCGCTTTTGTTTTGTGTTCAAATTAATTTGCCTAAATACAATAATGATGTTGAGTTTATGTCAGTTGAATATACATAAAATATTTTGCCCAATATATTGACTTTACTGTCATATGAATTCTCGCAAACTTTGAGGTAGCTGCCCTGCAGCAAAGTCACACTTTTGTGATCTCAAAAGTGTTGTAGATGATGACGATAACGTCGACTAATTGACTTATATATTTTATTTCAATATTTAAAACCATGAAGCTTTCAAATTTTTATATGTCTCATTTGAAACTGTATTGGAAAAAACTCAGCTCTTTAACACTTTATAAATGGGTTTCTATCATTTAACAACGAAACTTCTATATAAATCAAGATCATTATCTTTTGCTGTCTATATGCGTTTTACGCTGACTGCTCTGCTCTTCACTTCACCTTCCAGCAAACGCAAAGTCTGCCACCATTTCCAGACATCATACTTGATCTTGACCATTGAAACTACAATACTTGACTTGCGTCGTGCGTTCGTTGCCAAAGATTTTTTTTTCTTCTAAATGTTTATATCTTTGTTTTTTGCCAATCTCTTTTTTTTATCAAATTGTTTAAAAAATAATTAAAATTTTTCTTCAAAAAAAATTTGTTTATATCTTTTTTATGTACTCTTTTTTTTTTTTTTGAGGCCAGCCAACCTTGCTTGATCTTTATTTTAGTGTTTTGTGGCGAATTTTTTTAAGTCCTTTTTAATTGATGAATGATCGCGTGGGCGCTTTTTTATTACTTTTTTCTCTCGATTTTTTTCATTTGTTGCTATTGATTTTAATTACTGGGTAGAAATCATTTGCTGGATTAACGAATTGTTCGCAAATTTATGCCATATAAATTGTTAATGATCTCTTCGTGATATAAATATATTAATGAATTTTATTGTGAAGAAAAAAATCAATCTTATGAGGGTCAACAATTTAGTTGGATGGCGCCCACAGAATAGTAATAAACCTGCTTTAATATGATTTTGGAGTTAAAGCAGCCGTATATATGTTGCATACAAAATTAGGATTTAAAACTGGAAATGGGGAGACAAATTAATTTTTTTTTCTTGCAATTGTTTAGGACAATCTTAAACTGAAATGTGTCGTAAATCCATCCAAGGGCGAAAGTAATGTCTTTCACATGTGCCATTTGAAACTATCAAATGAATATTCCGTGAAAACAGAGTTAAATTTTATTTATTTCTAATAATTCTTTTAGTATAATGAACGATTCATATACTACTGCAAGATTTGTATAAGTTTTGGAATTATAACTGACAAAGACATAATCATAATCCCATTGGTCGTGAAAGGGTTCATTAATGAGCCTGGAGTCTTGGTACGAAAGTAGCGTTTGAATTTTTTCATACTCAACTCTTTTTAATTAAACCCACTTTGTCCTTCCGTTTGTCCTTCCTTTGTGAAAACTATCATAAAAGCTTTTAGTCGTATAACAAAACTATTTTCCCGTCTAAAATATTAATTTCTTCAGAAAAATGTCATAAGAATGTAAAAATATTTAATAAATTTGTGCGACCAAAATTTCGCAATAAATTGTCATGCCTTTGTTGCGTTCAACATAATATTGGGACTGAAAATTCCTTAGGAAATAATTAATTTTATTTATTGTTATGCATTTGAGCAAAAATTCTGTATTTCAAAGAATTTTTATGTTAAATGACTACTCATTTGTTATCTAAATGTTTCGTATTAAGCTGCTTTTGTTCGTCGTTAAACTGCATTTCGAGTAAATTCTGACAAGATTTATTATGTGAAATATTTGTCTTTGTACAAAGAAATCTAAAAAGTTTAATAAATTAAATCCATATCTATTGTTGATGCAAAGAAAGATTTTTTTTGAATGTTCTTCCTTTTTGGTGAAAAACAATACAGAGTGTGCACTATAGCTACAAAGACCCCATTGAACTTGAGTATGATGTTACAAAATTTTCAAAAAAAAATTAGATAACTTTTACAATTATAAAGTTTTGTAACTCAAAATAACTTTTAATACTACTTCAGTGATGTGAAATGAAAAGAAATGAAATGAAATAGATAAAACAGACAACAACCGATTTCTTATACAACGTTAATTTAACATTTTTCAGTTTTAAATTAAATCTTCAAATCTGTTTCATAATTCGTGCTTAAACATATAGGTACATAATAAATCATAAAATGGCGTTGGCTAAATTTTTTTTTTTGTTTTTTCTTCAAGTTAGCAATTGTACAAATTTTAAATGGAACAATAAATAAGTGGCAGACTTGATATTTCTGGTTTTTCATGACAAAAACTATATAAATATCGAAATCTGCCTGGCAATAAAATTATGCATTTTTCATTATTTCACATTTTCATTTTCATCTCAGTGGTTTGTGAAAAAGTGGGGATTGAATTTCACAGCCGACAGTATATATTTTTGTTGTTTATTTATCAAATAAACAACTTAAAAAATATTAAACAAAAAAGTTTCTAAAATAAAATAACCGCATTATTAAAAAAACATCCCTCAATTTTTCAACATCACTAACACTGTGCGTCGTCGACGTTGCCAGTCCACGAGTTCATGAACTTGAAAATGCGTTATTTTGTTGACTAAACAGAAAAATAAAACATAAACTTTTTTTTTCATATTTTTGTTGCCTTTGTTGCTGTTGATGAAGATCATCATTTTGTAATTGTTGTTGTTGTTGCTTTTGTTGTTGCTATTATTATTATTTTTGTTGTCATAAACGAGCACTCACTCACTCACACTTATTTCATATTTTCAAACATAAACAAATAACTCGCTTAATTATTGCATTGCTTTTTCCCCCCGTCATCAAATCATTGTTGTTGTTATTGACATGGTTGCCATACTTAATTTTAATGACCAACTTTAGTGTGAAGTCATAAAAAAAAATTTGATTACATTTTGCCTAGAAGGAAATAAAGTTATGTATGGGAAAAATGAAAATTTCGCAAAAAAAAAAAACTGAAAACTGAATTGGAGGAAGTACAATTTTTACAATAATTATTGCAATAAAATTTTGTGCACATTGCACAATTTTTCTTCTGCAACAGCACAGTATTAAATGCAATAATAAACATTTGTTTTGTTGCATTTAGGAAGCACATTTTAATTTTGATATTCCCATGTGATTGATAACACTACAAAAAGGACTGTATGTTCTTGGAAGCGTTGTTTTACTTTTTCGGGTGGAGGAGGGAGGTGGGGAACATGTGCGTCTAAAGATTTTTTTCTTTAAAAAAGCTATGTTCCCTTTTTTCAAAACTTCTTTTAAACAGATGGAGTTCCCTTTTTTCAAAACTTCTTTTAACCAGATGGAGTCTAATACGACTTCGGAAAACACTGTCCAGTAAAAAAAGTTGTGACTTGAGTTACCAACTAATACGTTGGATGTATCGATATGAACAAAGATTTCCAGACGTAACAGAGCTGAGGAAAAGTGAAGTTGTCCACATCTTCTATATTGGACTTAATTTTATCCAAAGCACACTCCGAATCCATCTTTAAGTTAAAAAAGGCATCTTTTTAATAAACTATTTGATATCGAAAAAGTAAAGTGTCAGAAGAGTATATTTTACTTGTTTTTAGCAAATATTTATATCGCTTGAGGGATAACTTTAAGCTACACAACACTTGTTTTAAAACTTTCTGATATATTTAATTATACAAAGTTAATAAAATATATTTAAATCACAGTTTTTTTTTCTAAGTACTAATTAATTGTTTCTTGTTTTTTCATTTCAGGTATGTTATGATGATAAATTCAGGAAAACCAGATTTTGTTAAAAGTGAGGTGATAAGCGAATAAAACAAACAGGAAAAAACACTCATCATAAACTAAAAAAAGTATTTTCTAAGTATTTAAATATTTAGAAAATCTACTTAAATCTGTATGAATCATCACTATGACTAAAGTAATATCTCAGCTCGGATTTTCTCGAATCTTACGTGGCCAAAAACTTCAAGCATTTTTTTTTGTTGCTAACATAGTTCTTATTTTATACGTATACTAAGTGTATATGAGGAGTGAGATCAAAAAAATCTTAACACACGTTTTACCTAATAATTTTTTTTGGGTGTAAAATTTAAAAATTTCTTTGATCTATCTAGTTTTCTTTGAAAAATATGTCAGTTATTATTTTTAATGGCCAACATGTTGATTTGTTGTGAGTTTGATCAAAATGAGTGAAGAAAAAGAAGTACGTCTTAAAATTATTAAAAATTTTCAAAAAAATCCAAATTAGTCCTATCAAAAATTGGCCAAAGAATTGAAGGTTTGCCGTCAAACTGTTCCCAATGTTATTAAACAGTTTCAGGAGAATTCGACAATTGATAGGAAACCTGCTTCGGGAAGAAAACAAGGACCACATGATATTGGGAAAGCCAACACAATTAAAAGCATATTGAAAAGATCTTCAAAAACATCTGCTAGAAAAGCTGCCCGGTTAGCCTAGTGCTCTGACTATTTGATGCGAAAAGTTAAAGCTAATGCAGGTTTGAAAACATACAAAGTCCAAAAAGTTCCAGACAGGAATGCTTTAAAAAATTTAGAGGCCAAAAGTAGGGCTCGGAAATTAAAATCGAATTTCATACAAAAATATTCATGTTGTATAATGGACGACGAAACGTATGTACTGGCAGATTCTACGCAGCTTCCGGGTCAAAATTTTGATGTTGCTGATGCTCGAAGAAATATCGAAGAACAATTTTGAATCCAAAAGCAGACAAAATTTCCTAAAAAATTCCTTGTATGGCAAGCTATATGCAGTTGCGGCAAAAAAAGCAAGTCATTTGTTACATTGGGCTCAATAAATGCCGAAATATATATCAAAGATTGTTTGAAAAAAAGACTTCTTCCTTTCATAAGAGAGCACAATGTGTCCACATATTTTTGGCCTGATTTGGCATCAAGACGTCAAAAAAGCTCTGGAGTGGTACCAAAGTAATAACATAGTTTTTGTACCAAAAGAGGCCAATCCTCCAAATTGTCCGGAGCTAAGACCAGTGGAGAGATATTGGTCTCTTGTGAAAAGAAACTTAATGAGCACAAAAAAGGTGTCCCAAAATATCGAAGATTTTAAAAAGAGATGGGCAAACTGTTCCAAAAAGGTGTCAACAACTATCAAATCTCTAATGGAACGCTTACCAATAAAGGTCCACGAGGTCATAAATAGTGGCTAGAACAATAAAAGTTATATTTTTCTGTAGTTTGTAAAATATTATCAATTAAATAAAAAAAAATCAAGACTCTAAGATCAACCGTTTTAAAATTATTGAATATAATATATGTTAAGATTTTTTCGATCTCACTCCTTATTAATAGTAATGAATGTAGAGTTTTTTTCCTCAAATTAAAAGTTCAAATTTTTTTTTTGTCAAAATTTATTACATTTTTGCACGTTACGCTTCAAACAGCACGTCTGCAATGGGAGAACAAAACTTTTTTTTTTTTGACTAAAATGTTGTTTGTTTATATATTTTACTGTACGTAATTGTTTATTTATTTTTGTTTGTTTTTGTATCACAAAAGCGGTTTACTAAACATCAACTTAAATTAAAAACACCTAAAAATACAAACTTGTATTTCGTTGAATTTCTATTTGAGGCTGTTGTATTTAAAAAAAGCAGTAGACCTCGTTGCATTGGCGCCATCTATTGATTTACTCTTTTCTTACTCATACATTGACTTTTAAAATTACTAAATGAAGCTCTCGGGATATGACCAGAACAGTAGTTACAGTACACGGTTTTCTTGAAGAGTCGATAGGTGTGATAAAAGTCAATATTTTCTAACAAGAATATCGAACATTCATAATTCTCGATTGTTGAACAGAACGCTTTTTTTTTACTTAAAAGCAAGGCATCGTACGAAAAAAGCGTATACGAAATAAAGAAAAAGTACGTGTGATTTTTTTTACCTTTTAAATCATTGTTAAAAAAATTTTTTTTAACTTTTTTTTAAAAAATTTTTTTTTTTAAATTTTTGTTTAAGATTTTTTTGTTAATTTTTTTTTTTAAATTATTTTTTAAACATTTTTTTAATTTTTTTTTTTTAAAATCTGAAATGTCTTAAAAAATTCTGGAGAATTCTAAGCGTTTTATGCCTTATTGTACTTCTTAGTACGATGCGAATCCATCTTCATAAGGTTCCCCCCTTAGAGTTCTTATGCTTTCCAACATCATCTTCTCCATGTGCAAAGAAATAAAAAATCAATAAAAAAATGATTTGCATTGCAAAGCAGCAAACACAACAGCAAAAATGAGTTCAATAAACTCAAGTTCACCACAAAATGACATTGAATTTCATGCTATTAAAAGCGGCTTTATCTACAGCTTCCCACCCCACTGCGTGTTAGCTTTTTCTTATTAACAGTACAAAGTATGTATAATACTTCTCAAGCTTCTTTTTTGTTGTTTTCAATTAACAATACATCTATAATATAACGGAATCTTTTAGCCGCTTTGTAAATAATTTTTTTTTTCAACTTCCCAAAGTTCAAACCAAGCATCTCTTAGCCCTTCAAATTTTGTTTGTATGTTTTTTTGAAGAGCTTTTAAAACAACCCAGCAAAATGTAATCCATCAATAAACAATTACCAGTGCAAGTACTTTGTTGCTGTTGCTGCTGCTCCAACTTCTTCTCCATCATCCGGTACAAAGTTTTAACACGTTCTGCATGAACTAACAAGTCATTGTCTCTGAGCAAAAAACGACGGCGGCGGCCGGCTGCTTCTACGTAAAAGTTGTCGAACTCTCATCAAATGCGAGCATGAAGGATGAATTAAAAAAAAGAAAAAAACCGTTCACAAAATAAACATAAAATTCAATCAAGTACCTCTTGACATCCCATGCGGGCGCTTTTGTTTTTATTGTGTAGTGCCACTACCTGCCTGCCACCTATAGTCGTAACTGTCTCAACTGCCGCCACACAAGGTTAAGGAAATTTGATGTAACCTTTGTTGAATTGGGGTTTTTTCTTTTATAAGCAGAATTTTGGTGCCCCCTATTGTAGTAAGAAATCTATAATTAAATTTGTATAATAATCTTTGTTTAATAGCAAAGACGAGCTACAAATTTTAGTGCCATTCATGTTACAATATGATGGTCTAGCTTTTGTAGCTTGCGAATATTCTCTGGTATTTTTTAAACATCTCAGTGATCGAATTGCGTCAAAATGTTTTCGGGAGTCTCAGAAAATATACAATTAAGACTTGTTGATACTTCGCTATAGGTGTTTTCCCTCTAGTATATCTCCGTTTAGACTAAGTATGAAGCATTCGGTTGTCCCAGGAAACTATCAACTAAAGCTTGTTGATAGTCGCCATGGATGTTTTCCTAGATATTCTTCGTTTTGGCTATGAATCCTTCGGAAACCTTTGAGAGACCTTCGGGTGTCCTAGAAAATATCCAATCAATTTCAGAAAGCTATCAGTTAAGCCTAGTGGACAGTCCGCCATAGATATTTTCCCCCTGGTATACCTAGATATTCTGCGATTCAACTATGAATCCTTGGGGTGTCCCAGAAAACTATCAATTAAGTCTTGTTGATAGTCCGCCATAGATGTTTTTCCTCTAGTATACCTTGATATCTTCCTTTTGACTATGAAGCTTTGGGGTGACCATCGTATACCGTCGAGTATCCCATAAAAACCTTCTTAGGATACACTCACTGCTTAATTTTCAGCTTAATTGGCCTAATATATATAGTAATTTTTATATATATAGATTAAAAAGTGGGCGTGGCACTAGTATCATCACGCCCACTTTTGAACCAGTATATGTTATTCACGTTCTACACCCAATGGAATTCCATCAAAATAGCTTGTGTATAGCTTGCGAGATATTACGGGATGTAACAAAAAGTGTCGTGGCCTTGAAATTTTCACCTAACAAGAAATGCTTGTTATCCTAAAATGCATAACTTTTAGAAAATTATCTTCTAACGAAAAAATTGTGGAATAAACCAAGATGATATATTTCCATCATCACTAAAAAAGTGAAAAAAAAAAAAAATTTTGTCATGACAACCGGCATAACTTTTTTTTCCTTCAAAATCCATGATGAAAACTTTCTTTTATTTTATTATTGTCACTCTCTTTCACTTACTCGCTCAATTATTATTACGACTGCCATTGCGCTGCTGTTCTAAATCTGGCAATGAAAGCAAGAAAAATCTTACAAATTCCAATGTCACTTTTTTCCATTGCCTCTTCTCTTCAAAAGTTTTGCTGCGAAAAGACAGCGTAATTTACCAAGGCAAAAACAAGTCGTGACAGTTGGCGCTACAATGTTATACTTACCACTATGTACTACCACTTACCATTAGTTGGCTGGCTGGCTCTTTTGACTTTTGGTGACTGTTGTCTGTTGCTTGTGGTACTCGTTCTCTGGTACACAATATCGCATGTTGTACTTAATTTGCGGCATTTACTCTTAATGTGATGGATTGCATATGGAAAAATGTTGACAGATGCCGGATTTTGTATTCAAAGAAAGAAAGGAATTTATCAAATGACTTTGAATTGACAAAAAAACACAAAAAAAGGCGAGACATTGGAATTTACGTTAAGGACAAATGAAAGCAAACAATTTGAATTTGTTGTTAACAATTTGGACTTTGTCAGCAGAAATTTACAATCAGTGAAAAAACATAGCTATATTCATTATAATGTTTACAAAAAATAAACCACATTGTTAACTCAGATTAACTCATGAGAAATGCCTCAGCTTTTCAAAGGATTGATGGGACATGGGGAAAAAGCGCTTTTGGAACTTGCCTGAGGATGATAATCGAAGAAAGACTCCATTTGCTCAAAAAAACAATCCGAAAAAATTGCACCAATCGATAGAAATTAATTTTTGAAACCAACATAAGATTCCCTGACCCTTATAGGAAACCAATAGTTCAAAATGGACTTTAGAATTTAATAGGATTTCAGATCACATATGCCGGTGATCGATTTATTTAAGAAATACAACTGCTGAAAAGTGGTCGAAATCTTATTTTTCAATCTTTTAGAAGTATTTGAATTTTACTGGGGATGTTTTGTCTCCAATATCAAAAAAAAAAAAAAATAGAAAATAAGTTTTCGCCGAAAATCCCATATGAGAAAAAAAAAATATTAGCGCATCTTACCAGTGACGTAGCTAGGGAGCATTAGCACCGGGAGGCACACTTTAGTTCTTGAAATCGATTTTGAGCGCCTGGTTGAACTTTTTCAGAACCTTTTACATGGAAGTCTGACGGCCTTATCGCACCGGGCGGCAAATATGGTCGATACACCATTGCAACTTATTATCGTGAAAGGTTGGCAATGGTTTCCTGAAGCTAATAAAATATCGTAAGGCTTTCCCTAGCGTAAACCCTTGAGATGTGGCACCCCCAGGTAATATGGCACCCTTATCAATTTCAATGCTTGCAGCTTTCGTAGCATTCAAATATGGACAAAGTTTATTAAAGTTGCGCGACAGACGTCGTGGTAGGTAGTTCGTTAAGCTGTAATTACTTGTATGCTAGACTTCGTTTTCGGAAGAGTATGAGCGCGAATAAACATGTGGCGTTTTTATACAGTATACACCAAACAAAAAAATGGCACGTTATAAGATATTTAGGAGTACAAATATGAAGCGCATAAACTCACAGTCACTGCAGAATCTCAAAAATTTTTTCAAAGCTTGTACATCTTATACGAAAACATCCAACAATTTTGGAAGCAAAAACCTAAAAGGCAATAAGGGTGCCAAATCACCCGGGTGCCTTTTAGATTTAACTTCTTATTAGAAAATTTATAGCATCTCTTTTCTAAAGTTTTCTATTACTTTCCTAATACTTAGACCATTAATTTTTTATAGCAGTTGTAACTTTCTCAGCTTAACAGCGTCAGATTTAAAATTCTAAGGGAGAGTATCGTAATAAAAGTTGCACTTGCTCCTAATGTGGTACATTTCCATACATGCGAACGCATCATGTTGATAGCTAACACTCACATTTTCGAAAATATTTTTCTCACAGTTATATACTCAAAGTCTGGAGCAACTACACTTCTGCCAACTTCAAATTCAACTGGTATCTCCCTCAAGTTTTTTCTTTTCAATGCAACTAAACATGCGAATTATTACCAAAGCCGAGAGGCGGACGCATCATCGTCAGGCACTCAGACGGATGCAAAATTTTGTATAATTTTTTGTTCACATGGCCATTGCATAAAAACAAAAAGCAAATGAATTTCACCCATTAAAGTGCAATTGTAGAAAAATCAATTCTTTCTCGCTCTATCATATTGCTTTCTCAAATTGTATTTTTATTAGCACGTAGCTCTGTATCTGTGCTTTATTTGGCGTTTTAAAGATTCATGCGTTTTCTGTCTTTATATTATAACACGAGTGGAGTATTCGCGCATATCTTTGTCATCATCAGCATTATCTGCTGCTCTTTTTTATTTTCTTTTTCTTCTTCTGCTTCTTTCTCAGCTTCCAACGTATTTTATATGGTATTGATGCTATATACAAGTTATAGTATTTGGTATCTGGTATGCTGGCTATATAGTATCTAGTATCTACTTTTTTTGTATCTAAGTATGTAACTCGCAAATATTTTCAAAGGTCGTTTCATTTGAGCGCGCTGACTGCTCTAGTAAAGCCATGTTGTGTTGTTAAAAGCCTCAATGCTGTTTATTGCTGTAGTTGCTGCTTTTTTCCACTCAACAACATCATCAAAGACAGCTTGATACGAGTAATACACTATCAGTCTGTGCAACATCTAAGCCTATAGAAGTTGTTGCTTTGAGGTTTTTTGTTTTTTTATTTTCTACTCGCAGAAAAACATATAAGTCCTGTTGGTTTGACAAAATTTAGTGCTTTACCGATGGCTAGACCTCGAAAACGTCTGAAACTCACGCAAATTTCAACCTCAATCTCAGGATTTGCAAATTGGTATAAAATAAGCTCTCTAAATCTTGCAGCACTAACCGATTTTTGGGCATCATTTTCAAAACAATCTGTGAAAGTCCTTCAAGAAAAATGCTTGTAGTTCGTAATGAGCAAAATCAGTCATACAGGCCTGTTCCGTAATCCGTGTGGTTTCGATTACTTTTTGTTTTGGAGGCTTTGTGATGAAAACGGTGAGTCAAACAATTAAAAGTACAAGAATATTTTTTCTGGAGAATTATAGGTTCTGCATATAATATTGATTTGCATTAACCAAAAAGTAACAGTTTTTTCTACTTTTTGCGGTTTTTTAAGAATATATCCTAAACTGTTACTTTTTGGTTAATGCAAATTAAAATTATTTGTTGAACCTGTAATTCTCCACAAAAAAGATTCGATACTTTTTATCGTTTGACTCACCGTTTTCATCACAAAGTCTCCTAAACGAAAAGTAATTGAAATCACACGGATTTCGGAACAGGCCTGATAGGCTTGTGTCTTCGTCTTGGTATTTTTTCAAGACCAAGATCCAGACGTTCAAAGTTTATGGGGGTGTCACGCTCTTACGGAATTTGTTATATTAAAATTCCAACTGCTTTGAAAATCTGAGAGGTAATGGGTTGGGTATGCAAAATTTAGTGATGTTTTCTGAAAATTTAAAATTGTAAGGACAACACTATCTCACTAAGAGCTTGACCAAGACTGAATGCCCAAGATCAAGGCTCAATTTCAAAACCAAGACTCCATGACCAAATCCAAGACTGCTTGAATTACTTTCCAGTACTTATAACATACCACTATTTGAACTCATTTCATTTACTGCATTTCCCCCCAATATGTCGGGATTAGGTCCACCATGTCGTTATGTTTATACGGGGACTGCACAATAGGTTGGGTAAAAAAAAAAATAGTGAAAAGGGCCCGCTATTTGAAATTTTCCCTTGAGAGCATCTAGGAACCAAAAAAAATTTTTTTTGGACCACTCTATAAACACCCAAAATGGTATTTTTTCCATAACTTTGGCAGGTGAAGACCGATGTTTAAAAATTATATATCGTTGTAAAGACCTTTATTAGGCCATTTTTCTTCATAGCTTTTGGTGTAAATATGTTCCCCAAGACTTTCATTTTATAAGGAAAAATTGAGGAACTGGGTTTCACTAGCCGAATATGACCTCGGAGGTCCAAAGGCTATGAGGAAAAAATTTAGGCCTAATTAAGCTCTTAACAGCAATATATAATTTTTAAACATAGAATTATCACCTGCCGAAGTTATGGACAAAATACCATTTTGGATGTTTTTAGAGTGGTCAAAAAAAAAAAAAAATTTCTTTTTGCTTACTAGATTTTCTCAATGCAAGCATTCAAATAGTGTCGGTTTTTCCCAACTTTGTTTTTTTTGTATGGAGACCGATCCAGCCTACTGCACAAGACATCTTGTTGGAGGTTTAGGACATTTCGCTTCAAGATACGTTATGTCTTGTACCCGCTTTTTATTTATCAAATATTGCAGTTCAGGGTCGCGTGCAAATGTCTTGACAGTACTTGGATATGAAGGAAGAAAAAATAAACACTAGACTGACTCGTTTCTCTCGAAAATGTATGAAATCTACTACAATCTTCGGTGAACAATGCGTTGTAACTTGCTAGTCTTGACCTGAAGTACTTGTTTGTATTTGTATACAGTACACTGAAGTATTTGTTAGAATAAGATTTTTTTACGCTTATATTGGATCAAATACTTCAGTTCAGTGTAAAATGTACTCGTTAAAAAAAGTACACTATATTTCAAAATATCTTATGGTGGCCCCTAGTTCACACCTTTCTCTCAGTTGTTTAAATGAGGTACACCATAAAGTTAACATCTTTGTATAAGCCTTTGGGAAAGAATACTTTGATTATGTCTTTCTGACTGTTTGCACTTTTCCTCTTCATTTGTTTGAATTTGGTCTAGCAAACCGCCAAGAAACAAATTTTTTGTAGAAAAATATTTAAAAAAACATTTTCCTTCAAAATTAGTACTGTTAACAATTTCGGTAAAACTATCTCTAAATGATAAAATTCTGCCTGTGTATTACAATTTATGTGTTGCATTTAAAATTGTGTTGTTGTTTTTGTTGTACTATATGGTAAAGTCTTGTTGTATGTATATCTGGTATCTTTTTGGTTTAATCTTGGCTTTATTTGTTTTTAACTCTAACAATGTTACATTTTTATCTACAGCTTCGTAGATTTATTTATAACTTGGCTATATCTGTCTCTAGGCATATGTACGACGACATCGAGTATCAACCAGTCTGTCTGTTTATCTGTCTGTCTGTTAGCCAGATATACATTGCATTCATTTTGTACGGATTTATAAGATGCGTGTACTTTTGCTGTTTTATTTGTACGTAATTCAGCGCTGGTTTTAAAAGTATAATTGGAATTTGCACTTTTTATTATTGTTTGAACTTAATTTTATTTTTATTTATTTATTTATGTTATTTATTTTTTTTTTTCTAGTTTTTTCTTTTATTTGATTTATTTTGTTAAATGCGTAGTCGATGTTATTAATGTTTTTCCTGTTGGTTTTTTTTTATATTTCTTTTTTTTTTTTGATGTCTTACAACTCTAATTAGCGAGTTTGATTATGATTTCGTCTTGTCTTACCACTAGTAATTTTATCACTTGGCTTTTTTTTTCTTGTTGTGTATTTTGTGTGAACTTTTTTTTTTTTTTTTTGGTTTCTATATCGTATTTCTGTTAATTGCGGATTATTTCAAATATGCAAATATTTATTTAGCATTTGGTATTGTTGAGCATATTTTCATTAAATATTCAATGTCAATATTGCGGATTTAATGTAAGCAAAATTTACTGCGTATTTGCATCGACGACTGACGGTTCTTTTTTTAATATTTATTGAACAAGTCTACATACTTATGTACTATATTTGATGTAATTTGAAAAAAAAAAGCTTTGTATCGCTAATCATAATATTTGTTTTTAAAATTCTCAACTTCATCTTAGTGGCTTAATTGATTTGTCTTCATATTTTGTTCAATAAAATAGCTGAATGCTATGAAAGCTGTGATTGTTGAAATTGAAAGGGGTGCCATATCACCTCTGGTGCCATATCATCTGGGTTGCCACATGTCCCATGTTTACTCTACGAATATCATAATAGGCAAACAGTTATACATATTGATTCTCCAAGTCAAGATACATAACCAAAATTTTAGATGAACCTGGGGCATTTAGCACGCTGGGCCGAAGAGATGCCAATCTGTAAAACCAGAATCAAAAGAGACTTTTAATGAAACTAAACACAAAAAATAAAAAAATACTGCAACTAATCGGAAGAATCATAACTAGTAAATGCATATACGTTCTCTTCTTTGGAACTTTTTGAAAGCGAATATTTCTCTTAACACAATAGAATAGAATATTTCTCTTAACACAATTTCTGATGGATTTATTTAAATAATATTTTAACATACGTCAAGCGAGCGGCCAAATCGATGCCAAAGCAAATTTTTACGTAGACAAGGTCATGCTCTACAAATAATGGGATCAGAAGGGTGTGGTATACTACGAACTGCTTCCGAGTGGTCAAACCATCAAATGACCATTTTATCGAATCCAACTAATTCGTTTGGAGCGGGCATTGAAGGAAAAACGGCCAGAATGTGAGACCAGGCACGAGTCCGTAATTTTCCATTTCAATAACGCTCGGCTTCATGTTGTGGCTTCGGTCAAAAACTATTTGGATAATAGTGGATGGGTCTGTCTCACCCGCTTCATAGTCAAGACTTGGCGCCATCCGACTAACACTTCTTTCTTACCGAAATACGCGCTTCACTTCAGTCGAGGGAATCTTGGGCTCAGAAGAACAGAGATTGTTTAGGTCCGGAATTCATAAATTGCCAGAAAATGGGGAAAAATTATAGCTTACCATGGACAATACTTTAAGTGAAAAAAATATGTAACCATTTTTTCACAATAAAGAAACAATTTTCCGAAAAACTCGCTGGAAACTTGCTTCTAGACCCAATAATTACTATGCTGTCACAATAAAATTTGATTGAAAAAATCTGATGCAACACGTGGTAAGACAAAAGTAATGTCATAATGTGAATTGGCTGCCATTTTGTTACAAAAAGAAACAAAAGTTTATTAGTATTATTTGAAGGTATCAAATTTATGAGATGGAAATAAGCTATGGCACCATATCAGGGGTGATTTGGCACCCTAAGTGGTTTTTAAGTCACCTTCATTGGAAGACGCATAACCAATAAACACTTTTATAAGTCCTATTCTTGGGAACCACCATAAGTTGATTTGATTGTGTTTTTCCGCTTAAAGTTTTTTTTTTTGTCTGCTGAACCACATTTCCAGAAGACGTTAGAATTCTTGCCGCAAGTATTGCAATTGAAAAGGGTGCCATTTCATTTCGCCAGGAGATACATTACTGCTAAGTGGAAACATTTTTAATTCAAAAACGAACTTTCCCCTTTTAATATATGAGGACCTTCAGGTACCGTAATTCTTTTTCCATAAAATCGTATGTGGTGCCGTTTTTGAGAAATTCCAACAAACAAAAACAAGAATAGTAAATTTTAGATGCGTTTTTTGATGCTTAATTCGAGTCTGGCACCAGAATTGCGCTAGCTTGTCTGAATTCCTTACCTAAAAGTGCGAAAAATACTCTATTTTATATGGAAAATTTCATAAAAGTATGGATTTCACAAAAACGGCACCACATACTATTTTATGTAGAATGGATTATGGTACCTGAAGGTCCTCATATATGAAATGAGAAGTTTGTTTTCGAATTAAAATTGTTTTCACTTAGCAGTGATGTATTTCCTTTTAGGCTATTTTGATAAATTCTAAATTCTGTTCGATACTTTTTATTAATAAACTTTATCTGCAGTCTTGTAACAAATTTACTCATACATTTATCATTTTAATAGAATAGTTGTTATAAAAGTCATAGACTCCTCCTTTTCAAGTTCCCATATAAAAAAGTCAATATTCCAGTCACAAATAACAAATGAATGCTAAGCGCATTATTTGCCTTTAACAACCGCCAAGTACTGTACGTACAGACGGCGCCAGCAATTTGCAGAAATTTTTTATGATGGAGTTGCACTTCTTTTATTAAATTTTCCCATCCCTCGCACTCTCTGTCTCTGAAATAATACAGTTACTATTTGTAGTTGGCGTTGGAGCGTTATCTTTATTTCCATATTTTTTTTTATTTTTTTTTTTTTTTGTAAATTGCTATTTGAATTGTGCGAAAAACTCTTCTCATAGATGGATGGTCAAAACGAAATGAAAATGTTTTTAAGATGTTACGTCTTCAAATGGCAAATGATTGCCACCGCCTACTCCTACAACAAATATGAAAAAGAAGCATCTCATTTTTTGATTATCCAGCAGTAATTTAAGTCTATTTTTTAATTTGTATTTACTTTTTTATGTTTATTTATACTCCTAGTACTGAGTGTACTTGAGTTGATAAATATTTTTCCTGTATAATAAATAAAAAATCTTAAATAAAAATGCAAATAAAAATCTTAATTAACTGGCTCGCGTTAGTTGGCTCATTATTTACGCCTTAGACTCCCCCACATTTTGTTGCTCTATGATTTTTTTATTTATTTTCTTTAAAAGCACCTTTAAGGTTTGATTTATTTTTATTTTATATTTTTGCCGCCAATAAGAATTTTGTATTTTTTTTTGCAACTTTGTTTTCTTTAATGCGAAATTCCTTTATGTCAGTTTGTGCAACTTTGTTGACTTACAACTGACGAGTTGTTGTTTCATAAATCAAGAAAACCAACCCGCACATATTCAGTTCATTAGACGTTTTAATTTGTTTTCATTACATTTTATCGAGTGGTTTTTGAAATAATTAATAGTTATTGTCTCTTGTTTCACTTTTGAAATGGCCTTAAGTGAATCCTTTTTCATAAAAATTTTCACATTTTACTTCATTAAATAAACATTAGAATTCGAAAATCTGGGCCGTGAAATTTTCTTCTGCTCTACTGTATGTAAGTATATTGACTATCAATTATCAATTCTCTCCAACATTTTCTCGGACTTCCCAATGTTTTCAAACGGCGGCGTTTTCTGTTACCTCGTGGGTTCCATGCTAAACAGACAACTCGAAAGACGTGACAGCAAAGAAAACATGGGCGCACACCCGACACAGGGTCGGTAAATTTTAAAGGCTCCCGGAAATAACGCTAGAAATTTTTTTCGAAATAAGGCCAGAAAATACTAGCGTTATTTCTATTTTGTTTTGGAAATAAAGCCAAAACCTTCGCTGGGATTTTTCCAAAAATTATGGCTTATAAGAAAATAACGCCAGAAAATTTTGGCAAATAAGGCCAGATTATAAATTTTTGCGAATAAAGTCAACTAAATAGGAAATAACGCGAGTGCTAACTACTGGAGAAGAAAGTAAATTGATTTCTACAGTTAGAAAAATTATATCAAAAAAATAGTGAAGTGATAATTTTTCACAAAAAAAAAAAAAAAAAAAAAAATTTGGGTCGGTTGTGGGCACTATTAGAAAATCGGCTAAAAATAGGAAAATATGAGATTAAAGGCAATTAAATGGAGAAGAAAGCAAAATTAATTTATTTTGGAAACATTGGCTCACACAAATTCAACAAATTCTGCTCAACTGCTTTAACAAAACCAGCGTCACTGAAAACCTCTGGATCGAATGGCATCATGCATGTTCCCCTAAAACCAGACTTGATTGTCTTCAGCGTAAACGCCAGATCAATTTTTTGCAGACTTAGGCGGATAGGTGACGTAATTTCTAGCCCTTTTTGACATTGCTCTTTTGCCAAGCATGAATATTTTGTACCAATACATACCCGCCATCTGCTCCAATTTTTTCTCAGAGTTTGCATTTATAGTTCATAGTATTTGAGTGAAATTTGGTTGGATTATCTCAAAAACAGTTTTCAGTATAGCGTTTTAAACCTTTTGCTTATATTGGAGAAGGCACGCCCGCTTGTCCGATTTTATCCAGTTTTTGCTTAAAGCATGCATTTATAATTTTCAGTGTCTGAGTAAAATTTATTTCGATTATCTCAAAAAACGCTTTCAGTATAGCGTTTTGAAGCTTTTGCTTATATAAGAGGTGCCACACCTTCTTGTCCGAATTCGCCCTTTTTTTGCTCAGAGCTTGCGCTTACAATTCGTAGTATTGATGTGTATTTTGGTTGCATTATCGTGAAAAATAATCCAAAAGTAGCATTTTGAATATATTTTTTGTATGGGCGGTAGGCGTGTCCGTTGACCGATTTCGGCCATTTTCAATCCCCCGAGCTAACTTTGACGATGGAGGCTGTTCACCAAATTTCATTGAATTATCTTGCTTAGTTCTCCCAAAAAATGTATTTCCACACACAGCCAGCCACCCAGCCAGCCAGCCAGACATTCGGACATAGCTATATCGACTCAGGAGGTGACGCTGATCAAGAATATATACACTTTTCTATATCTGCCACGCCTCCTTCTCTGCGTTACAAACGGAAGGACAAAGTGAATATACCCTGGGTATAGGGTATAAAAAGAAGGACGCCCACAATCCACACAATTGGGTGCCCACAACCGACTTTGACAGCCACTTTGAAATGCAATAAGCAAATTCTGTTGTGTGAATATTTTGGTTGGATTCGGTTTTGAATCACAAAATATAATAAATTTACTACATAAATATAAATTGCATTCAGCTTTTCGATTGATTTACTTCGATTTATCGCACTTGGAAACGCTTGATTTTCGTTGGTGTTTACCTTTGATTCATATAAATCAGTAAATATTGTAAAATCAAATCTCTTTCAACCATCACATGAAATTTTAACTATGATTTTACGATTTTGTTCATGCCAAAGTAGGTTCTCTGAATTTTTGTAGCATTAATAAAATAAAACCCACATCGCATATCATAACCCCTATATTAAATGTTTGACAAATATTCACTAGAAAATTAAAGAAGCCATCATATTGTCATTTTAGAATTAACTTTCTGAAAAATCGCAAATCCATTAATGTGGGTTTGCTTAAATTTTTTGAGTTCATCCCTTGCGGCTATCAATAAAACAAACCAAAAACAATCTCTTTCTCTGTTTGCACAATCACTTGACAAGTACACGTACTAACTTTCTAATCTTTTTGTTGAAATTGAACCTAAGAAATTGAACCCTCATATATTTTGCACTTTTATGCTGTCACAACAATATGACCAACTTACAACAGAGCACACAGCAGCAGCAGCGACAAAACAAATAATCAAAAAGTCTCGAGTCCAACCAACAACAAGCCAATACCAGAGACCAAACAAACAGTCCAAAAGACATAAATCCGCCATATGACAATGAAGATCACGATCATGAAATATGCGAACGTCTTGAACTCGAGGCGCACTAACTAAACAGGCGAGATGTGACGCTTAGAAAAACATCAATTGAATTGAGCAGCAGCAGAAGCAGCAACAGAGCAACACCAACCATTGGTACTGGTGGTACGGTTTGGTCTCAGAAGAAGGTGCTGCTGCTGCTGTGGTCCACAAACGTCGTTGGTAACGATGTCGCGGAATGCAATTCTTTCTTTCTTTGTCAGAGTTTGTGTTTATTTGTTAAAAACGGATTTTTCTGTTTAAAACAAATAAACAATGTTGAAAAAAAAATAACAACACACATGAAGAAAAACATGTGCTGTAAAATTGTAAATTAAAAAAACTAAGAAGAAGCAGAAAAATAATTTTTAAAAAGAAAAACTGTTGTTCTTTCAGCATTTTCCTTCTTTTTTATTTCCTTCTCTTCTTCTATGGTTTATTATGACAAATGCGCGCGTATGACATTATTTACGCTTGATAACTTGAAAGAATGTACATATGACGATGATGACGACGATGCTTATCATACATAGCAAATGTTTCATGTGCACCATGAGACTGTGAGATTTGTTGTGTGAAAATTTAGGGAAGAGTAAGGTTTGCAGAAGAAAGTTGGATGAAAACAACAATGGACTCCCAATGAGAAAGTGGGAAAACTCAGAAATCTGAAATTTTTGCTTACTTCTGATACTTCTGGTACCCTGATGAAAATGGCACCCCTGATGAAAATTGCATCCCTGATGAAAATGGCACCCCTGATGAAAATTACACCCCCTGATGAAATGGCACCTCTGATGAAATGGCACCCCTGATGAAATGGCACCCCTGATGAAATGGCACCTCGATGAAATGGCACCCCCGATGAAATGGCACCCCTTTCAATTTCAATACTTGCAGCTTTCGTAGCATTAAATATGGACAAAATTAATTCAGTTCGGCAAAAGATTTCGTAGTAAATAGTTCGTCGTTAGTTGTTTTAGAAACTTGTGTGAGGGGCTTACAAAATTGGGCTTGTAAACTACTGACTTTTTTTGCGTATACTTCGAGAGACAGCACGGTGAGTGTTTGATGCTGTTATATCAAAATAAACAGAATTGAATGTGATTGCGTTTTGCAAATGTATGTAAATGTCTGTTTCTACATTTTTCTGCCTAAAAATTATGACACACATATTTCTCCGTCTAGGGATAAATTTTCTACTCCATGTTTTGAACTTCTCAAGTAAGAAACCTTTGAAATCTTTTTAACCTTAAACGAGTGCACCTTGCTTATTTAAATTGCCTCGCAATATTAAAAGGTAACACCTAAGAGATTTTTGTATACTAAAAAATTTCAAGAGTTTTCTCACTGGGCAGCACCGCAAGCAACATGCTGCTCATGTTAGTTGCTGCCGATGATTAAGTCCGCGACAACAAATAATTTGGCATCATGGCGACGCTTTTCTTGTGCTGCCATATTACTGTTCTTTTGGTTTCTGCAGCCGCTACATACCGACTAATATGTATGGGGACCAGCATAAAAAACTGACATGGCAAAAAAAGCACATAAATAAATAAATAGAAAAACCTCAAATGAATTAAACGAAAAAAAAGTGACATTTTGCCAGGCGTGCATACCTTGACGACGCCAAGTCACATACCAGATCATCAGCAACAGATGGCAGCACATGCAAAATGTTACACGTAAAAGTAGAAATATTCTGTGTTGGTTTTACGTTTAAGAATTTAAATTTACATAATTTGAAAATAAATAAAATTCAAAACAAAAAACGAAAGAATAAACAGAAGGAATGAAAACTCATTCTCTACTTTATGTCTGTATGTATGTATGAGGAAAACAATGTACCGTTAATTGACATCGAAATTAGCAAAACCTTTGTCTTTATCTCTCTCTGGTAGTAGATCTTAACTTTACAACTCAACGAATATTTTGGCTCGTAAATTCTTTGATTGCTTACAATACACATGACTATTATGTAAATTTTAACGTATTCACAATAAGAGTTCAACAACACTCAGACCCAGAAATGACCCATATATTGAGTTTTTTTTCATTTCACATGTTCGTCGGCACAGCACTGCTGATATCCTACTGTGTGAGTCATTTAACGTTTCGTTTGACATTCAAAATGGCTTAAATGTTTGGCTTTGAATGAGATCTATTTATGTGCGAGTGTGTATGGACTTTGTCGTCTCGCTGGGACACAATGTGTATACGAAAGGGTTACTAATGTTTGGAAAGACAAAAAATTAATTGTACACAAATTTTTTGAAAGTTATTCATTCAGTTGATTAAATGAACAAAAAAAAAAAAAGAGTAAAAAAGGAACAATAAAAATCATTGGTGCATGATTAATCAATAAAGTTAACGTATCTATAAACATATGTCGTTGATCACCGATCGTAGAGTTTTTGTGTTTAATGATAAATACTAAATTACGTAAATAACTTGAAATTTTATTACGTGGTTCAGAAATTTCAATAATTTTGCCAAAGTTGGTCAAAATTGTCATATTTTTTAATTAATTTTTGTGTTCATAAAAAATGTTGCAGCATACCATTGAGCTTATTGAACTAACTCTATGAAAATTTTGTCATTGTGATTAAATTTTGTAGCCCTCCTGTGGTGCTGGATTTATGTCTGTTCTTTAAATTGATATTTTTTTTATCTATGGGTTAGTTTATAGATTTTATAAACATTATAATTTTACAGATTTTTGGTTAAGATATTCATATAAAAATTAAATCTTAATGGATCCCTCGCTAGTTTTGTTGAATGTTGTTTTGTTATGTTGACTATTAGGGCGCATGGGTCAAATCATTCAATTGGAAAGAAAAGACGTCTGATAATATAGCAGGTGACGAACCTACATTTCTAAATGTCGCTAGGAGAGAGGTTTTAGATTTAATCCTAGCTAGTGCTTTTCATGACATCTTTGTAGTTAAAGATGTTAGAAGAACCAATTGGTCTCTTAATACGTTCCACTTAAAGCAGGGTATTGAATGCCTAAGCGGAATATTACAAACTCACAACTTACTGATGCTTTCGAGAAAGGCTGCATACCCAAAATTAAAAGGCCTTCATGTATCGTGCCCTAGTGAAGAAGGGAATGGGGCTGAACGCTCGTCAACTCTTTAATATGGCAAAATCCAAAGGAGATTTGGGATCTTACAGAACTGCCCTAACATACTATAATAAAGAGTTGAAAAGATCAAAAAGGTTGTCATGGAAAGAGAACTGTAAGGGAACTTAAACACTCCCAAGAGCTACAAGACTCCAAAACTCCTTAACAAAAGATCACTAAAATGCCAAATGGAGATTTAACGAAAAGCCTAGAAACGGGACAGCACTGGACACACACATCCCAGCCTTCTTTAGGTGTGAGAAGTTTTTGGAACCAAACAAGGATGCCAAATTCCTGATGGCATTCAAACGAAGCCATTTTCAGCCTGTAGAATCTGTACTATATTCATATATTAAACCTTGTGTACATATTACAGAAATGTAAAGATATATTAGTACCCACTCTAACTAATATCTTCAAACCAAGCTTAGAACTAGGAATAGTGCCTGTACACTGGTCTTAAGCCTGAATCGCTTTCACGCCGGAAGTGGAATAAAAGGCGGACCACACGCCTTAAATATATCGGCCTAGAAGTCTAAAATTGTTTCTTCTTAAAGCAATGGAGAAAATTTTGAATCAGCAACTTAGAGAAGTGAACCTTACGGCTTCACCTCTTCATTCTGAACAATATGCTTACAAAACAGATAATCGACTAAATCCGCCATACATAGCCTTATGACTAAAATCGAGAAGGCTTTGGGAGTAAGGAAGTAGCTCTTTGTTCATCTATCGACATACAGGGAGACTTTGAGGAAGCAATGATTAGAAAGGGATGATCCTTAATTGGGTCCTCAACATGCTTAAAAACAGGATAGTTATCTATGAAGCGGGTACAGAGAGACTGTGAGGACAACTAAAGGATGCGTATAGATACTAGTCATTGACGAATCATAAGAAATTCTAGATGATCATAAATTCGAGATAGATGGCTTTGCTGACGATTTGGTATTTATGATTAAAGACAGGTTTGAATCTACCATAGCTGGAAGAATGCAACTAGCTCACAACTCAAAATAAACCGTAGTAAAACCGCACTGGTACCTTTTACCCGGAGGAGGTAGCTAAACCTGGGAGTTTTGAACTTGGGGGATACGGTGCTTATTGTTCCCAAAGAGTTGAAATATTAAGTAGTAATGCAAGACAAAAGTCATACAAAACAAACAAAGCCAAAGGCTGTATAGTAAAACATGGGATTTTCAGAAGTAACTCTAGGAATGGTTACAGGAATCACTTTTAGGCTCGCAGTGCAATCCAAATTTTTTCTTATGTCAAAGTAGGGAAACAAACACCTGCATACATCAAGAAAACTTTCGACTTTTTTTTTTTATGAGCACCTACGATTTTAAGGAAATACAGCGTTGTCATCGTGAAAGGCTGTAGAAAAACACTGCTTATTCAAAAAATTTCTACCTTTATTTTAATAAGTTGCTTTCTGACCTTTTCTAAAATAAAATAAAATTTGAAATCAGACAGAATTCTTAATTTGCCCTAAATTTGTAGCAACGTGCGATTGTTTTTTGTTTACCAAAATTAGAAAGAAAATTAAAAATTTTTTAAGACACGAAATATCCATATAAATTAATAGTTTTATGCAGATGAGAAACGTAATTTATGAAATAATAAAAATATAAAGCTACATATGTAAAATTGAATAATAAGCGTAGGTGTTAAAAAAATAAAGGTTTATAAATTAAAAAACCAAAACCACCGCATTTTCGTCAAAAGAGTTTGCCGCGTGACAGATGGATTTGTAGTTTCGTTTTTAACGTATTTTATCCAACTGGTAAATGAATGCATTACTAATTTACAAAACAAAAAAACTCAACAACAATAGGTAACTTTATACTTCATGCAGTGCATTTTGCATAACAACAAAAATAAACGTTGTGTATTTTTTCAAGTTCAGTAAGGTCGTTAGCGGCTTTGCGAGTTATACAAAGATACAAAGTTCGCCTTTGTGTATCTACAAGTAAGAGTAGCAATAGTATCTCTCTCTCTCAAATCATTTACCATTTACAAATAACGTATCTTTTATTTATATTTATAATAATTGCAACGGGTTCATTTTTAATGCAAACAAATTTTTTTTAAAATTTTTTTTTGCATAAAAAAATAATGTAAAGGGTGTCCCATAATTCACGGAATATTTGTATTAAATAGAATGTAAATTTTCCTTTCTCATTTGTGTTTTGTTTTTTATTGGAACATAAAGTACATAGAATAACCTTATTTATGGAATAGCACAAGGCTCTAAGGCTTTGCTAACACATGCTCACACTTTTGTCAAAATTTTCCGCGACCATTTTGCTTAAATGTGGTCGCATTTCGTTGATGCAGCTTTAAATCTCCTCTTTCAATGCATTTTTACTAACCCTTAACTATCAGCTGTCAAACTGTTTTCTGTTTTTTGGTTGACAGCACTTTGCCGTACAAATGGAGGAAAATTCAAAACTTTTGCCAATTATGGGACACCCTTTATATACGTAATTTTAAAAATAAAAAATCAGACAAAACTGCAAAAAATTGGAAAAATCGAATGCGGAACATGCTGCAACACACAGCCAGTCTTAATGTACTAAAATATTTAAATTGAAAAATCTTTGTATGCGTAGGTGCGCAAGTATTAATTGGTAACGTGTACGTAATTACAAATTATTGATTGTATGTAAATCTCTGTTGTACCCGATGAATGTAGATTTTTCGCATTTGATTGGGATTTTTTATTTTACTGCTAACATTTTTGTTGTTGTTGGCGTTGTATACACAACTTGCAGTTTTTTTTTGTTGGTTTGTTTGGGCGCAGAAAACAAGATTTCTTTGAGCGATAGCTTCACAAGCGATATGTATAGCGAAATCAACGATTAAGGAAATCAAAATCAAGATAAAAAAAAAAAAACTTTTCAAAATGCTTCTCTTTCAATCGATTTGGTTTTAATATTTCCGCAATTGAGTTGATTTAAAGAAATTAATACATTTATGCGTGTACTTTGACTTAAATTGTTGGTTGAATGGTTGAAAGTCTTTTAATATTCAATAATTGCAGCAAATGATTCGCGTAATCATTTTGTGTAAAGGTCAGAGATATTTATAATTGTTAATTGTAATTGTCTGATTAGTGTTAATGTCCATTTATCAAATTCTTCCGATTGTAAATTTTATTTGTTTTTTGATTATTTTGATATATTAGCTCATTCTGACTCTTCCCAGACATATTTGTATCTGACCATCGCTAACAAGGTTAAAAATAAAAACCCAGTTTGTCTGTCCGAAAATTTTATGTTATTCGAACCGATAAACGTAAGAATAAATTCATAAAACTTAAATATAAAATTAACCCTTCTGTGGACAAAAATAAAAATGATGAGTGACAACTCTCGTTTTTTAAAGTGGATATTTTTTATCTCGATATCGGCATTTCCGCCAAAAAGTCCACCGAGAGTCATAAAATTAAATCATCATGTCTCTGAAACTATTTAGTGTACATGGATGAGATTTGGTACTTATGTAAAAAGCCCCAAGACAAATAATGTATACTGGGCAAAATGGGGGTATCAAGCCCCTGCAAAAATCACTTCATAATATCTCCGAAAATATTTAACGCACATGAATGAGATTTGATACATGTATAAAGAGAAATTCATAATTTATGAGATTTGTTACAATTGTAAAATGGATAGGGACAAATAACGTCCTTTGGAAAAATTGGTGATGCCAGCTCAACTTAACAAGATAAGGTGATCGAACATTCACTTGGAAATCCTGGTTTTTTGAAAGGTTTTCAGTTTAAAATTTGTATTGTGGAAAAAATGTCACGTTCATATTCTCACGTATCGATTCAAATTACGATAAAAACAAAGAAAAGTACAGAACACATATGAATCAAACAAAATACATTATAAAGTAACATAAGATTCTAAAATTAGTCGCACTAGAAAATTCTGACTTGTTTCGCTGTTTCGCTGATTTCTGATTTTCTTTGAATAGGCACGAAAACTACTTCTATTTTTGTCACGTTCGTTTTGTGTCGTTTTTTGCGTGTATCTTGGAACCAGGACTTCGCCTGCTATTAAAGTTGGCAATAATTATAGTACTACCTAAGAGCTATAATGTAAATTAAAACTACGACGGTCACGTTCGCCACCTGGGAAATGCCCATATACATTACATACGTACCAAGTTTCATACATTTGCGTGAAATGGTTTCAGAGATATGGCGAATTTCGTTATTTGGAGACGTAGCTACGCCTACTCTTCCAGTGGATGTTTTTGGTCTCGATGCACATTTGAATCTGATTTCATCGAACTGCATCTGACGGATTATAATAATTTTTCAGTCTCTAACCCTTTCACGCCGTTAGAATTTCATAAAACTTAGTCTTATAGTTCTTGAGTCCATAAAGGCCAGGCAAACAAAGAAAATCTGCTCTTCAAGAGACGCGCTAATGCCACGTCTTGAAATTTGTAAAAGGGTATTGAAAGTTTAAATTAAAACCCACGCTGACCATAAAGCAGTCAGTTTTAGAGGGATTAGTCCTCAAAATTCGTAGTATCGAGCTGTCGTATGAAAAGTGTTACTTTGGCAAGTTTTTTTCTGATAACTGAACTTTTCTGTCAAAAATATAAATCGGTACAGCGTCAGCTACGGCGTTACATTTGGAGCGAAACTAGTTTAAGTTTTACTCACATATTTTACACTTAAATGAAGTATTTGATTCAAAAAGTTCAAAATTCAAATCTTCACTGTACACTGATTTCATTTTGACACTGAAGTACACTGACTTGTTTTATCAGTATCAAAAAATAACCTGAATCTAACGAATACTTTAGTGTATTGTATTTTTACAAGCGAGTACTTCAGGACAGTACAAAACGTGGAAGTAGAATAATTACAGTAAAATTTATGATATGGTAACTCTTGCAAGTTGCAACGCATTGGTAACCCAGGACTGAAGTAGTTTTAATACATTTTCGCGAGGGAGAGAGATATAGCGTAAACAAAAAAGAGGCACAGAAAAAGGGCAAAAAACTATTTTTGTCACATAAACAGCATTTTAAAGTGTTCACTACAACTACAGTATATGCACTGAACTGAACTGAAGCAAATCCACCATGAGAAGTATGTGCATCATTCATTTCCAAATACTGTCAAGACATTTGCACGCGACACTGAAGTGAAGTATTTGATAAATAAAAAGTGTTTGCAAGACATAAAGTATCTTGAAACGTAATGTAATGCTAATCCGGAAAACGTTCAGTAAAGTTTGCCGGAAATTCATTGAATAGAATCCGCAAGGCAGTAGAAGACGTAATGTGGCAGAAGTCTTTGGAAAGGTAAATTCAAGAATCGAAAAAAACGTGGGCCGAGATCAAACAGAACTAGCTGCTATTGAATAGTTTTCTTCCTCAAAGTGGTATGTCAAACTAAAGCCGCCTTTTGAACATTGTTTTTGCATAAGGAAAGAAAGGCGTCAGTTTTAATTAAAAGCGCTTGGACTTATCAGACGGAATACTAAAGAATGACGTTATGTCTGTAATTAAATTGAGAAAACCAACTTTTACGATATGATTTGATTGTAATTTATAAAGCCAATAACTAACTAATTAAGAGTAAATAAATATGTTTACTATTTATTGCAATTTTATATTGGAATTTTTCACAACATGATTCATATTCACAATTGAGTGAGGTTTTGGAAAAATTTTCTCCAACAGATGTCACGCTATATACTATGTATAATGCAACTGTTTCATAAAAATCATGCAATTATACACAACAGTCATCATTCAGTCAATGTGTCAATGTCAAGTTTATTTGCTTGTGATTGCAATGTGCAATGGCATTATGGCCTCGCACGCCACCCACCGCCATACTAAATATCTTTGTTTTTTTTTTTAATTAAATTGAAACTTTCGTTTAAACGCGTGCTTTTTTAGTTAATTTTTACCTTCAATTAATCATGTGTATTTTTTTTTTTTTTTTTATTATTAACATAATTTTCATCATTAACTGTTTTTATTTTAATGAAAAAATTAACTCTTAACTCCGCCGCTTATTGTGATCGTTGCGCTTGCGCTAAAAAACACTTGAAATCGAATACGTTACAGCTTCATTTATTTAATAAATACATCCTCCACGATGTTGTTTTGTTGTTGAATTTAAACTTAACTTAATTAATTTGTTTAACATTGTCAATAAAAACATTTAATTACAGTATGCTGTCGTCTATGTGTGCAAAGCACTCAATTAAATAATTTTATTATTTTTTAATTAAAATGTTTGATATCTTTTGATTTGTGCGCAAAATGTTTTCAAGTCTAAATATTTCGGTAATTTGTTCTAGACTTTTGAAATAATAATTCCCAATTAATATTCATTATTAAACATATTTTTTAAAGTTTTGATTTATAATTAAAATCTTGTATTCCTTACAGATTTATTATTCTAAAGTGTTTTCTTCTTCGCTTGCTTAATTAAGTTGACATGTTTTATATTTAATATGAAATTTTTAATTTGGCAATATTTATTGAAGTTTTTATTCATTTTTACCACCATTAAAGAATTTTTGCAAAGCTTGCAAAATTAATCATCATTAAGCCATGTTTACTTTGTATCCAAGTATTTTTTTAAAAAAAAAATTGCTGTCATCAACTTACAAGAGGATAGCATTAACGACATTTTTTATATGCATATTACCTCAGTAGCTTCAAGAATAAGTACTTGAATATTTATTAATAGAAAAGTACTATTTTTAACTTTAGCTTTAGAATAAATTTTAATTTTTTTTTTTTTCTTTCTTTACAGGTAAGCTTATCCAACTATCACCACGTTTTCAAGTAGGTACTTTTGTGAGACTATTCACATGTATTCGCTGGCATATTCTTTATAAAACTTAAGCACATAAAACTTGAGAGTTATAAGGTATTTAAAAGAATTTTTATGTACTTATATTATTATGTGAAAATTTAATTTACTTAAAATCGTGAGGTTTTTTTTATTTTCTTCAAAATTACTACTTGCGTGCTAACATGCATGTATGTTACAAAACTTTTATAAAAAACCAGAAAAAGGCAAACAATAATTGGAAATAAATGGAAATGAAATTGGCATTCCGAAAAAAATACAAAAATATCTACCCTTGAACTTGATAATGAAAGTTGTGCATCTGAAGCAAATGACTTCTATTTTTGGCAAGTGAAACATTCATTCTGTGTTTGCTTGCCAAAAAAACATGAAAAAGTTTTTCGTTTCGTTTTTTTTTTTTTCTTTCTTTTGACTTTTTTTGGCATGAGTTTATTTTTAAAAAAAGAAGTACGAAATTAAATTACGATAATATTCTATATCCTTATAAAGCGGTTATTTGAGATTATCAAAAAAAAAAAAAAATTTAACATTTTTTGAAAATATTCTCTAATGTTGAAAATGCAGCAAATTTTTTAAAAGTCGGAAATGGTGGAAAAAGTCAACAAATGTTGAAAATCAGAAAAAATCAGGACGGAAGAAATCGGAAATTTAAAACAAAAAAAAAAGCTTAGAGAAATGTCAAAAGATGTTTAATAGTCCGAAAATTTTTGAAGTATAACGAATTTAAAAAAGGTGGAAAAATCGAAAAACCTAGAAAGAGACCAAGAATGAAAAAATACAAAAATTTAAACAATATGTAGGGGTAAGTGGGGTAAAGTGGGAAATGCCCCTTTTCGGGCAAACTAGCAAAGTATAGCTGTCATGCGCTTCTGATATGTACTTGCAATGACCGTTAGCAAATCTTTATTGTATAGCGATTCGTGCATACTTATTTTTGTGATCTCTGGAATCATGTAAAGTTTTTAAGTGATTTTGAAATTTCATTTTGAAATTTTTAAGCATCGATATTTTTCCTGTTTCTGGAGATAAACCGATTGTAAGTACACAAAAATATTCATTGTAGTCTTAATTTTGGTAACGCAAAAGGATTCCGTGTAATTCATAGAGTTAAAGAATGAAGCTCACATTTTTTGCAAAATGTGGTATCGGGGTAAAGTGGGAAATTTTTTATGAGGTAAAGTGGGAAATGTTATTTCACGATTGCTAGTCCCCATTTGGCAACGTATTATACTATATCATGATCCAAATAAGTGTTGTACATTTATATTGTAAGTAAATACTCCGGAAAAGCTAAGCGAGTTGCAAAAAGCAGCTGAGAAACGTTTAGCAAATAAACGGAAGAAAGAGGGAAACGAATCTCAAAAAATAGAGTACCAGGAGTAAAAAGGCACCACCAGCAAAGAAAGCGTCAAAGAAGAAACAAAGAAGTTCTAGCTCAGATGAAGATCGTGATTTTTGCACCATTTGCATGGAACTCATGCCCGAAATCATGACCAGACACAATACCATCAAATGCAACCTAAAGGATTGTCAACGCCCTTTTCACTTGAAATGTGTTAATCTCACTACAAGCTTTTTTTATTACTAACACTGTGACTCGGACTTTGATGTTTCCTCAGAGAATGACGAATAAGCTACTATTTCCCAAATTTTTTTTAAAGACATTTTTTCATATATTTTTTTCCAGCAAAATCATTATTTCTTTTCATATTTACTCCTATGGGTGTGTTCCTTGAACTTTTTTTGACTTTCAATAAAGATATTAGAACTTTTTTCCAACATTTGTATTAGTTTTTATGAGTTTTGAAAGTTTTCCACTTTACCCCACGATTTTTAATTTTTGCCATTTTGGGCATCCTCAATCAAAGCATCGTACTCAACAGAAAATCCATATTTTGGTTCGTTTCTTCGGCAAAAATATAGCTTATTTAATTTTCTTTATTATAGGAAGTTAAAACATGAAAAAATAAGAAGTTTTGTTCATTTTATGGAGATTCGAAAAAAAATTTCCCACTTGACCCCACTTTCCCCTTATATTGAGAATTTTGAGAAATTGGAAAAATATTTGTGAGGCTTAAAAGTTATGACAAGATCGAGAAATTTTAACTAAATATAGGCTTGCTGAAAAATATTGGAATATAACGAAAAAGTCGAAAAATGTTGAATAAATTATTCGAAAAGTACTGACAGAGTCAATTGGTGTTGATAAAGTCGGAGGAGAATAATTGTGCAAAAATGTTGGAAAAATCGAAAAATGTTGATAAAGTAAGTCAAATATGTTAAGAACCAATGCCAGGTTAGGCCAGGATAGCACGAAAAATGGCAAGTGCCATCATAACTTATAGGGCTATTCTGGCCACAGTCTTGCAGCTGTCAAACTTCTCACTACAGTCTTAACTACTACGAGAGTCGTAACTAAAATGTTTTGGTACTCCGCACAGCAAAAAGTTTGAGGATAAAGTATAAACTTTGGATTTGTATTCATTCCAATTTGGTTTGAATTTTACACCCAGCAAAAGTTTATACTTTATCCTCAAACTTTTTGCTGTGCGCTAGCAGTTAGAAAGCACTTTTCCGTCTTAATAAAAACTAGTAAGGGTGTTACCTTTGGCCTGGCCAAACATTAAATACCCTGCACAGCAGTATTTTGAAAGTTTTGCTTACATGGGAGGTGCCACGCCCTCTTGTCCGAATTGACCCAGTTTTATAGTTCTTGGAATTTGAGTGAAATTTGGTTGGATTATCTCAAAAAATGTTTTCAGTATAGCTTTTTGAACCTTTTGCTTATATGGGAGGTGCCACGCCCTCTTGTCCGAGTTCAGCCAGTTTTTTCTCAGAGTTTGAATTTATAGTTCTTAGCATTTGAGTAAAATTTAGTTTGATTATCTCAAAAGACGCTTTCAGTATAGCGTTTTGAAGTTTTTTGCTTATATGGGAGGTGCCACGCCCTCTTGTCCGAATTCTCCTGGTTTTTGTTCAGAGCTTGCGCTTACAATTCGTGGTACTTATATGTATTTTGGTTGCTTTATCGTGAAAAAAACTCAAAAAGTTGCATTTCGAATATATTTTTTGTATGGGCGGTAGGCGTGTCCGTTGACCGATTTCGTTCAATTTCAATCCCCCGAGCGAACTTTGACGCCGAAGGCTGTGCACCTAATTTCATTGAATTATCTTGCTTAGTTTTCCGAAAAAGTGTATTTCCACACACAGCCAGCCAGCCACCCAGCCAGCCAGCCAACCAGCCAACCAGACGGACATGGCTATATCGACTCAGGGGGTGACGCTGATCAGGAATATATATACTTTTCTATATCTGCCACGCCTCCTTCTCTGCGTTACGAACGGAAGGACAAAGTGAATATACCCTGGGTGTAGGGTATAAAAACTTTTAAGGTCTGCTACCTAGGAGGTCTTAGAGCTTTTAGTTGCTTGCTGTCAGGTTTTTGTTTTGTGAAAAAGTGAAAAACTTAAATTTATTGCTTCTTTATAATTTTTTATCATAAAACAGCTGCCTAAGATTTAGCAGTTGTTAAATTTTTGTTTGTGTTTGTGATAATAAAAAAGTGAAAAACTTTTAAAAATTATAATTCTTTTGGTTAAATTTTTGTTCTAATGGTTAAAAAAGAAAAGAAAATTTTGTGAAAAAACATGGAGCAACAATTTCTGCACTATATTATATCGTGCCGCGCAAGAAGAAGACCTTACTTTGCACAATTTGACAAGTTCAACACTAAAGCTTCGTCAGAATACCGAAAGTCTTAGGAAGTCTTAGAAAGTATTTCTGAAATGTATTACGAAAGACTGTCTTAGTGTACAGTTGGGTCTATTGTATACCCGGTTTATAACTGCATTTTTAACACACATTTCGAAATTTTTATCAACTCCAAAATCGGATAGCCAAAAAATTCACACTTAATCCTTGGACAATTCTAAGCATTTTATGCCATGTACACTTTTTTCGTAAGATGCCTTCCTCTTGAGTAAAAAAGCGTTTCGCCCACCACGGAGCTGACTGACCAGCTTTGTTCTAACATTTAACTCATTGACCGGCATAATTGTTATTTACATATATGCAATATACAATCAGTATAGCAATTTTAAGCTTTTAAAAATTCATTTCATTACCATCCCAATCATGACATGTTTGAGACCATATATCAGCCGCCTGTTCTAGAGTTCGTTTGACTGACCGACAGTTTATGTAAGTACACAACTATGTACTATTACCAACTGTCACAAAACCAGCTTTTAGAAACGCAAAGTGTTTTTTAAGCGCTGGTTCTTAGACTATAAGCTATGACTCCAAATAAATCATCTAAGGCAAGAACCCAACATAGTGGGGCTATAACATCACCCTGTGGTGTACATATTTACACTGATCTAGTTAGGGAAAATCCTTTAAATTCAGACGAAATTAATTAAGGGCATGTTTTTTTAGCAATAAGTTGAACACATTTTTCTGTATCAATGCCGTAATAAGGGCACTAGAAAAATTACTGTTAAAGGCTTCTATATCAATAAAAGTAGTTGTGTCTGCCGATTTCCCTTTCATACGGATGTTGATCATTAGATAATGCATAAGGTTATCCAATAATATCTCAAAATTTGTTAACAGAAATGAAGATCTAAATTCCTTATTTGTTATATGGCTAGATTTCCCGGGCTTCGGAATAAAATAAACTCTCACTTTACTCCATGCTGCATACATAAACTTCAATCATTGCAGGTCCGGCCTGGAAATTTTTTTCTCCTCAGATACTATAGTTAAAGCTAAATATACATATTAGTACAATCATGTATTAGTTTTACTTGGAAAGTTTTAAGGGATTTTCTAAAGTGGGTATTTTTAATAGATTTGAGTTTGCTCTGTCCGAATTGCAACTTTGCCACCACGTATCTTTGCCGCTCGCGCCGCCATATTAGAACAATGGCGCCTAAAAGCAAGTTACTTCATTTTTAAGAACCAAATGACTGTATTAAATTACAATTTAATTTCGCGTAATAATGTACACTCTCTTAAAATTTCCTTAACGAATTTCCTTAAATGTGCAACTAATGAAATTTTAAATCAACCTTGAACTTGATAGTGAAATTAAAATGCTTTGGCAACGAAAACATAAAAACTTTTTTGCCATAAAACAATTGCCGCCCAAAAAAATAAAACAAAAAAGCGAAAAATTCAGTCGTAAAAAAGTTTCATTTAAAAACGAGTTGAAAAAAAAGTTTACAACTTTACAACAAAATAAAAAAAATCTTTTATATGAAATAAAAAATTCATTTCTTAAACTTGACAACAAGAAAAAAAAAACAAATTCAAATAAAAATAACACAAAACTTCAACATAGACCGACAAAAAGCAAAACCCGTCAAATGGCTTCCAACCATTTTTGGCAAGCGTCACATAGCGCTCGCGCGACAGGCTAATAACGCTTGGCGCAGTTTCAACACCTATTTTTCTTCGATGGCGTCGATGTAGTCTCTATAATTTGTTGCAGTTATCGTTGTTTTTGTTGTATTGATTTCTTTGCATGCTTTTATATTATAATATGGCGGCGCCGCCATATTTACCATGAGAGAAAATTCAAAAAAAAAAAAAAAAAATTACAATATGCACTTACAAAAATATTTATTCTCGTATTTCGCTCTGTGAATACCTTTTAATTGAGATAAATTTCAATATATCAAAATAATTTAGATCCTTCTTGCTATCCGTCAATCTTTTAAACTTTGATTCAGGCTTTATTTCAAGCTTCTCATGACCTTCGAACTCCTAAAGATGCCATACAAAACTGATTTTTCAAATTTAGTTTCCTCGACTCAATGGTTAGTCCCATTTTTATACTAAAAAGAACATTTCTTTATTCTATCGTCAAGCTTCTCTCTCAGTGTACGATTATATTAGACTATTTGATATGAATTGATGATGGTTTTCAGTGTTGTTGGTGCTGAAGCTGCAGCTGCTTGAAGGCGTTTTAGCCATATGAACATATTTACATACATAAGAAATACTATCGATGGATAAAAATTTAAGCGCAGGGCTGGGCTAAAATCATATGTACATATATATGTAGCTATAATTGCGCCCACATTGAAATTTTGATTTTAAAAAGAAATAAAATATAAATCATAGCTGGTAACAACAGTGGCGTCGAAAAAATCTACATTATAAAATGAAATTATTAATTGTTATATGTGAAAAATAAGACACTTTATGCACTATATCTGAAACCTGTTATCCACACTAAAGCGTGTGATTTCGGCCTTATGGTATCATGAAAACGTTTTATTGGTCTCATGTGAAAATATCATGTTTTTATAGGATTCGCGAACACTGGTAATAAATATTATTAAATTTAATTATATATACGGGAGAATACATGCGAAATTTTTTGACAAAAAATAAAAATTGATTTTTACCCGAGAAATGTGTTCTTCAAAAGCTTCCGATGACCCATTCAAATGCTTACGGCAATCGGTTGCGCCAAACCCGATATATCCACTAAACAGTTTATTGTGTTGACCGATTTTCCCGATTTTTCATGATTTTCACGCGTGAATAACTCGTAATGAGTGCATGGTGAGTAGGGAGAACTTGTTTCTAGTATCCTGAAGAATATTTTCGTCACGGATAGAAAAATTTTTGTGTATGCGCAATATGATTTTTTTTTTTTTTTTTTCATTTACATTTGTTTTTTTACTTTTCATATCGTGGGCCCCGAAATTTTTTGTCTCACCCGGTCTCAAAATGTTCGCCGAAGTGTCACAAAACTTTCAGAGTGGAATCTTCCATATTGCCCTCAGGAACTCGATATGACCGATGAGCGGGAAAATATTTTATATATCTGCACGCTAATTCCAATTTTTTTTTTATCGGATGAATTTTTTTTATTATCGGATGAATTTGCGTGCAGATTGCTGTTTTGAAGCATATTTAAAGTTATAACATTTTTAATAATGGCATCGGATAGTCATAATCTTCCTCGCTCAATTTTACTTTCCAACTTTTCCAATTGTACTCTTACTTTTCGTGTGATTACGCGTATTCATTCAAGTAAAGTTATCTAAGCTCCATAAAAAAGATAAATTGAATTTGTATGGAGTTGATATGCCTTTACTTCGATAAATGATTATTGGAGAAGAAATGATCCATTTATAAAAGTTGAAAAGTAAAGTTTAATGAGGAATATTATGACTATCCGATGCCTTAAGCAGAAATGTACTAAGCTGTTTACAGTGAGAGTAATATAACTTTGAAAATACGTCAAAACATTATTTTCGTATACAGTAGACCATGATTACAAACTCAAAAGCCCATTATAAAACTAATTGTTTCAGGATCTATCCAGTCGGATGCGAACTAGGCGAATTTTAAATAATTTTGGAAACTATAAATGAGTCGTTTATTTTGAAAGTAGAGCAAGTCTAAAGCAAAAGCAATACACATTATGTGCCATAATGATCGGTTATTTGACCGACGCCATTTTTGCAACTCACTTCCGTGAGTTCTACAGTATGAAGTAAATTTTTCGTAAAAACAAATCATTTTTTTTTTTCATTTCTAACAAAAATATTATGACGTTATTTTTGCCTCGAACTTGGCCCACTTTCAAAATAAACGGTTCAAATATACTTTAGCTCCCTATGAACGGGAGGAATTCCAAAAACATGAAGTTTCAAATGAGGGTATTCCTTAAAACGTGTAAATGCCTAGAAAACCTTGTAAACTCGTAATAATTCGAGGCTTTTACACGTTTTCAGGAATACCCTAAATAAGTACAAATTGCTTTGTGGTTACTACACACAAACAATCAAATTTTGTTTCGCCGAGTTTCCAGCTCTTTTCTTTCCACCTCTTAAGTCAACATGTGATATTTTCTAAAGACAATCTAAAATTTAAAATCAAAATAGTCAAAGATTTTGTGATGAAATTGTGCATTGACTGACTACTGATTTCGAGTGATGAAAATCATTTGCTTTGCAGAATATTTGAACGATTTCCGTGTTTCACTGCATTATAAGAACTTGTGGATTTCCCGATCATTGTGGGTTAGATAGGATCGAAATTTAGATTCGTCTCAAAAGTTAGAAGGACTCTTAAAAAGCGAAAAACGATGTTTTATCTAAAAAGCAAGGCATCTTACTAAAAAGTAAGAATTTTTTTTTTGGAACTCTTAGTCGCTTCATGAGTTTTTCTGCAAATATAGTTTTTAAGAGGTCCCTCTTTTAAGGTGGTGTCGGGATGGCATTTTTTTTTTTGCTTTATACAAATCGAACCAGTTCACGTAATAATTTTATTTTAAATCGAAGCATATTAAGCGACTTGTCTACCTTGCAAATGTTTCTTTTTCTACAATTTGTAAAATTTGGTTTATTTTTTTTTTTTTTAAATTTTTGTAAATTCTTAAAATCTTAAAACTGAAGTTTTGTATTGTTGCATATGGTTTTTGTGATGTTTTTTTATTAAAACCATGTGCCACAGCATCCAATGCATTTAGACATGATAGCAGGTGTTCTGTTTTCAGTTAAGATGATGTTTTTTTTTATTGATTACTTTTATGGTCGACATGATTTTGGCTTTTTGTAAATGCGCAAGAATATAAAATTTCCTTGTTTGGTTGTTGATTCTAATACCTACTTTGGCATAAATATTTTTAGTAGAAATTTTTTTCTTCTAAATTTAGTTCTATGTTTTATTATAAAATGCACTTAATTTTATTAGTTGTTTTTACGTTTTTTGTTGGGTTTTACACCTTTTATAGAATTCTATTCTTAACTTTGCGTGCGGCTAGGTAATTTGATACTTTTTTCATTTGGATTTTGAATAATTGACTTTAACCCTTTGTGATGTGTGGGTGCTAATACATACGTTTATTATTGCTACGAAAAATCATCGTCATTTATTATAAGTTTCCTTTCAAACTATGTATACGTTGGTAGTTATTATGTCATCTTTCTGCTTCAAAAACATCCATCGTTTTCTATACTGCTTGATAAATCAATCAAATGTTTAGTATTAGTTACCATTGGTGGTTTAACTATCCTCAGGATTGAAGTATTAAAGTGATTTTTATGTTGTATTGTGTGATTAAGGGGGGCTTCTCATGTAAAAATCTATTTTTTATTTTTTTTCATAGGTTGATAGAATATCGTCTTGGGAGTATATTCCCAAAGTTTCATGACTCAACTCTAAATATTATGGAAAATATGATTGATTGAACCAGCGAGCTCATGTAAAATTTTCAAACAATCGATTTTTTTTTAAAACTTTAAATCGTTTTTTCTCAAAACTATGGTTTTAAAATCGCGGTACACGATTGCGAAAAAACTACTTAACCGATTTTTGATTTCTAAAAAGTGTTTTGCAGATTATAAATTGAACGAGTGCATGAATGTCTGAAATTGTGGAAAAAAGTTATTTTATACACTTTTTAGCCCCATTTAGTGAAAAAAAATACGAAAAATAGCACTTTTTTTCAAGACGTGATTTTAATATTGTAGAATCGAATTTTTTGGAGTTGCAGACATTCATGCACTCAGGGGAACCCTGCTGAGTAATAAAAAAGTTTTGTTTTACGTTTCAGATAAATACTTTGGGCTCCACAATGTACCGCGATAAATCCTACTTGTTAAATGTCGCCACACGCTCAATGTTGCGTGTTCCGCCATTTTGTCATTTTAGTTTTTGAAAAAATGCTTTTTTTATAGTTCAAACATGTTCTTTAATATATGCAAAAACTTATTTTTGTGTGTTTTTATTTTCCGAGTGAAAATCAATCCCGAAAAACAACTACTTTTTGACGTGTTACATGAGAAGCCCCCCTTAATACATTTTGATGAGTTCTAATCTTGATTAACATCGTTTCAACAATACTCAATAATTAATCATTTTGATTTTGTTTCCATTAATAAAACCAAAGCATTAAATTAAACTGTCCAGATGTTAAATTTTATCGAACATTACAGTAGCTTTCGGTGATTGTTGCCACTTAACAACTTCTAATTTGCAAGTGACGAGTAACGCAATATCTCACTAAACAGTGAAATTCACCCGCAGGCAATATAATGTCTGTCAGTTTGTCTGTCTGTCTGTCTGTCCAGCTGTTCGTTATGTCTGTCTTAACATTTGAATTTCATTTATGTTAGGCTCGATAAAAAATATGATGAATTGTATAAAAGCAAAAACACGAACTACTAATGGAAAATTACAACAGGCCACAATAAAAAAACGACAGTTAACAACATCAGAAAGTGAAATTTTAATCGCAAACATACTACAAAAATTATTATTGAAATTAAAAAAAATCGGCAAAGTGTTAAGCGATTTTGTTAACGTCGTTAGTGTGACTTTGAAAAAAAAAAAAAAAACATTTTTGTTTAACCCTGAAAGCACTTGTTATAAATAACTGAAAGCCCATTCAATTTATTCCGGTGGGGAACATTTGTCCGTCAATCAGACCGGAACTGAAAACTGAGATAAAAGTTTTAAAAACATTGCTTTTCTTCTTTCTTGATATTTTTAATCAACTTAATCAACCTCAGTTATAACTTTTGATTCAAAACTTTCGAAACCGAAGACGGAGATCAAAATCAATCGGAAGTTCCGACCTTTTCCATAACATCCCTTATCCACACCAATTTATTTCCTATCACTAACTTTTGTGATCACAAATGTATCCACAATCAGAAAAAAGCGTACAATTAAAATTTTAATAGGATGCTTACTAATTTAATAGTTCGTATATAAAATTAAACTTACATAATATTAAAATTAAGGGTGTCAGCGTAGAGCAAAAGTGAGCCAATTTTGGCTCGTATACAACAACCACAATATTTCAATAATATGCAAATTCCTCGGAACTACAACAATCACAAAAAATAGTTTTTTATTTTTATTGAAATATTTTGTTTTTTGTAGACGAGCCAAAAAAAAACAACAAAAGTTTTTTTTTTTTTGTGATTGTTGTAGTTCCGAGAAATTTTCAAAATATAGAAATATTGTGGTCGTTGTACACGAGCCAAAGTTCTGCGATTGGCTCAGTGATTTTGAAACGCTGACACCCTTGTTAAAACAATGGTTTTCATATCGTCGGGTTAAAACTGACATTTTGAGTTAAGTACACAAAAACATGAAGAAAAAACGGAAAAAACTTTGCCTCAGTCTAGTCGGTTTTTTGATATGTAGTCCTCATCCAATTTTACATAAAGATTAAAAAGTACAAAACTGCAAAATCCCATACAAAAAACGAAATTTAAAAAACTTAAAACGCTTTTTTCTCAAAACATGAAATATGTAGATGTCTAGTTGTAGTTTTAACCCGACGATATAATAATTGAGTATTTTGTGCACTATTAAATTAATAATATTGATACTTTTATTATTAACATAACGTGCAGAGTTAACTTTATCAGAAGTAAATACGTTTGATTTCATTATGACACTCTTTCTTGTTTCAATAAGGAGTGAGATCGACAAAATCTTAACACACGTTTTACCTAATAATTTTTTTGGGTGTAAAGTTTAAAAATTTCTTTGATCTAGTTATCTTTGAAAAATATGCCAGTTATTATTTTTAATGGCAAACATGTTGATTTGTTGTGAGTTTGATCAAAATGAGTGAAGAAAAAGAAGTACGTCTTAAAATTATTAAAAATTTTCAAAAAAATTCAAATTGGTCTTACATAAAATTGGCCAAAGAATTGAAGCTCTGACGTCAAACTGTTTCTAATGTTATTAAACAGTTTCAGGAGCATTTGACCATTGATAGGAAACCTGCTTCGGGAAGAAAACAAGGACCACATGATATTGGGAAAGCCAAGAAAATTGAAAGCATATTGAAAAGATCTCCAAGCACATCTGCTAGAAAAGCTGCCCGGTTAGCCTAGTGCTCTGACGATTTGATGCGAAAAGTTAAAGCTAATGCAGGTTTGAAAACATACAAAGTCCAATAAGTTCCAGACAGGAATGCTGCAAAAATTTAGACGCCAAAAGTAGGGCTCGGAAATTAAAATTTAATTTCATACAAAAATATTCATGTTGTAAAATGCAAGACGAAACGTATGTACTGGCAGATTTTACGCAGCTTCACAATGTGTCCACATATTTTTGGCCTGATTTGGCATCATGTCACTAAGGCAAGAAAGCTGTGGAGTGGTACTAAAGTAATAACATAGCTTTTGTACCAAGAGAGGCCAATCCTCCAAATTGTCCGGAGCTAAGACCAGTGGAGAGGTATTGGGCTCTTGTGAAAAGAAACTTAAAGAGCACAAAAAAGGTGTCTCAAAATATCGAAGATTTTAAAAGGAAATGGGCAAACTGTTCCAAAAAGGTGTCTGAATCAACTATCAAATCTCTAATGGAAGGCTTACCGAAAAAGGTCCACGAGTTCATAAATAGTGGTTAGAACTATAAAAGTTATATTTTTCTGTAATTTGTAAAATATTATCAATAAAAAAAAAAAAAAAAAAAATCAAAACTCTAAGATCAACCGTTTAAAAATTATTGACATATGTTAAGATTTTTTCGATCTCACTCCTTAGTACCAAGTACTTACTTAGTTGGTCTGTTTATGACGTCTCTGTGCCATTAAAAAAAAGTATCAGAATGATACGCCCTATTGAGAGTAAATTTAAATAGTAAATTTATCAGTGATTCAATAGCAAAGAATATATTTAGTCTTAATATTCTATTAAAAATCAAAAAGTTTATCTAATAGTGTATTGTAAACATTCAAGTGTTTCTATATTCAACACAGTCTTGAATTTCAAACTTTGTTTTATTTTGCTTTGAGGTGAATTTGTTTATTACATTGTTAACTCTGTTTCTTATGCTAGTTTTGAGTTTTAACTTTTTATATACTATTAGTGTATTGCTGATGATGGTCCGTTTTAGGTCCGAAATGCATTCTAAGTTTTTAATTAAATAAAAAATTACAAAAACTAAAATTTTTTTAATTTTTTTTATCACGCGTTGTAGTCAATAAGGTGCAAATTTTCGTTTTATTGATTAATAGTTATTATACAATTTTTTTTTTTTTTTTTTTTGACGAAACGCTGATGTCGATGTATTATTTCATATCAGAATGGATAGTATGATTTGAAGCCATATTTTCTCTTTCTAAGGGTGTTTTTACTTTGTCCTTTCATTTATAACTCAGAAAAGAAGGCGTGTCATGTATGGAATACATATTCCTGATTATTGTCACCACCTGAATCGATATAATATTTTTAATATTTTTTGGAAGATAAATTATTCAATGAAATTTTGCACACAGCATCCGTTGGAAAAGTTAGCTCGTGGGATTAAAAATGAGCGAAATTGGTCGACAGAAACGAATTCAAATTCTGCCAAATCTAAACAGCACTTCCTAGTACGTCCTATGCAAGCATACTCGTATACTAAAAATGGTGTATTGATTTGGTCACTACACACTAAAAATGATTGATTTTAAACTTTTTTTGCATTAAATTCCCATTTTTCCAAAAGAGTTTGAAATCTATTCCAAAAAAGTATGAAATTTATTCCAAAAAAGTATGAAATTTATTCTAAAAAAGTATGAAATTCATTCCAAAGAAGTATGAAACTTCCTCCAAGAAAGTATGAAATTTATTCCAAAAAAGTATAAAATTTATTCCAAAATAGTTTAAAATTAATACATTTTTTTGGCATTGTTTTATATAAATACTTTTTGGTTTTAAAATTAAACTATAATTTTTAATGTGGAGTGATGAACAAATTTGGTATTGGTCTTGGGTATTGGTCTTGGTAATTTTTCGTGATCAAGACGCTGATATCATTTCAAGGCCAAGACGGCTGTGGTCATGATAATGATCAAGACCAGGAATGCTTTTCAGCATCAGAAATTTTGATTGGTCACGTACCTTTCAAGCATAAAATCATCTCTCAATTCGGAATTTGGTATTTTAAAAACCTTTGGGAAAATAAGCTTTGGAAATTTTGACTCAACAATCTTTGGAAATTTTTTTCAAAACCAAGGCTTAATGCCCAAGATCAAGACTGCTATGATCTTGGTCTTGACCTTGGTTTGCTTATCACTAATAGAGTTATTCAGGAATGTTAATGTATACGGTGTATGATATTTAATTTCTTCCAGATTTGTAGAGTTTTTTGGAAAATTAATGCAATGATGATTTCTATAAAACAACATTGTTGAAAAATGTGAATTTTTATGAACGTTTTAACTCGCAAGGGTTAAAGCTCTTGTGTCTATGTTTTAAGTAGATAACTTTATTTTTGGTTTTTTTTTTTTGTAAATTTTTCACACTTTACTTTAGTTATTCATATTTCATTATTTATGCAAATTATGCTAATTTAATAAAGGCGGCAGTTGCGCTCTCACTTAAGAGAGTTGAAGAAAAAAAAAGAGGCTCTTCATTTTCAAAAGAAAACAATCAGCTGTCAGTCATATTCAATCATTTTCAATAGGTAGACTCTATTAAATTTTTGTGTCACTGATGATATGCTTATGATAATGATGGATCTTCACTTTTTTTTTCTTCTTTAGCTAATTGCTAACATTGTATATGTAAAACACAATGGTTTAACACTTCAATACTGAACCAAGTTTGTTTTCAGTTTCATCAATAGTTAATGGTGTCAAACTTTTATTTATAAAAAGTTTTTTTTTTTTCCTAACGGTTTTTTTTTTTTTTTTTCAAGCCGTTAATGATATAAACAAAGAATAAACTTTGTTCCTTCATTTAATATGACCTTAGAATAGAAGAAAATATTCTGATTTTAATCTTTTTTCAAATTTCATGCTTCAAGCTTGCATTCATTCATTAAACTTTGTTGAAATTAATTTTATGTTTTTGTGCTTTATAACAATTAAGAAATTAAATCGATAACTTTCTGATTTAAAAAAGAATTAATTTGCATTATCATAGTAAAAATTTCACCAATTTTATTTTTATTTTTTTTACTTTATGCTTTGCTTATATTTTTATTCTTTTCTTTTAAACTATTCGCGGATTTTTCATAAAACAGCTTATCATTAAATTATTATGAAAATATGGTGAAACTTGTGCGAACAATAAATTTAAAAAAATAATTAAATTGAATTTCAACTAACATTGTTAGCTATATAAACATTCGAACTGAACACAATTTAGCTTACAGCCACTGCCCTTCGTAGAGAGCAAATCTTTGGCAATGCCGAACAGGAGCTGTTATAATTGGTTCTTGCAAATCTCGATATCAATTAAGTCTCGGGTTCCGACGTTATATCAGCTCATGTGCTTAAGCACTGGCTCGCCCATTAAATTTAACACAAATTTTCACCATCACTACTAAATCTATTCTTCTTCCCTATAACCTTTTCCAGTTTAATGCTTTGAAGAGGTTACACCCAGCTATATGTGTTTAAAAAAATATCTGTGCTTAGAAGGACCCTCCTTTTTTGTAAAGCGACTGTGTCTGAGCTTTGTTTGAAATTTAAACCTTCATAATCAAGTGTTTAGTTAACAATTTTCAAAGTATAAAATGCTAATAAATAAATAAATAGAACCTTCACGAAACATCCTTTGGTAAGTGAAACTCTACAAATGATTTTGTTAGCACTTTTTTAAAATTAATTTGAATGCTTCTGAAACAATAAAATGCTTACAATACAAATTCAAACCAATACATAATACACTATCCTTCTTCCCTATAAACCTTTCCTTTAGCCAGTGCAATGCTTTGCGGAGGTTATACACTACGCGTTGGTCCATATGTTTAAAAATAATCTGGGCTTAGAAGGAACCTCTCCTTTTTTTGTATATGTAGTGTCTGAGCTTTGTTTGAAATTTAAACCTTCATAATCGAGTGTTTAGTTTGCAATTTTTAAAGTATAAAATGCTAGTAAATGACTAGAACCTTTTGTTTTCGGAACACCCTGTGTTAAGTGAAACCCTACAAATGATTTTGTAAGCACTTTTCTAAAACAATTTGAATACTTAACTACTGAAACAATTAAACGCTTACAACAAAAATCCACACCAAATACACAATACACTTATAAACTTCATACAGCGAGGTACTTCGCTTTTAATGCTAATTGAATTCAATTTAACTTACAAATTACCTAAGGTGCTCTTGCAAAGCATTTTGAAACAAAATTCCAAACAATATTGCAAGCAATAAATTAAATTTGTTCAATTTATTAACACAAATTTATGCTGAAATTTCGGTCATTTATTGCTCAGTCTAGCGGCGCGCAAATTCATTTATTAAATTCATAATTTATGCGCAATAAATTTAAAGAAAAAACCAAAAACATGTAACAACATGCAACAAGGAAAATGCTTTACTGTGCCACATTTTTTTAAGGTAACATGGCTTCATTTGATTGAATTTAAAATTTTTCAGTTATTTTCGTACAACACGATAAACGATTTCTCATGTTCAAAATGAAAATCACCAAACAAAATGAGAAATACAAATCAATTCGTGAAAATTTATTATAACTTTTTGAGATAACGATGACGAAAATAAGAAAAATTACAAAAAAATCACAACAAGATTTTAACCTTTTTTTTACTTTTTTGTGTACTCGCGAACAAACAAAAGTGTCCAACGGCAGCAAAAGAGAAGAAAAATCTGCATTAAATTGTACAAAAAAAAAAAAAAAAAGATTTCCCAAACGATTGATGTTTGATTTAATGGCAATTCAGGCAGAAAAAACAAACTACTTGCATTGCTGCTGCCGTCTACCAAGTTGTGAGTTGAGAGTTTGGCGAAAATAAAAGCGTCTAAAATTTCACTTAACTGATGAAATGACTAACTTAACTAACTCTGACAAAGTTAACTCTTGAGTGGTAGTAGGTAAAGACGTGAAATTCAAGTCGCGGCCGCCAATGTGCCAAAATCGACAGCAAAAATAAAAAAAAAAAACCACGCGAAATAAAATCAAGCAAGCAACACATAGCATCCATCCATCCAACATCGTCTACTCTGCACGCTTGCGCATTGGCAAAGAAAAATCGTAAGTAAAAAATATCCCGCGGACAAACGTTGACCCATTGAGTGGAAAATTTATTTCATGAGAAATTTTTAGTTTTCGATTTTTATTTTTGCTCCTTTTTTTTTTGCTTCTCAACGTTTCATTTTGAAGTTTAAATGCGAAGGTGGCTAAATTTTTTGTGATAAAATTGAACGATTGCACAGAAAATTCAAGAGTAAAAATATAAAAAAAAAAAAATTAAAAAAAATGCAGCCAAAACTAAGTAAGTTATAAATTTGCACCTTATTGTTACTTTGAGCATCATGAAAAAATGCAGTGAAATTGCAATTGCCAATGAAATTTGGAGGCGTTGCAACATTTTAAAAGTTGCGCTACAATTTATTTAGCACAATAGTATGCCCCTTTAGGGTTTTTGCTGTTGCTGAGAAAGAAAAATTATTCAAATAGTGAAAGAGTTTTACTTGTGATGACAACGACGACGGCTGACATGCGCAGCACAAAAGTTTTATCTTAATAAATAACCATTGATGGCTAAATTGCCAAGTTAAGTACTTTTAAGTAAGAAAAGTTGCCTTTTGTAAGCCTTTGCAATATAATGAATTATTTGAAGTTTAAGCTTATACAGACGCTGACTACTTTAACCGGTGATAAGAGGTGATTGGCCTTCTTCTTTTTCCTATAATATCTTTGTTTTACTTATTTGTCCATAAGTGACTTCAATAAACACACTGCTTATAAGCTTCTGCTTCCAAAATTTTTTTTGACATTTGTGAAGTTTTCAGTTTCAGCTCCAAAGCATTCGTAGTGTTTCACTTAAAATTTTTGTGATTTTTTTCTATTTCCATAATCATTTTAATATTTGCGAAACTTTCAGTTCCATAAGTGACTTCCAAAATCATTGTAACATTTGTGAAGTTTCCAGCTTCAACTCGAAAACATTTGTAGTGTTTCACCTCTAATTTTTGTGATTTTCCCTATTTCCAAAGTCATTTTAATATTAGTGAAGTTTTCAGAGTCAGCTGGAAAGCTTTTGTAGTGTTTTAATGCAAGATTTTGTGATTTTTTTCAAAACCTTTACTCTTCTTTTGAGTTAGTCATCATATATTTAAACATTATAGCGGTGTTTTAATTAATACAAATACTTTACAATTGCAATATGCAAATCTTAAAAATATTTTAATCCTCAATCTTTATAGCACTATAAAATATTAAATTAAATGCAAAACACATGCAAAACAATGTAAAAAAAAATCAAAAACATGATCTCGCACTTTTAAAGCAAAAAAAAAAAAAACATTTATTAAATTACTGCGATATATTAAAATACAAAATTTAATCCATGCGTTCTTCTACAACACACTCATATTTAATTTACCTATGCATTTAATGCACTGCTATAACCAAATTCAGTGCATTAAAAACGTAACTCCGTGTAATTTTATTTAAATCATAAATTCGCCAAGTACGGTGCGCCTATCGAATGCGGAAAAGGCAATGAAATCGGTGAGCATGTTTTGAGAAGCGACGACGATGACAACGACGACGACGGTGGCGGCATTTATGATGTATCAATATCACCCGCACACCACGTTAGATATTGCACCGCGACTGAGTTCACAGCTGACTTTAATGACATTTTTCAGTTTGCGTTGTAATAAAAATTAATATTTATTGCTTTTTTATTTGTTACAAACAAATTAAAATAGGAACGTGCACTGCTGCTGCTGCATTTTATTGAAAATTATTATTTTTTATTAGATCTTACTATAAATTTTATTGCAATTGTAATTGCGCATGCGCAGCACTTTTTTTATAAAATTAATTACTTTGGTTAGTAATTATACCATATTGATGTTTGGTTACATTTCATTTGTAAATATTGTTTTGTTACACAACTTGCGTACGTGTGTGTGTTCAGTTATTATCCAATCAATTCAAATTTTACAAGAAAAAAAAATTTATTTAATCAAAAATTTTACCTACCTTACGAAATGTTGTCTCAAAATTAACAACTTTCGTTTTACTTAGGCAAAAATTTTTCTTAACCCTTTCGACCCGGAAAAAAACTGTGGCGTGCACAATATTTGTGATAGATTAATCTTAGAAACTAAATTAAAGTAAAATGTTTGACCGTCTCTAAATTCAAATTTTCACCGCCAGAGGCGCTTCCTTCCGGTTTATACTCCGAACAGATGTTTTTGATTTGAATTTTCGGGATACAATGTCCTTGTAGCGTTTATAAGAAAAACCAGTGGTTACTAAAAATTGCATTAATTTTATTAATTCGTTCAATTTAAGTGACGTTAATAACCGAGTTATATTATTCAAAAGTATTTATTCAAAAATTTTTGGGATATATTGTCCCAACCGGTTCGAAAGGGTTAAAACAACAAATTTTTTCTTTATATCAAAGGGTTTTATCTCTAAAGAGTAATAGGGACCTTAAGTTTATTCTGGACGAAGTTAGATTATTGCTTTTCCTGTAAACCAGATAAAATTTGGAATCGAATGACACTAAGATCATGAAAAAATCCCAAAAATTGGCGAAGCTATGGTGTGAAAATCTAAAAACTACTTATATTTTTTTTGTTTTGACTCTAGTAACTTAAGATCCCTTTTCTCATATATTTTTTTGTAATTTAGTGGATAAGTTGAATTTTATCACATTTGCCTGCTTCGTTTTCCGTTGTTTCTATGATCTGGGACATGACACAAAGTTAGATTGACTAAGAGAAGCAGTTATTCAAAATATAATCCTTTTTTTATACTTGCCATGTTGAAAACATTTGCGTTACCAAAACTCAAAATTATTGTTTTGTTAAGAGAATAAATATTACTCAATAAAAATATCAACCGCCAGATACGGACTTCCAAACCCACGTTGGGCGCCGTATTTCTATCTGGAGCCAAGTTAAAACGAAGCGCGCAAAAAATTCCCACAAAGCAGTTGTCATCAACTGCGGACCTTTAGACCCCAACAAACCGACTGTAAAAACCAAGAACAGAAAACCATTGTAGAACAGAAGTATTTTCAGTATGTATAATATATTTCTGCTTTTATACTTATCGCGTCCACAACATTATTAACGGTATTCACGAAGTAAGGCATCCAGTGTGGCAAAATGGTAGAAGAGCAAATCTGCTCTAAACAACAACAAAATACATTAAAGAAATTTAGCTACAAGTTAGCTCTTTTGCTACACAAATCCCTTGAGTAAATTTGAATAGCTTTTCTACTACAGCAAAATGTGTCAAAATTATGTTGACATTTGTTTTTAAATAAAATAAATTTTTTTTTTTCCAAATTATAATAAAATGAACCTGCAAAAGGAAAAGCATTCTTCTTTTCATTCTTCCGTGGTAGGTATTTTCATAAGTTTTGATTTATTAATTTTGACACTAAATTTATTTTATTTTTAAAGTAAACGAATTTCAGCTGATTTCGTAGCTCTTTAGCAATGATGCTACAAAGCCGTTCGCTAACTTAGCTCACACTGTGCTTTTTACCTAATCTACCCTGCCAGCTGCCCTGCTTCGTGAATACCACTATTGTTTCGTTAAGAGAGTGAATATTACTCAATAAAAATATCAACTGCCAGATACGGACTTCCAAACCTACGTTGGGCGCCATATTTCTGTCTGGAGCCAAGTTAAAAAGAAGCTCGCACAAAATTGAACGTTCTACAAAATCCCACTAAGCACGGATTTTTAGACCATGACCACCATCGACTACACTGAGAAAAGAGTATGTTTCCCGCACAGAAATATTTTTGATTAAACATTCTTAAAAATATTTGTTAATAATTAACAAATTTCGGTAAATATCAATATGCCCTTAATTGTACCTTGAAATTTAGTTAATTGGGCCAAAAAAGATATTTGTTTGATGGAATGTGAATGTGCTGGTAAAATATTTGCTATAACTTAAAAAACTAGCATGGGTGTAACCTTTGGCTGGTCAAACATTAAATACCCTGCACTGCAGTATTTTGAAAATTTTCCTGGTATGGGAGGTGCCACGCCCTCTTTTCCGAGTTCACCCAATTTTTGCTCAGAGCTTTCATTTATAGTTCTTAGGGTCTTAGTGAAATTTGGTAAGCTTATTTCAAAAAACGTTTTTATTATAGCGTTTTGAAACTTTTGCTTATATGGGAGATGCCACGCCCTCTTGTCAGAGTTCGTCTAGTTTTGGCTCAGAGCGTGCATTCATAGTCCTTAGTATTTGAGTGGAATTTAGTTGTATGTATGTATTCTCCTTTAACTCCTAGGAGGAGCATAGGGCCAATATTAAAACTCTCCATTTGTCTGCGAAATTTAGTTGGATTGTCTTAAAAAACTTAAACTTAAAAAAAGTTCCATTTTGAATATATTTTTGTATGGGCGGTAGGCGCGAACTTTGGCGATGGAGGCAGTGTACCAAATTTCATTGAATTATCTTGCTCAGTTTTCCCAAATAATGTATTTCCAGATAGAGATAGAGTAAGCTGAATGTATAGCTTGACTGATATAGTTTGAATGTATAGTTTGACTGATAACCTATGGGAAGGTAGTATATACGAATCCTAGACAAGAAAGTTTTTTTTAATTAGTATTAAATATTTTTTACATTCGAATCCAAGACAAGGTTTTTTTTAAGTTATAGCAAATATGTGACCCGCCCATTCACATTCCATCAAATAAATATCATTTTTGGCTCAATTAACTAAATTTCAAGGTCTAATTAAAGGCATATTAATATTTACCGAAATTTGTTAATTATTAACAAATATTTTTAAGATTGTTTAATCAAATATATTTCTTTGCGGGAAACATACTCTTTTCTCAGTGTAGTCGATTATGGATGGTTATGGTCTAAAAATCCGTGCTTAGTGGGGTTTTGTTGCTTAGAGTAGAACGTTCAATTTTGTGCGTGCTTCGTTCTAACTTGGCTTCAGATAGAAATACGGCGACCAACGTTGGTTTGGAAGTCCGTATCTGGCGGATGATATTTTTATTGAGCAATATTTATTCTCTTATTGCAACGAACCAAGGTTACAAATGTAGCTGATAAATATATGGTAGCATCTAACAAAGAACAAAATGTCCTGGAGAAATGAGTTCGAATCCCACACACAAGATTTTTTTTTTTTTTTTTGCAAATTGGCGAGTACATTCAAATTTCAGAGAAGAGTTTTTTTTTTAATATTATATTTTTTAATGTCTTCGTGATCGTAGCAAATATTGTCATGCTAGTTCCTAATTAATAAGAAGATTAATAATAAAGGTCTAAATAAAAAATAATAAAGGACTTTATACTCAAACATGTATTTGGTAATTATTAACAAATATACGATTGAACCAATAAAATTGCTCAAATATGCCGCTCATTAAATAATGGGGGTTATCGTGAATCAAGATTCTCGGAGAATTTTCTTAAACTGCAATAGAGAATGCACTACAGTCTAAGAAAATTCCCCGGGAATCTTGATTCACGATAGCCCCCATTATCAAGTATTCGATTCGCATGTATCAAATATATTATTTGTTAATTATTACCAAATTTTGATGTATCTATATAATCATACTGTTTTCTCGAAGTATAAAAACGAAGAATTCGTATCCATTTTAGAGTTGTGTGATTTGAATTTTTTACGATTAAAATAAAAAACTGATAATCGTAAAAAAAATAAAGATAAAAAATTGAATAAAAGTTTGTTTGGGTTAAGTAAGGAGCGTCTTTGGTGCATAAAAGTACAAATTATTTCTATGGTAAAAATGATGAAAAATGCCATTTTTATAAAAAATTTACATGCATTTTTAAGCACACGGCCCTTTTTTGAAATTCAGCGAATGTGACAAGCCTTTTGCAATGTGTTTACAAGAAAAAAAAAAAATGGGGAAAAAATTGGCTATATCATGCATGCAAAAAACATTCTCTTGAGACACCGCTGCCGCCAACACCACCTACCACCACTCACTGCCACACTTTTCACTTTGTGTTGTTCTTTTTGAAAGCGCCGCCGCCGCCGCTTGTTTACCATAATTGTGAGTTTTGTTGTAACATTTTGTTTTTGTTGCCATCTCTTTAGCGCAGTTGTTGCTTTTAATTACGTTTACCTATTTATTTATTGTTTTAACAATATTTTTTATGCAATAATTGCAACAAGTCGTGTCATTAATTATATTTTTTAATATTTCATTTCATATTATTTATTTATTTTTAATTTTTTCATATTTGCAAACGCAGCCGACGGAGTTGTAAATGTTGCGCATTTGTAATTTGCGGGTATTTGTTTTGATATTTCTTCACGCCATAGATAGATAGATAGATACATGAATGCATGGATACATTTGTGTTTTGTTTCAAATTCGCATAATCATTTTTGCTGTTGTCTTTGCCATAACTGTCCATACCGCAACAGCAACAGCCAGCAGCAGCAGCAACATTTCGTTGTAAATGGCAAAAACTTGCGGGTGGCCGTCGCGTAAATTTTTAATTTATGGTTGACATATATTGACCGATCGACCGCGACAAATCGATTACAAAACAATTACAGCACAAACGTTTTGTTTGAAATCTATACATTTGACCGACATTTGACCAAATAAGTGCATGGTTATGATAGGAGTGAATAGGTTTTCTGATACATAAATGCATACAAAATAATGCCATAAATTTATAATTTTGAAAGGCACCATATTTTTCTGATTGCTTATGGTGTTAGCGGTGTAAATTCAATTGTGCTTACAAAATTTTAAAGAACGTTTATGATATTTTTTTATAATAGGAACAATTTACGTTGTTTTAGATATTATTGCCCTATAAAGAAATAAACACAAAAAAATACTGAATTTCAATACTGTCTGAGAAACTCTATGCCTTTTTGTACTGATTGCACTGCGATTGTCTAAAATTCAGTCATATAAAAATACGACACTTTTTCGGAAAATATATCTCTAAAATGCTAAAAAAATCTGTAGTTTATATTAGTACTAGAATTGTCCAGTGGTCAAAATTCGACCACAAATGTATCAAATAATTTTGGTACTTTTTGGACACTTAGTCCTTTTTTTCTCTATTTGGTTCGAAATAGAAAAGATCATTTATCATTCCTGGTACAATTCAAGCAAAATATAAACAAAACAAAAAACATGAAGTCAGTGCTATTCTTTTTGCCTTTCTCTTTGTGCTTTATCCTTAATTCAGCTCTGTGTGACCGTGTATTTTGTTGTTGTAAAATTAAAAAATTTTTATTTTATTTAACATTGCTTGAGATCAAAATATTAACATAATTTGAACTTTGTGCACATCTACACACAAATACCTTTTTAATAGTGTATAATTTAAAGTCGTACTCCATTTCTAACATAAGAGAAAAGGTAGGACAAATTTTTGTCTTGCGTATCAATATATAGATGAAGTTGCAATAGTTGGAGCCATTGCAGAATTATTTCCTACTAGCATGTCCCGTTGTGCTTTGCTTTACCTTGCCTTTAGTGGGGGCGTGGCATTGCCCAATTTCTGAAGGATGAACTTTTGTGCGTTATATAGTTTCGGAGACGTGACGAAATTAATTTTTTTGGGGGCGCGGCACTACCCACGGTTTCAGTATACATATTTTGTCCCGCTGTTTTTTTACAAATATACAAAATCTTATCTATCTACGTCATATATGTAGTTTCAGAGATATGATAAATTTATTGTTTTGGAGTCGTGGCACTATCCACTTTTCCTTTGAAATAGTTTTAAAGACTTTTCCATTGAAAATTGTTTGTTCCGGTACTCATTGCACTTATTTAAAATTTCATACATTTCTTATGAATAGTTTCAGAGATATGATGAACTTATTTTTAGCAGGGCGTGGCACTGTCCACTTTTCTTGCCTTTCCGATACTACTTAACACACTAAAACATTTCAATTGGTTGTTCAGTTTCCGAGTACATAAGGAACAAATATACAAACAAAATCTTATTTGTATGGTAGATGTATCTATGAACAACATGTCGTATGAGTCACATTTTACTAATATGAAAAAATAAACACTTTTCTGAACCTTCTTCGATCGTGAACACTCAATAAGCTAGAAATAGTGGAAAATATATCATGAAACGAGGAAATTTGATCGACCTTAATGCATATCTGTTAAATAAATGGTTAAAAACAGAATTTTTTAGTTTTATTAGGTATCTAAAATTTTAAAACCCGAACAGCTTGAAAACCACAGTGGGCAAAAAATGTGGTCAACATTCTGAAAGTAGGTAATAAAGGGTTTTAAATAATGCTGTTTACGAATCTGAAGTCAATTTTTAAAAAAACAAAAGGACGAGTCCGAAATGATTGAATAAATGAGGTTAAACTGTATGTAGCCGGTGCTTACGAAGACTATCTCTTCTTGAAATGCGGACAAGAAAATCCTTTTTTTCAAACTGCGGCGAAAAAGATCTTTTTTGTGCGAATGCGGACAAGAAAATCACTTCTTACAAAATGCGGAGAAGAAAATCTCTTTTTTAAAAATGCAGCTTAAAAAATCACTCTTTCGATTAGTAATGGAAATTTTTTCGAAAAAAGGAATAGGAAAAAGTTCTCTGAAAAAATAATTTTGCATTTTGTAAAAAGTGATTTTCTTCGCCGCATTTTATAAAAAGATTTTCTTCGTAAGCACCGGCGATATATTCCCGCCAAAGTCCATTTTTCGAATTACAAAATGGCAGCTCCATAATGACAAACTGCTTAGGACAAAAGTGATTACGAATATGAAATTAATTTATGTAACACAAAATGGCGGATAAAATTGGTCAAACAGCATCTTTTTCTACAAAAATTTGGTTTCTGGGATCATTTATTAGGAATATGAAATACTTTACAAAAGTTCCTATAACTTTCGTTGGGGCACCTCGGCGCACCTTTACAGTTTTGTAGAAAAATGTACCCTGAATACAATGCATGTGGAAATTGGACAGATTTTAGCGGGATCGTTAACATTTGTCATATTTGAAACCAATTGAAACATTTTGTTTTCGACTTGTTCACTGAGAGGCTTTATATCTGAATAAAAATTAAAATGAATAATGTTGAAATAGGAAACGCAAAGTAAACATTTAATAACAGTGTATCACACTTTAAATAATATTTTGATTCGAAAAATAGCGAAAAAATTTTAAAAACAAACAGAGGTGTCAGAACTTAAATAAAGATAAAATGATAACTATGATAAATGTCAACATTTATGAAACCACATTATCGAAAATTTTAAATATTTCTCTAGTAAAAAATTGAAGTAAACCAAATATATTTATGAGCCGTTCAAAATGACAATGGTGCAACTCCAAAACGAGGCAAAAGTAATATGATAATATTAATTGGCTGACATTTTGTTAGGAATGAATTAAATTGATTTCTGTTTTCACGAAAAATTGTTGAGAATTGTTGAGATTAAGTTGAAAAAATGATATCTACCAAATAACCAATCATTATGGTACATAATTTATATAACATTACTTTTGCCTCGTTTTGGAGTTGCACCATTGTCATTTTGAACGGCTCATATGTTTTTGAAATGAAACTTTAAAAAGGCGCAAAAACTTTCGACTATAAAAGCTACATGCGCCACAAAAAAAAAAAAAATAAAATAAAAAATTGCAATTCAACTCCAAAAAAAAAATAAAGAAAAATAAATGAGAAAAATCAACAACGTTGCCAATTTAAGCTGCCTCTCCCGTATTACGTTGTGCAGTTTTCCCTTTAAAGGCGTTGCTGCTACTTGACGTGCTTGCCAACTTACTCCTGTAAGAGTAGCTCAAACAAAAAGCTTGAGAAAATGTATATAGCTGCAAAAAAAAAAAAAAACTTAAAAAAGAAACCCAATTCCCATGACGCTTTAAATAGGCAAATGTAAGCATGTTTGCACTTTTGACTCTTGTTAAGTTTTTTTTTTCTTTTTCGCTTTTTAACATCGTCATATTTACATTTCTAGCGCATGATTCCGACAACAACAACAAAAACAAAAAGCGCAAACAAAATGCAATTCAAATTAAAAATGAAAAATATAAACAACAACAACAAGTGAGCAAGCGCGCCGCTACACTTGCGCATTAAAAATTGCGTAATTTTGAAGTGCAGCACTTGATGGCGTTGTTTTGACATCAATTTGTTTGGTAGAGTAGAGCATCAGCAGCAGCGTAAAGCGTGAAAAACCAACAACCATTCAACGGTTGACGAGAAAAACTGACATTTGGGTAACAACAACATGTGCAACAGTTACAACAACGTGAGCTCTTTATACAAAAAGCATCTCGAAAAGTTTAAGTAAATAATATTAACGTGTTGAAGTACGTGATTCAAGTAATGAACAAATTTCATTTCATTGGGAACAGTGATTCCTAGACGTTAAATTATGTGGCACGTGTATTTTACCACATACCGCCCCCCTGCGCAACACTTCTTCGTATCGATAATTTTAGTTTAAATATTTGTTTCGTTTAAAAAGAAAAAATAAATTTAAAACTTTTACAAATTGTGAAAAGCATTTTGTCAATATTTAAGTGATAAGAAAAACAATGCATTAATTTTTGTGTAATTGCGTTGTAGCACCTAATGTAATATTTACATTACTTTTGTAAAAAATTTAACAAAGGAATGAAAGAAAGCCATATAGGATTATTAAGCCGGCTGTGATTACAACATTTGTAAATATGACGTTTGCATTAATCAGCAGTGAAAATCCCATTATATTTAAATTAATTATAAGTCAGCAATTTCATACATCGAAAACAAAAAGATCTAACAAAAATCAAATGAAATTGCTTTAGATTTAAAAAAAAACATTTAATTCAAAAACATATGGTCCTTGACTAAAAGCATCTACAGGCCAAGAACCTCTTTTTTCATCCAGGGTAAATCTGGAAGATATGGCACCCCAGTTCATATATCACCCCAATAAATATAGCACACCCAGTTAATATGACTCTCCCAGTTAAAATGGCACTCCAGTTTAAATGGCACCCAAGTTTATATGGCACCCCAGTTTACGTGGCACCCCAGTTTACGTGGCACCCCAGTTTACATGGCACCACAGTTTATCTGGCACCCCAGTTTATCTGGCACCCCAGCTTATATGGCACCCCAACTTATATGGCACCCCAGCTTATATGGCACTCCAGTTTATATGGCACCCCAGTTAAAACGGTTCCCCAGTTAAAATTACAACCTCAGCTAATATGGCACCCCAGTTAAAATGGCACTCAAAGCTAATATGGCACCCCTTTTGATTCCAATACTTGCATGTTTCTCATGGCATCCAAATATGGACAAAATTTAATTCAGATACACTAAAGAATTCGTTTGGTTTAGCTGTAGTTGCAATGACATGTGTCTCGAATTCAAATAAAAAAATTGAGAATATAAACGGCTGACTTTTTTGCATATATTGTGTTACGAGAGGCAGCAAAGCGGTGAGTATTTGATACAATTAAATGGCGCATGTTTTCGAATAAACAGAACTGAATGTGATCTCGTTTTCGGATGGATACAAACGCGAGTGAACGGAAAACAATCGTTTCGTGGCATTTTTATTCGGTGCATACGAAAAAAAGGCGAAATGGCACCCAACTGCTGAGAGCGATATGGTTCGGATGGACAAACAAAAAAAGAAAAATTTGAATGGAAATCAAAATGTTCCTACAGATCTCGGCTATTCGTTTGAAGTCAAAACCTCTACATAAATTCACCACTCGGGTGATATCTAATGATCCAAATATCATAAAGGCGAAAAATTTCACTTTTTTTGGGTAATTTTGTGCTCTAACTTGCCTAAAGAACCTTCAAAAGGACTGCTTTGCCGAGACGAACAAAACCCAACCACCAGATGCAATTAAACTCAGTTTGCTATAGAAAAAAAAAACACATAAATCGATTTGCTAAAAAACTTTCTCAAGGTGCAAAATTCAGATGGCCGTTTTTTTGAAAACTAGAGCTAACTTGAACAAACTGAGCCAAATGGTCTCTTATTTGGGCCTATATTTTCACACTGCAGCGTTAGATTCGAGTAAAATTTTGTTGCACAGTGTTATTGGGATCAAATAATATGAAACTTTAGCTTTTATTAATTTTGCACAGAAAAAGTCATTTGACCTAATGTGCAAACACAATAAAAAGCTTATGCTTATCAGAATAACATGTTAATTGCTAAAACAGAATAATTATGCTGAGGGACTTTTTTTTAGTTTCTTTTCTTTTAAAAAACCTTTCAGAGTGCAGTCTCTCCTCAACAATTTCTTATCATTTTATTTAAATTCATTGAGTTTGTCGATGTTGCTGCATCGACAAGCAACAACTTCAAGAAGCAAATGAAAAAAAAAATTGTAGCAGCTTGTTGCTACTACATGACGATGACGACGCTCCAACTTCTACTTACGACACAAAATTCAGCCATTACAGAAAATTCTTATCAGCAAAAGCGGGGGGGACGAAAAAGGGGGCGGCAAAATATGCTTGCTAACTGTCTGGCTAGATGGTTGGTTGGTGGTATCGCAACTGCAACTACTTTACTAAACAAACTTAGCAACATCAGAAGAAGAAAAAAACAACGAAAAAATGCAGCAAAAAACTAAGCGATAAAATATTCGAAAAAAAAAAAACGAAAAAAATCTTGTGCTGCATAAATGCATAATTTGCTTACTTGTTTACGTACACTGTTGCTGTTGCTGGCTGGTTGTTTTTCTTTTAAATTAATTTGCATCGCGGCTTAGTTTGGCGGCAAAACATCAAAAGATCGTCAGCAACAGCAACAAGAAATCAATGATTTACAATAGCAAACAAGCAACAGGAGGAACTGCATCAGCAGCAACAGCAGCAGTAGCATGCGCAACAAAGTTAATTGGCTTATTTGGTGTTTGTGCAGGGTGTGCAGCAATAGAATGAAGGGGGTGTGCAAAGTTTTTCTAGGAGTGGCATAAGTGGACAGACTCTTATGTATTCGTGATTAAGTCAAAAATACATTTATGGCGGTAAAATGATTTGCTAACGAATAATCTGGAAACTTAAAAGAATTTGCGAAATAGAGTTAAATGGTTGACAAGAATTTGCTGTTAAGACTGCAAAAACACCAAAGCGTTCTGATACATTCATTTCTTACGCTGAATGCCCGAAAAAACTACTAGAAAACAATCCAGAGCAAACCTTTGCCATGCATCGTTCAAAAATAACTTAACTTTTGTTAATCTTCGTTCATATTACATATCGTCACCGGAAATACAAAAACCCGTAACGTCATTTTGAATTTTTTTAAAAGCGTTGCAAAAAACGTCTGAAAACCTCAAATATTTTAGATTGTAAAGCTAATTTTGGCTAGTATTGCTTAATACCGACTTTATTTTGGACAATACTTGCCAAAACTGTCTTTAAAAACTTAAATATTTGTATTTCAAAATATTAGCATAGTAAAAATTATCAAACATGACAATGAAAAAAAAAATATTAATACAATTGTTTTGTTTTAACCAATTTAAATCAGAAATAAAAATAAATAAAAAAAGACTATTAAAATTAAAAAGAAAATACTAGATTTAAAAAAAAAAAAAACAAAATATTAAATTTTAAAAAAAAATATATTAAATTTAAAAAAAAAATTATTAAATTTAAAAAAAAAAATATTGAATTTAAAAAAAAAAATATTGATATAAAAAAGCAAAAAATGTTTTTTGCTTTTGCATTGGGGGAGATTTGAAACGGAAGAACCTGTCAAAAATCAAAAATGGTTTAAATGTAATGCGAAGTCGGACAATTGTATCAAAAATGGTCCATATGTAATGTATAATCCGTCATTAGTACCAATAGTGGTCCAATTGTGCATCGATTGTATCAGTGAAATTATAACGTTACAGACTACGTACTTTTTGGCAGTACGTCGACTCTGAAAAAGAGCAAACGATAGTGTATCGGTCTAATGACTTGCGCTGCGTGGAGAGGCCCGGGTTCAAATCCTCCACTCGATGATATTCAATTCCAATTTTTCTATTAATTTGTACACAATTTGTCTGAAAAGTCTTCGAAGTGGAAAATGAAACATGTGTCCAACATAGCCGAGGTATTACATAATAAAAATATTAATAAAAAAAATTTCATCCTCACTGAGATTCGAACCCGGAACACATTGCTCAGAAATATATAACAAACTCTTTAGCACATTCGGCTATGAAAACTTTTGACATTTTTGTGTAAAATTTGAATTTTAAATCGGAATGTAATGCATAAGCAGACAAGTGTCAAACAATGTAAATCGTTAATAGAACTTTATATGTAATTGGACCAGAATTTGGACTAGTTGGTTCCTCCCATGGAGTAGTATGCAAACTAGTTTAAGAATAGTTCGTGGTCCTGCAGGGTTCATATACCATCAAACAGATATAAGTTTTGGCCCAATCAACAATATTTCATAGTCCAATTAAAGGCATATTAATATTTACCAAAATTTGTTAATTATTAACAAATATTTTCTAGAATGTTTAATCAAATATATTTCTATGAAGAAAATATACCCTTTTCTTAATGTGGAAAAAATTTAGTTTATAACTGAATCAGCTGAATATTCTATAATCGTTACCGAAATAATAATGCATAGAAAATGGCCACTAATGTGGTTCACTTATATATTTCTATAAAACTATATTAATTCTTTACAGTCTTCTGCCTGCTCAATTAAAGAACACTAACAATTTTTAAACAAATTTTCTAATAAAATGTTTCTACTTTTCTTACAGGTAATTTACTTTACTTAATAACACAAAGGTTAACGTAAGTAGGTCACTGGTATATCTTTGCTATCATCAACCTAACTACACCATATTACATGAAGAAAACATCATTACAGATAAGAAAACAAATACATCAAACTAAAGACCAAATTATCTTGAACATACGTTTTAATGACCTTCTAACTAAATAGTACGTACGAAGTACTACATTATAATATGATCTTCAAATTAAAGTTTTCACGTAACTATGTAGTTTCACCTAATTTTTAGTGTAATTTGTTTCTTTTTCCATTTTTATCTCAATTAATAACTTTGTAGGTAAAAGAAGAGAGAGAGAGTGAAGAAAAAAGTTCTTGGCCTAAATATTTTGGTACTTTAGTTTTTTTCATTCATTTATTGTGGCTTCTCTTTCTTGGCATACAACAACTTTAATTTAACTTAACTGACAAAAAGCAACATTTTATAACAAAACCAAACAACTTTATTGTTCGGTGGCTGATACCTAGTTATTTTTTTGTGGTACCTTCAATTATTGTTCAATAATTGACAGCTTGTTCATTATGTTCGCGTTCAGTCATTCATTTATTAATAATTTTTTCTTTTCAAGCATTTACTTTTTTTGTCTCATTATTTAAGATGTTAAAAAAGAAAGCAGCCCCAGTAGCTTTTTAGATTGTTCTTTTGCAATTTTATGACCATGTTAAGCAACCACAAGTATTTAGAAAGCCAGACAAAAAATATTTTCAATTATGACTTGATGCGGTATATTCCTATAATAGTAACTTAAAACTTAAAAAAATAGTTAAGTTCTTTCTATATGGCAAAAACAAAGCAACTAGTTAATCGGTTATTATTTTTTTAAAGGCTATGAATTTTAATTTTGTTTGCCTCATGTCTTCTTTAGCTCCCCATTATCTCTGAACAGGCTATTATTTTCCTATTTTCGTATTAAGTTGTCATTGAAGCTATTCCCCACTCCGCAGAAAGATTCTGGGCGTATGAAAGTATTAAATGCATCGCTCTTGGCAAGGCAAAAATACCTTTTAGGCAAAGATTTCGATGTAAATCACGTGATTTATCATACAAAAATAAATCTATTTCTGACGAGATTTATTTTAAAACTTCTTATAAATCGCAACAGGGCTCTTCGGGGGACGACATCAAAACTTATTTTAGTTACAGAACCAGCGTGCTTATCAATAGATTTTTTTTTTTTTTTTTTATACAAAATCATTTAGATGTACCGATTCATGGGGTATAACTCATAGAGATATTTAAAATATTCAGTTCTCACTTTAATGCAAAATTTTACATGTACACACGTGTATACAAATTTACTACACAACTGACAGCAAAGTGTGAGGCAACCGACACATCGTCGACACTGCGCATTGCTTCAGATACATTTTCGCGACAGCCATTAGAATCAGATCAACAAATTGCACAATAACTTATAAATTCAATATCTAAATATCTAATGCAAAATGCAAAATTATTATGTTGTTGTTGCTGTCGTTAACTTTACTTTGTTAATCTTTTCTAGTTGTTTATTAAAGCTTTTAGTCAGTGAGTTAGTTACCCTCTTAATAAAAATTTGCATAATTTTTTTATTTACTTAAGCAATTTAAAAAATAAATAAAAATCTCATGCTATTAGTTATTTATTATTATTATTGTGATTAATTGGTAATTGCATTCGGTTCATATATAATTTAGACAAAGCATGGAAACTAAATCAGCACCCTTTCACTAAATTACTTGCACCTAATGAATGATTGATATGTTAATCAAGCGATTAAAAAGCATTTTACATTTAAGTAGAAAAGTTAACACAATTCTGTATGCTTAAAATTAAAACGTTAAAACTAAATGACGCGTCTCAGACAATTGATTGCGCAAGTAACTTAAATGTCTAATCCTATTAGACATACGATGTAAAAAAGTATATATTTTTTTTAAGCTTCAAGTTACGATCTGTTAAAAGTTGTGTATATGGAAGATTTTCTTTTAAAGGTCACTTTGTTCCTGCACAACTAAATGTATTTCTAATGTAATTTTTGAGTATTTTAATTCAAAATTCGTCTTAACTATGTAAATTCAACATTTGTGCAAGAAAAATCAATGCTAGAATATATCGATTCCTCATACGAAAAGTAGGACGATTCATTCGTCTTAAGAAAATTAGGTTGTCGTTTTTCTTCAAAAGTATGAATCGTCCTACTTTTCGTTAAAAAGTTAGAAAAATCCTACTTATTGTTGAAAAATATAAAACATCCTATTTTTCGTCAGAAGCTTCGAGAAACATCCTACTTTCCGACAAAATTTTCAAACGTCCTACTTTTCGCCAATTTTTATTATGTCCTAGTTTTCGTAAGACGAATGAATTATCTTTGTATGGGGCATCGACATGTTCAAAGCAGAGAAAGTACGTGTAAAAGTGTCATTACTGTTCCTGCCACAATGTCATTACTGTCTCTGTCTCAATATCAGTACTGTTTCTGTTCCAATGCCATGACTGTCTCTTCCCCAATTTTGTTTCTTTTTCGGGCCCAGTGTCATTACTTTCCCTGTCCAACATCATTACTATTCCTATCCCAAAGTCTGTCTCTCCAATTGTCCATATCGCAATGTCATTTCTGTTTCTGTTTCAATATCATTACTGTCACCGTCCAACATCATTATTGTCCCAATGTCATCACTATCTCTTTTCCAATGTCATTACTATTTCTTATCCAACTATCCCTGTCCCAATGTGTTGACTCTCTCTGTCTCAATGTCATTACTGTCGCATTTCCAATTCCACAGGATTCGTATTATTTTGCACAACGAGTTCGATTTATTTTGCAAATTTTGAAATTTTGATTCCGAATCTGGCATCCGGTTTTTTCTTTCGGGTCTGCTATAGCCGATAAATGGGGTGCCTTACCCCTTTTTTTGTAGTGAAACTGATATGCCCATAAGTCTGTTAAAGCCAATTCATGCATTATTGACGATTAAGAGAAAGTTGTGCGCAATGAATCAAATTTTTTTTGTACTCAAGTAATTATATTTCCTGACATTTCCTTCATTTTTGGGATATTTTATAAACCCCTTTTTGGGAATTTTACCGTAGCATGTAAACGGTCCAGAAAACTATCAAGCTCTATTCGAGAAAAATGTCCCCCATAATAAAAGGAGTAAGAGTCACTGAAGAGATCAACCATTTAGGGTTCCAAATTCGAAACTTTGACTTTAGGCAAACAAAAACGTAACATCACCACAATATTTTAATGAATAGCAATTAAAATTTCAAACTGAATGAGGTCCCGATAGCTTTTTTCGAAAAATTTGGAGTCACTGATTCTGAATCTGGTACCCACGTTTTCTATCGGGTCTCTCGCAAATGGGGTACCTTACCTCTTCTTTTTGTAGTGAAACTGATTTAAAATCAATTCCCACATTCTTGACGATTAAGAGAAAGTTGGACACAGTGATCCTAAAAATTTATTTACTCAAGTAACAATTTAACCTATTCCCTCTTTAATACCTTTTTTTGGTATTTTAATAAACCCGTTTTTGATAATTTCACCTTAGCAAAAAAAAAAGTCCAAAAAACTATCAAGGTCTATTCGTCACTGAAGAAATCAACCCTGTAGGTTGTATCGATTTTAAGGTATGGGGTTCCATATGCAAATTAAATAGATCCTATACGAAGCATACCATTTTCAGCAGAGTCATTAATATTCTAATCCTATAGTTTCAGCAGATGAGCATGCGTTCCTTAGAGAGAAAACATATCTATAAATTAATACGTAAGAAAAAAAGTTGTCCTACCTTTATTACTATGTAAGAAACGGAGCATGACTTTGAATAATACACCATTAGAAAGGTATTTGTGTGCAAATGTGCACAAAGTTAAAACTATTTTAATATTTTGCCATTAAGCCATGTAAAATTAAATGCAAATATTTCAATATTAACAACGACAAAATACGCGGTCGCACAGAGCTGAAAAGAAGAGGATACAGCACAAAGAGAAAAACAAAAAGCTGACTGACTCTGACTTCATGTTTTTTGTTTTCTTTTCGTTTCACATTTATCATTGTACCAGGGATGATAAATGAGATTTTCTATTTTGTACCAAAAAGCAAAAAAAGTACTAAAACTGTCCAAAAAGTATCAAAATTATTTAATACATTTGTGGTCAAATTTTGACCATTGATCGATTCCAGTAAACATGATTTCATCAAATATGCAAAATTAATAATGTCGAGCGTCATTACTGTCCCTGTCGTCTAAATGCAGACAAATTTTAAAGCAAAACAAAATTTATGGCACTTGGAAAAGTTTTCAAAAGCGAACAGTAAGATTACTGAAAAAATATTAAACTATGCGGCATGCCATGCCTGTTATCCATCATTTCAATACCAGAATAATGTCATTACTGTCCCTCTCATTGCAATAACAGCATTTTCTGCTGTTTTTTTAAGCCATTCAGTTTTACAAAAAATTTTTAATTTTAAACTAAAAGCCAAAATCCATAAAAATGCGCAACTTAAAAAAAAAAATTTTTGCCGTAACTATGCAACATCACTGACAAATCGCAAAAAATTCTTTAAAAATACGCATAGCTCTTTATAAATCAACCAAAATGAAAAATTTTAGGTCGCCAAAGAAAAAGTCATAAATACAACAAATAAATCTGTTTAATTTAAAACTTTTTTTTTTCTTTTTTCTTAAAAAATGTTGGCAATTTTGTCATAAGCAACAGAATCCAACACAACAACAGACAGCAGCAACAACATGTTGCTGTCAAGAGTTATGAATTATTTGTGTTGACAAATAATGTGCAACGAGCAGCGACAGGGGTGTCTCACAACCAATTTGCTTGCAACAATAATTGAGTGAATTACTTGGGACAGACAAATGAAAAATTTATTAGCCATCGTGATATTGTATCTAATAACTTTGTATATATGTAGATAGATAGATAGATACTTGCAACAGATAAATTGCATATAGTTTTATATAGAGTAGCTTAAATAGCTTTTAAGCTGGCAAATGTGAGTGAGATTCGAGGGAGGTATAAAAATATCGTAAATTAAAAAAGCAACAATATATTGTAAATGAAAAAAATAGAAAAAAAATTATTGCCAAAGATTAAATAATGAAAAATTAGAATGGCAACATGTGCGATTTTTTATTTTTTTTGGTTTTCTCATATTTACTGCAAAAATTAAATTCCTAACGGCAGCACGGCAACTCTAATATATTGGTAGTAGAAAAAATAAAAAGTGAATGGTATCTATGGTATGGTTTCGAATTGGAATGTTGAGAATTTAGATTTGCTCTTGCTTTGGCGCATGACAATCAATAGATGAATAGATAGATAAATGAATGGATGGATAGATAGATAGATGGATAAATAAATAAAAATTGTTAGACACTTTAGTGTAGAATTAAATTATGCACAGCGTGAAATCGTTTTTGCCGCGCAACACAACAGCGACAGTAGGTCAAATTTTTGAAATGCGTTAACATGAATTGACAAAAACACAGCCACAGCGCGCTTTATGTATGTATGTATGTATTCTCCTTTAACTCCTAGGAGGAGCATAGGGCCAATACAGCGCGCTTTATAATGAGCCAAAAATTTTCAGAAATTGATTTTTTTTTTTTTTTGTCTTCGGCAACATGCTTTTCTGGTTCATTTAATTGTTTTTAAATATTTTACTTATTTATTGTTGCAATACTTTATGGTCAGCTGTGGTGTTTTTTTCTTTTATTTTTTATTTTGCACTGAAATTTTTTGTTTTTTGGCCTTGAATTAATGTTTAGCGATATATCTGCCATATGTGAAAATAATGTTCCGGGTGGAACAATTGAGGGGTGTAGAAGCAAAGGCAGCAATCTCCATTTTTTTTCTGAGTGTGCCTACTAGTGTTTGACCACAAGGTATCATCAAATGCAAGAAGATGGCACGATCAAAGAGGTACAGAATCAAAGACGACAGACTCTCCTTTAAACATGGACATGTTTGATAGTGACATTTGATGGTAACACTATCAAACACGTTCATAAGCAAAATGGAGATTGCTGCCTTTGCTTCTATACCCCTCAATTGTACCTTGGACCCATCGCGATTATTTATGTTTGCCAGTGCGTAACAGAGAAAAAAAAAAGAATACGTCAAGATCGACAAGCTTGCCTTGTGATCTAACACGGGTCGTTTGAACTTGGTTATACCTCGATGGGCGTTAGGAAATAACGCCCAATGAAATATCGCCCAAAAACAAAAATGAAATAACGCCCAAATTATTATCGTATAAATTTGGGCAATAATCATTTTGAAAATAACTGCCAAAAATATGGGCTTTATTTAGTTTTTTTTTTTTTGGGCGTTATTTCGTTTAATTTTTAAAAAATGAAATAACGCCCAAAAAAAAAAGAAATAACGCCCAAAAAATAAAATGACGTTATATCGCCCAAAACAAAAACGAAATAACGTCCAAATTATTTCCATATAAATTTGGGCTATAATCATTTTAGAAATAGCGCCCAAAATTTATTTGTATGAAAATTATTTGGGAGTTATTTCGTTTTTTTGTTTTTAGGCGTTATTTCGTATTTTTTATTTTAAACGAAATAACGCCCAAAAAAAATGAAATAAAGTCCAAATTTTTGAGAATTCTTTCCAAAATGATAATCGCCCAAATTTGTATGAAAATAATTTCGGCGTTATTTCGTTTTTGTTTTTGGCGTTATTTCAAATTTTTTGGACGTTATTTCGTTTTTGTTTTGGCCGTTATTACATCATTTTATTTTTTGGACGTTATTTCATTGGGTGTTATTTCCTAACGCCACCTCAATGTCTTCCCACTGCAAGTTTTTTATGCAAAGTTATTCACTGGAGTCCAAATATACAGAAAACGTTTTCTTTTTTTAAATTGGCTTACGATATATCGAAGACGAAAAAGATATCGATATAATTTGAAGAAAAAGAATGGGGCTTAAAGCTGGATTATCAGGTTTTGTAGCTAAGGATTTCCTTGTTCTGTTATATAGGATATTGTTAGGATTTCTCGAAAACCGTACGATATAGAGTTTACGAGATACAGTAATTCTGAGGCCAGATTCGGACTTTCGAAAATACCATTTTTGATTCCACAAATAAACGGAAAACAAATACTCAGCTTTTTAGTAAATTTTTGTTAAACAGAATTTTTTGTTACAGAAGCCATTTGGTTAACGAAATTCGACCGTGAAAATCGATAAGCTCGGTGACCGATTTTAAAAAAAAAAAAAATTTCTGTTTATTTGAATATATCAGTTCATTTATACTATTTTTTTGAATACAACATCAATCAAATGACCGCCTCTATTGGCCACGGTAAAATATGCCCTTTTTGCTACATTTTCTATATTTTTTTCAAGCATCTCGGGCGGTATAGTGATGATTTCGGCAGAAAGGTATGTCTTGAGCTCGTCAGTGGTCGTTACTTTTCAAATAAGTCCACAAAAATAAGTTCGGAGGGATCAGTTCTGGAGCAGATCTCCATATGTCCACGCCTTCTCTAAAGAAAAATGACGCAATAATGGTTATAAAGTGAAGCAGTTTTGCTTGTTAACGCCATCAGAGAGTATGAAATGAGCTTCGTCGTCAAAATTTACTTTCTAAAATCAGGTGATCAAAATAAACAATTCATTTGATTTTAAAGTGCTATGCCATAAAGGCAAAAGCAATGTCATTCACATTATGTCTCATAATAATTTGACCGATATCATTTTCTAACTCAATGCTATCAAAATTACACCATCAAGTAAACTTTTCGTGTAAACAGAGCCCTTTTTTATACATTTCTAACAAAATGCCAGCCATTTCATATTATGACTTTACTTTTGCCTCGTTACCTCATTTTCGAAATTAACGGCTCCAATAACTCCGTTGGTTTTGCGAATTTCGATTTTTTTATGTTGATTGCGCAGAAAAAAAAAAATTTTTCACGGGAGCTGTAATTTGGAAAAATTTTCAAATTATTGAAATATTGTGTTTGTGGGTGTTGTAGTTCCGAGAAATTCGAAATATTGTAGGCGAGTCAAAATTCGCTTACTTTTGTTCTACGCTTGATACCCATGTTGCAGAATTTTCCCAGGAATCTTACATTTTTCGGCGTTCTACCGACTCTTACCTACCCTGTATAATTCGTAATTCATTTCTAAATTGATCTGATTTTATTCTTTTTTATTCAAATGGAATTTTTATGTTGTCTTTGATTTTTGTTTGTTTGCTTTTCTTTTCTCGACCGGATGTTGATTAATTATTCCCTGCAGTGGTGTTGTGCTTTTCCTGTATTTCCTGTATATTGACAGACAGTTGATGGAAGGCGAGCGCTAGCACGAGCACGCGAGTGTGACACAACTTGAACAAAATCATTCAAACTGTCAATGGCAGAGAATAATAAATGACTTTATGTTTTAAGAATAAATCAAGCTCTTGTTTAAATATGTATATAATATTTTAGCTCAAAAGTAGGTACTCAAGAAACGTTTAAATTGCTTTACGAGGTACATATTTTTGAAAATATTTTATATCGAGATTTTTATACTTTTTTATAAATCTTTCAATGGAATTTTTATTCTTTAACTTAATGTTCACAAAGAATTATCAATTTAAAAACTCTGCCTGGCAAAACTTTATGCAACAAAATATCCTAAAAAGAAAATTTGAAAACTTTGCTGATAGAATAAATTTCAGCACTTGACGTTAAATGGAAAAGTCAATGAAAGATAAAAATTGCTTTATTTTTTGTTGTTATTGTTGTTGTAGTTGTCCATTTTAACAACACCGAGACCATAAATAAAACACGCAACCCTCACACCAACAGCAGCAACAACACAAGCAGAAGACGCAAATTAAATGTTAAGATTTATGTTGCAGCAACAGACAACTTGTTAATTGAGAGCACAAATTGAAAATGCATGAAAATTAAAATTGCATTTAATCAAAAATGAAAAAATGAAAAATACAACAAAAAAAAATACAACAAATGTTAAATTTTCAGATTCTTTTTTTTTTTCTCCTTTACGAAAAAGCTCAACATTAAAAATTACAATAAATTAAAATGCAAACAGATTGCAAACAAATTGCTGGCAGCAGCAGCATTCAAGCAACCAACCTCCAACAATGAATTTTACAAGCAACTTATTGTGCAATTATTAAAAGAAGAAGCAGCATAAAATTTACACAGTCAGAATTATTTTTTAATAATTTAGAAAATATATAAAAAATTAAAGTTTTTTGGACAGATTTTGATAAAATTTCCCAGTATATAAAAGGGAAAGGTTATGTGCCAAAAAAATGTGCGGTGCCACACCCCTGAACAACAAAATACAGCATATCTCTGAAATTCTTTGAAACATAGAGATGAGATTCGGTGCATCAAAATCATAATTCGTAATATATCTGAAACGATTTAATGCACATATGTAGATGGGATTTGACAAATATGTAGAGAACACCAAAACAATTATTACACCGTTCGACACAAAAAAAGCACACGAGAAAATCCAAAAAAATTTTAAAGTAGACGTTAAAAAAAATGCCTGTGTCTCTTGGTTTTTCCCCAGCACGTCACAGTTTTTTTTAATCGATTTTTGAAATTTTTTATCCACTGTACATGAAAAAAAAAAACAAAAATACCGCATTCTTGTGTTAAATCGATGAATTTAACTATATTATCCTTACATTTGAGGTGTATCATGTGTTCAGCAAACTTATGCAAGATATTGCGGGGAATATTTTTGTAGAAAACTTTAACCCTGTACAACCCCCACATGTGGGTCATTTTGCCCTTTCAACAAGGAAAAAAGACCGTTTTTGCTAAATTTTGAAGCTATATAACTATAGTATAGAACATTTATACGCAGAATTCGATATATTATCTGAAATACCCAATCTTTTTCTTTGAAACCGCGTCAATAGCTTAATTTTTCTCCAAAATATCGTAGACTGAAATAATGACAAAACACGTTTTTTGCACTTTTTGAACTTTTTAGGTTAGGATATCTCCGAGAAAAATAAAGATATCGACATTATTTGAATTAGGTTTAGAAGATTGATTAGAGCTTTCCATTTCTGCATCAGAATTTACGGATATACGTCCTGTTATATAGCTCCAAAACACAGCAATAAAACATAGCATCGGCTATTTTTCCTTGTTTAGGCGTAGATATCTCAAAAACCGTATGAGATACTGCAATTCTAAGGCCGTATTCGGATTCAGCATTGCAAAATTCATTAAAATTAACTATTTTAATATTTGTTTGTTGCGTTTTTTTTTTTCTGAATTTTTTTTTATTTTATATGGGATATGTATTTGTGCGATATTTCGCGGGGATGATCAGCTACGATTTCGGGGATTGCATTTTTCAGACCACTAAACTAATACAATTGAAACCCCAATCACAGATTTTCTCCACATATTCAAAAAACCTATCGACTCTTCAAGAGCATCGTGAACGGGTGTGTTGGATGTGGAGAAGACTATGCACAATCCACTAAACCAAATGATTGCATCAAATGCGTAATGTGTGGTATGTGTTCAAATGAAACATGTACGTCTGATACGAAACATGCAACGATTCTAGCAAAAAAAAAATCGAAAGCCACCTAGGGTGCCATATCACCCATAATCTAGGGTGATTTTATAAGAAAAAAAAAAAACATTTGCAATAATTTTTATTGTAATTGGAGTACTTTTTTTGTTTTAAATTTAATTAAAGCATAAATTCGTGTTTAGCTTCTTTAAAAACTTCTTAATTCTGGTTTTATAGCAGTTTAACAAAAAAAGGTGCCATATCGCCTGGGTTTACCTTTTGATAGATTCTATACGAAAACGAACCAACTTTCAGGTCGATCATCACCAATAGCGATAAAACTTTGGGGTAGGCTACTTTAAGTAATTTATTTGGACACTTATTATTTTATTTTGCTCGAAAACAATGCTTTTCGCTTGAAAGTTTGTTGAGAACTTTTTTTTTTTCGACGTTTTTTTAAAGAGAATTTTAGCAGCAAATGTTTCCAGTAAAATTTTGAATAAAGTTTTCTAAGTGTAGCTAAAAAAAAAACTTTTTTATACAAATTACATACGAGGTATACTATAATTTGATGAATGGGCGAAATAACGCCCAAATTAAGTAGTATAAGCAAGACAAAACAAACAGATCACATAAACGTGAGCTCAGAGAATTGTGAAAGATTAAAAAAGGAAGCGAAAGAAAAATTGCTGTTGCTCCAAATTTTTTCGCTTTTGTTATAGAAAATTTTTAAATGTTAAACAACAAGTGAAGTCGCAGTCAGTCAGTCAGCAACAACAATAAGCGTGGTACAAATAAATGAAAAGTTTATCATCAATAGCACCAGCAGCAGCAGCAAGATTTCATGTGGACCTGAACGGCACAATTGACCTAAATAAAGGCACAGGCAGCAGCAGCATAATGAAGATGTTCATCATAATTCTGTTGAAAATCTTCCTTTCAGCAATGTAAATGAAATTCGAAATTCTACAGCTGTGGCAACCAAGCAGCCAGTCAGTCAGTGTTGCCATTATTTCTTTTTATGGTGTTTTGTGAAATAAAATGCTGCAACAGCAGAAAAAAATTATAAAGAAAACAAAAAAACTTGAGCAAACAAAATTTTCAAGTGAACAAAAGCGAAAAACGCTGATCGAGCAGCTCATTCTTGAAATTCCAACAAGTTTTGCAACAAAAGAAAAATTTAATAAATAAAAAATGAAGCAATTGATGTTTAGGTTTAGCCAAGTACTGTAAATGAAAAGGGAAAAATTACCCATGATAAGGTGTTTTTTTTATATCTTTGGTAAAGAGTTTTATTAAGAAAAATAAAGACAATGTTGTGTCTGTCAAGTGGCATATTTTACAAAACTAAGCTTTTTTTTTAATTTAATCATATCAATATTTTGAAATAATTCATTTGAGTGTGTGAGGTTTATATGGCTTAAGGGAATTCACAAAGTTCTGTATATTTAAAGTTGATATTTTAAAATTTGTTTAATACTTTTTTGGCTTTGACGCCCATTTTTGTATGAAAAGGGTTTTTTTTTTTTTTTTTTGAATCATTGTTAAATTTCCTTTGATTTGGTAGTACATTTGTCATATCAATTTTTTGATTTGAGATCAGAGAAAAATATTTTTATCTACCAGATTCCTTTACAAGGATTGTTCTTGAAAAGTATTTTTTTTCTGATCTCAAATCAAAAAAATTGATATGAGAAATGTGCTACCAAGTAAAAGGAAGAAATTTAAGAAGGATTTCAAAAAAAAAATAAAAATTGTAAAAAAGTATGTAAATAGGACCTTTTTTGTACAAAAATGGCTGCAAAAGTCAAAAAGTAGGAAAAAAGTTGAACATATCAGTAAAAATCCAACACTCAAATCTTGGTCTTTTGAGCTTGCATAGCTCATGCTGTTTCTCCGTGACTGGTTTTTGAACCAATAATCCGAAATCCTTTCCACTGGGACTCTTATGGGGATGAAAGGTTAAATTTAATAAAACTTTCCCCTATCTGTGAGAGATAGTTAAAATTGTGAAAGGGTTTAGTTTTTGTTGTTTCGATCCGAGCAACTATCAGAAAAGAGATGAAGTTCCACTGTCTGTAGAAAAAAGGTGTTAAAGATTGCTTGATGCTACAAAGACCCTTTCTTGCGGTGCTGCATGCCCCCAAACAACACAAATTTTTTCTTTTTTTTTTTAATTTTTTTAATATTTAAAACAGCTTAAACAAAAGTGTGCATGTGGTCACATGCACGAAATCGTTAAAAAAAAGTTTTTTATAAATTGTTTGTCAAATATTTATTTAAATTATTTCTTGTTACTGCGCTAAACGATTGGTAATGATTTTGACCGTAGTATCTTGTGTTTTCACGAAACAATTAGCACCTTTGTAACAACTCATAACTAAATGAAGACTTTTTTTTTGCATTTCTTCATCAACTAGGTGATAGAATGCTAATTGTAAATTGCAATCTACTAAAAGTTGGAAACGTGGTTTATTTAGCAATTAGCTGAAGTCGGCAAGTTTCGCTGTTTTTTTTTATTTTTTAATTTTACTTTTCATTAGCAAGACAAGTTAACAAACAATTTATACGTTAAAAATATTAATAATTCTTTATCTCGTTTGATTTGTTATTTAAGATAAAAACTATATTATTACTTTTTAATTTTATTATTTCCTCAAGACATACAAAGTAATCTGTTAGTAAAAATAGTATTAAAATTAATACTCTGTGGTTTTATTTTTATGAATTGTTCGTGCTGAATTTTATTGCCATCAAAACGAAATTTAGTAGGGGGAAAAGAAACCGTAAATTGTCAATGTGAAAAATGTAGACCTCTGAAGCATTTGTTTTACTTCGCATAAAGTTTAAAAAAAGTGCCTGCCTATGTGTCGGCTAGATTGATTCTTTATTTTATTATACTTTTTGTAAAACAACAGGGTGCGTAACTGAGAGCGTGACTTTTGTTGATTTTTATGTCATAAAATAACGCTTAAGATCAACACCCTCATTAAAAAAAGCAACAAAAACATAGTGACAGTTTTTTTTTTTTTCTATAAAATACCCATTTACTTTTATGACTAATTAATTTTGACAAAAATTAACAAAAAGCTGTAAATATAAAATGTTATAAAAATTTCTACTGAATTGCCGTTTTTATAATAAATCTTTCGTCAAGACATTCGCCAATAAAATGTGGGGAATTGTCAATGTAACCTTTGAACAAAAGCCGGAAGAAATTTTCTCTAGCTCTAGCACAATAAACACTTTTATAAAAAAAATAAATTGAACTCTTCTTTAAACATAAATTAAGCGAATTTTTCATTAGAAGTTAAATCAATGAGTTTAAAGATAAGGGACTTCAATAGGTTCTTATAAAAAAGATCTTATGTTAACCGAACAAACCCTTCCCACATTTTGCCCTTCATCTTTGCTTTTATTACGAAATGGCACCATATAATGTTTGTCAAAATTTGTTTGAAATAGAGGTCATACTAGATTAAAAATTACTTTGAAGTTCTTTGGAACGGAAAATCTAGGAGTCGATAAAGTCGTGTAATTATACAATATATAAATTATCGCAGGATATCGCATTCGGTGAAGTCGAAATCGATTCATTTTGTTCCAATAACCAACAGAATTAGTTTCTCTAGGGAAGCGTATCTTAATTTTTCGCTTCATAAGTGGTACTCCTTCAAAATGGCTTACACTGATTTTAAAACTTTTCTCAGTACAGCTGTTTAAATAATACAAGAACTATCTTCCCAATGAAAGCGAGCTTTTGAATAAAATTTCATCTTCTAAAGTACTAATATTACGAAATTTTGATAAATAAAACTAAAATGATAAAAAAAAACTAAAATGTGCTCTTAGGGTACCCCCATTGTTGAACACAAACTTTTTGGATTATTGCGAAGTATCTTTTATTCAAAGGTTATAATTTAATCAAAGAAATTCCTCTCACTTTTAAGCGCAAATTTACTTATAGTAGAGTAAACCTGGGGTATATGGCACCTCCAAGTGATATGGTGCCCCCTCTTATTTTTAATATTTGCAGCTTTCGAATGAGAATCTCAACTGCTGCCTTTTGTCATCCAGCGCTAGTAAACATGTTTATTCGTTTCGTGACATTTTTATTCGGTATGTAACAAAAAAGAGATATGGCACCTGAGTACTGAGGGTGATATGGTTCTGGTGCAATTTCTCCCTTTGCAATCTCTCCCAAGTTCCCCTCGTTGTAGAAGTAAATCCAAGTATCACAAAATTCATGGAACGGTAAGAAATGCAAGTCATCGCAAAGGATCGTGATAAATGGATAAGTTTCATTTTGGTCCTATGCTGCTCCTAGAAGTTCCAAGAGAATACCTACATAGAGCCTTCAATGATTATTTTTTAATTTTACCTGTTTAATTTGAGGCTTTCTCTAATACTTACATTATAAAACTCTGTAAAAACTTTGAATACAAGTGACATTACGCTATAAAAGGTGCTAAATGATGTCTCGTCTGCACCAACGACTTTTAAAAACTATAAGCTGAACACAAGAAAATTAGCTGCATGAATTCTAACGTGTTCTGATAATGTAGTCTAGCAGAAAAAGAAAAACTTGAAGCGAAACACATATGGTAGCTCCAAAGATGAGGAACTTATAAACCGTAAGGTAGATATTCTTTTTCCAATAAAGGTGAAGAAAATATTTTATTCCAAGGTGAATCTGATGGCACCCATCACCGTTGGATGTGGAGCGACTATACACAAAACACTCAACCACATCGACCGTACTTGGTCACATTAAACATGTACATCTTATTCAAAAACATGCAGAAACTCTGATAACAAAAACTTAAAATCGACTTAGGGTGCCAAATTATCCATGTTATGGTGCCATATAGTCTTGGAATTTTTTCTAACTTGAAAATGAAACACATTTCCAATAATTTTTGTTTAAGTTAAAGTAATATTTTTTTGTTTTAAATTATTTAAAGAATAAATACGTTTTAAGTTCCTTTAACAGAGCAACAAAAAAGGTGCACATATATTCCGGGTTTACCCTAAACTATGCAACATTCTTCTTCTTTTAATGAAAACATGTCTTTAGTGCATATTTAAGGTAACTTCTACTTTGATTTAACGAATTTTACTTTAAACGGAATAATTTTCTTAATTTTTTTTTTTTGGTAAATGTTTAAATGCATTGTCCTTAACCCAGTGTTTCATTTTGAAATCCGTCCCAATGTTTTTTTAACAAACAAACAAAATGAAAGACAAAATATGCTTGATGAGGCTCCTAATGGTATAAAATGTAAACTTAATACCAAAAACAACAAAACCACACTTAATGGGGGGGAAAAAAACATTATGCAATACAAATTATCATGACTTATCATTACAACTTTAAGCAAACTTACTACTAACTAAGCAAATGTAAAAATTTGCATAATTTGTAAAATATCTGCAACCACGCATTTAGTAGTACCTACCATCGGTAGGAGGGTATCTTTTACAAAAATCTTAATTGCGCCTCAAAATACAAAAAAAAAAACATTAAACAAAACAAAACAAAAAAACGCTAAAGTCATCATTCATAAAGAAGCATTAAAATTATGTCAAATTTAGTATGCGAAAAGCCAACTCTTTTGGCCAAAAAATACAACAACAATAAGCATTATGAATGCAAAAAACGTAAATGACGCAGCAGCAGTAGCCAGACTATATAGTGGGGTTAGATAAACAAACAAACAATGTAAAACATGAAAAATAATTGGTTATTTTTACGCTATTTGCACACATAAAATAACTACCTTTTGGTATAAACTTAAAATAGTCGAAAAAAAAAACAAAAGACAAAAAAAATTGCACAAACCAAACAAAAATATAATAAAAACGATTGAGTTGTTATCTAACATTTACCTGTTGTTTGGTATATTAACGGCCTATGGTTTTTAAGTCTAGGGCAGTGGTAATAAAATGATACTTCATGTGGTGTACTCGTTTATGTGTGCAAATTTTCATGGTTCAATGCCAAAACGCATTTGGAAATTTTAGTTAAGGAGTCATAAAATTAACTACATCGGCGTATAGTTTTATGAGATTCAAGTATATAATTGCAAAAAGGAATTACCCAGCTGATTGACATGTTGGGAAATTTAACAACAAAAAAAAAAAAAATATTGTAATACAATTTACTTAGTTAATGGTCATGGTCCAAACGCGTTTGGAAATACATTAACCTTTAAAATCTTTTGAAAAGTTTGAAAAGATTAGTTTATACTTTAAAAGCAGAATTTATTACAGCTTTCGAAAAGTCAAAGTGTCCCAAAAGCAAGTAAGCAATCTATCGATAATGTGTTAATTATTTATTAAAGAACACAATAGCTGAATGTATAAGATTTGATTTGATCGATAACCTGGGGGAGTATGTTCGAGTCCCAAACAAGGTTTTTTTTTAAGTTATAGCAAATATTTGAACCGCACATTCATATACCATCAAACAGATATAATTTTTGGCCCAATCAACAATATTTCAAGGTCCAATTAAAGGCATATTAACATATACCAAAATTTGTTAATTATTAACAAATTTTTTCTAGAATGTTCAATCAAATTTATTTCTGTGAGGGAAACACACACTTTTCGTGTACAAAAAAAAAAAAAAAAATACAATTAAAAAAAAAGTATTTTATATCTACTCAAAACTTTCGCGAATTATGGGACACCCTTTACTAACAATTGGGCATTATAAGCTCTCTGGCATCATGGACAATACACAGCTTACTCCTGCCAATAATAATAATAAAGATAATAATAGACTTTTGTTTTTTTTATTTTTTTAATTAAAACAAAAACAAAGTGCAATAATTTACTATACAATTTACATGATTTGTAAATTTTCCACTGACTTTTCCCGAACTTTAAGGAAGCACATGGAAGAAATTTCACCCAAATGAAAAGGTGTTTTTTTGGTTTTCTGTTTATAAATTGACTACCGGAAATTTTGCAACAAAACAAGAGTGTTGTTGTGTATTTTGTTTGTGCCTTACAACTGAGCTAACAATGCAACAACAGCAGTACCAGAGCCAACGAAGCAACAAAAGGAATCAACCAACAGCAGCAGCAAAGCAAATAGCAGTGGCAATAGTGGTGGTGGTAGCATTCATTCATTCATTGTCTTCATGGTCTGTCTAAGTGATTGCATAGCTGCCAATTGTTTTGACAGCTCAGCTCAGCCTATGCTAAGTTAGCAAAAAACACAAAAACTTTGGTTGTTTGGTTGGCTGCTGATGAAATGATGTTGGAGATTTGCACGGTGGCGCTATGGACAGAAAGTGACGAAGTGTGTCTAGCAGCTGCGCAACAATATCAAGATGCTGCACGCAAGATATTCGCACAATATTTGCATCTAACAAAGAAATTGCAGACAGATTAACAAGATACACACACAAGAAAAACCAAAGCGTATTTGATGAATAGAAAGCAGGGAAATTTAATAATTACACTGCAAAAAAACTAAGTAAAATAATTATTATAATCCACAAGGCGGTAGGAAAAAACGCCTAAAAACGAAAACGAAATAACGCCCAAACTATTTTTATTTAGTTAGCTGACAATCCACTTTTTCGCATCAACTTTATTATACACACATACATGCTGGAAAGAATACGGATTTTAACCTAATGAGTAGTTATTGAGGATGTTAGCCCCATTCTAGGAGGCGCTTAGAGGTTACTGGGTGCTTGAAATCATCTTTTAACGTCGTATTCGGTTTCAGAGCACCAAATAACCTAGAAATTTATATATATTTTGTGTTTTATAAGAATCGTGATCTTGCAGGGGGCGTTAAGGGGCACCTGTGATAATGACATTATCGTTAAACTTGATTCCTGCTCCCCAAAAAACCCAAACATGCACAAACATTCTTATAAAAAGCCCAATTTCAACCCTTCGGGGGGCTATATGGGGGTGCTAATGGGTTACTTGGTAGTTGAAATAATTTTTTAAAATAATTTTCAGTTTCAGAGCATAAAAACTAAAAATTGACATACATTTTATATTTTTTAGAAACGTGGAATTTTAACCCTCTTGGAGGGGGTTTTAGGGGTATCTGTGGCACTAAAATTTTTTTTTTTTTCGTCGTCTTCTATTCCAGCCCACCAAAAAACCTACAAACATACATTCCTTATAAATTTTTATAAAAAGCGGTATTTCATCCCTCTTGGGGGCTATATGGGGGTGACTAGGTGCTCCAAATTTTTTATTTTTTGACATTATTTTCGCTTTCAGAGCACCTAAAAACCAAGCAAAAAGCGCACATTTTAAATTTTTAGAACAAGTAAAATTCTAACCCCTAAAAAACGCCCCCCTGGTGGGTGTGCCATCTGGGTCTTGACTTTTTTTTTTTGTGTGCCTGTGTAATAATTTTGGAAATACATAACGCCCAAAATTTATTTATATGAAAGTAATTTGGGCGTTCAAAATTTTTAACGGAACACAGCCCAAATTTCGGGTGTTATTTCCAAAATGATTATCATTTTATTTTTGGGCGTTATTTCATATTGTTTGGGAGTTATTTCATTGTGCGTTATTGACATTGTTGATCAAAAGTCACCTAAATAAAGTCATTGAATATGGAAATTCAAGAATAGGAAAAACTGTTGAGATAAATCGAAGTTATTGCAAAAACTCGAACATGTGGAAGACCAAGACTGGCCAATGTATTAACTGATAATAAAGCTGAAATCGTTGAAAAGTGTTAGAATAAATGGCTCTATAATAGAAAATTTTGAAATAAAAAAATTTTATCTCTAAACAAAAAAAAAGTAATAAAAATTATTCAAAAGTTCTATGACTTCAAAACTGTTCCGGAATCCGTGCGATTTCATTTACTTTTTGCTTCGAACGATTTTTAACGAACACGGTGAGTCGCACGATAAAAAGTATGAGCACCGCTTTTATGGAGAATTACATGGTCTACAAATAATACGGATTTATGCACAAAAAAAAATTACAGTTTAAGGAATACTCTTAAAAATCCGCAAAACGTTCAAAAAGTTCGTTTTTATCGAATATCTACCAAACGGTTACTTTTTAGTTTACAAAATAACCGAAAAGTAATTTGAAATCGCATGGATTCCGAAACATTCCTTGGTACAACCCGAAAATAAAAAAAAAACCCAAATTTGTCCTAGAAAACATAAATTGCGTATATTTAAAATATTTCTCTCAGTGCAGTAAAAATGGAAAAAATTGATGTGTTGAAGGTGGAACAAAGGTGCCAACTGCATTGTTATGCTATCACAATGGAATGCGCCGGTAAATTAAGTAGAGATGCCAGATACAGTTGCATTAAATTGATGGATGCGATTGTAGAGAATGCCAACAACAGCAGCACCAACAGCGACCGACACTTACTCGTATAACAATAGTATCTACTAAGTAACAGCAAGACGAAACACAACAGTAGCGACAGACAGCAACACGGATACAATTTTGTTAAAATGCAATTTGTAATTTGAGCTACTTTGTGTAGACAAGAGAGAAATCTAATAAAATTAAATGAAAAAATGTAAAAGGGTTGCATAATTTAAATTGTAAATAATTTTCCTTCACTATATAAAAAAATATAGATATTTTCTTTTAATAATTTATTTTTTTTTTACACTTAAAAGAATACCAACATATTGTGCCATAATCTGAAAAGCAAATTGATATCATTCACACAGTAGCTCCACCACGCACTTTATGTCGCATATTGCAATTAGCGTAGTTTGGAAAGTAAAAGCATCCATATAGAGTTATATGAGATGAAGTGGAGGGAACTATTCACAATAAAAAAGTGAAATTTTTGCCTTAAATGATAAAATGTTGCATATGAATTTCATATGCTAATTACTAATCATACCATGAAAAGTTGCATAAATGGAACTTCAAAACTGGAAAGGACATGACTTATACAAAAAAGGATATTATAACAAAAAAAAATAAATTTATGGCACCTTTTTTGTTGAACTTATAAAAAAAGCGAATTTATCTTTTATTTAATTTAAAACAAATAATAGTACTTCTTAAACAAAAATTATTGCCGTTTGCGTGCCGAATTTTTGTCAAGTATTGAAATCGAAGGGGGTGCCATGTCACCTGGGGGTGCCACATATTCTGGACTTACACTATTTAGTAAAAATTCATGTTTAAACTATTACACTACCAAAAAAAAAAAGCCCTTTCCAACAATATAAAGGATGGCCATTTGGCACGATAAAATTTTTGTGTCGCTTTGCTTAAAATTATTTTTTGGCTTAAATTTTTTTTTTATTCTTAAGTTCGCCTCTTTGCCCGAATTTGGTCGTGACAGCGATTTGCTCTTTAAGAAAAAAATAAAAAATATCTCATGTTAATGGGGAATCAAATCCACAACTTTCGCATCCCGAGCAAAAATGATAAAGGGCTGAACGAGGGCTTTTTTGCTTTTTTAAGGCCGTACGTGGTCTGTACAAAACTTAAAAAGCCCAAAAGGCTGTACACATGGCTGAACAAGGGCTGTACCCATGGCTGAACAAGGGCTGTACAAATGTACAAAAAAAAATTTGTGCAGAAAACAAATGGGCTGAACATGGGCTGTACAATTGAATTTTACTATTGAATTGGGCTGAACATGGGCTGTACATCGGCCGTACAATTTATTTTTATTCTTGAAATGGGTTGTGCATTTGCTGTACGTGGGCTGTACGTGGGCTGTACAGCCGATCTACAGCCCATGTACAGCCCAATTCAATAGTAAAATTGCACAGCCCATGTACAGCCCATGTACAGCCCATTTACAGCCCATATGAAGCATCGTGTACGGCCCAAATGTCCTGCAAAAACACCATTTTTGGCCCTTGTAAAGCCCAAAAAAAGTAACGAAATTTGGCCCTTGTACAGCCTTTGTACAGCCGCAATTTAAAAATTGTTTTTTTTTTTTCTCGGGATAACTAGGCGACGCTCTAGACAGCTGAGCTATTGGGTCAGTCTACGTAACTGTATACGTCATTTATTCTTTTTCCTTTCGTCTTCTGCTGATAAACTAATGTCTTGGATAACAGGTCTGTAAAAAGTATTACCAGAATTGGATGTCGTTGTGGTGTCGCAAATATGCAAATTTAACCAGTTAGAGTGTAAAATTTGGCCTGGCCAAACATTAAATACCCTACACTGCAGTATTTTTAAAATTTTGCTCATATGGGAGGTGCTACGCTCTCTTGTCCGAGTTCACCCAGTTTTTGTCCAGAGTTTGGATTTATAGTTATTAGTGTCTGAGTGAATAACGTTTTCAGCATAGTGTTTTGAAGCTTTTGCTTATATAGGAGGTGCCACGCCTTCTTGTCCGAGTTCGTCTAGTTTTAGCTTAAAGCGTGCATTTATAGTCTTTAGTATTTGAGTGAAGTTTGGTTTCAATATCTAAAAAAATGCTTTCAGCGTAGCGTTTTGAAGCTTTTGCTTGTATGGGAGGTGCCACGCCCTCTTGTTCGAATTCGTTCAGTTTTTTTCTCAGAGCTTGCGCTTACATTTTTTAGTATTTATGCGTATTTTGGTTGCATTGTCGTGAAAAATACTCCTAAAATTGCATTTTGAATATATTTTTTGTATGGGCGGTAAGCGTGTCCGTTGACCGATTTCGCTCATTTTCAATCCCCCGAGCTATCTTTGACGACGGAGGCATTGTACCAAATTTCATTTAATTATCTTGCTTAGTTTTCCCAAAAAGTGAATTTCAACACACAGCCAGCCACCCAGCCAGCCAAACAGACGGACATGGCTATATCGACTCAGGAGGTGACGCTGATCAAGAATATATATACTTTTCTATATCTGCCACGCCTCCTTCTCTGCGTTACAAACGGAAGGACAAAGTGAATATACCCTGGGTGTAGGGTATAAAAAGGGAAATTTGATTCCAAATTTTTTGAATTCAAATCTTGAAAAGGACTATTCCACCCAAAATATCATCCGTGACCTCGAATCGATTTCTAATGTAGATCTTTTAGCGATTTTTTGGTCTTATGTTACATGCAGACGAAACACATGATACTTTAAGCAGGTTTATCGATTCCTTAGCTGTTTTGCGTTAAAAATAAAATGAAAAGTTTTTGAAAACTTAAAGTTCTCCTAATTCAAATTTCTCTTTTTTTTCACAGTTAAATCGTTTATTTTTTTATTTTTTCCTCATTTGCTGTAAACTTAACCCCCAAAGCAACGTCATTTTATTTTCAATACTCAAATTAAACCACAACTTGACACTTAACTAAATACTGTCACCACAAAATCGTTGACAGGGTGAGATTTATGCTAAATGACACTCGACGTAAACTATAACCCGATACTCTACCAGCTTATTATAAGACAAACCGACACATATACAATTGCATTATTGACTAACGTAACACTCGTTGCATTGTCGCATTCGAACATGACTTTTGCAGTGATTTGCATTGCTAATCCGCACGTAATGCAGACTACTAAGTGAATTTTACTTATCTACAAGAAAGCACTCGTACTACATAATTTTGTTAAAGCAGCTAGCCGCCTTACGTTGTTTTGTCTTTTTAAGTCTGGCCATAATTTTTTTTTTAATAAAAAGCTCTTTAGATTTTATTGTCATTCACTACATTACTTATATTTAAGTTTTTGTTTTATTTGCTTACTAAGATATTTTTCTTATCAAAATTGACCACTTTACATTTAACGTTAATACTTTTGCTCCGTCTGCGTTTATTTTAAGTACTATAGCTGCAAGAGAGAGAGAAAATGGAATTTCCAGAAATTCTAATGACAGAATTTTACCCTGAGAAATTTTCGGAAAGTCTAAGATTTGCATCCCTCTCTTGTGTCCTTAGCCCTCTTCACAAAACACATCCATCTTTCTATTCTCATGTTTATGAATTTCTGATTCTTGTTTCCCCGATGTTTTGAGACGACCACTTTTACGACACTTAAAGTTCTTGTCAGCGAAAAACATTGAAATTTCTCTACCGCAAGATATCAATATTATTTTGAAAAAACAAAATATCTATAACACGCCTTAATTCAACAAATGTGTCAATTACAACTTTACAAAAATCATGTGTTTAATTAAATATCCGGTCTTATTGCAATTTGCACAATGTCTAACGACAATAAAGTTTAAAGTATAAAGCAAATTTTCCAAATAAAAATTCTAGAATAAAGAAAATATCTTTAAATACATGACATTGACCAGAATGAAGCACAATACCAGAAACAGAACAAAATAATAGAAAAATAGAGAAAAAACAAAGTGCAATTGCAACTCACATAAAGCCTAGCAAGACGGGTGTTATCTATGGCCTTTTGAAAATTGAAGTACCCTACACCATATACAATAGAAGTCTCAAAATTTGCAATAACTCTGGCCCAACAAGAAAATTTTCACTACCTGCCTTCTATTCAAATTTGGCAAAACTTTAAATGGAGTTTTCACGAACCATTCCCATTTTTGCATTTTACAGATTTCGCTTCAGTTAGGGAGATACTACGCCTTCTGCGAAATCGATCAAATCATGCCAAACAAAACAATTTCTAGTAGTGATAGTGATTCATTCACATTGTAGAAATGTTGTTTAAGCGAACTTGATTGATATTTCCCCATAATCGTGATTTTCTCGAACAAAAAAAAAGGTTAAACCCGGGAGATATGGCACCCCCAAGTCATATGGCACCCCCAGATAAAATGGCACCCCAGGTAAAATGGTACCCTATCAATTTCAATACTTGCAGCTTTCATAACATTTAAATATGGACAAAGTTTAATTCAGTTACGCAAGAGACTCCATGGTGAGTAGTTTGTTGGGCTGTAGTTACAATAGTAACTTGTGTGATTTAAGAAAAAATTGCGAGCGTAGAAGATTGAAAAATGTTTCTTAATTCTGATTTTATAGCAGTTGAACAAAAAAGGTGCCATATGTCCCTGGCTAACCCTACCTACATCGGCTCAGAAAATGTCCCTGATCATGAATACTTGCCACACCCACTTTATAAACGAAATGACAATGTTTACACCCCGTGTGTAGGGTATGCAAAAAGAAGAAAATAAAAAAGTTGTAGGGGGCGTCAGTCCAAATGCATGGGGTCACATGGATCATAACAACTCGTACAAAATCAATTACAATAAAACGTACGCTCGCTCGGTCGGTCGGTCGGTCGACGCTATTATTCATTTGTTATTTCTGATGCTCCCCTTTTGAAAAGCTCATGTTCAATATGCTGCCAGTTATGTAGCTGCTATGGATGCCTTTGTAATTTACTAGTGTTGCCAGCAATAATATTGACGTGGTGGGGCAGCTATATACGGATGATGAACGTAGATATGTGCGTAATTTATGCAAGGCACGCACACGATTGCAGTGTGTGCTACGTTGCTGCAACACATTTTCAAAAAAAAAAAACAAAAAAATACAACAAATGTGCAGCATTGATTCATTCATGCATTAACTACAAAACACAAAAAAATTCAAAAGGGAAATAACTTTTTCCCCTTATTTGTTCGTCAAGAATTACGAGTACTCTCGTACATGCAATACGTACGCATAGACAATTCATTCATTAAAATTGTTGAAAAACAAAAAAAAAAGTTTTACTTTTAATGTAAAAAGTTTCTTTTCTTTTGGCTTAAGCTTAATATATACTTCTTTTATAGTTGCGCTTTTTGGAGAATCTTATTGGATACAGTTGGCTTCGGTCAGACCGAGGAAAATATAAATTAAAATTTTTAGTTCTTGTTTCGAACCGATATGATTTAAATTATTAGCTACCAAACAAGCATGAATCAGATGACATTGTTGGTTTAAACTGTTCAATGTGTTTATGTAAAAACTTCAACAAAATTACAAAAGCAAGGCAAAATGCTTAAAGCAAAACAAACGTTTCAATGATCACCACAATCATATCATCAAGTGAATTTGCCGCAATCCTGAAGAATTTGACAAGCATACTATATTTAACCTTTAGCATAGATTTGTTGAGAATCACAGCAAAAAGTCAATACAGCACATAAAAAAACTGTTTAATGGACGAACAGGAAATACGTGAATCGCAGAAAATCTCTTGTTGAAGAGTCTTAGCAAACGTGCATGATGTAGGAATTTTGTGTGAAGGAGGCTATGCTCCAAACGAAGACAAATGGCATCAGAAGAAATGATGCAAGTGTCATGATATCTTTAACAAACTTGAAACAAGAAAGACACGCGTTCAAATAAACATATGCATTTATTCTTATGCTGATTGCCGGATTGCTGAAAATTTTCCTTTCTTTTAATGATTTTATTTTTTTTTTGTATGCAAAGTGCATTTTTTGTTATTAGAATTTATTTTTTTTTAAATTTTTTATTTTATTTTTCTAATTATATTCAAGTTTTTAGCTGGTTTAAAAGTTTTTGGTCTTTATTTTTTATGCAGCTGATTTTATTTTTTTTATCACAGAATTTTCTTGAAATTAAATTCAAAACTTTAAAATTAAAAAGAAAAAAAAACGAATAAATCGTGTGTGGGTTGCATTCATTCGGTGGTTTATTTTTTATTTTATTTTTTTTTTTTGCTTCGTATTCTAAAGTGCCAAGTTGGCAACAACTTTATTTCAAACATTTGTTCGTCTGGTTGGTCTGCTGCTGTTGTATCTGCATTTTTGTTGCTGCTTTTGGTTGTTGCGTAGGTGTAGTTTTGTTAGATTTTTGTATTTGTTGCTGTTGTTTCTGTCTCTCTGGACAGCAGCAATTGTATGTATTGAAAAACCAAGTTGTTGAGCAATAAAATAAAGCCGCTTTGCCAATGAGATTTTTTACATTTCTTGTTGGCGGCGATTAGCAGAAATTATTTCGATTTTATAGATTTTGAATAAGAAGCATAAAATTGTATTTTTTTTTTTCGAGAATGTGCCGTTATTTATTGACAAGCATCTTAATGTCTTCCGATTTTAGAGCGACCATTAAGAAATTTGATTGAGTCATTAATTGCTATTTCGAAAATCAAGAAATAACAAAAAAAAAAAAAATCGATAGTGGTTTTTGATTTTTTGTTAAAAAAAAAGTTGTTTAAATTAAATTTAATATTGTGGTTTTTTTTTAGAAATATATACGTATATACATAGCTAATACTCAGCTTGTAAAGCACTTATATGATTATTTCGTAGTAAAAAATAGTAACCGCTTAAGCTCGGTATATTCTTTGGATAATTACCTTTTTACTATCTGTATTGGTATTATTATATAAACTACACAGCAAATAAGTAGTTTGGGTGTAAAACTCAAACCAAATTGGAATAAATACAAATCCACACCAAATTTGGTATAAAATCCATGCTACAACTTGCTATACAAACCGTTTATGCTTGTTCGTATAAAATTTATACAAATGAAGTATTAATACAATTTACACTATTTTGGTTTAAATTTAATAGTATCACCATACAAAAATCCTTTATACTATTTTTGTATAAATTTTATATAGAAGTTTGTGTGAAATTATTTTGAACCATTTTATATAAAATTCATATTATGCCCATATAAACCAATCTACTTACGCACAATAAATTCGATAACAAAAAAAAAATCTTTCAGATCACATGATTCTCGTACGTCTCATGTTTTCATAGATATCCTTTAAAAACCAGTTTTTTGGTTCTTCCATTAACACATCACAGGATTGACGGTATTGTATTGTTTGTAATAAACCATTTGCTCAGTCTAAAAAAATAGTACTGTACGGTACAAAGCTGTAAACATAACCAAACGCAACTATTGATATTTGCGAGATGGTACCTGTTTGAGACAAAAAGCATGATCTGAAGTCCTTTTTGATCCAATTTGCAACCTTTACGCGATATGTTCAAATCAACTTTGACATTTTGTTTGCAAATTTTTCACTTCTTTCAGGCTAAGGCCTCGTCGGCTTAATACATCAGCTTCAATTTTACATAAAAATCCATGAAAAATCGATAAAATGTTATGGTAAAATTAATTTCATCTTCAAAAAATTCCATATATTTTAATTGTTGTATTTTTTATTCTTTATCTATATTTCTTTATTACTTTTGAACTCTACCCACCAATCTATATATTAATACGCAAGATAAAAATTTGTCCGACTTTTTTCACTATGTTAGAAATGGAGCACGACTTTGAATTATACACCATTAGAAAGGTATTTGTGTGTAAATGTACACAAAGTTAAAATTATTTTATTATTTTGCCACTAAGCCAGGTAAAATTAAATGCAAATTTTTCAATATTAACAACGACAAAATACGCGGTCATACAGAGCTGAAAAGAGGATACAGCACAAAGAGAAAGACAAAAAGCTGACTCACACTAAATTCATGTTCTTTATTTTCTTTTCCTTTCACATTTGTCATTGTACCAGAGATGATAAATGAGCTTTTCTATTTTGTACCAAATAGCAAAAAAAATTACTAAAACTGTCCAAAAAGTACCAAAATTATTTGATACATTTGTGGCCAAATTTTGACCATTAGCCAATTCTAGTTTAACTTAAAAGCATTAACGCATAATTTTATGTTCGATTGATTATATCCACTGGCTAAAAGTTAAATCCATTGCAGCACTAAAAGCAACAACCTTAAATTGAAAAAAAATCACCAATGCAAAAATGCCATTTTTCTATTGATTACATTTCTCTTAACAAAACAAGTAAACTACATATTATGCAATTGAATATTAATTTTGCTTTTATTTTTAAAAATTTTCCATTAAATAGAGCAAGTTTGGCAACTGCAATCGATAAACACATACAGAAAGAAGAAGCTTAATAAATGCATATGTATGTGTGTAGTTTATAAACTTGGCTTAAAATAATTTCGCACACGCGATACTATTTTTTTGGTCTGCTACTTTGTAAAGGTATTTGCCTACTTTTCGTATTTTTTTTTTTTTGAGTAGTATTTTTCACTACTCTTGCCCCCGCCGGTTTTTTTTGCCCGTATTTAAACAAGTTATAGCAATAGATTAGATACGCTCGAATTGTGATCACGAAGTTGTTGTGTGTAAATGACAGCAGCAATAACAATGCAAAAGCAAAATAAACAAATAAATATTGCAATAAAATCTTAGTTACAGGAAATTTTAATTTTTTCTATTTTATTTAAAAAAAAAAGCTATAGTTTAAAGTGTACCTACTTAAAATCTTTTCTAAAGATGCTTTATTTATAATTTAATATAAAAAGTTTGAGCAAAAAAGTCTTATCAGGTAATTACGTTAATGTTACTTAACTCAGCAGAGACTCAAACCATTTAACAGTGCACATATCAACAGCGCAATGTTAACTTGATACTGTAAAGTTGGTTTTTAAAGAACACCATTTCCATTCATGTTCATTTGAATCTATACATTTCTATATAGTTAAGAAATCCTTTTACAGATAGCCGTTGATTTTGTACTCATTATCTTAATATTTTTCTGACTGACAAAATCATACTTCACTTGCCAAAGCAAAATTTTTAGTACGGTACAAAATATGGCTTCGAGTCAAAATTTCATGTTTCGATACTGACATGAAAAAACATTTTTTTTTTTTCTAAAATAAAATTCCCCAGGAATATTTATTCACGATAACCCCCTTGGTAAACTTAGCAGAGACTCAAACCTTACTTAACAGAAAAACAGTGGTGCCAACTTAGAACTTTTCCTGCCGAGCATTCTCCATTGCAGTCTAAGAAAAATATATATTTAGGATAATCACCCATATGTATGTTTTGATGCCTTAAGTTGGAATTGCTTTCCTTCTATCGTTATATTGAAATGTTAACATGTCTATGTTAAAGTTCTGTTATTATTTTAAACATTTTCTATATACAACACCTTAAGGAAACATAAATAAAATAAAAAAACGAACGTTCATTTCATTTTCAGATTAAACTCATTTTGTTGGCTAAATTGAAAATGAAACTTTACTTACTTTTACTTAACATTTTGCAATAGAAAAAAAAGAAAAAACGAAAATGAAAAGAGCCAAGTCTAATGTTTTGGCAGCAGCAGCAAAAACGTGCAAACAGCAACAACAACAACAGAAATTCAGCACATGTTTGACCCAATTTTACTTTTAGATGAAAAATACTTACGCGAATAGCACAGAAAACAAACAAACAAAAAGGCATAAAAACGTAGCGAAACTAAACTCCTTTTTCTTTTCACTGCTGCAAATAAAAAAGTAGTATGTACTCGCGTATAATGTGAGCATTTTTCGTATGTTTGTATGTCGTCAACTCAACAGGATAAAAATGGCAAAGTGGCAATGTGCTTAACAAAACTGAACTAAGGAAAAAGCAAAGACCTCAAAAAAAAATTCCGTTAAAAGTGTGTCAAACTGTCAATATATAGTTTTAGAAGATGAAAATATATATGTATTCACACGAACATTGCCATTTTCCACAAAAGAAAGAAAAACCCAAACCATACTCGTCTAAAAAAAAATGGGAAAATTTATATTCTACTATACCTTATATACTGTAGGTACTGACACCAAAAGGGAAATGTTTTGTTACCAACTTTCCTTATCGTTAGTTTACGGTTTTTACGTTGTGGTTACGCTTTTGGATTTTGTTGACTTATTTGCCTCTTTTTTGTGTTGTTAATTTTAATTTAGTTTTATTTGCGTAAAAAAGTAAAGAAATGCGTCACTTTTTCATTTACAAAAAGCAATAAAAATTTATTATTATTAACTGTTAACATGGTTTGAAAAAAAGGTTTGAAAACTACATCATTTCATTATAAAATATAGCATGTGAAACTTATTAAATTTTTTTTATGTTTTTTGTAGTATACTTTGTTATTGTATTATCCTTAAAACTCAGCGCCTTGTAGATGTTTCATGTGCATGCGAGAATTTTAACATTACAAATTCGTGTAGCCATATTGAAATATCGAAATCCTTCAAGTAATTTAATAGCGATCTATTCAGTTAGTTGGTAGTACGTAGGCTGCTATATATATTTCTGGCCTAGGCAACACTAATGTCAATAGCTAAAATCTGGCAACACCATAATCAAGTTTAGCATTTTTTAGCATGAACGTACTCAGAACGTTTTGACGTACGACCATCATTTGTGTTGTTTACAGTGACTTGAAAAAATCTATTTGACAAAAAAATGTAATTAACTCGTGAACATTTTCGTGCGATCATTTTGCACAACTTTCGACGTGGATAATATTATCACGACAAGAGTGCATCGATGAACCCCACGCTTAAATTATCAATGGAAAAATTAATTTTCTGAACCTACTGTAAACAAATAGCACTTGTACATCAAAACGTTGTGAGTACGTTTATGCTAAAAAATGTCAAACTTCATTATGGTGTTGCCATATTTTAGCTATGAAGATTAGTGTTGCCTAGGCCAGAAATATATATAGCAGCCCATGTATTATTAAACAAGATTTTGTGCCTCAACAATGAATAATTGTTTCCGAAGTATTTTTTTCCGCTGAAACCAAATCCGAGCTAAGAATTGCTCACTTGACTTGACTTGACTTGACTTGACTTGACTTGACTTGACTTGACTTGACTTGACTTGACTTGACTTGACTTGACTTGACTTGACTTGACTTGACTTGACTTGACTTGACTTGACTTGACTTGACTTGACTTGACTTGACTTGACTTGACTTGACTTGACTTGACTTGACTTGACTTGACTTGACTTGACTTGACTTGACTTGACTTGACTTGACTTGACTTGACTTGACTTGACTTGACTTGACTTGACTTGACTTGACTTGACTTGACTTGACTTGACTTGACTTGACTTGACTTGACTTGACTTGACTTGACTTGACTTGACTTGACTTGACTTGACTTGACTTGACTTGACTTGACTTGACTTGACTTGACTTGACTTGACATTTCTGAACTTAACTTTTCTTTTTCTTGACCTGACCTCTTTACTTTTTTTACTAAACAATACAAAAAAAAAACGATAATTTTGATATAAAATAGTAATTTTTGTGAACATTATGGGTTTGACCGCGACATTAACGTAATGCCAACCTTTGAAGAATGGAGACAATAGTTTTTTCATGAAAAACACATAGTTCACCGTCCGACACGATTTTTCACAAATGAAAAATAACAATATATTCTGAAAATATGGCTAAAAATAAGTTATACGTGGCTTCCCGATTTTGTGGATCAGGTCGAAATTTTTTTTAATCGGTCTTTGAAGTTTTCTATACATGTGTTGAGCCGACACACTAAATCTTACGATCCTTACATCTGAGGTACATATATTATGTCTTTTGAAGACTTATGGAGAATGTTAAGGGGAATATTTTTGTAAAAAACTTTATCCCTATACATCCCCCACAAATGTTTAATTTTCGACCATTTCTTAAAAATAACCCCTTAATAAAGTACCACAGAAATATTTGCTATAAAATTTCACTAATAGTTGCTGAACAGTAAATAGTCGAAAATTCACCGCGACGGCAAAAAAATCGTCAATATCAATAAGGACCTCACACATTTCATGTTAATTCATTTTTTTTTACGTATTATTCTTAAGTTTGAAGCATTTCTTGACTTCTGTGATCCGTAATGAAATTTTCCGTAGAATATTTTGTGTATTATTTTAACCCATTATGTCCCGTTTTTTTTTTTAGAAAAAGGGGTCTAACAGTCCCACAAAAAGGACATGATGGGTCTGTACGTGTCGGGAAGACACGCATAACTTATTTTTAACCATATTTTCAAAATATATTGGTTTCTTTTTCATTTGTGCAACCGAAAGTTGAATTTTGTCGTACGGTGGTATATACAATCAAAATTAATGTCCCTGTACATGGGCGAATTCCTTCCTTTAAAACTTTATAATTAAATTTCACTCTAAAAATTTACAGAATAAAAATAATGGCTTTTACTAGAACAAGAAATTATTTAAGAAAGAAACAGAACACAAAAGTTGAAAATTTAAGAAAAAAAAAACAAATGAATAATGACTTCATTGAATGCACTTTAAAACCCCACACCCATGACGAATAAAAACCTTTAACAAAATGTAAATAAATAATGATATCAAAAGATTTGCATATCAATATTAAATTTAAAAAGAAAAAAACTTATTAAAATATACATTATTGTAAAGGCATTTCCGCCATCAGAACAGCTTAACTCAGCTGCTTTTATACCAAATCGCTACCATTATATTTCGACTGTAAACCGTCATATGTCGAAGTCAGGTTTATAAATTTCTGAATAATGACAGCTGCCTGACAAACTGTTATTTCTTCTGCTTTTGTCTGTTAATTGCAAAATATATTGCAAAAATGAAAACAAAACATAAGTAATAACAAAAAAATCATTGTAAGTAATAATGAAAATGCAATAAAACAAAATTAATCAGTGGCAAACGTCATCATTCGGCGTCATCACCGTAAACAAATCAAGCAATTAAAATTCTTTTGGTTAACGTCAGGAAAAAAAGCTACCTTAACTTTACCTACAAGTACAACACAGTCAACAAGTTGAAAACAGGTACATAACAACAAAAGGATGACTTGATTTTAAAAGAATTGCGCAGAATGTTGAAAACTTCTTTCAATACACCCGTCCGTGATAAATCAATTTATTAAGCACATACTTCAAGACAAGTCAAGCAACGAATAAAACTAATCTTAATTACATCAAGGCGAGGAGATTTATTAAGAGTCAATAAGATTTAGATTAAGTTGAACGAATTTAATTGTTTACTAAAAACTTTTTTATATCTGTACTGGCCTCGTAGTACTTAGTACACAAACTGCAATTTTATAGAACTTTAAAAGAAAAAAACCTGTTGCTATACTTAAAATGTCATAAATATGTGGCTTTAAGCATCTTAAATCAAATGACTCATTTAATTAATTTGAATTAATTCGCTGAATCGAATAGTTTTTAGTGTAAATAACATTACGCCATGTATTTTCTGTAACACTTAGGGGAAGCATGGGGCCCAAATAAAGCGTCTCCATCTTATACAAATCTTTGTAGTGACTTTTATCTTGGGTATCCTTCTCCTCTGACCAGGGGGCAAAATTTATTGGTTCAAAGTACACAAAATAAGTATGTATTACACAGGCCTACAATGATTTTGAGGCGTAAAATTGTGAAGTTGATTCGGAGTAACCATAATCTACTGAGTACGAAAATAAAATCAGATCAGCCGAATTGAACTTGAAAATTCTCAAGTAAAAAATTGCTCTTGTAATTCATTTTAGCTTATGGCATCGGGTAGCCTTAATCTTACTCTTTAAACTTAACCTTTCAATATTTTCGATTGGGTCATTACTTTCCGAATTATCATCTATCAGAATTCCATACAAATAAACATAATGCTTTGATTTCAGCAAACTTTACTTGAAATGACTGTTATTCGGAAAGTGAGTATCCAGTTGAAAAAGTTTGATGAATCAGGATAAACTCTAAAAACTTAGGTCACAGAAAAAAAAATGTTCTTTCGTCGCCCTGTGTTATTGACTTCTGCACTTTTAATATCCTCTTTTTTTTATTCATTTTTGTACCTAACTACTATTGCTTTCCATTTTCAACATTTAAAACAAAATTAGGATTCATTTTGTGCTCATATTAAGGACTCATTTAATACTCATATTAATGATTCATTTCATACTCATACACATAAATGAATCAATTTTATTATTGAAATATTTTTACTCAAATAAATATAAAAATTTTATTGTAAACTACTCAGAAAACACTCAAATTTATGAACAAAAAAGAGTCTCCTATGAGATTTTATGAACGCTTATATACGTTTATATTTAGGCCTATTCCGGTATTCATGCAATTTCAATTCCTTTTCGTTTCGAAAGCATTTTAATGAAAACGATGAGTTGCACGATAAAAAGTATAAGAATCGCTTTTGCGGAGAATTAAATGCTCTACAAAAAATATGATACGGAAAAATTACACAGGCCCACAAAAAAAAAGTACCATGCGCGAAAGATCAGACCACCTGAACTTTTATGTTTTGGGGGTCGCTGAATCCGAATATGGTGCCAGAATAGCGAAGTTGGTTCGCGTTTTTTCAGAAATCAACAATAATGCTGAAAAGTACTGATTTTTGCTGGTTCCTGAAAAAACGCGAACCAACTTCGCTAATCTGGCACCATATTCGGATTCAGCGACCCCGAAAACATAAAGTTCAGGTGGTCTGATCTTTCGCGCATGGTACTTTTTTTTTTTTTTTGGCCTGTACACAGGACTACAAAAAAAAAATTCCCTGCGCAAACGATCAGACCACCTGAACTTTATGTTTTCGGGGTCGCTGAGTCCGAATATGGTGTCAGAATAGCGGAGTTGGCTCGAGTTTTTTCAGAAATCAGAAATAACCCGAACCAACTTCGCTACTCTGGCACCATATTCGGATTCAGCGACCCCGAAAACATAAAGTTCAGGTGATCTTATCTTTCGCGTATGGTATTTTTATTTTTTTTTTGTGGGCCTGTGTTACCATTGAGAAAATATTCTTCAAAAACCGCAAAACGTTAAAAAAAATTATTTTTATCGTATATTTCCTGAACGGTTACATTTTGGCTTACGAATATGATTTTTGTTTGTAGAGCATAGGATTTCCAACAAAAAATGTCAAATAACTTTTTATCGTACGACTTACTGTTTTCAGCAAAAAGCTTTTGAAACGAAAAGTAATTGAAAACGTACGGATTTCGAAAGAGGTCAGATTATAGGCGAAAAGTTTTAAGTAATATTTTTTCGAACTTTTGGGTCACCCCAGCGTCTTAGAGCAAACATTTTTATGGAAAACTTTTAGCTAATTGTATGAGCTTTCTAAGAAAGTATTTGGCTTGTAGGGTCTTAAGGGTTTTCTCAAAGTTCTGGACCTTTAAAGCTGATATTTTAAATTTTTTCCCTAATTTTGACTTTGGCGGCCATTTTAGTATGAAAAAGGTCTTATTAACATACCCTTTTATTTTTTTGGAATTCACGTTAAATTTCCTTTAATTCGGTAGTGCATTTGCCATACCAACTTTTTAATTTAAGGTCGGAAAAAAATACTTTTTTATGCAACACACGTAACCTTATGTAATACACCCTATATACAAATATCGGCATTTCCGCTAAAAGGTTGACCGTGAGCCAAAAAATTAAATCATCATATCTCTGAAACTATTTAACATACATTGATGAAATTTGGTACATATGTATGTAAAAAGCACCAAGGCAAATAATGTGTACTGGGAAAACAGGCGATACCACGCCCCTAAACAAAGAAATTCATAATTTATGAGATTTGGTACACATGTGAAATGGATAGGGACAAATGATATCCTTTGGAAAAATTGGTGATGCCACGTCAACTTAACAATATAAGGTAGGTGATCTAACATTCACTAGAAAATCCTGGTTCTTTGAAAGATTTTCAATTTAAAATTTTTTATATGGTGGAAAAAATGTCACGTTCATATTGTCACGTATCGATTCAGATTATGATCAAAACAAGGAAAAGTAAAGAAGATATTTGAATCAAACAAAATACATTAAAAAGAAACATTGCATAAGATTCTAAGATTATTCGTACGAAAAAAATTCTTTGACTAGGCACGAAAATTACTTCTATTTTTGTCACGTTCGATCCGCGTCTTTTTTTGCGTTTATCTTAGAACCAGGACTTTGCCTACTATTAAAGTTGGCACTTATTATAGTGCTACCTAAGGGCTATAATGTAAAGTAAAGACTAAAATAAGAATATGATTTACTTGCACTTTTTTGCACTTTAAATGTGTACGAAGGTCACGTTCGTCACCTGGGAAATGTCCATATACTATTTGTTTAGCCTTATCGAATGCATGCTCATTTAAATGACACTTTTTTGAAATAGAATTTTTTTTTCAGATTTCTACAACAAGAAAAAAAAATAAGAAGTTGAAATTGAAATTAAAATGTTTATCAATTTTAAAATATCTGTTTATCACTTGATCCAATCATCCATCCACCCAATTAGCAACTTTTACTTTACAGTCATTTGTTTTTATTATTTTTTTTTTTTTTTTAATACAACAATTGCCAATTATAACATTTTACTCATCACTAACGTGTTTTATTTTTTCTCTTTTTTGTTGCAGGTAATAAAATAATTAAAATAGCGAATAAACACGTTAACTTGTTGCTGCTGCTGTTGCGGCCAAAAGACAAAATAACAACAACATGCCAACATTAATGCGTTTATGTGCCATATGTAAAAGCCATTTGATGGCTGACTAACTTGGCCTATTGTAAGTTTTTGTTTCTATTTCTTTGCGAAATTTATATTTTTCTTTTTCACTAACGTTTTACTGATTATTCATTCATTCATTCAAGCATAATGAAGTTTTTACAAAAATAAATAAGTAATGAAAAATAAAAACTGACAGAGAGACATTAAAGAAAACGACGATGACGACGGCGACAATGACGCCAAACAAAACCCATAATTATGCATGCAATCGTATATATATTTTTCTATTTGCAAGGAGTTTACTTTTTTTGTATTTCTTTTAAAAGCCAAGTTAATAAATTCAAATGCATTTGACGACAAATACACTGAAAAAATGTGGCATAATTTTTAAGCTCTTGTTGAATCAATTTACAAACAACCTTTTCTATATAGAAACTTTACATTTTCTAAGAAATTTTTAAAAGAAAAATCGTCATTTAAATATGACTGGTAAAATCTAGCTTGCTTTAAAAAATTTAACTCAGTGTATTTAATATATGTAGCTCTACGCGCTTGTGCAAATCCTCGTGTTATAAGGGGCAGTAGTGCCAAGTGCAACTTGTGCGCACATTATTTGCTGCGTCGGCATTATCTCTCGTAAACTTTAAAATCCATTGGCAACATTTTAATGTGTTTTTCAGTTGATTTCATACACAACATGCACATATTTGTTTTTGCTATTAGAGATATTATTATTGTTGCAAATAGCCAACAATTGTTCAAAACGGGCGTTTACCAATGCGGCGGCGGCAGCGTAAACTTGGCGCATGCGCCACATGTACAATTGCAACTCTAACTACCTACTACTCTTCAGTTTTGTTGCACCGCATGCTGCGTGTTCATACATTTTTATGATAAAAAGAGTTGCATTTGTTGAAAATTAATTGCTGCGCGTAAGACTGATCACAACAATTTATTGCAATTTAAATGGTATTTCGCCAATAAACAGCTTTTTCCAGCAATCGATGATATGAACCTGTTTTGCTTGTTTCACTGAAAATTTTCCATGCATTTGATTTTATTATGCATTTTATTTTATTTTTCTTTTTTTTTATAATGTGCAATAATTTGATCTACCGGATCTTTGATCTACAATCAATGTATAAATCTCGCATGGTTTTCGAGTTATTAATTGAAAACAATATGATAACACATAGAACCTGACAACAGCATAAGTCCTTTTTCTTAGTAGGCTTTAGAATAAATGTCAGAAAAGTAATATTTCCAAATTTTTTCTATAAACGATTCTGTTCAGTCAAAAGCAAAAAAATGGAAAATTACTAAGTGAGCTACGTCTCCGTACTATAAAAAATAACACTTAAAAATCTAATCTTTTAATTAAATTCAAAAAATTTTGAGCATATTTAAGCCAATTGAAAAAAACTCGTCCTTTTTTAGAGCGATTAAACTTTGGCTTCATTAAATTATGCTCGTTCTTACATTCATTAGTTAACTAAGTAACTAATGCAATGGTTTAGCTTACAACATTTTATTTTCAGTTAATAGTTAACCATTAGTTAAACCCCCAAATTTCATTAGTTAAGCATTTGTTGACAGCTGATGCTGAATAAATAGAATCCACAATAGTTTTGTGAAAACAATAAAAAAGGTCACAAAGTCTACCATTCAATATAGTTAATCAAATAATGTCAATAATTATGGTAAAAAAAAAAAAATAATTTAAAAAAATTACAAAAAAAAATATAAAAAATATAAAAAAAATATAAAAAAAACATAGGGGAGACTGGGGCACATTTGACACAAAATTTTCAAAGGCCTGTATCTTTGAAAATTATTGCATGATCTTAATACTCTTTACTGTTTCTGAAACATTGATAATTTAAGATTAAAACCAAGAAAAAAAAAATTTTAAAAAGACTGCATTAAGAGTACTTTTTCAAATTTTTTAAAAAAAAGTCATTTTGTCAAATGTGCCCCGTACCTGGGGCAAGGGGCACATTTGACACTCACAAAAATAGCACAGAAACATTAAACAAAACATTAATAGAGTAGAACGGGCCAATGTCGTGCACTCAACTTTGACATGCTCGTAAAGCCGTACATCTCAAGCGAATGCAACGAGTAAGCATCCGATCGAAAGATAATTTCATTGGTTACATCCATGTGTAACAAAATTTGTGTAGCGAGAAATTGTGTTTCTGTAAGTGAATGTGCACGACATTACCCCAATGGTCGTTTTAAAGGTCAACTTCGATAACTCGGTGAAGCCCAAAATTTTTTTCGAAACCAAATACTTCTTTTCTTTGGCAGGATATTTCGTTTCAGAAAACACTTACCTGGTATATTTTCCCGGAAGGAAAATTATTTTTCTGACCCGATAAAAAAACACTTTTATCGTCCCGAAAGCGTGCGTTTTGAAAAAAAGGTTACTCTGTAGAGACGAACTGGTGAAAATTGCTAGTATTATATGCATAAGCTCAGTAGGTCAGCAGGTCCCTATCTTACGAACAGTTGGTAAATCATTCAATTCTTTGGGCTAAAACAGCCAGTGCACGACATTACCCCCTGCACGACATTACCCCGTTCTACTCTACATATATTTTTTTCATATAAATACAAATTAACGGAGACTTATTTTATATATAAGTGTGAGAAGTCGATGTCAAATACGTACGTGAAGTTGAGGCTGGATTTGTTGGAGTTGGTAGTTTAAACTCAATTGCACTCCTCAAAGTCAGGCAAAAATCTTCCACTTCCGGTTTTATAAAAACCCAACTTAATGGTTAAACTCTTCTCAAATAACTGATCTTGTATGAGGTATAGCCAATTAAGTACTTACTTCTACAATTTCTCCCACATAAAAAAATGGGTTTTTGGATTTTTCGCCAAATTTCCCACGGACAATATATAAGCATAAAGTACAATTTCCAACAATACCCTTAATGAAAACATCAACATAAAATGTATCATAAGACCCAGTTTAATGGAAATTTCTTTGGTCTGGATTTTGGGTAACACCATCGTCAAGATATCTGCAGCGCTTTCACATGATGGGGCGTATTTCAAACCAATTTGATTATTATTAAAAACTTCGCATACATGATGAACTTTGATGTCAATATGTTTACTTCGGGAATTCATCCATCCAGATTTTCAAATTAAAATAGGTGGTAGAGGTCCTGGAAAGCATCTATTCAAAAATCTTGTGTTGTAGATAAAACAAAGGTAACAAATTATATTAAATCAAATGAAATAGATTCTGTTCGAAAGTCGGGGTTTCTCTTTGGTTTCCGATATTAGAAATAGCGTATTCAACTTTTTTTCATCGCCATTGTGTCTGTTCGTTTTCATTTTATAGTGACATACCATATATTTAAAAGATAAAACTAGAAAATCTTTTAAAATACACAAACACGAACGCCAAATGTGCCCCTTCGGCAAAAGTCAAATGTGCCCCAAAATCTCTTGAAGAATTAAAAATATTTTATAATTTAAACTATTTGACCTTGACAAAAAACACTTTTTTTCTATTAATTATAAAGGTTAGTGCTGCCAAATTGTCATACTTACTTTCAAAAAACAATACAAATTTATTTGCAAAACCCTTACGAACAAGATGCCGAAAATTACAAAAAAATAACACAAAAAGTTAAAAAAGCGTATTGGCGCGGGAAGAGTCGCAAGAGAACTGCCAAGGTTCATTACGTTGCTTCCACTCTAATTAGTTATGTTTCGGCATTTCAGGTTTTTGGTTCTATAGGCGTGTTCACACCGAAAATGGCAAAGTCAAATGTGCCCCGGTGTCAAATGTACCCCAGCTTACCCTACAATGGAATCAAATTCCGCCACGTCCGCACCGTTGATCCTGGGTAAAGCTGAGAGCGGATTATGAAAATTACTACCGGATAAACAGTGCATTAATCATTATTGAGTTAAAATTTTCAATTGTTAAAAGTGGGCGTGGCACTCATTTAATGCTTTCTACTTTTCATCCATTTCAAGGTACTTATACAATAATTCACACCTTCCAACGAAATTGAATCAATATATTTCATATAGTTTTGGAGTTATACCATATAACGTATTTCCCTTGTATGGGTGGTACCACGCCCACTGGTGATATTTCGCCCAGAAGTACTCAGAAGTACTTCTTATGTAGTAGGCTCCCTGTACTAAATTTCAGACAAATTGCTTCATTAATTCTGTTATTAGAACTTATTAAAGTTTTGTACGCGGTGTCACGCCCATATGCGAGACTATATAATTTTTTGACATTCTACAAATTAATACTGATCTCTACGAATAGCTGATTCACGAAATGTTAAAAAGTGGGCGTGTCACTTACTTAATCCCGCCCACTTTTCGCTCATTCCAAGATAGTTTCACTAGACCTCGAGTTGCAAAATTTCACCAAATTATTTTGTGTCGTTTGCGATATATAACGTGATCAATGAATCAACTTGATGATTTTTTCCAATTACCCATCTTTCTTGTCGCCATATTGTTCCGCCATATTGTTTTTTCCAAAAACGGTACTCGGCATTCGAAAGCAGACACTTCAACAAAAAAATGAGCTATCATATGCTATTTAGACACACCAGATTTTGGGCACCGACGTGGCATAGTTGACGTTAAACGTCCCATATATATCTACTGAAATGGAGTACATCTGAAAGTATGTAAAACCTTACAACAACATAAATTGTGTAAAAATCTATGATTTATCATGTACAAGCAACATTGCCTTAACTCTTGCAGAAAGTGGAACAGAAGCATTTTCTTTGACTCACCTACTTACATGTGTGTTAATATTCAGCTGAAGATACATAAAATTAAAACCTAATAAGTTCTTTTCATAGTTACACATGTCTACAGTACGAATGGCAATAAAGTTTATGCATTTGCTGTAATCATTCTTTAGGTTTATGTGTACCAGAGTATCTACTGCTTAAAATCTTTGCATTATCATAATTTTAAATGGCTTTTTCTCAAACGTGAGAACTTTAACCATTTAAGTAATTAGCAAGTCCAATGATGGACAAAGAGTTTCTTGTTAAAAAAGATTCTTTTCTCCATTTCTCTTGCATATAATTTTCAACATCAGTGAACATAAAAATGCATTTTTAAATAAATGTCGGAATACAAAAGCTTTTCATACAGTTTTCGTCTCTCTAACTCCATCTAGCGTTATTTGTATTTTCCCTATTAAACATTTATGTTATTACACGTATTCTAACTTATCTAGTAATTTAATTAAGTAAAATATTTTCCCACACAACCGCCAACAACACAATATTCTACTTTTATTTCCAAGTGCCCCGACGTGGAAGTCGTCGTGAAGTAAGCAAACATGCGACTAACTGACCCATTCAGACCTATGATGAGTAAGTGCATCATAAAATGTGGTTTTCATAGTACTCCCTGCGTTTTCTTCTTCTGCTCTTTCTTCTATTCGTACGAGTACTCTTACTAAATGAAAAATTAACATCATGGCAATATTTCAGTTTATAACTTGAAAATGCGCGTTCGCTCGCTAATGTTGTCTTCGTTATTGTTGTTAATTTATTTGCCTTCTAAATGTTGGCAGCCATGTGTGAAAATGTTCAACTTTCTGTCTGTCTGTCTGTCTGTCTATCTGTCTTTCGACAGTTGTTAGTCTGTCTGCTACTTCACTACTCTGTTTATGTTGGTATTTTCTTTTGACTCCCTTCATTGCATTTCCTTGCCTATGACATTTTGTTTATTTTTTCAACAGCGCAACTCAACTTGCTGTGTCTCTTGTGGAATCATACATTTCTTGGGGGTCAATTTGTTCAAAAAATATTAGCATATTCGAATTCTACTTTGTAAGGAAAATGTACTTCAAATGAACTTCCTGCACCTACTTGACACAATTTTGTCTATAAGGCTGTTGAGTAGGGTTATCTGGTTTTATTAAATCAGTAAACACAAATGCATTTGAATCATAAGCAGTATTTTTGAATCGAAAGCATTTGCTTTTAAATAGGATTTTTTTTAGCCGCTTGGTTCTAAAACCGTATGTAAACTATTGAATCTTACAGCAAACATCAAAACCATACCTAGTACATGCATGAGCATGAGACATGTTCTTCTGCGCGATTTCTTAATTTGGATAAGGGGTACCCTTTATTTTATGTGGTTTAAGCAAATAATGCGTAAGACTTGAATGGGGGTGGATTGGATGATATATAGTGGCGTCTCATCGAGTTCAAAGTTCAAAAAAATGTGAAGATGATCGACAAATAGCCCAATGGACGCACAGGTGTCGTTCTTTTAGGGGTAAAAGGTAAGACCAATATCGAGTAATTTTTCCTCCACATTCACCCCGAACAGTCTTACCCCCTATATCCACACCTTAGAAAGGTTCCCTTGCCGAAATCACTTTTTTATGAAATTTGTGAAAGCAACTCAGGGTGCTCCGGGGTAGAGTGTAAGAGCAATCTCCATTATTGTCTCTCCCTCAATATTTTCTCCGACCGTACTTATCAACTATATCCCCCACTTAACTGCACTCCCCTGCAAAATTAATTTTTTATGAAATTGACACCCTCACTTCCATATTGCCTCAGGTGGGGTAGAACGTGAGATCAGCCTCCTTTGTTTTTGACACCTGAACATTTGTCCCGAATACTCTAAACTCTTATATTCACCTCTAAAGGGGGTCCCGAAAAGAGAACGAAAAAACCATGAAGGGGCCAAGAAAAGAAGTGAGAATGTTAGGAGATAATATTGATAAGGGAAAATAATGGAGATTGGTCATACACCCTGGAAGTGGGACAGTCAATTTTACAAAAAAAGAGTCCGTTTTTGCTAGGGAGCCCCTCTAAGCGGTAGTGATAGGGCGTAAATATTTTCGGCGGAAATGTCAATGTAGAGGTTGCTCTTAAATTCGACCCCACCAGGGGCAGTCTAGAAGAGGAGGGAGTCAACTTCATACATTCCATAAAAAAGTAATTTTTACGGGGGAGCTCTCCAACAAAGTTGATATAGGGGGGTAAGAAAGATTATAGAATAACCATTTAGTTTTGAAAATACACGAAATTTATAGAAATTTGTATGAGAAGAGTTTGTGAACAATTGTTTTCGAACTTGTAAATTATTTTGAAATGTTAATAATGCGTTGCATACTTTACAGCTGTACAAAGATCAGAGCTGTCAAAGGCCTCTAGAAATCACTAAGTAGTCTCAATAAATGAGGATGAGGAGGGCAGCTATTCAAAGTAATCCCAATAAATATGCCCCTTTTTTAATTTCAAAACACTGACCAAAGAGGGGCACATCTATGGCGTGTGTTCAGGGGGCTTTCGCCTCCTCCCCCTTAATTTTTAAAGTATATAGTATGATAAACGTTTATTTCTTGATTTTGATATGTGCAAAGAATGACTGAGGTTGTCGCCTTCCCACTTCTTACTCACCCCTCCCCCCGGAAAAAATCGTATATACGCCCCTGTTACAAAGTAATCACTTTTAAGCGCCAACTGCATTTTCTGATTCAATAATACAACAATTCATATCTAGATAGCTTTGTAAACTCTGCACAGCAAAGTTCATTAGTCTGTTGGTTGGTTTCTCATCAATCAGCGCAAATTTATGAAATATTCGTCTCTCATTCCGTCCCTCTGTTGATTCTAATGGATAGTAGTAACTTGTTAACTCTATAGGAATGTCACTGTCCACCATGTGTGTGTGTGCCTATGTTTGCAATCAATTAACCCTTTTTCCCAGGATTGCATACATATGGTGTTGTGTCCAGTGCTTGATGTTAAAATCCACACTTTGGTGTATGCGCCACTGCGCTTTTGCTACTACATCCCTAGTAGCGTAGTGTAGGCGGATGTCCACATCAATTTGTGAGACGTCCATCATTTTGACGCGCGTCCTCAACTCCTAACTACATTGCTACTGCTGCAACCAATTAGGTTTTTTTCTTTTACTCTTCTCCCATTTTATTTGAGTTAGTGATGATGGATGGATTTGTTTGTTTTTAATATTCGCACTTGTTGATCCAAGGCAGCACCAGCAGTTGATTGAGTTACTAGCAGTTTAGTTTCACAAATGAATGGCAAATACAAAGTTCAATGCACTGCACTGTTTGCATTACACTAAATTTCAAATGGTTGAAATTTTGCCAATACAAAAATTTTACACAACCATGGTGCTAAAGGGTGTCTCATAATTCACGCAATATTTTAATCAAATAGAAAACACGATTTTTTTTTATTGAAACATAAAGTACATGTAATGGGTTTATGTATAGAATAGCAGATGACCTCCACTACTTAGCTGACACATACATACGCACTCTTTTGTCAAAATTTTCAATGACCATTTTGTATAAATGTGGCTAGATTTCGTTGAATCTCCTCTTTCAATCCATTTTTACTAACCCTAAACCGTCAGCTGTCAAACTATTTTCTTTACCAAATGGCGGTAATTTCAAATCTTGCGTTAATTATGGGACACTCTTTACAAATGATAACAAATCTGAACGTTGAACTAAACGAAGCATCAAGAGAGTATTTGTAGTGACTGTTTTGTAACTAATTATTTGGTATCCAAGCCTACACAGCAATCCTATGCGGAACATGTTTCAAATAAAAGACTTTTTATTAAAATGTCGTATGTTTAATTAAATGTCACTCATACGACCTGTATTGCACGAATCAAAAGAAAAATATATTTTTGATCAGAAATAATCGATTTTTAATAGAAAAATAAATTTTTTGGGAGAAAACTTTTAGATGGTGTCATGACCTATCAGCTGCATATGAAGCTTTAGCTCTTTTGATAGTTCCCATGGGCATGTCTGAATTAAAGCTTACATACATATGTACATGAATTTCCTTCAACAAAACGAAACCTTCATTAAAACACCAAATCATCTTAGCGACATTTAACACATTGCTAAAATGTTTATCATTTTAATCAACTTTCGATTGCCAATAAACATAATAAAAATAAAAAATAAACAATTTTTAAATTTTGTTAACCTTCGTTAAATTAGTTGTTAATTAAATTACAAAATGAAAAAAAAAACCAAGATATTTACACCTCTCCATCACATTGTGTCATTGACAGTCCATGCATGAAATTTACTTATGAACTTAACCGTTTTGTTACTTTGCATCAAGTGCAGCACCATCACGCACGCTCACTTTCACCCTTCACACCAGATTAAAGTAAATCACGCCTCCTTTATTAAAAATTAACAACCAATTAAACAAGTTGTATACCCTTATAACCACCGCGTTCAATTTGGTCAAAAAATATTAATAAAAAAAAACACCATTGTATCCCACATTATTATTACGAAACAACGTCATCGAATACGGGATGATTTTTGTGTCACGGTCACTGTGCGCTAAAAATCTCCTTAACGAAAGATGTCACCAACCAACCAAACATCTGTGCTTGTGAGAATTTGTCTTTTCTGTTCGGTTGAATTAAGAAAATATTTTCATTATCACAAATGATATATGATGGAAGTATTGTCAATTCAAGGCTGAAATTTTCTTAATCATGGATACATGCCTTACTCGAATTGTTTTGTTGAAAGTATTCTCTACACAGTTGCCTAGTTTTGCCATTGAATAATTTGTGACGATAAAGAATTTTTTTTTTTATTTCTTATCCAACTAAATTTATAGGTTCCTTCATAGAGGTGCTAATAAGGACTTTCTTCTTTCAAACCACATTCATCCTAATCATAAATTTATTTATTTATAATTTGATACATTGAATGTTGGGTAAACGCTGGAGATATGGCACCTTTTTCGTTTTTAAAAGAATAAAGCACGAACTTATTCTTTAATTAATTTAAAAACAACAAAAAAAGTACTTAAACTAAAATAAAAATGATCGCAAAAATGTTTTACTTTCATTTAAAATCAAAATGCTATAAAGCGCCAAATCACGTGAGAGTAAGGGTGATATGGCACCATATTATGGGTGATTTGGCACCATAAGTGGCTTTTAAATTTTGTTGCCAGAATTGCTGCATGTTTTCGCAACGATGTACATGTTTTACCCTTATCGGAAGAAGCATAATAGATTTCACTATACACCTTTACTGGCTTGCTGTTACTTGTTTTAAAAATTATCTGAAAAAACTCAAATTAATCAAGTAAAAATTAAAAATGAATCAGTAAAGGACCTACCTGTCTAAAATTCTGCGATTCAGGAGTGACTGTACATTCAAGCGCTTTATATTTGTACTCCCAAATATTTTGTAACTTATAGCAAAGGGAGAAATGGCACCCGAACCATATTTTATTTTGATATATGCACCATATAACTGTATGAAATGTTCATCGCTCTCTGCCTGTCGAAATATATGAAAAAAAAAGTCAGCCGTTTACATTTCCAATTTTTTTTATACCCTAAACCCATGGTATATTCACTTTTTCCTTGCGTTTGTAACGCAGAGAAGGAGGTGTGGCAGATATAGAAAAGTGTATATATTCTTGATCAGCGTCACCTCCTGAGTCGATATAGCCATGTCCGTCTGGCTGGCTGGCTGGCTGTGCGTGGAAATACATTTTTTGGGAAAACTGAGCTAGATAATTCAATGAAACTTGGTACACTGCCTCTATCGTCAAAGTTAGCTCGTGGGATTGAAAATGAACGAAATCGGTCAACGGACATGCCCACCGCCCATATAAAAAATATATTCAAAATGCAACTTTAGTAGTATTTTTCACGACAATGCAACCAAAATACACATAAGTACTACGAATTGTTAGCATAAGCTCTGAAAAAACACTTGATGAATTCGGGCAAAGGGGCGTGGCACCTCCCATTTAAGCAAAAGCTTCAATACGCTATACTGAAAGCGTTTTTTTGAGATAATTAAACTAAATGTTACTCAGACACTAAGAACTATAAATGCACGCTCTGAACTAAAACTAGGTGAACTCAGACAAGAGAGTGTGGCACCTCCCATATAAGTAAAATTTTCAAAATACTGCAGTGTAGGGTATTTAATGTTTGGTCAGGCCAAATGTTACACCCTTGCTAGTATTTTCTTAAATCCCGCACAAAAGTAATGATAATTAGGGTGCCATATTACCGGGGGGTGCCACATCTCATGGGCTTCCCTTATCCATCTGCATAATTGAAGAACCTCAAGGAAAATTATCTACATCAATACAAATACTTTCGTACTTCCGTAAGAAAAGTTTCAAACACAGCTGTTTCGGTAAACTGGACTCTAGATAAACCATTCATTGTAACTGCACCAATGGTTTTGTAGTAAAATTAATACTTAGACCAAGGTTGATTTACTCCTTGAAGATTCTTTGATTTGAACAAATGAGAACTAGTTTCTTATAAGCCTCCAAAAATGGACTACTAACCCTTCCTGATACCATGTATTGTACTTATTTATACTTGTGCCCACAAATGCTTTAGCAAAATGTCAAAAATTACATTAAAGTTAATGTAATGCCCCAAAAGTGAGAGATTTACTTGCGTAAACGATAGAATTTACAACATCTGTATTAACTGTCTCTTCTTCGTCGAGCTCGATAATAGTACAACAGTACAAGTCCATTCACAATTTTGATGTAATGGATTGAACTATCAAAGACGGACCGAAAAGTCATTCCAAAAAATGTTTCTAATTTGCAACAAACAGTGTTACACTAAGGATTTGACCATGGGTCTTTATACGAAATCTCCAATTTATCATAAATTAAACAAATATCTTGCATTGATATTTTATTGATGTGATATACTTTGTATAAAAACAGAAACACATTTAATTCAAACTCGTAAGCTGCCTACCACACACCTACTTTGTATGTGGAATTTTAGTCAAACTGTCTACTTCCTGATTATTTTTGATTTACTGAAAAAGCTAAACATCTTAACTGGATTGTCAAATTGAGAACTGTTTCAACTGCGCTCCCGGACTACAGTTGCTATTGGTGTCAAATGACAAAAAGTGTTACTTTTGTTCATTAGTGTAATCATTGCAGACACAACAACTAGCATAAATTAACAGACTTTTAACCTTAAAAGCCGCACTTACTTACTCACAGAGTTATCAAAAACTGAAAAAATGCGCATTTAATAAAATTTTTTTATTGAATGGCGGCGTCAAGAAACTTTATATGGCAATTGAATTTTTCAAAAAAAAAAAACTTAAAGTTGATACAATGAAAACATGTCAACGCACCAAAGTTAATGGCCAAAAGTAACACCCACTTTTTTTTATTCATTTGATTTTTCGGATAAGAAAACACTACAACCAACAATTTATTAGTATCAACCAGCAACAACAACAACAAACTTAAGCTTATTAATAAAAATGGGCATTTCAAAATAGAGGAAAGAAAAAGATGAAGAGACAAAAATTCCCAAAATAATTAAAAAAAATAACAAGCAATAACTCCGATTTTGTTTGTTTATATATGCGATTCAATTTTATTTTTTTTATTTTTTATGTATTACGCATTTTCAAGGTCTAAAAAGTTATTGACAGCGACGACGACGACGATCCGATCATTATGGTGCTGGCGACAATCTTTAATTTCATTATTTTTATTGATGATTGGCCGGCCTGCCTGCGAGTAGATTGCGGATGTCTCTCAGTTCCCAGCTGATATCATGCGTATGAATGGATTTCATATGCTGAATTATAGGTTATAACAAATGATGCTACTGATCACAATGATGATGATCTTCAAGACAATCTTGTTAGTGTTGCCATTGATGACGATTTTAGCTGCTCACAAATTTTATAATTAGTTTCTTTTTTTCTGTCTTCACAAATAAATAAAATAAAATCATCATTAGCTGAGGTTTACAAATGAAGCAATGCGTAATTAATTCGTATTGAAGGTTAATGGTTTAATGGGAAATTACAGAAATACGCATATATTAGTAATTGGACTTATCTTTAACTATTTAGTATTGCAATTTATTTCTCAAATTGTATTGAAACTTTTGGGTCATATTATTAAGACAGTATAGAATCAGCCAACGATACGCAGCAGGAGTAAATCTGAACTTTTGTCATCGACCATCAACACAATCCTTTTATATGAAAAACAGTCAAGTCCTTTGGAAGATACATCTGAGGAAAATGCAATGAAAGACAATCTCTCTAATAATCTCAAAACATTCTCCGAGTTGAGTCTTGCAGATGGTTACAATTTCACTGGCGAATCGTTGGCGCAGATATTTGAACAGCAATAACTTTAAACTTTCTAAACATATCAGTTCAACCGGAACTGAGGTGGTATGAAAATGCATTAAAAGAATAGGTTAATATCTGCATTTGAAAAAATTCTCACCCACAATTTTGAAATAAAGGTTTTTTTCTAAATTTTGAGTTTGTTGAAAAAATATCTTCTTAACTATAAGTCATACGAAAAAATACAATATGTAGCTTATAGTGCAAGTAAGTCCCTATAAATAGATATTTTTACTTTAAACGTGTGAGTTCATGAGTTATCGTATCAAAAGCAGCATGCACAATTTACAAATTTTTTAAAAATTTTGAACTAGGATATCTCCTGAGTTATAAGTCGTACGAAAACAATTAAAGGATGATTTTTATAGAATATTTTATAAGCTACAATATTGCGCCACAATATTTTTCTCTAGTAACCGTTAAAGAGATATTTGTAAAAAACTGATTTTGGACGCCATTTTTCCAATATGGCGGTGCGAGCGAACATGATTCAAGGTAACAAAGTGGAAATTCTGAAAAAGGACATCAAAATCTATAGAATAACTCATTTGCAAAAATCCCGCAAAACTTTCCAGGTAACATCATTTTATTATCCCAAATGATTGTACTATAATAATTTTTGAAAAGTAGGGTAAATCCGGTAGATATGGCACTTTTTTTTGTTGAACTGCTATCTGAAACCAGAATTTATTCAAAAAAAAAAAAAAAAAAAAAAATACTGCAACATAAATAAAAAAGATTGCAAATATGTTTTTACTTAATTAAAAAAAAAAAATTCTATAAAGTGCCAAATCACCCGAGACTATTGGTGTTTTAGCACCATATCATAAATGATTTGGCACCCCAAGTGACTTTTAAGTTTTGTTGCATGTTTTCGTTTAAGATGGCCACATAAGTCACATTACGCACTAGTTATATGCAATCTTCTGAATTAGTGTTTTGTGCACAGTCTTCTCCACATCCAACGTACCAATCAGATTCATCTTGGAATTAAATACCTGCATCGAAAGAAGAATATACTTAGAAACCACATTTCGATTACAAGTCCTCTTCTTTGGCACAAACATACGTTGAATCGGTTGGTTTTATTTTCTTTTACTTGGGCTAGAGTTTATAGAAATCGTTAGTACAGGCAAGATTTCACTTAACACGTTTTCTGGCACTTGTGCTCGGCGTTTCCATAGAATTTTCTAAAACACTAGCGAAAACCTCAAAATAAACAGATAAAAATAAAAAATAGATTATTGAAGGTCCCAGCTGACTTGAAATTCTGCAATTCTGGAGTGACTGCAATTTCAAGCGTTTAATTTTTGTACACCCAAATATCTTATAACATGCAAAGGGAGAAATGGCACCCGAACAATATCGCCCTCAGTAATTGGATGTCATTTCTACTTTTTGGTGTATACCGAATTAAAATCGTATTCTTCCAAAAACAAAATTACATTCAATTCTGTTTATTTCGATAAATGCATCCTATAAAAGCATCAAATACTTACTAACCGCTCTGCTACCTTTTGAAATATGTATTTGCAAAAAAAGTCAGCGTTTACATTCCCAATGTTTTTTTTTTTTTTAAATTTCCGCACACCGGTAACTTATAGCAACTTCAGCTATACGAACTATTCACCCCGATGTTTTTGTCCATATATGAATGGTACGAAAGCTGCAACGATTTGAATTGAAGGGGGTGCCACTCCTTCCGCTCTTTCCTCAAGCAATTTTATCCTCGGAAAAATAAATCCGCTAAACTGTCCAGAACCTTTTGAAAGATATTAAGCTTTCGTCAAAAGAGAAGAGAAAGACAACAAAGCAAGTAACCAAGGATGCTAAAGATTTTCGAAAAAATATGATGAATTGTGGATCGATTAAAAACACAGAAATAATTGTTCAATTCCAAATTATTACAAAACGAAAATGGTCTGATGAGTTTTTGCGGCGTAAGGCAAAACATATGTGACTTGGTCTATGAAAAGGGTGCTTACGTGTCAAAAAAAAAATTTTCCAATTTTTCGCCGATTCGCATAAATTGACCTTTAAAAGTGGTTTTCCAGCTGTTTTGACGAAATTTTTTTCGCACGTAAGCCCCATTTTGATAAACCAACTTTTAAAAAATGGGTTTGATTTTTAAAGTCGAACTATAGGTACCTTTACTAAGTAGTTACGACTTCATTCCATCACTTAGTCTATTCCGCCTATTTTGGACTTAAACTGGAGTATGATGCACATTTCTTACGTTTACGTACTCTTCTTTTCAATTTTACACTGACCATAGCTAATTTTATTTTTAATTTTCAAAATAAAAAAAAAATATTACTTGGCCACCTCTCTAATTTTTTTTCATACAACAATGGGACACAATGTGACACCACCACCAACTGCGTGTTAATCAAAATATTTTGATCACTGCCATTAACTATATGGGAGTATAAAATGAAAAAAATTCGATCGAATTACTTTGACAAGAAAACCACACAAGAGGCCGCCACATAATATTTGTTGTATTTTAATTGTTGTCATTGTTGTTGGTTTTTGTTTTTTTTTTTTAATAAGGCTTTTTATTATTGGAAAAAATTTTATATTTACGAGTATCTTATACTACATACGAGTATATGCGTTATCCGCCGCGTGTGTGGCATCTACGGCGTTTGCATTTGCGCACATGCACATATATTCTTTGTGTTTGTATTTGTGTCAGTGTACTTAACCTTATTTTATTGACGACATAGCTGCTGCAACAATGATGCTGTTGAATGCATCGCAATGCAGCAGTAGCTCTTCACATTAACTCGCGGTTATTAAACTACGCGTGCGTTGCCGCCTGCCTGCCAGTTGGCAATATTGTGACCGTAACCTCAATTAACACAACAACAGAAATAAACCTATGGTCACTTTAGTCGGTTTTATTATTCTAAGCTCTTCTTCTTTTTTTTTATTCTTCTTTTTGTTTAATATTTATTTTAGTTATACAATTTATCTGTATTTGGTTCTGCTCTTGATTCTTAAGTGTTCGATTAGAATAATAAAAAATAGAAAGTTTTAAGTAGTTTTTGTTAAAGTCATTAACCCATTATAAACAAGCAATTGCAGTTATGTGTCTGTTGTAATTAACGCACATCACTTCAAATTTTACTTTTTTTTACATCTTTCTTCATAGCATCTATTGGAATCCATTGGTTTTAAGATAACAAGCAAAGAAACATTTTATGTCAGAACTCTCCGATTTTTAACCTTTAAGTGCCGAAAGTGCCATTTTTGTGCATGACCAGCTCCCATTTAATTTCCCATTAAATTTCTTTAGCAATAGCCTTGAGCCGCGCTATCAAGCCTTTTTCGGATGTCCATTTTTCTTAAATCTATAAATTAATACGCAAGACAAAAATTTGTCCTACCTTTTTTACTATGTTGGAAATGGAGCACTACTTTGAATTATACATCATTAGAAAGGTGTTTTTGTGTAAATGTGCACAAAGTCAAAATTATTTTAACATCTTGCCATTAAGCCAGGTAAAATTAAATGCAAATTTTTAAATCTTAACAACGACAAAATACGCAGTCACGTATAGCTGAAAAGAGAATACAGCACAAAGAGAAACAAAAAAAGCTGACTGACATTGACTTATGTTTTTTATTTTCTTTTCATTTCACATTTCTCATTGTACTAGGGATGATAAATGAGCATAAAAAGTACTAAAACTGTCCAAAAAGTACCAAAATTATATAATACATTTGTGGTCGAATTTTTCTTTAATAAGTAGTATGAGTAATCGCTCGCTTGTTTGACTACAAAGAAAAAAATTTAAAAAACCTAAACTCTCTCACCTCAAAATCCTCACCGTAACACTCACTGTCTTGCATACCCCAACATAGATAGATAAAAATGCGATATCATGCTTCATGCAACCACAAGAATGCATTTAAATGCATTAATTTACACGTAATACAAAAAAGCATAAAATTGCATGCATTCCAACAACAATTTCTTCAAATACCAAACGCAACTACTTTTCATAAAAAATTGAAAAAAAAAACAAAAAAAAAAGAATTTAACTTTGTTAAAGGGTGTCAATTTTCAATCAAAGCTGTCAAATCGTTAAAATGGAGTGTGCGGCGGCTGCCCAAAAACCTTGAACTCATCATCGTACACCAAAAGCGATGACAATCAACCCAAAAAAATAAATGTTGCTTTCATCACATGTCTGTCTGATAGGTGCAATATTTTCTTTTGTTAAAAAAAAAGAAAAAAACTTGACGAAATTATTTTGATATGAAATTGAAGTCCAAACAACGACAATCGACCGTTGTAATGAGAGACCCTCTCAAAGTCATCATCAACATTAGCGTTGCATTATTTTTGCTGCGTCGTCATCGTCGTCGTCGTCGTCAAATGCAATTTGATGCATTCAAGCTGCTTTATTGTTGTTGTAAATTTAAATATGAATGGCATTTTAAAGTTGTTAACTTTATCGCTCGTTCGTTCGTCATATGTGATGTTGGTTGTTGTTTTGTGTCGTCATTGTCATTGTTGTCAGCCACTTTTGTTTCAACCTTTAATTTAAATTTTCAAGGTGTTGGAGACTCCGATTTTTTTGTTGTCAAGCTCAAAAAGTTTTAATTTTTTTTTTCCTCTCTACTGATGACACCAAATATCCGCCGCTATGCTCGTCGTCGTAATATGCACACCCACAAAATGATTGACAGAATTAGGACACCACCTTTGTATGCTTAATTTAACGAAGCGTTAAAGATCAACGTTTGTGATAGAGAGTAAAAAAAAGGGCACAAAAGGATTTGGTTTCCATCATCAGCATGAGTTTTAGATTTTTAATGCTTTAGATAAAACGATTTGCACGTCAATTTAATGCTCTGCTGATACGTTTGACTTTGGCCTTTGAGTAGGTTACGAGAACAAACCAAACCAAACCAAAAACAAAAGGAAAAAAAAAGCTCGTACCTTATAAAATGTCACGGTTTTAAATTGAAATTGCATAAGAATGAGGGGGAGGGGCTGAAATACTTATTACTGTTGAGTAATTGAAAATTGCTGTATGTGTCAAATGTTGTCTTTTGAAATTTTAACCGCTTAGATGTCTTACAATGAACATGAAATGGAATGTACGGCGCTTGATAGTGAAATGAAAAGTTTCTGCTTGTTCATTTGTCTAACCGCACTCAAGTTTTATTTAATACAAGAATCGCCCAGTGGTCAAAATTCGACCACAAATGTATTAAAGAATTTTGGTACTTTTTGGACAGCTTGAGTACTATTTTTTCTATTTGGTACAAAATAGAAAAACTCATTAATCATCCCTGCTACAATGGCAAATCTGAAACGAAAAGAAAACTAAAAACTTGAAGTCAGTCAGCCTTTTTGTCTTTCTCTTTGTGGAGAAAAAAATAAGAGGCTCTTGTCATATATTATACTCATCCAGAGGTAGGTAACCGCGGCGAAGCTATGAATTATTGGGTGACCCCTATCTGTGGGTTTTTTATTTGAAAAAGTAGGGGATACAAAGATGTTAGGACCTGGTGATAAATTCCACCAATCTTAGGGTCATCTTGGGACAGCTACAGCGAATTTTCAAAAATGTGGGTTTTATAAGGGGGCCCGAAAAGGGTGATAGATATGGGGAAGGTGGGATGGGAGAAAATGTTTAGGAAGAAAAAATTATAGCACTTGGTCATACATTTTACCCTCTTGGAGTAACCCCGATGGAGCTATGAACCATTTTTGTGACATTTTTGCAAAATTACCAATGCGGCAAGTACTACCCCCTTCTGATCGGGACCAAACTTTGAAACAATAATTTTTTTTTACAGAAACAAACAAAATTGGCCCATTCAAGCTATCAATATCGAAAAACGCGCGCTCAAAACAGGCTAATATGTATGTATAAGGAAATGCGGGAGATAATTACGTGAATTACGGGATGAAAAAATTTGCAGGATAAGAGCTGCAAATGGCTGACTGTCCCGCAGAACACGGGACGTTAAATCTGGGTTCTGGGTAAAATTACTCTGCCGTTTTTGGAAATTATTAACATCTAAATAACCACTCAAAAAATGCCCAAAAACGAAAGTAAAATTTCAGCCGGAACTAGTGGAAAATTGAGCTCAAAGCTATTTTGCTTATGTCGACTTAAGCTGTTATGCTTTTTGTGGTGTCTCGAGCTAATCCAGGAAAACGATGTGTACCACTAGATTTCTCGTACCTATACCACTTGCGACAACTAAATATGTGCATTTCCCAGGTGACGAACCTGACCATCGCACAGTGGGGTATTAGATACCAAAACACGCTATTAATTCATCCAGACTATTGAGGGTTATAAAAACTTATTTTTTAGTTAATCATGCATAAAAAAGTAGAAAATTTATGCAGTTGTACATTATGTAGTGAAATTTTTCTTTAATAGCAATAAAAAACGGAAATTGAAAATTGTCATCAAATTTTTTACGCATTATTCTGAAGTTTTAAGAATTTCTGTCCTTGATGACCCCTAGTGAAATTTTTTGAAGAATATTTTTGTAGAACATTTTAACCCATTTTAACCAAGTTTTTGGAAAAAAGGGTCAAGAAGACCCATAAAAACAGGATATAATGGGTTAAGATGCAATAGAAAATTGTTTCTTGTATAATTTTATGATAATTATCTGTCTTTATGTCTGTATTTAACTTTTTATTTGTTTTTTGCTCCACTTTCATACATATTGGACATGTCAGTTTGCCTTAAAAAAAATAAAATTCCTCCCACCCGCTCAAAAACCCGCAACACTTTTTTTTCATAAAAAGTAACTTAAATGTCTACTCTTTATTAAAATCAAAACATTTTTGTTTGAGCTCACTTTTGGAACGACTATATGTCTATGTATATAGCCAAAATGAACTTAATTTTAAACTAACGAACAAAAAAAAAAAATTAAATATAACAAAATACTTTTCCACAAAACAAAAACCACTTTTGTATTACAAAAATACCTGAACCAAAAGACTCCATCAAAATTTAAGAAGAAAAACAAAACAAAAGGAAAAAAAATCATTGCATTGTTGGTGGCTGCACTTGCTTCTTGTGATTATAGCGACTGGAGTTCTCTCAAAAAGAGTTTATTAATTTCGAAGGAGCAAAACATGGCACAACCAAATTTTTAACACTTATTATGAACAGTCTATAGTTAAAGAAAATCATAACAAGATGAAAACCTTGCACAACCTAAAATACTTTAACTCCACTTGAATAATAAAAAACCCTAATTTTTTAACACATATTTAATATACATAAAACAAAATTTTTTAACATTAACTCAAAAAAGCTTTAATGTAGTAAGAACCACAATTACCTGAAATTAAAGGTTCCATTAAAATTTTTTCCACAAAAAACTTTTTTTTAAATAAAAATATACTTTAAAAAAGCCAAAAAATTCAAATTTTTCGCAGCGCGCGAACGAAAGCAAAAAAGTTGATTTTCAACCGCATATAACTTTTTTACTAGTAATGTTAGGTCAACAATTTTTATTGTTTGTGACGCAGAATTTAATTATCTTTAAAACGGTATCAAAAAAAACTGGTACTTCAAAAAATTTTTTTTTCAATTAAATGCGTAAAAGCGCATACAATACCCCTTTGTGCATCGTACACATTTAAAGTGGAAAAAAGGGGAAGTTAAACATATTTTTATTTTGGTTTCTACTTTACATTAATCTCTTAGGAAGCACTATAATAAGTGCCAATTTTAATAGCAGGCGAAGTCCTGGTTCCAAAATACACGCCAAAAAGACACGAAACGAACGTGACAAAAATAGAAATAGTTTTCGTGCCTATTCAAAGAAGTCAGAATTCAGCGAAACAAGTCAGAATTTTTTAATGCGACTAATTTAAGCATCTTATGCAATAATGTTACTTAACAATGTATTTTGTTTGATTCAAATATCTTCAGTACATTCTTTGTTTTGATCATATTCTGAATCGATACGTGATAATATGAACGTGACATTTTTCCACCATACAAATTTAAAATTGAAAAACATTCAAAAAACCAGGATTTCCCAGTGAATGCTGGATCACCTTATCTAGTTAAGTTGACGTGGCATCGCCAATTTTTCCAAAGGATGTCAATTGTCCCTAAACATTTTACATGTGTACCAAATCTCGTAAACTATGAATTTCTCTTTTTAGGGGCGTGGCATCGCCCATTTTCCCAAGGAACATTATTTGTACTGGCGCTCTGTATACATGTATCAAATCTCATTTATGTGCGATAAATATTTTCGGGGGGGTGATACCCCCATTCTTCCCAGTGCACATTATTTGTCTTGGTGCTTTTTACATATGTATCAAATCTCATCCATGTACGGTAAATAGTTTCAGAGATATGATGATTTAAATTTTTGGCTCACAGTGGACGTTTTGGCGGAAATGCCGATATGTATTGGTTTCTGCTTAAAAGTCATTTGGTAACTATCACAGTATAACAGTTATGTGATGATTCCAATTAAGTTTCTTACGAATGTCACATGTTAAATAATATCAAATATTTTATACGCTTAAATCAAATATACCATTTTCTAATTATTACCAAATTTGGTGTATTCGAAGAAATTGCTTGCTGCCTGTACAATTTTGTTTATTAGTGTTTAAAATTTTATAGATAAAAATCTTTAAAATTGCTACACGTTCCAGAAGGTCAACATCGAAATTCCACAATAACCCGATAATAAAATAAAAATTCGCCAATTAAAATAACCCGCACCGCGCTGACGTATTAATCATCTGCATAAACAAATAAAACAACACGCTTACAACAAATGCCGCTGCTGCTAAACGTTATGTTTCATTACGTTAAGATATTCGTAATTTTTTTTTTCTTTATATCAATTCATCTGATTACTCATGCGACCGATCTTCATGTGCTGCATGGATGGATCAGAGCAGAGTGAATATTGTTTGTATTACGGTTTTGCTCCACCGCTATGGTGTGTGTGATATCTCGCAAAAGGTTAAAACTCTCTACAAATGTACACGCGTAATGTGTCTCCACGCACACAACGACAACGCATAACGGCGGCAACATGTCAAACGGATGGCGTATGAACGATCGGTGATGGTTGAATGGCAAGATCAACCAGAGATCGCGCACGTTGTTGTTGTTTAATGCTTCAAGCATGAGTCACTACCACCATACTCACTCTGCACGAATAAAGAATACCGCTCGCTCATTTAAAGACTGGAAACTGAAAGAACTGAAGAATTCAGAGTTCTATCAATTTTGTGCACATAAATATGAAATCACACTCACAGTGGAGAGAGAGAGAAGAAATAAAAGGAAATCACCATCCTTTGCCTACGGGTCTAAAGCGGCTGCAAAAGCAAAGCATATAAAAACAGCCAAAAAATTCAATTTTCTCTGGTCAAGATCGTCGTCGGGCATGTTAGTTGGCTATTACCAATTTTGTTTTTGTTGCAGGTTTCCAAAAAAAAAAAAAAAAAGATTCTTTTTGGGATGTGCTCATAAATTTTGTGTTCAACGTACAAATGTCACTGTTTTTTTTTTTTTCACTAAGTGAACGCTGGGAAGTGAGTCTCTCTGAAAAAGGAAAAAAACCAAGCTGCATTTATATGTTTCCTTTGCTTGCAGTATTTTCTAAGAATTTTAGCCTAAAGCAAGAGTTTTTTTTGGAACAACATAATTTATGCCTGATTTAAGTATTTTCTGTGTTTGTTGTTGTGCTCTTGTATACAATGACGTAATCGCATCGTGGTATGCAAGGGCGTTAAAGTTAACGTATTAATGATTCATAACATGTTACGTTAGGTTTATTTTTATCGTTCGATCGATTGCCCAAGTTTAAGAACTTTATCTTCGATATTCAATGAGTTAAGTGTTGCTTTTATGTACTAATTAAAAGTTTAACTGAACTGTGTTAGTTAATTATAGCATATTTATGAAGGTGTATGTATGTGCATTTTTAGATATTTCGATTAAAAGTTATTATCTAAAAATAGATACTTTTTTGCTCCTGAAAGGCAACTCTGCCTGCGGAGAGGAGTTCTGATAAGATTTCTGAATAGCACTCGAAGAGTTCTACAGAAAATAGAAGAAAATTTTTTCTAAAATAATCGCAGTTTTGATGTTAATCGCAAAATAATGTTCTTTCGGTCACTAAAGATAAAAAATTTTTATCGGTGAAAAGTTCTGATTACAGTTCTGAATAGCGCTCGAAGAGTTCTACAGAAAATACCAGAACAATTTTTCTAAAATACTAGCAGTTTTGATGTTAATCGCAAAATACGGTTTTAACGGTCACTAAGGACTAACAATTTTTATCGGAGAGGAGTTCTGATTGGAGATCTGATTAGCACTCTAAAGAGTTCTAGAGAAAATCTTAGTAACACTTTTCTAAAAAACGAGTATCGGTGCTCTACATGTAAATCGCATAATAAAGTTCTATCGGTCACTAAGTGCTAAAAATTTGTTTCGGAGCGGAGCTCTGATTAGAGATCTGAGTAGCGCTCGATGAGTTCTACAGAAAATCATAGAAGAATTTTTCCAAAATTTTCGTGCTTTTCATGTAAATCACAAAATAAGATTTCACCGGTCACGAAAGAATAACAATATTAATCGGAGAAGAGTTCTGATTAGAGTTCTGATTAGAGTTCTGAATATCGCTCGAAGAGTTCTACAGAAAATTATATAACAATTTTTCCATAATATTCGTAGTTTTCATGTTAATCGCAAAAAGAGGTTCTATCCGTCACTCAGAAATAAAAATGTATATCGTGGAGGAGTTCTGATTAGCGCTCGAAGAATTCTACAGAAAATACCAGAACAATTTTTCTAAAATACTAGCAGTTTTGATGTTAATCGCAAAATACGGTTTTAACGGTCACTAAGGACTAACAATTTTTATCGGAGAGGAGTTCTGATTGGAGATCTGATTAGCACTCTAAGAGTTCTAGAGAAAATCTTAGTAACACTTTTCTAAAAAACGAGTATCGGTGCTCTACATGTAAATCGCATAATAAAGTTCTATCGGTCACTAAGTGCTAAAAATTTGTTTCGGAGCGGAGCTCTGATTAGAGATCTGAGTAGCGCTCGATGAGTTCTAGAGAAAATCATAGAAGAATTTTTCCAAAATTTTCGTGCTTTTCATGTAAATCACAAAATAAGATTTCACCGGTCACGAAAGAATAACAATATTAATCGGAGAAGAGTTCTGATTAGAGTTCTGAATATCGCTCGAAGAGTTCTACAGAAAATTATATAACAATTTTTCCATAATATTCGTAGTTTTCATGTTAATCGCAAAAAGAGGTTCTATCCGTCACTCAGAAATAAAAATGTATATCGTGGAGGAGTTCTGATTAGCGCTCTAAGAGTTCTAGAGAAAATCGTAGTAACACTTTTCCACAATATTGGTGCTTTTCATGTAGTTCGCAAAATGAGGTTTCGTCAGTAACGAAGGAGTAAAAATTTTTATCGGACAGAGATTCTGATTAGCGTTCTGGATAGCGTTCAAGAAAAAAAAAAAACTAGTAAGAGTGTAAACTTTGGCTTGGCCAAACATTAAATACCCTACACTGCAGTATTTTGAAAATTTTGCTCATGTGGAAGGTTCCACGCCATCTTGTCCGAGTACACCCAGTTTATGCACAGAGCTTGAATTTAAAGATCTTAGTCTCCGAGTGAAATTTGGTTGGATTAACTCAAAAGACGTTTTCAGTATGGCTTTTTGAAGCTTTTGCTTATATGGGAGGTGCCACGCCCTCTTGTCCGAGTTCGTCTAGTCTTGGCTCAGAGCGTGCATTTATATTCTTTAATATTTGAGTGAAATTTAGTTGGATTATCTCAGAAAACTATTTCAGTATAGCATTTTAAAACTTTTGCTTATATGGGAGCAGCCACGCCCTCTTGTGCGATTTCACCTAGTTTTTGCTCTGAGCTCGCATTTATAGTTCATATTGTCTGAGTAAAATTTAGTTCGATTATCTCCAAAAACCTTTTCAGCATAACGGTTTGAAGCTTTTGTTTATATGGGAAGTGCCACGCCCTCTTGTCCGAATTCGTCCAGTTTTTGCTCAGAGCTCGCGCTTACAATTCCTAGTATTAATATGTATTTGGTTGCATTGTCGTGAAAAATACTCCTTAAGTTGCATTTTGAATATATTTTTTGTATGGACGGTAGGCGTTTCCGTTAAACGATCAGGAGGTAACGCTGATCAGGAATATATATACTTTTCTATATCTGCCACGCCTCCTTCTCTGCGTTACAAACGGAAGGACGAAGTGAATACCTATACCCTGGGTGTAGGGTGTAAAAAGAACTTCAGACCTCTTTCCTATGAGCTTCCTTCTACACTCCTCTAAGTGTAAAAAGTGAGCAAAAAACAGCATACCTTTGATTTTTGCTCCAATTTCGCTGAATTATTTCGAATTTTGTGAAAGAACTCCAGAACTTATTCCCATTGGACTTATAATTTTAAAAAATTTTTTACATTTTTGAAAATTGCGATGCCAACATCACATTGAGTTCGGAATATAAAGAGGGAAGGATAATGGGTTGGGAATATTTTCTCCCTCTGGTCGGCTCTAGATTTTAGGTAAACTTTGGAAGAGCAAAAACGATAGTGGTTGATGGTCGGCGAATATTTTTCGCTTTTTGAGGCACTTTTAAAGCGGTGAAAGTTGATTACATCAAAATTTCAATTTTGCTTGGAAGCAGAATAGATGACGTTGGAGAGAAAAATAGTAGTTCCCACAAAATATTTCACTTCTCGGGTCGCTCCCAAACATTCAGGAATTTTTTGACCCCTTAAAAAGCGAATTTAGGTTAGTTTTGTATGGGAGACTCTGAACCAAGTAGAAATAGAGAATAGATATTTTCCCTTTTTAGGGCAAGTCTAGGCAATCAGGATTTTTGTTTCCATTTTCTATTTTTTTTTTTTAACTTTGTCTCCCGCGAGGTTCGGGTTCCTTCCATTTCTAGCTCAATATTTAGAATCTCAATACATTTTGGAGAAAATTGACCCCATTTATCAATATCTTAACTATCCAACGCACTTAAGCATAAATCATTCAAATGGCTATTTACTTCAACTTTTTTCATAATTTCAAATCATGTCATTTGAAATTTCACAACTTAAATTGTGCCAATTTTAATGTTAAAAATTTCACTACTAAATAAGGCTTGCAAATTGAAATCATACGGAAAAAATCTAATTGAAAGCCATAAACACACAGGTCGAAGCCGCCTACGCTACGTAAAACAGCGGCAATCCAGTTGTAAAGCAAAATATAAAAATAATTAATTATTTTGTTTTCATTTTTGGTAGGTTTCGGCGGCTTGTGTTTTAATTTTCAATTCCAAACATTTCAGTTTTTTTTTTTTTTTTTTTATTCAAATGTTGTCGCCGCTGATTTTTATCTTTTTATTTTTCCTCAACAAAAATATTAGATGACCATTTTTAGTTGTGAACTGAGTGAGTGAGTAACTATTGACGTTAACGAGTTTTTGAGTTGTATATATTTTGGATGTTCACAGTAGCTTGATATTTAACTGGTATACATACATACATATGGGTCAATCTTTGCGTAATCGAGAGTCGTTGGTGCATACGCGCTACCATAAAGGGTTCCCACCGTTCAGAAGGTATTTTTTTCGGTGGTCCCTAGTGAAATTTTTTTCAGAATATTTTTGGACAGTATTTTAACCCATTTCAACCAAGTTTTTGGAAAAAGGTGTCAAAAAGACCCATAAAAACGCGATATAATTGGTTAAGATATTCATGTAACTTAACGTGAAATTAATCAGGGAATAATTTTTTAGAACATCTTTAACCCGTTGTATCACGTTTTTATGGGTCTCTTGGACCCATTGTTTGAAATGGGTTAAAATATTCTCCAAAAATATTTTAAAAATAATTTACACTAGGCGCCACCGAAAAGAAATACCTTCCGGACGGTGGCAATCCTAAAAAAAACCGGTTTTTCATGGTTGTTGTAATTCCAAGAAATTTTGAAAATTATTGAAATGTTGTGTTTGTTGTAGATTAAATTAAATTAAATAAACTTCATGCTAAAAACCCTTTAGAACTTGCCTTAGTATGCTGCTGGCGCCAAAAGAAAGCTTTTTCATCTTTCATTCTTTTTTCAAAAATTAGATTTCCATACTTTATAAAAAAAAAGCTGCTATCTTTCTTTGCAAAATTTGTGCTATTCATGCACGCCTTCCTTCACTTCCTTATTGAAAACTGGGTTCTTTTCATTTCGATTCGTTTGTGGATTCGTGTACCTACTCCACTCCATGTTGTACATTCATCGACAGTAAGAACTCTTGAAAACCTTCTCACCTCACATTGTGTGTTGTATTCATTCGTTCATTCATTATGCAGCATCACGTGAAGTGCAGCAAGTTGCAATACACAAAAGCTACAAAAAAAAAATACCAGGAAGTTGAATTATGCAATCGCATAACAACAACAGCAGCAACATGCAACAAGGTTGTCAATGTGTGTCATCGACAGCCGCAGCAGCAGCAACATATCAACATGGTTTCTGCCTTAAATAGTCAAAAAACAAAAAATGTTGCATAATAATTGTTTTGTTTGATCTTCTTGGAAGAAGGTTATATACTTAGGATTTTGCTGAGTGTTTTATTGACATTATGCACAGCATATGCTATTTTGCATATCTGCTATAATTCTTCGCTATATATGGGGGTGTTTCCTCAAAGAACACACATTTCTTTCCTGACTTTAATTGGACTTTGTTTATTGTTTACAAGTTTGTTTTTTTTTTTAAATTCAATAACAAAAACAAAACATTTTGCTTGAAACCATATTTGCAAAATTCCAAATTTGTACATATTTTTGGCAACTTGTCGCCATTGGAAAATTTTTAAGTCGATCAATTCTTTTTTTTTTTTTTGCTATCCAGTCAAAAAATTTTTAGAATTTTTATTGTTTTTTCGTATTTTCTTTGGCCTTCAGTTCATACTATTGGGTGTACAACTTAAAAACCGGAATTTGACGGTGGATGTCCGTACTAACAAATATCGTGAAAGCTCGAACTTTATATATATGTCATTTTGAAGGTACATTTGACAGCTGTCACAATTTTATCTTGTGTGCATCATTATTATTTTTCACGATGAATAACTTCGAAAATTCGAGAAAAAGACAGCATTTGCGGGAGGTTCTGTTGGGTCATTTTTTTGCAAAGAAAACTGCTGCGGAAAGTCATAGTTTGCTTGTAGAAGTTTATGGCGACGATGCTTTAGGAAAAACACAGTGTTTTGAATGGTTTAAACGCTTCAAAAGTGCCGATTTTGACATCAAAGACAAAGAACGCCCAGGACAGCCAAAAAAGTATGAAGACGAAGAATTAGAGAAGCTACTCGATGAGGATTCGTGTCAAGCACAAGACGAGCTTGCCAAATCGTTGGGAGTGACTCAGCAAGCCATTTCGAAACGTTTGAAAGCCGCCGGATACATTCAGAAGCAAGGTAATTGGGTCCCCTATGAGTTGAAGCCGAGAGACGTTGAACGGCGCTTCTGTATGTCTGAAATGCTGCTTGAGCGCCATAAAAACAAATCATTTTTGCATCGGATTGTGACTGGGGATGAAAAATGGATCCATTATGACAATCCCAAGCGCAAAAAGACATACGTGAAACCCGGCCAACCAGCCAAATCAACCTCGAAGCCAAATATCCATGGCGCCAAGGTTATGCTGTGTATTTGGTGGGATCAGAAGGGGCCGTTATATTATGAGTTGTTGGAATCGGGCCAGACAATCACAGGTGACCTGTACCGAACACAATTAATACGTTTGAAGCGTGCCATCATCGAAAAACGCCCGGAAAATGCGACCAGACACGAAACAACGCTCGGCCACATGTTGCAAGACCCGTGAAAAACTATTTGGAAAATAGTGGATGGGAAGTTTTGGCTCACCCGCCTTATAGTCCGGACCTTGCTCCGTCTGACTTTCATTTATTTCGCTCGATGCAAAACGCCCTCACCGGAATACGCTTCACATCAGAGCAAGGCATACGAAATTGGATAGATTCATTTTTGGCCGCCAAGCCGGCGCAATTTTTTTGGGATGGAATTCATAAATTGCCTGAAAGATGGGGAAATGTTGTAGCTTCCAATGGACAATACTTTGAATAAAATATATTGTAACATTTTTCCACAATAAAGCATCAAATTTCGCTAAAAAATTCCGGTTTTAAAGTTATACACCCAATACCAACATTATTTAATACATTTATGGTGAAGTTTTGACTATTGGTCGATTCTAGTATATTTTAACAACTCAAGATTAAAATAGAGTTTAAAATAAAGAGAGTCCTATAGTATAAGAATGGAATCAAAGTGTAGAGCTTGGTCTACCATTTAACGTTTCGTTACTTATATATTTTTGCTTTTAAATTCGTACTCATATACATTTATTGTATGTTTTAAGTACAAACCTTTTACCTGAAAGCGTTTGTTTTTTTTTTTTTTTGCTTCCTCTCTTAACATCTTTTTGTTTCCTTTAACTTTTTATTTTGTTTTTTCCAACATTCGTATGCGCGAAAAGCAACAGCAAACGGCAAATTCTCCAATGTTTTTACAAGACCCGAAGTACAACTTGAAACTGCTTCCGTTAATAGGGATTTATTTTTTAGGAAACTAACATACAACAATCATAACAACAGCAGAATCTCTGCATATAACATATTTATGAACATACATATTGCCATTGTGTTGTGTTGTTTTTGTTATTTTTTCCTGGTTCCGTTTTTAGCCGTAACAGCGTCGCATGTAATCAAAATATCAACAGAGTCGTTTTTAACAATTCAAGACTCTTTCAAAGTAGAAGTTCGTTCAACTTCTACGAAAAAAAAGGTAAAAAAGCAAAAAACAAACTAAAAAAATAAGTCACATATGATGAGTGCGAGATACTTGCAGAAGAAGAAAGGAAAAAAGCCTGTAAGATACATACATACATACTATAGTAACAACAATATATCACAGAGTAATAGTGGTAGCAGCAGCATTGCAAAACAATGTTGGCAACATTGTAAGAATCCTTGATTGTGACAAAAATATTATGCACATGACAGAAGAGACAGGAAAACTGAAGGACTTAAGAGTATGTCTGTATGTTAAAAGCTTCTGGATGGAGAAACCACGAAATGTAATAGTGAAACAAAAAATAGAATTTTGTAAAAAAACAACAATAACACAACCGCACAAATGACGGCATGCATGCATGAATTATGGGACACCCTTATACCTTTGAAACTAAACATAGAGACATAGGGATTACACCAAGAATCGTATTTAAATTCAGTTTTTATGACTAAAATCTTGAAAAATTGTCTTATCTCGGTTGGTTCGTTTGTCAAAAGTCCATTAAATATACCTATCTATTTTATAAAACAGCATACTTATTATAGTCCTCTTCGTTAATCCGAACAGAGGATAAATTTTGGCTGTTTGGATTGCCCAGACTCTACGGAGTTTTCTTTCCGGACCTCGACACAAATTTTCAAGAGTATCCGGACCCCACCTTAAACCTATGTTTAATTGTTAATGATATTTCTCTCTATTTTTAAGTTTATTGTAGTATTTCTACTAAGCCGTCGTATATGAAAATAGTACAAATAAAGGGTGTTCCATTAAGATGTGTGGTACTTTGATTTTGGATAAAAGGCAAACGGTTCGGAATTTTTCCAAATATTTTATTTCGTTCGAAAGATCACACAAAAGGATTATGTGTGGAAAATTATGTTCACCGCGACTATTCCGTAGATATCTCACTCTTACGGTCATATTTTCGATGACATTTTGATGTGTGGCGTCCGCAATGGCCCGAATCACCGATGTAATATTGCTCTGGAATCGTCTTCGGATCAGTTACATAGACTTTATCCTACGTGTTATCTAACAGAAAAAAGTCTAACGGCGTCAAATCGCATGATCTGGGCGGCCAATTGACATCACCGCGTCGAGAAATTACACGGTTCAGGAATTTGCGAGGCAAAAAGTCGAAATTTTAATCGATAACAAAGTGCCACACCTACTATTGGAATACCCTTTATATTCAATATATCTCGATTAGCTTAACAGTCACAACATAATTATATGTGACCTGGTCTATGAAAAGGGGGCTTACGTGCGAAAAAAAAAATTTCGTAAAAAAAGCTGGGAAACAACTTTTAAATGTCAATTTATGCGAATCGGCAAGAAATTGGAAAATTTTTTTTTTGACACGTAAGCACCTTTTCATAGACCAGGTCACATATAAAGATTGTCCCATAATTCATGCAAGGTTTGAATTTGCTGCGATTTGTGCGGTAAAGTGTTGCCAACCAAAAAAGAAAACAGTTGGACAGCTGACAGCTTAGGATTCGCAAAAATGCATTGAAGAAATGAATTCAACGCCTGCATCAACGGGATTCAGCCCCATTGAAGCAAAATGGTCATGGAAAAATGCATATATATCAGCTAAGCCATGGGGGTCATCTGCGCGATGTGCTATTCCATGTATATGTTAAACCTATCCTGTGTTTTCTCTCCTAAGCGTCCTCTTCATCGGGAATACCTCCCCCTGGGAAAGTGTTTTTATACCCTACACCCAGTGTATATTTACTTTGTCCTTCCGTTTGTAACGTGGTGAAGGAGACGTTTCAGGTTTATATATTCATGATCAGCGTCACCTCCTGAGTCGATATAGCCATGTCCGTCCGTCCGTTGAAATCATTTAAAACTTATTAATTGTTATTAATCAACACCTGCAACAAAACTCAATAAAACTTTCAAAGACATTTTGAATTTTTTTAATTTTTCCATTTCAATTGCACAGCGCTTATTTCCGTCTTGTAAGCCAAAAATGGTTAATTATATAAACGCTATTGCTATATTCCACACATTGAACGAGAAATTAAACGATTCATTAAAAATCGCAGTCATAAACAAAACAATCAAAAAAAAAATTATTATTTAATTTGTATTGTAACGCGCAAACAAACAGCAAACATGTAATTAAGCACAAACATGCGACCTACCGGTCAACCACACCCACCGCCTCCCTAACCAATGTTTTGATCACAAACAATTTGACATGCCGTGCGTTGACATTCAATTGAAAAAACTCAAAATAAAAATTAAATAAAAAAACAAATACTTTCGCTCACCCACATTCGTAGATGAACAATGAAAAAAAACAAACAATTATTGCTACAACAACAAAATTGGCAACAACAATGTCATTTCCTTTACAATTAAATATTTACGTTACGTTAACAAGGTGTTAACTCTTAAATGGGGGTGTTAGCAGCAAAAAGTCAGGTAATAAAAAAATAATTTGTAAGGTAAGTATGTAGCTACTTGTTAATTGCAACGGCGGCATCAGTAGCAACAACAACCATTTAGGAATAATCATCAATTCATAACAAGGTCATATAAATATGAAAATGATTAAAAAACAAAAAAATTCGCATTTAAATACTGACTCCACAAGCACATCATCATCATTAGCCGTCTCAACAACACATCTGGCCACCTTGATTTTTGAGAATCGCAATTTTCTTACGCTAAATCGTTTATATTGAGAAAATGCATATTTAAATGATTTGTTTTTTTGTAATTATTAATTAATTTCAATTTACATTTAAATGCGATTCCGCAAAGTTCGGTGTCACCTTACTTGGGATTGCCGTGTTTTATGTAGCGGTTAGGCTGCTGCTGTTACTTTTTTGTGGTTTATCATAAATTTTTCATTTAAAATTCATTTAAATTTTATGCTTTAAATGATTTCTCATAATTATGCACATATTTGAAATATGAGTCTTATTGAAGTTTGTATGGGTAATTTTTGTGAAAATTCCAATATCATTTTTAAGGTTTATTTTTAGCTATAGGTGATTGTAGATGTTAATGGAAAATAAATTGTTTAAGTACATATTTTTAATATTTAAAAATAAAATGAATAAATTGTTAAAAAACAAACGAATTCCTTTTTTTTATCGATAATTATACTCAGAAAGAAATATCAAACTATAAACTGATATTAAACTGGCATCCACTGCATCCCTTTTTCACTAGTTACGGGCTAGTACTAACCGTGAACTAGTATTTTTTGTAGACTGTCTCATATTTTTACTGCAGGGAAATCATATTGTTATTCTTTAGTGTTAACCCCCTATCTTCATACCAAATTACATAAAAATCGATGCAGCGGCTTAGCCATGAGAGCGTTTTCTCTATTTAAGGGCATGGCACCGCCCTCTTTAAAACAAAAGGTCATATTATCGTTCCTTAGTGTTAATCCTATCCCCAATTTCCAACAAAAGAAATCAAGCAAATAGAGATTAGAGTAGAGATTAAGGGATAGAAACAGGGGCTTAACTGTTTTCTTTTGCCTATTCATGTAATGATCTGTCTGTACCATTGAAAAATGTATATCGTAATGCTATCTTCTATTAATTTATTTAAAAATGCATACGTTTATGTTAATGGGTAGGGTAAACCCTTGACATATGGCACCCTTTTTGTTGAACTGCTATAAAACCAAAATTAAAAGAGATTTTTAAAGGAACTAAAAACAAATTTATTCTTTAATTAGTTTGAAACAAAACAAAAAAACGATATTTATGTTGTATCTTCATAACAAAATAATGCTTTAAAGTGCCAAATCATACGAGACTAATATGTAAGTAATATGGCACCGTTTCATGAGTAATTCGGCACCCCAAGTGGCTTATTAGTTTTTGTTTGCAGAATTGTTGCACGTTTTTCTATCTGCTGGACCACATTATCAAAAGACGTTGCCGTTTATTTTCTTGTATTCGCCTTAGTGTTTTGGCGTGATTTCACTTAACAACTTTTCTGTTTCCATAGGATTTTGTAAAACTTAAGGGAAAACCTCAAATAAATCAAAATTGAAAAGGAATCATTGAAAGTCCTACCTGACTAAAACTACGAGAGGTCTGACAAAAGTTCGCTTAGTTGAATTGAAAAAACTTTTAAATTTAATTTTTTAAATTTATAACTTTATTCTTCATCTATTTGTATTTTTCAACGTAATCGCCATTTATTTTGATACATTTTTGAAGTCGATAAATCCATCTTGAATAACAGTCTTCAAAATCGGCTTTTTGCAGTTTGCAATTTCATCATTAACCGCATTTATTATCTCTTCATTGCTGTTGAATTTCTCTCAATTTTTTTTATTTTTGGAAACAACCAGAAGTCACAAGGCGCTTGACCTGAGGAAAAAGGTGCTGGACGAATTTCTTAGATGCCTGAAAGCGCAACAAAATCGGTCGTTTTTTCAGCAGTGTGCGCTGGCGCATTATCGTGATGTAGAAAGTAGCGGCGTAGCTCCTTTTTTTGTCGTTTTCTCAATAAATTTTGGAAAACTTCTGGTAAACAGGTTTCATTATACTATTTAGCAGTAACTGTCTGACCTTTTTCCAAAGGAATAGCAGCTACAACTTTCTCTCTGGTGAAGTAAACTGACATCATTACTTTTGTTGCTGACTTTTTTGCTTTACTTTAACAGGTGGACTTGCACTTTCTGGGCTCCATACCATGGACTGTTATTTAGTTTTAGGGTCGTACTTCTAAAACCATGCCTCATCACTTGTTTTAGACTCTTCGTTTTTGAATTTTTCAAGAAAATACTTAGCAACACGCACACGTGCCTCTTTTTGAGCATCACTTAAAATTCTAGGAACCCATCGTGCAGATTTCTTCGTGTATCCAAGATTATTTTTTAATATTCGCGGCACAGCCATGGCAGTCAAGCCCAGTTCCTCAGCAATGATTTCGTGGGCCAATCTTGGATCTTCGTCAATTTTAGACTTAACCAGCGCTACACATTCATAATCAGTCGAAGATTTTGGGCGGCCTTCTCGAAAAATGACCTATCTGGAATCTTCGGAACCACTTTCAAATAGTCACGAGGGATGGCGCATTAACTTCAAATGCTATTTGGCATTCATTAAATATTTCCATAGGTTTGAGCTTACGTCGAAATCCAAAAAGAATAGCAAACCGAATCTCTTGCTGCGTTGGCATTGGAATATCTGCTGACATTGTTTCACGAATTTTACGTTTTCTTCTCTCCATTTTGACCGATCTTTCTGAAAATTAAAATGATATATCGTAAGACTATAACAAATAATACGCAATTTTTTGATTTACTAAAAATTTATAACATGACACCAACTATGCGATATTTTGTTAGGCCCTACGTATGTGAATCTGGAGTGACTGTACGTTCAAACCATTCAAGTACTCCTTAATATCTTTCTTACGACATGCAAAAGTAGAGAAATGGCACCCGAACCATATCACCCTCAGTAATTGCTACGAACGTTTAAAGTATTTGAATTAAAAGGGGTGCCATATCACCTTTTTTTTGTGAACCCTTGTATCTAACTGTAGCCCTCAACTTATAAACGTTTAAATAGACTGTTTGATCCTTATAGACTGTTTCCCCCTTTTAACTTATTCACTACTTCCTTGTAGATTTGTACTATTGTCTCTTTGTTTGCTATAAAGTTCAATAATTCACATTAAATCATTCAACTTAGAGGCCTAAAGATACAAAACGCAACTAATCATTAATAAACTTTCCATTCAACGGTATACTCAATACTTCAAAACAAATGTTCAAAAGTTACAGATCAGATAGGTGAGGCACCCGCCAACTCCCATCCCATTTTCCTGGACTTGCGCTTGAGCCCCTAAATAGCACATGTCGTATGAGTAACATTTCATACACAAGTTATTTTTATTGCAAATAAGGAAAATAGTGCGCCAATCAATTTCAAAAATGATTTAAGGTGCTTTGCGCATTTTTTTGAAAAAAAAAGAAAAATAGTCCAGTAACGATTTAATATTTTAAGCATAAATTTAATTTATGACCCCAAATATTTTATTTTATTTTCCTAAGTGGATTTGGAAGTTGTTTTTTTTTAATTAATGGTAATATGTAAGTTATCGTACAAAAACTAAACTTCTTATAAGTTTCATATTTAAATCAATAATTTCTATTTTTTCTAATATTTATTTTTCCTTTTTCTTTGCAGGTAACAACAAAAAAAAACCTAAAACTTAATTGATTTCAAATGAAAGTAACACGTGTAAGTAGAACAGAACACTTCTTTTGTCATTGGTTAAAAATAAAAAAAAAACTGCGCTGTTGAATCTGCGCATGCGCAGCTGTTGATTTTTTCTCAATTGACGCTTTCTCAAGTTTTGATTTCATCAAAATTAGTCGTATGAATTTTAAGAGAAAACCATAGAAATAACAAGAGCGACAAAACAATTGAAGCGTAATGTAAGAAAGCCATTCATAACCCATTAATTTGGGTACGTACGCATGCGCCATCGCACGCTACCATTCAATCAATGAATTGTGAACACGTGTTGTTGCTGCTGCCTCGTTTGCTATGAAGCGTTTTATTTAATAATTTGAATTGAAAAAAAATCACAAAAAAAAATAAATTTAATAAATTTCTGAACACCGGATACGGAAATGAAAAGGGAAGTTGGTAACAAGAGAAAACTCTTTATTTTAATGTTTTGTTAACTAAGTAAAAACTAAGTATCGTATGTACAAAAAGAACACTTAAAGCGTATCGTATACATACGTGACTTGTAATCCATATAGCTATCAATAAAGATAAGCTTGAAAATAGTAGTTTGCAGCAGCAGATAAAATCTGTATTAATTTTTGCTCAAATAATTATCTATAAAAGCAGTTCTTCAAATATGAGTAAAATTGCACATTGGACTTATGCAAAAAAATATAAAAAATTTTTACCAGTGACTGATTTTCACTCATTAATATAAACTGATTAAAATTTTTTATTAATGACGGTCATAGCATTTTAGTTTAAAAAATAAAGTACACTTCAAATTATCTCTTAACTTGAAGGATGTAAGCAGTTGAAAATCAGTTACTTGATTCGTTCGTCATACATGATAAGCCTGTATTATAATTTTTAAAGCCTTCATATTGGTGAATCTCCGAAAATTGTAGCAAAACATGACTTTTTTGTCCTCACCTATTTTTTATATTTTTTTATTACTTGGAGATAGAGAATATGTAATTGGTAAAAGTTAAACAATGCGAATAAAGTGTATTAGTCATTAAATGCTTTAAATCGTCCAAGGAATACGTGTGAATTTTTTTAAAATTATTTAGGACATTTCAAATTTTTTTGATTTTAAAATTTCTTTAATTTTTGAAAAATCTTTAAAAAAATTTTAAAAATTCACACATGTATTTTTTAGACGATTCTAAGCATTTTTTGCCTTATAAACTTTTTTTGTACGATGCCTCGCTTTTGAGTAAAAAATCGTTTTGCCTAATGCGCACGTTCAACAGCCAAAAACTCTTATTTAACGACCGAATCCCATCTTAAGTGTTCATAAAAATCTAAAACAATTTTTCGAAAGAAAGTTTTTTTGAAAAATTTGATATTTTGTTAGTTATGGTCCAAAAACTAAAAAAGACCGAACATTTTACATCATACATTTACATTCTTGTTGAAATAATTCACGTTGAAAGTTGTGAAAAATAATCCAACGAAAACCTTCTCTTGAAATTTCCATTTTTTGGCCAAATTGATTTTCTAAACTCACTGTAAACAAAGCAAATAGCACTTGTACATCAAAACGTTGTGAGTACGTTTATGCTGAAAATGTCAAACTTTATTATGGTGTTGCCAGATTTTAGCTATTGACGTTAGTGTTGCCAATTTCCGAAATACAATAGTACCCCTCGTATAACCTAAAATCATTTACTTGAATCGCCCCATTGCGATAAAAAAAGAAGCCTAAAAGCATGCAAAGAATTTTTGAAACCAGCTACCAACCAAACGATCAGCGCCATCTAACAGCGCCATCTAATTGCACAATCGACCAGAACAAAAATTTCAAATTGGTGAAAGTACATAATAAGAAGAGTTGAGAATGTTATGACATCTAGCTGGAACCATCGAGAAGTTTCCAATAATAGCCAATAGATGGTATTTAAAGATGCCGATATGTTGTTAACAAACAAGTATTTTGATTGCAGTGGATGAAAGTTTTTTTGTTTTTGTTATGTTCTACTACTTAAAATACTTAATTAAAACAGCTCTTTACTGTACATCTTAAATAAAGAATTATTTGTAACTATTTTATTTAAGTCAATTGTATCACAAGGAACTTATTCCAAAAATTTTAAGTCACATCTATATATTAATACGCAAGACAAAAATTTGTCCTACCTTTTTTACTATCTTAGAAATGGAGCCCGACTTTGAATTATACACCATAACAAAGGTATTTGTGTGTAAACGAGCACTAAGTTAAAATTATTTTAATATTTTGGCATTAAGCCAGGTAAAATTAGATGCAATTTTTTCAATATTAACAACGACAAAATACGCGGCCACACAGATAGTGGAGTCAATGTAGCATTTTAGATGGAAGTCCTCAAGAACAGCTCTGATTTTGATGATTTTTTTTTTAAATTTTGTTTTTTTTTTCTTATTTAAATTCAGAAATATTTAAAAAAGTTATATTTTCAAAAAAATAAAATGTTTAAAGAAATGCAACAAACAAAAATCAAAATAGTCATTTTATGTTTATTTGGCAATTCTAAATCCGAATCTGGCATTAGAATTGCCGTATCTTATATGGTTTCTGAGATATCTTCTCTTTTTATAGGATCTAAAATTGTGTATATAAAAACTGTTGTCATATTTTTCTCAAGAACGGCTATAGCGATTTTAATGAAACTTCGAAATGTAATAGACTTAGCCTTAGTATATACTTATGAAGAGGCGTGGCGCCGCCCCAAACTTTTAATTTGATTTGGTCATATCTTTTGAACCGTATAAAATTTTTTCATGAAAATTAGTACACAGCTACTGACTATCAATGCCTTATAATAGGCAAAAATTGGGTGAAATCGAAAAAGTGCCACGTCCACTTTTTAACCACTGAAAATTTTGATATTTTTATATTACTCGAATACAGATTTTGATGAAAATCAAAATTTTCAATGGTCAAAAAGTGGGCGTGGCACTTTTCCGATTTCGTTTTTATACCAAACAGCGGAAAGGTACTAAAACTGTCCAAAAATTATCAAAATTATTTAATACATTTGTTGTCAAATTTTGACCATTGGGCGATTCTTGTTACAATAATATTACTCTCACTATAACCATAGCATTCATCGTCCATCACCTACCTTACTACTTTGTACATTATGTAGATTTATCCAAACAATGTATATATTCTTCACCACCCACCTGTGAAAAATCTTTCATTAGTGGTGTTACATAAATGCATTACAACAAGAAATGTTTTCGTAACAACAAGTGTTATAACTTCTTGTATAGTCTTCCATCCCCTTTATACTTCCAGCTGCTTTATTCATCTGTCTGCTTTAATTTATAATTTGATTAAAATCTCTTGAAAATGTTTTTCACTCTAAAGACTAGTTTCAAATTGTTGAGCTCAGTTGGATTTTTACCATCACAACAAATCTAAAACGAAAAAAAGACCAACACAGCACAACAACAACAGCGACAATTACCACACACTTTCAATTATCATTCAGAAGAAGCAACCAACAGACCGACCATCCGAGTACTTCTTCGTGTACCTAAACATGCTCGATATATTATTTTTTATTTGTATTTTATGTATATAAACATTTGAATGTTTACTTTAAAATTGGTAACACTTGAAAAAATTTATTGCTGCAGCAAGCAAATTTTGCTCTTTTCCGTTTGTGTTGATTATGGTTCTTTTTTCTTTTTCAATTTAATTATAAACTAAAATTGTTTCTAGTTTTTACATACATATTTTACTTCTTTTTTTTATTTTTTATGCATTTTATTTTATTTCTTTATTATTAGATATTAGTTATGCAGTCAGTTGCTCAAGGTCATTTGTTTAAACCGTGTTGTCTTCTAGCTTAATTCATTTATAACTTTTGTATTCTATTTTTATTTTGCTCTTTTTCTTAGTTATAATTAAATTCTTAATTATTGCTTAAGAACTAGTTTTTTAATTACACATATTGTTCATTAAAGTTCAATAATAATTTTAATTCATTTTTGTTTTTAATTATCTTTAAAATTGATTGAATATTGTAAATTTTGCTTTTGTTGAAGCTCATTTCAATTTGATTTTAATAAATCAATTTAAATTTTAATAACACTGTGCAACACAAATTTTTGATTGAAATCTCTAAAATTTTTTTTTTTTTTTTGGTAATTTGTGTTCGCGTAATCCGAATCTGAACAACGTCTCACTCTATCAGGTCTGTGTATTTGAGTTGTCTTTGCTCGAAATTGCAGAAAATGCTTCTTGCAGTCATATAGTAGTGTTTTTCACTGTTGCCTTCAATTCTTTTAAAGCTGATGCAGCACACCAGAGTGATTACATCATCCTGCGTCTGCTCCAAACGACTTTTGTCTTCTTCCTGTTAAAACTTTTTTCTGTTGACCCAAACAATAACTAACAGCAACTGGCAGATATGTCCATTTTTTGTTTATACTTCAAGATTTCACTTTGCAAGATTTTGTGAGTTTGCGTGTCTAACGCAAGAACTTAATTTTCACCCATTACTTTGCTCAAACGTTAAGCAGCATCATCAGCGCTGTCGTATTGGACACTCAGCTGTGTGCATCTTGCAAGTGTTACTATATCATAAATTTTACTGAAGTTTTTCTACTCCCACTTTTAACACTGACCTGAAGTATTTGTTTGTTTAAAATACAGTACACTGAAGTATTTGTTAGAATTGAGATTTTTTTTTTAACACTGATTAATCAAGACAGGGTGCTTCAGTGTCAAAATGAAAACGTAGTCCGGGTCGAAATTTAGATTCAGCCCGAAACCGAATTAAATGTTAAAGGGACTCTTAAAAACGATATCTGCATCATTTTTATATTTTTTTTTTTTTTTTTCTTCATTGTGAGAAAAACTAAAGAAGCACTTTTGATTCTACTGAAGGCCTATTTTGCTAAAATAAACATTACACAGACCTGCGATGAAAAAAGTATGAGATCAGAGTAGTTGTTTTGTATAGATTTTTGATTGCTTAATCCGAATATGACCTCCGGTGTGCTCTATCACGTCTGAGACCTGAGTTATCCTTGATTTAAAGTGCAAGAAAAGCTATTTTCAGACATATGGTGTGCATCCTGAAAGTAATCTAGTTCACTTTTGACAGCGGCATTGAATAGCCTTTAACTTCCTCTTTAAAGCGTGCTTTTAACTTTTTCAATTGAGTAATTAGTTTCCGAGACATCATCGATTGAAGTAAAAGTATCGCTAATCCCTGTAAAGGACTATATTCAATTTGTATACCTTTACTTCAATGGATGATATCTCGGAAACTAATGATCCAATTGGAAAAGTTAAAAGTACGCTTTAAAGAAGAAGCTCAGCGCTATTCAATGTCAAAAGTGAACTACTAAGATTACTTTCGGGATGTACGCCATATGTCTGAAAATAGCGTTTCTTGCACTTTAAATCAAAGATAACCCGGGTTTCAGACGTGATGGATCAAATCGGAGGCCATATTCGGATTCAGTGAGCAAAAATCTATAAAAATCACCTACTCTGATCTCATACTTTTTTTCATCGCAGGTCTGTGTAATCGGTTCCAAAAATCGATTTTTTTACGTTTTTTAATAATGAGGTCGGAAAAATGATTTTTTACTCAGAAGCAAGGCATCTAACGAAAAAAGTGTATACGGCAAAAAATGCTTAGAATTGTCCAAGTGTGAATTTTTTCAGAATTTTTTGAGATATTTTATAATTTTTCAAAACTTGGTCAAAAAAATAAAAAATAAAAAAATTTAAAATTTGAAAGATTCTAAGCATTTTAAGTCATATGAAATTTTTTTGTAGATGCCTTGGTTTTGGTAAACCTATCATATTTCTGACAAACGTGAGCTTAACAACTGAAAACTCAATTTGATAAATTTTTTGAAAAAATAAAAAATTCCAAAAATTCTGAAAAAATTCACACGTATTCCTTGGACAATTCAAAGCATTTTTTGCCGTATATACTTTTTTCGCTAGATGCCTTGCTTTTGAATAAAAAATCTTTTATTTTTTTTTACCGCGAATTGGGATTTTGTAAGATCATAATCTTTACTTCTAAAGCACTCTTGGGTATCCATTTTGTAACGAAAAAAAAGTATGACCAAAAAACATGTTCTTTTAGCCAAAAAATGCCTTCAGTAGAATCAAAAGTGCTCCATTGGTTTTTCTCAGAATGAAAAAAAAATACTAGTAAGGGTGTAACCTTTGGCCTGGCTAAACATTCAATTCCCTACACTGCAGTATTTGGAAAATTTTGCTTACATGGAAGGTGCCCGCTTGTAATTCACCCAGATTTTTCTCAGAGCTTACATTTATAGCCCTTAATATTTGGGTGAAATTCAGTTCGATTATCTCAAAAACCTCTTTCAGTATAGCATTTTGATACTTTTGGTTTTATGAGAGGTGCCACACCCTCTTGTCCGACTTCGCTCTGCTTTTGCTGGTAGCCTGTATTTACTGTTTTTATTATCTGAGTGAAATTTGGTTGGATTATCTCAAAAAACACGCCACGCCCTCTTGTCAGAGTTTACACAGTTTTTGCTTGGAGCTTTTATTTATTGTTCTTAGTTTCTTAGTGAAATTTAGTTGGATTATCTCAAAAAATTCTTTCAGTACAGCATTTTGAAATTTTTACTTGTCCGAATTCGCCTAGTTTTTGCCTAGTGCTTGCGCTAACTATTTCTAGTACTTAAATGTATTTTGGTTGTATTGTCGTTAAAAATACTCCTAAAGTTGCATTTTGAATATATTTTTTGGATAAGCGGTAGGCGTGGCCGTTGACCGATTTCACTCATTTTCAATCCCTCGAGCTAACTTTGTCGACGGAGGTAGAGTACCAAATTTCATTGAATTATCTTGCTAAGTTTTCTCAAAAAATGTATTTCCACGCACAGACAGCCAGACAGACGGACATGGCTATATCGACTCAGGAGGTGACGCTGATCAAGAATATATATACTTTTCCATGCCTACCACGCCTCCTTCTCTGCGTTACAAACGGAAGGACAAAGTGAATATACCCTGGGTGTAGGGTATAATGATGCAAATATCGTTTTTAAGAGTCCCTCTATTTATTATTATTTAAAAGGCTCTAGATTGTACTGCGACCTAAAAGATCTTTTGTACAGCCTCTTTCCCTAATCAAAACAGTTCCAGACTATCTATATATCTTGTTACTGCCATGGGATTAATTTTACCTATGTCACCTGGATCTAAAATCTCAGCTCCTAGGTACTTAATTCTGCGTCTAAACGTAGCAGGGCATGCACATAGCACATGCTCTGCTGTTTCCAAGTCCTCTAAGCAGAGTCTACAGGAGTCATCGTCTACCAAACCCATATTTTTTAGGTGATAATTAAGTTTACAGTGACCTGCCATTATCTCACTGTACGTTTTTATATCTTTCCTGCTGAGATTTAGAACAGCTTCAGCCTTAACATGTTTTGGATCGATCAGCCTCTTCGCCTGTCGCATACCTTCTTTGGCTCTCCAGTGATCGGAGAAGCTTTCCTTTTCCCATTCCCGTATTAAGCTATTTTTAAAACTGTTGTTTACTCCGCAGAAGGGTTCTGGGCCTATGAAAGTATTGAGTGCGCCCCTCTTGGCCAAGCAGTCTGCCCTTTCGTTGCATTCATGCCCCTCGTGCCCTGGTATCCAAACTAGAGTAACTTCATTCCTCCTGGCTAGGGCTTGAAGAAAATTAAAACACTCCTAGACAAGCTTGGAGTGCATTGAAAAAGCCATTAGTGATTTTAGAGTTACTTGGCTGTCCGAGTAAATGTATATGTCGGTGCCGGAAGTGCCCCTTCTTAAACATTCTCTAGCACACATCTCTAAAGCGTGGACATCCGCCTGAAAAATAGAAGCTGTTTTTCCCATTGCAACTGCTTTTTGGAATCTTGGTCCCACAACTCCAGCTCCCGCGCTGCCATCTTCCGTTTTGGACCCGTCAGTGAACCATACCTGTGAGCCCTGTTTTACATTTATGTCCTTCCTCTTCCATTCAGCGCTGTCATTGATTACCACTTTGAATGTTCTAGAGAAAACAAATTTTTTACTTATCTTGTCGGAGACCAAACGGCATGGTGTATCCCAGAATATATCCAGGATCTTGACATGCCCTGTTAGATTACCTTCTTTAAGTTGTTGAAAATGAGGTAGTCTGAGGGCCGCACAGGCTGCTTCTTTCTTAACCATATGGTGAAGAGGGGTGAGACCCGTAAGAGTCCCTCTAACTTTGGAGTCAGTTTCGGGATGATTTTATTTTGCTTCATACAAAATCAACCCGGTCTAGTGTACACTGAACATTTGAATCTTGAATTTTTTGCATCAAATACTTCGGTTCAGTGTAAAGTGAGCGAGTAAAGAAAATTTCACTATATTTCAAGATATCCCCAAAGTAGATGAAAAACTTTTTTCCAAAATTTTTTGTATAATGCGTGAAAAGAGAGTTCTCACAAAAAACTCCAAATAAATAATCTATTTTACAATGCTGCGAAACATTCAATTCATCAAAAGTGAATACATGATATGTGCGCGTCTATAGTAAGAATAAGAACCTGCTTGGATAGCCACTCGGTGATTGTACATGAGGCGGCTATAAATTATCGTTGTAGCAATTATTTCTATTGCTGCCGCTTGGGCATATGGGTAGCACACAATAAGAATTCGGTTAATTCAGCCTAGTTTTGAATTTCAATCCTCACTGCGTCTGTCGCGCAGTAATTGATTGGAGTTTAACATATAACTAAATAGAGGTAAAGTTTTTTATTACAGAATTGATGAAATTGTCTTTTTCATTTGGTTTGTCAAATGCCTTACGATTTATTCGTTATGGGCAAAAATGGAATTCTTGACCACTATGGGTTTAATAACTCAGAATCATTAGCATTAATTTTATTTTGTCTATCCTTCAAAAAGTCTAAAGCATATTTTCAGTTTTCAAGCCATTACAGGACTAGTTTGAATACCTCTATCAATTCCGTTTTGTCTTTATGATTAATAAAACTAACACCATCATCATAAGCGTGCGTCTTCTCTTTAGTTATCTACATTCTTGTTGATTTCCAGCTTTTCCAATTTTTTTTTTTTTTACTTATTGTCTTCTTAGTAACTACGACGAGTATAGGGGGTACCCTGTTAACATGTCCATTTTAGAGAGCAACTTGACTCGTGTGCCGGAAGCAAAAGCTCATTACTTTTACAACAACACGTACTTTGTCAAAGGCGTCACAATTCCTTGTCTACCACCGCTGTACCGATCGACGGCCGTCACCTTTAGGAGACGTACATGGTTGTTATGCTGACGCATCATCACTAGCGTTGTCTACATACATGACATTTTTTTGATGAAACACATAAGAATTGCAATTAAAAATTTATTTTATTCCTTTGGGCATACGAACTGAACAAGTTTTGCTTTTCTTTCCTACCTGGCTGGCAAGCGTTTAGTTTTAGTGATATTTCTGTTTTTGCCAAATTGTGAATTTGATTTGATTGTGATGTGAAGTTGATTTGTATTCAGATTTGATGTGTTTTTATGTGCATGTTAGAATTACATATTATTGATGCTAAATAGATCAAAGCCCGGAGGTTGTAAGTCTCGCCAGGCTGCACGCTTTTTTAGGTGCCATAAGTCTTATGATAATTGGTGCTCTCATATCGTAAAGAGTAGACTTGGTTTTTCAGTTGAATATCACATCTAAGGAAAGTTACCTTCATTTAGCTTAGCAAATTTTTTTACTTTTTACTTTAAGAAGAAGCACTCCAATCCCCCACGGGACTACATAAATACATCCATGTACGTTTTATCAAAATAGTTTTTATGGCTTACGAAATATACGAGATTATAAAGTGTCGCAAATTTCTAAAAAGAAGGCCATAGAGCGTTTTTTTTAATATTAGCACTGAAAATGTATTTCACCAAACAACAGAAAACTTACTTACTTACTTAATAGCCTGATTCACTAGCTTTCCAAAATAAATCAGGATATGAAAATCGGTTACGAAATGTCCAAGCTATGTGCGATTTTGTGAGGCGGTATCGCGCTATTTCATGTTTTGAAATGTTAAAGAAATCATAAATCCTAAAATGTTTCAGATACTATCTTTATTTTGGATTTATATGTACACAGTAAATAGTTTGGGTGTAAAATTTAAACACAATGGGAATGAATACAAATTCACACCAAATTTAGTAAAAAATCTGTGCTACAACTTGGTATACAAACCGTTTATACTTGTTCGTATAAAATTTATACAAATAACGTATTATAAAAATTCACACTATTTTGGTTTAAATTTAATAGTATCTCCATACAAAAATCTTTTGTACTTTTTTTGTATAAATTTTATATAAAAGTTTATATGAAAGTATTTTAAACCATTTTATTTAAAATTTATATTGTGCTATATAAACCAATTTTACATAATTTTCGAATAAATATTTCGAAATTAAAAAATAATATTGATACTTACGCAGTATAAAATCCATAATAAAAAAATATCTTACAATAATTACATGTGTTTATTCATTTTAAGAGAAACAACGTTTTGTAAAAAGTTTTTTCTAATTTTATACAATTTTCGTATAAAATTTATAGTTCATAACAATTTTGGTATAAATTTTGCTGTTTTGTCAAAAGTTTTTATACAATTTTGGTATGAAATTCATAGTTCATAACAATTTTGGCTTAGAAGTAAAACCTTTTTGGTTAAGAATTACTTTATAGAAAAAATTTTATAAATTATATAAAAAAATTGGAATACATAAGTTTATAAAAACAAATAGAATAAATAAATTTATACTTTATCCCTAAACTTTTTGCTGTGAAGTGATGAGCAAAATTGGTCTTGGTAATTTTTCGATACTACTTAAGACGCTGATATAATTTCAAGACCAAACCTTTTACAACTTTTTCAATCTGAACTTTATCAACATTTTAAGACTTTCAACTTTCAAAGGCTATTGGTACAGTATCGTTTTGTCCATATATCTTTTGATAACTTGATCTGTCATAAAACAGTTTATTGCTATTAAAGAAATGTTCTAACCCATACATAAATATCTGATATCTTATAAATTTGAGTTGAAAAAAAGGAGAAACTGCTTGGCTTTTTATAAGACTGCAATACATGGCTGTGATTAGTGTTTAATAAAACTACACGTGTTGCAAAGTAGCTTAGAAAAAAATGTTTAAATTAACTGGTTTTTAAACTGCCAATCCAAAAGTAAAAGGAATTAAACAGACAATCTCTCTTGATCACACGTGTGTATGACTAAATTTAGCTCTTAAACGCTGCGATCGCTCCAATTTTGGGCAGCATTTGCAAAATTTGTGAATCGATCAAACATCAATCTTCACCATATTTGAACTAATGCTTGAGATCACACTTTTTCATTGTGAGTGTCCAAATTTAAATGCCGCATCTATCTATACCACATATTCATTCAATACTTGATTTAATTACAAGTAACCCAATGTCCAAATTTAATAATGAAGACCATGTGTAGGTGTGCCCACGTTTTTAATTTCAGCTCTGGTAGTTTTTGTTGCCGAAATGAACAGCAAATGAATCGACAAATAGATCGATCGATCGACCGACTGCCTGGCTAACTAAAAGCAACTGACATTTTACAACGACATTGTACCCGTGAACCCTGTGACTTTAACTTTAATTTCAATATACAACATACAAACACTCGAAATGTTCAAGAACTTTTTTTTTTTGGTGTTTTTGGCCGAAAATTTATTTATGTAACTAAATAAGAATTTCATGGTAGCTCCATAAAAAATGAAAATTCATTGATCCCAACATCAACCACAGCATTACATATGCATTAGACTGATTCAAAAAAAAAAATCTATTAATGGAAACTCCAGGATGTGTTCTCCCGAAAATCTGAAAGATTGTGTCAAGAAAGTGGACTGAAGATTTTTAAAAATTTTTTTTTTTATTAAAAACTCAAAAGTGTTCGGGTATGTGTCTTGCGATATCTCAATTTTTTCGTCTTGAATCAAAGTATATAAATCTTCTCCATTTGATTGCGTTTAACTTCATATTGTCCCATTTTTAGCCGATTTTCTAAGGGTGCTCACAACTGACCAACAAAATTTTTTTATGTCAAAAATGATCTCTTCACTATTTTTTATATAATTTTTCCAACTGATGAAATCAATTTACTTTTATCACCAGAAGTTAGCTAAGGTCTCTAGCTTTCCATTGATACTAATGATATATTATATGTCTGCATAATATACATTTGTTCAAAAGATATGAGTCCAAAACAAAATGGTGCCCACACCCGACACTATTCCCTTACTACATTTTGAATAAAACTTGTTATCCCAAGGTTATAGTCTATTTATATGGGTCTTTTTGGGACCTTTTTCCAAAAACTGTGTTGTAATGGATTAAATTATTCCTCAAACATAAATTTCACTAGGGGTCACCATCGACTAGAATTGCTTAAAACTTAAGAATAGTGCGTAAAAACTATTAAAAATGCAATAAATTAATGGGTTTTATTGAAAGTGGAGTAAGTCAATAAAAAGGCAAAAGTAATGTGCCATAATAATTGGTTTGTAGGCCGATATCATTTTTTCCACTTTCCATTCCATACCATCAAGTAAAGTGTCATTGGAAATAGACCAATTTTATTAATTTTTAACAAAAGTGTCAGCCAATTCATATTATGACAATACTTTTGCATCTCTATGGACTGATTTCACTTAAAAAAAAAAACATTCTAATATCGAACGAAGTCTTAAATTGATGAAGAAATTTTTTTTACTCCTTTTAGGCCCAGATCCACAACCATTAGTTAACTAATGACAGTGGTTTAACCAACATTATATTTCATTGGTTAACCATTAGTTAGCCAACAGCTGATGAACAGCCATGTGCAGGCACGCAACATCTTTTTTGCGAGCCGTATCAGCGTATCGGCTTGCACTCAATTATATTTTTATGCCCTGGCACTAATTTGATCAGAAAAAATGCACTTTTTATCAATAAAATTAGCCATCTTTTTTGTAATTTTGTTTTCCTTAATATCCACAAATGCCACATTTTTTATTTATTTTTTTTTTTTCATTTTTTTTTTTTTTTATTCGTTGTTTTAGTTAACCTAAACCCGTCAATATGAAACATTAGTTAAACTCTTGGCACCATTTTAGTTAACTAATTGGTAACTAATGACTTTGAAACCAGGCCTTAATGATATTCGAAATATTTAAAAAAATTCTCAACTCACGTTTTTGACACCATCTTCCAGATTTTCGGGGGTAATCGTGGAATATCCAAAAATGCTTTTTTTTTTTTGAATCAGTCTTATATGTACCCAAGTAGAATAACACCTACAATAAAATTACGTAACGGCCGATTTATTGTTTTATGCAAGAATGCGCCCCATTCACGTTTCGCTTCATCCCAATGCGTTTAATGAACGAAAAAGACGCTGCCGGTTTTTTTACAACGCGACTGAACTCCGAAAGTAAAACAGCAAATGAAAGATCATGGCTTATACTACAATAGTAGACCTTGCTCAATTAGTAACAAAAGTAACATTTTGATTCTATGAAGAATGGCCGGTGTGGCTGGCTCTGCTTTAGTTTTTCGCCAAATCATTGTTTATCAATTAATTTAAATTGCAAGTTACTGCACTTTCAACTGAAGCTGATGCTACTACTGTTCTCCTGCAACAACGGTGTCAATTTCAGTCATGATGAGGTCTTGCCGTTTCAAGGCTAATTAAGAACATGCAAGCAACAAATTCGTAATCAAGAAGTTAAGAAATTTTCTTGGATATAAAAAACGACTTGCTGACAAATGTATTTAGCAAGCTTAACCCAGCTGAGTATTCAGTAGACGAACGACTTCCTCTATGGCAGGCACCACAAATAATCTTTCTTCTTACGTTTTCTAGTTCGTTTGTACTGCATCATTTACTTAAAAATGTTAAAATTTTAATTGAATTGCAAAAAGTGTGAGCTCCAACTGCACGCAATCTTCCTTTGAATGCCGGAACATAAACGGATGGCATGCTGCTGCTGCTGCTGCATCTTCCTATTGCTGTTCTGCTGCTAACGTACTCGCAAAAATTAAAGTGGCAATTAATTTTTTCTTTAGAAGAAAGACTGACTACCACGCCACATGAAAGAGACGACGACAACGAGACAATTTTATGGCTCAATATTAGATTTTTTTTTTTAAGTACTCGCCAGAAGACACTTTAAAGTTTTTGTAAATCAAATTAAGTGATTTTAACGATTTTTTTATTTTTTTTTTTTTTTTTTTTTTTCTTTTGTAAACCATAAAATATGTAATAACCATTTATTTTTAGTCTGGTTAAATAAATTTAAAAGTTATGCTATATACATACAGTTTCAATTTGGCTTGTAAAAATACATGTAATTGGCTAAAATTTTGTGTAACTTTATTTAGACAAGGTGCCCATTTATCCTGCTTTTGGCAGGATACTTCTGCTTTTTAAGGACTTTTTTATTAAAATCTGCGTTTTCGTTTGAAAACCCTGTTTTTTTGTCATCAAAATATTTATGTTCTTACTCACATTTGAATAAATTTCCGGTGCTTCCACTCACCAAAAAGTTTGAGGATAAAGTATAAACTTATTTATACCTACTATTTGTTTTTATAAACTTATCTATTCCAATTTTTTGATATAATTTATAAATTTTTTTTATAAAGTTATTCTAAACCAAAAACGTTTAAATTCTATAAATTTCATACCAAAATTTTATAATTCTATTTTCAAATTCTGTTTGAACAACGTTTACTTATTATACAAATTTTGTACCTCTTCATCGTATAGGGCGATGGTGTAGCGGTTTAACGAGTTTGAAATTATAAGTAAAAATAAAATGTTTCTAATTTATCACATGGACGGTCGTAGGTTCGAATACTCCTGCTTACTTATAATTAAAATTAATGTGAAAGTGTCACGTCTAGATGTTTTTCGTTGGCTTTAATCGCAGCTTCGGGCAATCCGAACTCCATGTTCAAAACCACCCACAAATCGCAGTTTTCATCAAAATATAAAAATTTTTAAAGTGGGATATTCGTTTTGTCATACTAAAGAATGGTACGAAGCTAAATTTCCTAAATATGACTCAAGATGGGATTCGGACGCTAAATGGGAGTTTTTGGCTTTTGAACGCCCGCGGAAGGCAAAAATCTTTTTTTACTCAAGAAGAAAGTAGGTATCTTACGAAAAAAGTGTACAAGGCAAAAAATACTTAGAATCGTCCAAGCAATACGTGTGACTTTTTTGGAATTTTTTTAAACTTTTTTTTTTTGAATAATTTTTGAAAAACTTTCAAAAAAAAGTTTACAAAAAAAATCCAAAAAAATCTCATCTTGCTTGGACGATTCTAAGTATTTTTTGCCTTGTACACTTTTTTCGTAAGATGCTTTCCTCTTGAGTATAAAAAGATTTTTAATGGTATCTCTACTTTTTGAACATTGAATTACATTTTTCAAGGTCACTCGGCAAATTGATTAAGTCAAATTTAGGAAATTAAGCTTCGTACCATTCTTTAGTATGACAAAACAATTATCCCACTTTAAGAATTTTTATATTTCGATGAAAATTGCGATGTCTGGGTGGTTTTGAACCAAATCACTTCTATAGCCCCAGTGTGCGATACCGAAATCGTACGATTCAATCATATACGCTGAGTAAATCATTAAAATTCGTTTATAAATGCATCAATACATTTTATATTCTTACATATTTTATGTAAATTTTAGTTATTATGTAACTTTCCTGTCAAAAGTACTGTCTTTTAAACATGAAAACCTGCTAAATGGTGGTTTTTGGTCAGTTTTTCCTGTTTTCCGTCAACAAAATATGGGCACCTTAACCATATACCATAACGGACAGATCATTGATTATAGATTATGAACAATAGACTATAAAGGATAGATCATAGATCATATATTATGAAACATAGTCTTTAACCCTTTCGACCCGGCTGGGACAATATATATATGTAAATTGGGATATATTGTCCCAGCCGGGTCGAAAGGGTTAAAAGACAGATCATAGACCAAAGATAATAGATCAATAGGAAGATCATAGACCACAAAGGATAGATCATAGACCATATATTACGGATGAAAGACCATAAAAGACAAATCATTAATCATATATTATGGACTTCAGACCATAAAGGACGGATCATAGACCATATATTGTGGACCATAGACCGTAAATGTCAGATAATATACCATACATTATGAACCATAGACGATAGATAATACATAATGATCCATAAACTATAAAGGGGAGATCATAGATCATATATTATGGTTTCATAGATCATAAGGAACGGATCACAGACAATACATTAGATATGGACCATAGACTATAAAGGACAGATCATAGACCATGTATTATGGACCATAAAGGAAAGATCATAGGTCATAGACTATAGACCATAGACCATATATAATGAACCATAGACCATTAAGGACGGATCATAGATTATATATTATGGACTACTACTTAAGCTTTATCCAGTAAAGAAAAAATTCCCTGTTCTGGATTGGACCATCAAGAAAATGGTCAGTATATTTTAATACTCATCTTCCACAACGTTTAGGATTTGAAGAAAATAAGAAATGAATATTTGACTGTAGGTCAATGAAAGAATTTTGGTATTGTTCAGTCTTCCTTCCACAACACAAATTAATTTTGTTGTGACATTGTGATACTATAATCACACCAACTGTCAACTGTCAAGCTGTTATTACGTGCAAATTTTTCGCTCCCGTTTAAATAAAAGTTTTAGTTGTTTTAATTAATTTTTACCTAGTCCTTCTAGTGTAAAATAATAAACTTAATTATTTTCTCGTGACTTTTTATAAAATCAAGTGAAATTTTATTCGTTTTGTGCTTAATACACCAAATAAAGTTTCTATCAAAATATTTTCTTTTAGTTGCTGTCGGTGCACATGTATTGGTGCTGAAATTTTGCTGCTGTCATTGTTATCCAAGACACTGCATTAAGTATTGCCAACATACTTCAATAAGTAGCAAATTGCATTACTGGCGCCATCTGTTGATAAGTAGCAGAATACTTGTGCTGTACTTTCAGTGTTGCCGATCCTTTTACAAATTACCTAAATTTGGAAATATGTAGATCTAGAACCTAACTTTCATCGAATAGTGAAACACATTAATTTCACTTGTCAGTGACGAAAAACGCTAGATATCCAGAAGTGCCTGCCCTCGGTAGAGACTGAATTTTTCGACTTTTTCAATGAGGTAATTCCTGAAAACGTGTAAAAGCCTCGAAAACCTCGTAAACTCGTAAAAATTGTCAAAATCAATACGAAATTTGACAGTTTTACGAGTTTACGAGGTTTTCGAGGCTTTTACACATTTTTAGGAATCGCCTTATATTATCTATAGGTTTTCTTAATATTTTGGTACTTTGCCATACTAAGTAGATAACCTTACATCATCAAGTTCATTTTAAAACTCTGCGCATATTTTTCCTAGCCGTCTGACTGTCTGTCCGTTTGCACTTTAAAAATGTTGCTCCATCCTAACGCCCATGCAATCGTCGTCGTTGTCGTATGGCTCAACTACTTACATACTCGTACATATATGTATGACCATAGAAAAAATGTCTCCAGTTTGTGACCGACCAGTTTGTGTGCTATTTATTTCTTTATTTTACTGCTGCTTTTGCAACGGTCTACCATCCAGTATTTTTGCAAAATAAAATTAATACATTTGCCGGTTTAATTGCAACCAGTTTCTAAGAGTTGTCGTCGTTGTCATGCTGTACTGTCCTGTCCAGTCTTGTCTACAATTTGCAGTTTTTGGTCAATTTCTTCATCCATCTGTCTGTCTGTCGTCGCACCGTTGTTCGCGAAATTGTTTTTACCAAATGCACACATTTGTTAGTGATGAAATTTGTTGGGTTTTTCTTTTTTCTTCATGCTACGGAATCATTTTCATGAATGAAAATACATTTTTTTTTTTTTTTTTTTTTTTTTTTTTTTTGGGAATGTGTAAAACTTCTAGTCCGACGAAACACAGACGACTGTATGTCTGTCTGTTTTGAATTTTGTCTGGAGGTTGCAATCGTCGTATGCATATCCGGCATAAAAAAAAATGTCTTTTTGTACACAAAAAAATATGGTATTAAACATTTAGATCAATAGCAATTCTTATGATACATGAGTGACACAAAGAGTTGTGACTATATGTATCTGTTAGCGTATTTCTTAACATATCTTAAGCTGCTTACATGGTTTTTTAAAAAATTTCTGATAAAAAACTGACTTAAAGAACCATAATTTAACGTCACTCACGTTTCTATTTTTTAATGTTAGTGCAAAAGGAATCTGTTCTAACGATACAAATATTTATAAACAAATATGTGTGTATTTAAAATTCAATAAATGTTTTAACTATTGATGTTTTAACGAAAAATGAAATGCAAGTGACACCTTAACTTTTTATTCTTTTTTGCTATTTGTGGTTTATTTATTTATGTATATACATAAAATAACTTATCCATATTAGCTTAAAGCCAAACAATATTTCTAACCAAATCTAAACTAAATTTCCGTCACTTGCATTTCATTAACTTAAAATTTTCGTTATATATCAGTTTTTTTTTATAACAAATTGTTGAAATAGAAAATTGTTTAATAGAATTACTTATATAAAATTTTAAGCTTACATCTATTATTTGAATCGTATACGAAAAAAAGAAACACAAGTGACACATAATAATTTTATTTTTATTGAATATTTATAAGTTTTTAAGTTAAAAATTAATACAAAACGGTCAAATCGAAAAATGTAAAAATGTTTTTTATTTGCGTATCCGTCACTTGCGTTTCATTCATTTGAGAATTCTGCTGAAATCATTTTGATTTATAATAAAATTTAATTCTTATTTCATAAATAAAATGTCAAGCTTATCCATATTTATTTATTGACATCTATAAAAAATGAAACGCAAGTGACGCTTAAAAACTTAATTCTTCATTGAATTTTTTTAAAATTGTGATGGTGAAGGATTAACCTAGAAAATCAATAACGAAAAATATAGTCAAATGTAACATCTCATAACTTCGTGTCACTTGCGTATCATACACTTCAAAATATCGTTAATGCAATATTTTGCATTAAAATGAATCAGAAATCTGCCATAGTTACAGCCATAAAATTGTGAAATCATATTTTATTACTTATACAGAATATGAAACGCAAGTGACGCATTAAAAACTCGATTAAATTTAAGTTTTGTAGCATAAAAGCAAATCACAAATAAAGTATAATGTAACCAATTTTAAAAAATTTTGTATGCGTCACTTGCGTTTCAACCTCTTAACAATTTAATAAAATAAAACTTTCTCAGATGAAATTAAAAATTACAATTATTTATTTATATATTTTTCTGTTTTCTTACAGAGGAAAATTCGCTGCAGTACGCCGTGCAGTACATAAAAATACCGGCGTACACTATGCTGCCAAATTTCTGAAACGTCGTCGACGCGCACAATCATCTGACAAAGAAATCAAACACGAAATTGCTGTCTTAATGTTATGCGATGGAGCAGAAAATATTGTCAAATTAAATGCAGTTGTTGAGTCCAGATCAGATACAGCGTTACTACTGGAACTGTAAGTATAGTAGTAGTAAAGAGAAATTTTTTGAAAAAAGCAAAGTGAACCAGGAGTAACGCACTGCAATGTGCTCTTATGTATAAAAATTATTGTTACCCGATTGAAAGTTAAAGAAAATTAACAAATTTGTTGTAAGAAAAACTTGCATTAGTGCGTTACTCATGTTTCATTTACATACATATATTACGTAAACGTAGTAATTTTAAACATTTTAATGCCACTACTCTTTTTCATTTTCTAAACAGCGCAACTGGCGGTGAGCTACAAACTTTTTTGGACAACGAAGAATGTCTCAGTGAGACACAGGCCAGAATATGCATGCGCGAAGTACTTAAGGCCATACAGTTCCTGCACACTCGTTCGATCGCACATTTAGATTTAAAACCACAAAATATATTGCTCACTGGTGAGCGTATAGAAGGTATGTGTCGATTTAAATTGAGTTTTTTATGCGATTGCCTAAATAAGTATCTCTTTCACTCTCTCTCTCTCTCTCTCTCTTTCATAGATGGTTTAAAACTATGTGATTTTGGTATTTCACGCGTTGTTGCTGAAGGCACCAACGTACGTGAAATTGTTGGCACCCCCGATTATGTTGCACCTGAAGTATTGCAATATGAGCCGCTCTCATTGCTTACGGACATTTGGTCAGTAGGTGTTTTGACCTATGTTCTGTTATCTGGTTTTTCACCTTTTGGTGGTGAAACAAAACAAGAAACCTTCCTCAACATATCACAATGTGCGCTGACATTTCCCGACAAACTATTTGGTGGAGTATCAGCGCAAGCAATCGACTTCATACGACGTGCATTGCGAATAAAGCCAAAGTGAGTAACTAACTACATTTCATACAAATATTATTATAGTTCATAAAGTCCGAAAGAGCTTGCTATTTAAATGACTTCTTAGTCAAAATAACTTCTTTCTACATCAAATATAAGTTTTTCCAAACAAATTAACCATTTTCTAATTCAATCAAATTTCTAAATCAATTTAAACTTTTTCCAATCATATTCATCTTCTTCCAATTTAATTATAATTTTTCCAAACAAATTAACCATTTTCCAAATAGAATTAGCATTTTCCAAATCAAATTAAACTTTTTCCAAACAAATCAACTATTTTCCAAATCAAATTAACCTTTTTGCAAACCAAGTTAAACTTTTTCCTAACAAATTAACCATTTTCAAAATAAAATTACCTTTTTTTAAATCAAATTAAACTTTTTCCAAACAAATTAACCTTTTTCCAAATCAAATTTACTTTTTCCAAATCAAATTAAACTTTTTCCAACAAATTAACCATTATCAAAATCAAATCAACTTCTTTACAAAGCAAATTAAACTTTTTCCAAGCAAATAAACCTTGGAAAGTTGTTAATTTGGTTGGAAAATGTTTTAATATGATTTGGAAAAAGTTAATTGTTGGAAAATGTTGAATTTGATTTTGAAAAAGTTTGATTTAATTGGTAAAAGATCAATATGATGTAGAAAAGTTTTGACTTCGAGTGGAAAACGTGTATCAAAATTGCAAAAAGAAAGAAAATTTCAAAATTTCAAACATACAGAAAGTGTAAAAGCCAGAATGAAAAATTTTTAAAGTTCCTAATTTTTACATGTGTATATTTCTTAGTACTAAACCAAATCAAATGACTTTTTAACCAACTGTCTGATTTTTCTCTTTTTTAGTGATCGCATGACAGCTGCAGGATGTTTGGAACACATTTGGCTAAAGGAAGATTGTTCCATTGATAGACAAATTTTCAACAACATATCCAAGACAGCTGCCGCTGTAAATGATGAAGATAATGATGACGATTTAGAAGATGAGGAGGAGGAGGAAACAGAAGACGATATCGAAGTGCACGATGAAAGCTTTGAGGACGAAGATGTCGGTGATGATAACGACGATGACGATGAGGAAGAAAACTTCAATGAAGACAACGTCACCGCCACCACCACCACCACCAATGGCAACAACAGCAGTAACAAAATGGATTCATCTGATGTTGAACAACACAACGAACAGGAAATAAAGAAACCAAACATCAGTAATGGACATCACCACCATCACACAACGACAACAACAACAATGATGAATGGCTCCTCCAAACCTCTTGTGCCCAAAGGCAAGCCCACTATCTACACCCATGGCACTAAAAAAACGACTTCAATTATAACTGTGCCAGCAACACGCGCAACAACTATCCCGCTTACACAACAGCAGCAGCAACAATTGCATATTGCACCACGCCGACATTCATCGGATGCCAATAAAGAGAATAATTTTCTGACAACAAAGAAAATTGCCTCTTCCACGCCGCCAGCAATTGCAAAAAAGCCTACATTAACAACAACAGCAGCAACAATTGTCATATCACCCACAGCAGCAGGAGCGACACCATCAACAACGCAACAAATTATAGCCACCATAACATTGCCAAATGGTAATGGTTCAAATTCAGCTGGAACAACAACAGCAAATGCTTGTTGTAATTTTCCAGATGCACCAACAACACCGAAAGTCATACGCAAAGCACCAACAACAGACACATCACCAACATCGGTTAAAGCGCTAGTTAAGAAATTTCAATTAGAGGGCAACAACAGTGTTTGTATCATCGGTGGTGGCGGCGGCGGTGGTAGTGGCAATTGCTCACGTTCAACATCGCCAGCACCAATGCCAATTGCAGCAACAACAACAACAGCAACTGCAACACTACTACATTTGAAGGAATCATCAGTGCAAAATCAGCAGCAACAGCAACATATCAATAGCAACAGCAATATACGCAACAGCAGCAGTGCAAGTCAACGACGTGCCTCCACAAATACAATTGCAACAGCAGATAAAATATTGTCATGCAATGGCAGCAGCGGCGGCGGCCGTAAATCATTGCCAACTGAAACATTGGTGCAGCAGCATAAAACAGCAACAACAACAACATGCTTAAAGAAACAAAATTCAACACCTGTTAACGCAACTGCAACGATTGCGGCGATTACTAACAACAATACCAACACCACCAATAATTCCATTTCAACATTTAAAACAACCTGCGTTTATTGTCTTTCGTCGTGTAGCAGTGGTAGCAATACAGTTGCCGCCGCCGCCGCTAGTGCAACCAGCAACGGATGCAGGCATTCAGCTGGTGGCAGCAGCGGCACTTCGAACGGTAGCGACAACAGTAGTAGCACCACCAATAACACAGCAACCTCAACAGCAGCTGCAATTTTGCTGAGCAATCATAAGCAACTGCAACAGCATCATCATCAGCATCAATTGCAGCATCATCATCATCACGTGCATGCGCATCACGTGCCGAAGAGCGCTGCAAACAATTTGAGTTTGGATCAGGGTATTATTTGTTAGCTAAGGGCCAGTAGGGCGCGAAGGAATGCCAAAAGTTTCTTTCATCGATTCTTATGTTGCATGTAGTATTGCGTTGATGTGTAAGCAGTACAATATGTTGTAAAGTTAAGTTGGTTGGTCGAAAACAGCGTGAACAAACGTGCAGAATGTGTGCTTATCTTGCAATGTCTGTCAATTTTCATGCTGTTTGTTTTGAGGTGCCATTAAAAGCAAAAAGAAGGTGTTTAAATGAACCCCTTTTTACGTAAATCATCTAAGATATGACATTTATGTCTCATATCAGTGACTTTAAGGGGAAAAAAGTCCGATTTATAAGGGAAAGAAGAGAGCGCATTAAGGCTCAGTAAGGAAATTTAAAATTATTAGTGATTTAAAAAACAGAAAAAACGAACTTTGTAATATTTAAGATTTATTCTTGCTGGATTGAAAAATTTTGTATTGTAAAGTAAAAAGAATTTTCAGTTATTTCTAATTTTTTGAGAATGCGTTTACAAGTGATTTGTTCCCGAAACTAGCCACATAAACCGTTACATTTTCTTACTCTTTTAGAAACTGCAAAATGCAAATGAAAACTGTCTAATGAAGAGAAATAATTTTTGTTTGTTTATTGAAAATTTCCGTTGGGTAGAGGTTAGATCAAATGGAGGTTGATATACCATTTGGTAGTCATTTCATGCCATAATTAATTAATTGCAAAATAGCTTCCTCGTTGCAAAGGAATTGCATTGGTGTTTCACGAAACTTTCGCCTCTATTTTTGTTATGCCTGAAAGTACGCTTGTGAATTTATGATTGTAACATACCGCGCTATTCCTAGAAGTAAATTTGAAACGGAATGCAAACGCTTTGAAAAGTCGACAAATCTACTAATTAAATGCTGAAACAATTTCCGAAATCAGATGTTTCAGTTTGCTTGTATGAATAAGAAATGTTTTAAAATAGAATGGCGCAACTAATTTTGTTTTAAAAATACCCAAAGAACACCAATAATATTCAGAGATGAAAACAAATCTCTCCAAAATTTCCTGATATCAAAAAAAGTCGCTAAAAAACTCTATAATTTCACTTGGCAATTAAAAATATCTACAAAAAGTTTTCAAAATGAGGAGGAACGAACAGGTCGGATTAAAATTTAGAGAAACTTTGCATCAAGTAATTTACATAAGATGTGCTGTTTAAACGGTAGATACGTTATTTAGGAAGAAACAATATTTAAGCGAACTTCCAAAATGGTCAGTTGCAACAAAGTCATTTTTCTTAAACAAAAAAATGTCACATTATTTTAGGGATTTGTTTTATTACTGCACTATTGGATTTTCAATTGAGGCAGTAATAACAACTAGCCCCAAAAGGTATGTGTATTTTTTTTTTTTTTTTTTTTTTCAGGAAAATGCAATACAAGTGACGTTAAGGAAGTCAACAAAAAAAAAACAATTAAAATAAAACGATTATAAGATAGTGTTCTTACATATTTATAAACTTTTCGACTGAAAATAAAATAAAAAATTAGACGAACCCCTCATTTTCCGATTTGTCATTAGGTCTGTTAGAAATTTTTATTTTCTACAAGTCGAGTTTTTAATGCTTCCTTAACAACACACATATTGAATGGTATTATGGGCTTCTTCCTAAACGTCAGTTTCATTGTATTGCAACAGCTTTTTCATGAAAAAAAATGCCGCATAGTTTTAGGCGCTTATTTGTTTTATTGCATCATTTTTGAATTTCATAACGCCGAACTACAAAATGTTGACAATCCATGGCAATCCATGGCAATCACCGCATCAGTAATAAAGTTCATGCTCTCATTAATTTTGCTCTTAATAAATAACTTAGTAAGTAATAAATAAATTGTAAAAGAAATCCTAAAACTATGCAACATTTTATTCATAAAAATGCTGTCGCAATACATTGCAACTGACGTTTAGGAAGACGGCCTATGTCCACATGTTTGTAGTAAGTTTTTGTCATATGATATTCCACGTAGTGTACTGAAAAATTTAATTTCTTAAGACGTTGAGGAACTCGGATTTCAGCAACCATGCAACCAATTCCTTCTCTAAGAAAGCTTAACTAGTTCTATGGCTTTATTTACACGATTTCTTTTTTTTTTTTCTTAAAGGATCCCTGCAGTACCGACAGAGTCAATTGTTTCAATAGTCAATAGTCATAATGGACTTCACCTAAAAATAGAATAAATTCACTTAAATTATCAATTGTATTAAAAATGGTCCAAATGTAATGTATAATCCGTCATTAGTAGCAAAAGTGGTCCAATTGTGTATCGATTATATCAGCTATATTATAACGGTACTGAGTACATACTGTTTGGCAGTTTTTCGATTGTGAAGAAGAGCAAACGATAGTGTATCGGTCTAGTGGCTTGCGCTGCGTGGAGAGGCCTGGGTTCAAATCCTATACTCAGTGATTTTCAATTCCAATTTTTAAATTTCTATTAATTTGTACACAATTTAACTGAATAGTCTTCGGAGCAGAAAATGAAACATATGTCCAACAAAGCCGAGGCATAAAATAATAAAAAATTTAAAAAAAAAATTGTATCCACACCGAGATTCGAACCCGGAACACATTGCTCAGAAATATATAGTAAACTCTTTAGCACACTCGGCTATGAAACCTTTTGAAATTTTTGTGTTAAACTTGATTTTCAAATGAAACTTGTTGAAATTTATGAATTAAAAAAAATAAAAATTGACCTTTTTCTGGTTCGATTGTAATGCATAAGCAGACAATTGGTTACGCGCCCAATGACAGACAATCAATTTGGACTAGTCAGTTTCTTCCATGGAGTAGTTTGCAAACTAGTTTTGAAATAGTCCATGGACCTGCAGGGTCATTACATAATTTTTCATGGGTGTTGTAATGCCGAGAAGTTTTAAAAATTATTCAAATATTGTGTTTGTTGTGGACGAGCCAAAAATGTACAGTTTTTCATGGGTATTGTAATTTCGAGAAATTGCAAAATATTGTAAAATTGTATTTTTTGTAGACGAGCCAAAACTCAACGCTGACTGTGCTTGCCTCAGTTATTTTGAAACGCTGATACCCTTCGATTAAACTACCTTACCATGCCTAAATACTTAAAAATATAATTAAATATTATTTTTGATTGTTTTTTTTTTTAGTTTTCTAATGGGAAAGTTAATGTTCTTTAATTAATTGTTTTAGTTTACTTTTTCAATGCAAAATGAACAAAAAATTAACTAACAAAATGTTTCCAAATTGAGCTTAATTTTTAATGCTGCTCAGATCTCTCTTCAAACCTTTATTTTTTTTTTGCAGCACAACGCCAACTTAGCAACATATTTACGCTTAAGCACATAAGTATAAATGCAAACTGAAAAAAATTAAATAAAATACTTTTTTTTAAAAAAAATGCAACATAATTAACTGATCCCCCGATATATATTTTTATTTATTTTTTTTTTTTTTACTTCTAGGCAATTTGTATGAAATATATAATTCTAAATATTTTATTTAGTATTTTAAGTTAAGGAAAAAACGTATCTGAATACAGATTTCAAATTTTTTGCTTATTTACGCTATATTTTTTGTTTAATTTTTGCTATTCGACTTGAAATGTTTTTCGCTATTGTTTTCTATGTTAAAAATTTCTACCACAATAATATCTTTATGTCAATTTTCTTAATTTTTATTGTGCTAAATAACTCGTATAATAAAAATTTATAATATGAGAGCATAAAAATAAAAGCGTATTATTACGTTATAAATGAATTGTTAGCTAAAACAAATATTTATTATTAGGATCAATGTAAATGAACGAAATAAAAAATATATACATATATGAATCAATGAATTATGAAGTAAAAGTAATGAAGCGAACATAAAACAAACAAAAAAATTGGATTAAAATAAAAAATAAAAAACGCTACAACCTTAATGAAAAGCAAACATATGTGGCTTGTTTTCTGAAAACGTACCTAACGTGTGAACATAAATTTTCGAGAAAAACGAATTTAAAGTTTTTGCTTTTTTACACAAGTTTGTCATTTAAGACTCATATCAAAGGGCATTTTGAGGGTCAACAGAAAGATCACCTCATAATTGACTTAAAAACGTGAAAATCTCAAAATCGATTTTTACACGTTAGGTAGGTTTTCACAAAACAGTTCACATATGTATTTATAATTCATAACTGTAATTAACTGCATGAAATTGACTATGTTGTGTTCAATAGTATAAAGTAAAATTGAAAATGTAGTTTATGTATTGAAAAAAAAGCATATTCTACTAGTATATTTCTTACATACATACATATGTATAAAGATACGCATAGAAAGCTTAAGATGTTGTTAAAAGTTTTGTGATTTTTAAATGTTGAAATTAGCCATGAAACTAGTGTTTTAAAATTATAAAGGCTGCATAGAGTTATTATGATGTTCTGAAGCTATATACATATATGTACACGGTGGGCAGCAAGCAATGTGAGAATGCACTAAAATGTCGGGAAAATCTGAGTTTGAATTAAAATCATAGCAGCTCCTTTTCATGAGATTATACACTTTAAGTAATTTTTGTGCTTGAATGTATTACTTCCTTCTCAAGTGGCTCCAAATTTAAAAAAAAAAAAAAAAAAAAAAAAAAAAAATTGAACAAAGACTGTGTACAAAGAAAGTTGTTTCCACGTTTGTAGATTTAAAAAATGCAAACCAAAAAATTCTACCTGACCTCCTTCACAAGATATCGAATTTTTAGAAAAAAATTTTGAGTGTCATTAAAAAATTAGTTTTCACGGAAGTGAAAGGAAAGAAGAAAAAAATTCACAATGCCATTTGCAATGCTGAATCCAAATCCGGCCACAAAATTCCTATATAACTTTTGGTTTTTGAGATAACTTTACCTTTTTAGGTTAGAACATTTCGGTAAAAAAAAGAAAGTTATCGATATAAAGTAAAAGGGGTTTTCAAAAAAAAAAAGAATAGTACTACTACAACCGCAACAAGAATTGTGGCTTAAAGTTAATTTCCTACGTTATATAACTTAAAAAATTACAAAAAGACGGAGACCTTTTAACGTTTAAGTCTAGATATCTCATAAATCAAACGTGATGGAGTAATTTTGTGGCCGTATTCAGCATTGCTAACTGCATTGTGGCCGACTATCTTCTTTTCTATTTGTTGTTTTTTTTTTTTTTTTTCTTCTTAAAATTAATTTTTTTAATAGTCAAAAACATTATTAAAAATCCAATGTCTCGTGTAGTAGATTTCAGGTAGAATTTTTCGGTTTACATCTAAAACCATAGGGAAAATTTTCTGCATACTCGGTTTTTGTTTCATTTTTTTTTTTTTCAAACTTGAATCCATTTGGGAAGGAATACTCTCAAACCGCTACGATTGTAATTCAAACTGTGATCTTTGATCTATGATTGATACCGAAAACAATCCCGTATTTAGATTTTCCGGACATTTTAGCGCATCCTATCATTGCTTGCTGCCCACTGTGCATAAATGATACATTCAATCCTGTTCAGTAATCAGTGTGGTTTCAATTACTTTTCATCTAGCAAGCTTTTTGATGAAAACGGTGTGTCGTACGATAAAAAGTATAAGAATCTATTTTTTTGAGAATTTTATATTGATTTGTATTTTTTCGTTAGCCGTTTAGGAAATATTCTTAAAAAACAGCAAAAAGTCAAAAAATTCGATTTTAGCGAATATTTCCTAAACGGTTACCTTTTCGTAAATACAAATCAATATTATTTGTAGAACCTGCAATTCTCCACAAAAAAAGATTCTAATACTTTTTATGGTTCGACGCACCGTTTTCATCAAAAAGCCTGCTTAATGAAAAGTAATTGAAATCACACGGATTTTGGAACAGGCCTGATTGTTTTTATCAATGATTTGATTTGCTTTTATTTCTTGGCGATGATTTTGTTTTTTTCTTAAGTAATTAACCATAATTCCTGTTCCCAATTTCACTAACACAAGCATGTAGTTTTAAAACGGAATTCAAGCGTTTTGAAAAGTCGGCAAAACTACTAAGCCTTTTTTGCACTTAAATTATTCATGAAATCTTAAAGAAGAAAAATACGCACACATTAGACATTTCAATTATTTGTCCCATAGAAACAAAATGTTGACTATTCGTTCTTAATAGACTTTTGGCCATTGATTCCGAATGCGCTTCAAACTATCAAGTTTTTAGTTCAGATTGTTATATTGCCCCTATTCCCGTTGGCATTTTTTATTGTCATATTTAAGTCGTTTTAGTTTTTATTGTCGTCTTGTTTCTAAAATTGGATTCTGGAAAACGATTAAAGCGATGAAGAGTGTTTATCGTGGGGTTTGGAAAACGAAGTAATCACACTTATCTGCGTAGTTGTATTTCAACAAAAACGACTGTCGTATTTTCATTCGTGTCGCATAATTTCTGTAATACAAACGAAAATATGACAATCGAAATGCAATTTCGATGATAAGGTTGATTGCTTCCTTTTCCAAAAGCCCAGTAGGAACAAGCACTTGTTCCTTTTATTCAAAAAAGAAAAAAAAAATAGAATGTAGTTTTCGTTTTAGCGGTTTTCCGGCTAACACTAGTTGTTTTAGTTTTTTCTAAAAGAATACCAGATAAAAACAAAATCAACTTAATAAAGCCAAATTAATAAAAATTAAGTTTTTGAAATGTAAAAGACTAACAAAGAACATCATCATTAGCATATACAAACACATATATACTGCATACATAAATATAATTCATTAATAAAACCATTGTGGTTTTTCAAAAAAAGGCAGCGAATATGTCAGGGTTTCTTTAAAACCGACCAAAGTCAATTTATTATAAAAATTAAAAAGAAATACGACTAAAATGTTTTTTTAACATACCGAAATTTTAGACATTTGCAGTCAAAAATAATGCAAAAAGGCTGCATTTTTTTAGCATATGCCAGAAACATAATAATTAATATTAAATCTGCAAAATTTTATAAATGTCACATTGAATTATTTACTATATATATGAATGTACAATATGAATATTGATATGGATATATTTATTAGCAGCATATGATGGCTACTTTGTTGAATGTTTGTTAAAGAAATACATAAAAATAAAAGAATATTATTGGAAAGAAAACGTTTTGAAGATTAGAAAAAAAAATTATGAATAGACTATTGCATGTTATGAATTACATAAAAATTTAAATAAAATGATAATGAAAATTGAATTGATTGATTAGCGGCGGCAGCTTAGCAACAGTAAAGTGTAAAATTTATACATTCGTTTCATGCTTTTTCTTCTTTGTATTTTGTAAATAAAAACGTGAAAACTTCACTTTTATAGAGAATGTGAACGTATGCGCACTACTTAGTGAAATATATAATTTATATGTTGTTTTGTATATTATTTTTTGTGTTTATTTAGCTTTCTTTAATAAATGATAATTCGTTTAATCGTGTTTTTATTTTAAAAAGACAGCATTTGATTTGTTTCGTTTTGTGATTCTGCTTAATATCTTTTTTCAATTTATATGCTTAACGTTACAATATCAAAATTGTATTTATTATTCTTTTAGTTTAACAAATTTTATATAGTAAATTTATTTAATGTTAAATGTATACTTTTTCACTTAAATAAAATGTTTAACTAACAACAACAATGTAGGTTATATTAATGATGTATGTAATTGCTTTTGTTAGTTAGTATTTTGTGTAAAATTTATTTTTAATTATTTTTATTTATAAACGTAAATTAAATTAAAAAAACCTCTTTTTATATTTAATTTACTTTCATCTAATGTAGTTTTTTTTTTCTCTTTAATTTGTACGTTTACTTTATGTATTAGTTTTAAAGATTTATCTTACAATTCTTGGTATTGTTATTCTATTTCTTTTTACCATATCATTAAGCAATTCAAATAATTATTTAGAAAACTGATTATCAATTAATAAAACGAGAAATTATCTTAAAAATCAACATACTGTGTTTTCATCTATGACAATTTGTCACGTGGTGTAATATTTGGCGTCATGGTACAATTATAGAGGTAGCGCCAAATTGTCAAAACGAACAAAGCGGAGACCAAATTGGTAGCAAGTTCTGTCAATAAGAACAAAACGGAGAACGAAATCGACCAATCAAATCGTCAAAATCAGAAAACTGTAAAATTGTTGTTGTTTTGCTAGTTAATTTTGACAGAACTTGCTACCAAAAAAGAAGAACAAGAAACGTGTCAGTAACTGACGTTACCTTGTTAATTGGATCATGATTTGGCGTAAGGAAATAACGAGTAATGAAGAGCCTATTGCGAATAGAAACGCGAATGAAAACGAAATACTTTTCTCTATTTTAATGTGCACAATTAACATTAGTTAAAAAGAGACAACTATATTACTATTGCTTTTTCGTTTCTATTCGCAGTATGAAATAATTTGGGCGTTATTTTGTTTTTGTTTTTGGGGCTTATTTCATTTTTTTTTTTTTTTTGGGCGTTATTTCCTAACGCATTAATATTCTTACTTACCGAAACTGGTGCTATGAATGTAGACGTTGTATATTTTCAGCTGGACGATGCACAGTGGACGGGTTTGTATGGAACGGTGGTCATAAATAGTTACCATAGACCTTGGCCTAGGCTCTTGAAGTTTGGTACAGGTGGATTTCATTTTAAAACAATAAAAGTCTGTGGATATGAACAAAATCCGTTCACGAAGAACACTGATTTTAAAAATGTTACAAATTTTTAGCTATCTTTTATAGTTTTCAAGTTATGAGAAAAAAGGAAAATCAACTTTATAAAAATTAGATTTTCAGGTCTATTCCGTAATCCGCGTGGTTTCAATTACTTTTCACTTAGAAGGCTTTTTGATGAAAATGTGAGTCACACGATAAAAAGTATTAGAATCTTTTTTGTGGAAAATTACAGGTTCTACAAATAATATTAAAATAACTGTTTCGGAAATATTCGATAAAGTCGAATTAGAGAATAGAGAAAGTAGTCAGAAATATACAAAATTTGTAGCATATCTTTAGGCATACACGTAGCATATTCGCTGAAAAAGAAAACAATAAATAAAAACGAATATTTAATTTTTCAATAACGTTTATTTCAAATAGTTACTACATATGATTAAATATGTATTTAGCTATTATTTAAGTAACATGCATATGTACATACACAACATGTACGTATGTATAAGCTTGTTTTTTTTTACAATACACTTTTGGTTGTCAAGTTCTTTGAATTGAAATATTTTTATCCATAAAGTTTAGGTATAATTTGACATCGTTTTTTTTATTTTATTTTGTGTAAAATAAGAACAACATTTAAAATTTGATTTAACAAAATTTACAATAAAGGAGATTTTAATTAATATCCCAAGGTACGCACTGTCAACATAAAAATAAATATTCGGTAACTATTGAAAGGTATTTTTTTTTTTTAATAAAAAGTTTAAATCACCAAAGAAACTAAACTTGGAACTAAAGTTAAAAAACAAAAATGTTGACTTCTGCTATTCCTTTTTATGAGAGTATTAAAAACTTATTTTTGAATTATATATAGAATACATATATTTCATTTTAACTTGACGACACAAAACTGGCGAGAATATAAAGCGTTGAACATTTTTATTGTTTTTCGTTTTAAAAGGCTTTGTCTGCAATGACTACAAATTTATTCTAATGGAATAATTATTGGTATTGGTACTAATTCAAAATTTCAATAAATATTTTAAAAATAAATATTCTTATAGAGAAACAAATAAAATATATATTTCATTTTACATTCGTTAGCTATAAATAAATACGTATTATCATATTTAAAAGGTATTTTTTTAATAAAAAAAATCACAATTAAATTTCGTTAGTTTTTTATGCTACCACTTATATTGTTTAACATACATATATACTAAATATGTACCATATAGATTAATAGATTATTAACTATAACATTGAAAAATTTATATTGAAAAAATAAATAAACTATGAATACAAAAGCAGTACCACAAAAAAAAATATAAAAAGTTATTGACTAGGGATAGATAGGGCTGTGGCTGAAAGGCTTTGGACTGTGAAAATTAAATCACTTAATTATTTATTACAAAAACATAAATAGTTAAAAAATGTGAGCAGTGTTTTTTCAAAATAAATAACCAATGCACTTTATGTACTGTTATTAAATAAATACTTAAAAGTTTAAAATAAATTATAATATTTGAATTAATTAATACACATTATGAAGTCTTTCATTGAGATAGCTAAAACGCAGTCAAATTAAAGTATTTATGAAATCTGGATTTGTTTTACGTATGTATATTACACTGTTTTTCGCTGTTTTTTCTTGTGTTATAGGATTTAAATTCTCAGCTAATGAAATTATCACGAATTGCTTAAATTAAGAGGATACAACTGGCCGTCGAATGTATACGTCACGTATTCTTAACTTTGTCACGGATGTTGATGTTATATTAAGTAGGCGTATAGTACTACTTATATGCATGATAAATTCACCAAAATTTTACTTGTATGGGGATGCCACGCCCTCTCGTCCAAATTTAATTAGTTTTTGCTAAGATCTTGTGCCAACTATTCCAAGTGATTGAGTGAAATTTTGTTAGATTATCTCAAAAACCGCTTTCAATATAGCATTTTGAAACTTTTGCTTATATAGGAGATGCCGAGCCCTTTTGTCCAAGTTTACCTTGTTTTTGCTCAGAGCTTGCATTTACTGTTGTTAGAGTCTGAGTGAAATTTTGTTGGATTATCTCAAAAACCGCTTTCAATATGGCATCTTGAAAATTTTGCTTATATGGGAGATGCCGCGCCCTTTTGTTCAAGTTCACCTTGTTTTTGCTCAGAGATTGCATTAACTGTCCTTAGTGCCTGAATAATATTTAGTTGGAGTATCCCAAAAAAACGCTTTCAGTATAGTATTTTGAAACTTTTGCTTATATGGGTGGTGCCACGCCCCCTTGTCCGTTTTACTTGGAGCTTAACCTTACTATACCTAGTATTTAATGAGTATTTTTTTATGATGATGCAGAAAATATTGCGTTTTGAATATATTTTTTGTATGAGCGATAGGCGTGCGTTACAAGCGGAAGGACAAAGTAAATATACCAGGATGTAGCGCATAAAAATAGAAAGTTGGTGCCGAACTATGAAATTCAAGATGAATCAAAAGACGAAATGTTAAATGTAGTGCCTCCACGGAGTTTAATTATAAGTTTGCGGATTTCCCGGTCTCAAAATAAGTCGAAAACTGAAAAAAACCAAAACAAAAATAGTAATTTTCAATTTATTTGGCAATGCTGAATCTGGTTTTTGAGATAATCTAACTCAAAAGTTCAAAACCACGATTTTGGTTATAATTTGGTTATAATAGGTTAAAGAGTTCTATACTACGGAAAAGTACAAAAACACGATTTTTTAGGTTATATAGAGGAAGCACGAAATTGTTTTGCACTTTTCTACTAAATGTAGCGGTTAGTACTATTCTGCGACTTCAAAATAAGCTATCAACTGGTCTTGCATGTGTTTTCTTTAAAAATTTATGACCATTTGGAAATGATAAAAAATCATATGAGAATTTAATTTCATGCGTCTCCTATATAACCTAAAAAATCGTGTTTTGTAACTTTTCCGTAGAATAGTTTTGTAGAACTCTTTAACCTATTATAACCAATTTATAAAGGATCAAAAAAGCCTAAAACAACAGGATATAATGGGTTAAGATGTACCAGAAAATTGTAGAATAGTTTTGTAGAACACTTTAACCAATTATAGCCCAGTTTTTTTGAATAGAGGATCAAAAAGAGCCAAAGATCAGAATATAATGGTTGCTTTTATGTTAAATTTATTACTTTTTTATATACCTTGATTCAAGACGTGGTAAATGAAAGAAAATTAACAAAAAGAACACACATGGGCGGAGCAATAGAGTTTCGAGCCATATTATTGAAAGCAATAAGGCAAGTTCCTCTTCCCGAACTAAGTTTCTGGCAACACAATGCACCCCACAGAGCGATATGACTTAAGAAATTTAAAGTCTGAAAAAGTAATAAAGTTTCATGCATAAAACTAAGTATGTATAAGCCAAAATTTAAAGCCCACTTAATGTTAATTAATACAGGAATGTTATGTTAAAATAATATCCCTGCAACAAATAATCACTTAAAACTACTACATAGCTTAACTTACAATCAATCATACGTATGTACGTATATAAAAGAAAACGTTTTTTGTAATTTCAAAATAGTACACTTAATATACTTAGATAAAATAACATTCTCTTAAAATTAGCAATGACGACGATTTTTACGTACATACTACTAATAATATAGTCAAATTTTAAAATTGCATTTGTTACTGCGGCATTAATATCACGTTATAGAAACTAAACATTAATTTCGTAAAATGTACAGTACCTACATGTTTGAATGTATCACTGCTACACGGTTTCCGGTTTCATTTAGCTTCCGTCCCTCTACTCTATGCCAAATGTATTGGTCTCTTCGACTGCTAGTAAGAGTTTTTCATAGAGTATTTCTGGTGTTGGATATGGTGGCAAATCTAAGCGATTAAAGCAAGTGTGCGCACGTGGCAGTGCATTAGGTTTACCCCATTTTTCAATGCAAAAACGTCTTGGACCAGTTGAGCCACGTAAAGCGGAAAATCCTTCATAGGGTATACTCGATGTACCAGTGACAAATTGCAGTAAACGCAAACGTTGTTCATTACTAAATTTTTCGATTACCTGCCAAAACCATATGATGACCTGATGATTATCATGATAACCAGAGCGGTATTCTGTATTGACACGCCAATCGTTTGTATCAATTTCAGCAGTACCTGCAATAACCAACTCTAATTCACGTGCATCGAATACTGATACGAGTCTAGAATCAACGACTTCGTAAAATCCGCGCACCAATGACTCCGTTTGCTCCTGTACACCACGCTCCAAACGCCATTTAATCATACGCTCTAAATATTCTTTTTTATTCTTTTCATTAACGATTATATTTTTACCACCAGGTTTCAGTTCACGTTCGACGACACGTCCAAGTAGCTCCTCTGTCACGCAAAATGTAAGACCAAGATCAAGACCAGTGCTGATGTCATTATCACGTATCCACTGTAGTGACTGATGGAATTCATTATCGAGAGATTCTACAAATGCAGATATTGGTGGATTATAATTTTAAAGAACTCATAAATGATGTATTATATGAACTCACCCAAATCACTTAAAGCCACTGGCAGCCGTAAGAGCGCCTTGTAAAAGGGACGCGTAAAGAATGCATCTAGTAGATATTGATGTACGAGTGCTAAGCCCAAAACGCGTCCGCTAAATCTAAACCAATCGTGACAGTTGTCAACAAATGCCGAAAGTGGAGATACCTGTACCGTGTAGGTATCATTAGCTGAGTACTCAAAAAGCCCATAATATGGGTTGAAAAGTTCACGTGATAGAAGAAAGAAAAATTCTCTACAAAAAATTAAGTATACAATGGTTAATATGCAGGCTTTATATGCTAAAGGTTAAAGATAAAGTCAATTACCTCGATGGTCCACCATAATCTAAACCTTCCTCGGTATCCCATAACACTGCGAGACGACCACGTTGTAAATCTTTTTTATTTGCTGACATTATGCGACGAAAGGCATCTTCTAACAAATGACTGCGACGTATATGAAGTCTAGTGCATAAGAAAAAGAAAAGTTATACATATATTTTAGGCACACAATAATAATGACTTACTTTAACTTATGCGGCCCCTGACCATATCCTTTTGACTCCAATTTACGATAGAATCCACGTAATTTTGCTTCAAAATCACGTCGGAATGGTGGTGGCGCTCGTTGTAGTATTCTTGAATTGAGCACCGGTGAACCTTGTGGGCTGCGCTCTTCGATGGGAACATAACTCATAATCTCTTGCTCGAACAGACTGTTGAAAGAAATTGAAAGAAGCAAAGATAACGAATAAAGTAAATTGTGTTACGAAATTAGGTTATCTTAATTTCTAATTAGAGTCATATAAATATCTAGTTTAATATTATTATTTTATTGTGTTTTGTATCAAAATGAAGTGCGGCAGTTGGAAAAGTGTAAGTTGATGGAAGAATTATTGAGAACTACAATCGCCCAGTGGTCAAAATTCGACCACAAATGTATAAAATAATTTTGGTACTTTTTGGTCACTTTTTATTCTTTTTTTTTGCTATTTGGTACAAAATAGAAAAGCCCATTTATCATCCCTGGTATAATTTAAGCGAAATATAAACAAACCAAAAAACATGAAATAAGTGCTATGCTTTTTGTCTGACCGTGTATTTTGTTGTTGTTAATATTGAAAAATTTGTACTTAATTTTACTTGGCTCAAAGTCAAAATATTAACATAATTTTAACTTTGTGCATATCTACACACAAATACCTTTCCATTGTTATATATTTCAAAGTTGTGCTCCATTTCTAACATAGTAAAAAAGGTAGGACAAATTTTTGTCTAGTGTATTAATATATAGACAAGAAGAATAGATTTTCATATTTTCAAAATGATCAAAAAACGCTGGACCAACCAGTTGGAGAAATTAAAGACAGAAAACGCCACCAGTGAAAAATAGTTTTTTATCACATTCCCCACATAAGCTGAAGAAATCTTTTCGATTTTATATTTTATAATTTTACTTCATCACTTCCCCTACCCCCCCTTCCTTTCCTGAATAATATTTGAAAAGATTTGTGATGTTTTGAGGAAATTATATAGGGAGTTATCATGATAAATATTCCCAGGAAACTTTTTTTAGACTGCCGTGCATTCTCCATTGCAGTCTGAGCATAATTTCCCAAAAACAACCCACAGTTTTCTTATAGGACAGGATTATTACAAAAAAATTACGACAAAAACTGAAAATGGAGAGTGATTCTATAGGCTTTTGTGATCACTTGGATCCGATGCCCCCTTCGAGAAAACCCCTTTTCTACAACAAACAAAAAACAAATCAATCACATTCGATGTGCTTTGCGATGCTGAATTTGAATCCGACCTCAGAATTGCTCTATCGTGTATAGTTTTCGAGATATTCTAACCTAAAAACAAAAAAAAAATGTTTTTTGCCATTTTGAAGCGATATGACTATATAACACATCGTTTATTCGTTAAATCTGGTAAGGTACTTGAAAGCCCTAATCTTTTTCTTTAAAACTTAATTTCACATACGTCGATAACTTCATGCTTCTAGGAGATATCGTAGACCGAAGTATTGAAGAAACGTGTTTTTTGCACTTTTTTTACTTTTTAGGTTAGGATCTCGTAGAAAAAAAAAAGATATCGACATAATTTAAGTTAGTTAGTTATTAGCTGTTAGTTATCTACACGATCAACTACCAACCAATACGAGGACGTATATGTATGCCCCAATTATTCCAACTATTCTTGTAAGAGTCCAAATGCAATGCCCAGTTATGTTCTGAACATTTTATAATCGATTATAAGTTGATTTTTAAATTAGGAATACCAATAAAAGGGATTTAACCCAATCTTCAAAAAAATGGACCTTAACTTCTACTGTACACATTAAGACGTTGAATTTCGTAGGCTTCATAAGACATTGTGACGAAATTAGGGGTTACCGGACATTATCCCAAATTCGTTAATGGGTTATTTTGGTATTGGCGGTTATGACCGAAAGTTTTTTGAACATAATAATATATAATTTTTTTCTTCTTTTTCATACCTTAATTATACACAGTAATCAAAAAAAGCTCAAAAACATTTCCCGAAAATTTGCGCACATAATCAAAATTATGGTATGGGGATGTGGGGGTTAATAATTTGATTATGTCCATGGGTATTATGTCATGGCACAGGAATTTGGTTAGTTCGTTCTGAAAATGAAGATCATGTTTTTGAACCATGCAACATTTTTTTAGTATAGCAATAAATACATATATACTAAAGTATGTAATTGGTAAAAAAAATCATGCTACAATTTATTGCAAAATAAAAAAAGTGGTTCTGGAAAAGTGGGCATTTTTATTTAAAGAATGGCGAACTTTTGTTATTGATGTACTTATTCAGTATAAATTAGTTGTAACTACATAGCTTCATATTAATTTTAATATAACGACTAATTATTTTTTTCACACTTCAAATTACAAATTATATAATTTTCATATAAAATTAACATGATTATAATTTGGTTAAGAACGTACATAAAATTTAAGTTTTTTCATCCAATGCTTAATTTCAAATTTTAGAACTGAAAAAAAAAACGCGCGTGAACAGCAGTCACTGGTCAATAGCCTTGAACTTTACGGAAAATTGTTATGCATATTATACATATGTTAAATGGCTACACAAGTTTGATTAAAACACTCACCAATTTTCAATGAAATGACTAATAGAACACAATCATTTTTAAATTTGTACATATGACTTTAAAAAAAAACGCTTATAATTGCACACTAAATGACATGTAGGTTTATGTATTTTTTTTTTTTCTTTTATTTCCCTATTTCAATTAAGAATTTAAATTTTCGACAAGCACCCAAAAAAAAATCGAACCGTTAATTAGTGAATTGAACCGACCGACACTCACTGTCGGACGTGAACGCACCAACCAACCACCTCCTCTAATTGCAATAAAAATTCAATTAACCACTTCCGTTGAAAGTTGCGGAAAAACAAAAAATGGGGAGGTGTGGGTTAAAGACGCTAAATATTAATTGATAGATATTGTGTAAAAAGTAAATTTTTCAATTTTTATTTTTAATTCTTAGTCTTTGTAGTAAAGAGAAGGTCAACGTCGAAAAATAAATAGGGTATACAATAATTAAACTTGTAATTTATGCGCTTTAAATTTATAAAGAACTTGCAATTCTATTAAAAATTATGGTATTCCTTAAAACGCGTAAAAGCCTCGAAAATCTCTTTAAACTGTTAAAGATCGTATTGATTTTGACAACTAAGTATTAAGAGTTTACAAGGTTTTCGAGGATTTTACACGTTTTATGGAATACCCTCAATATAGTAAATAAGTTAAACATATTAACCGACTGATAAATAGTGTAGCAGAATAAGAAGAATAAGATAGTCACTTCAAGAAACGCAAGAATGTAAAACAACAGAGATGTCTTTATAGTCCAGTTTAATAGAAATTCAACTTTCCAATAAATTTAAGAGATCACAACTTTTACGGAAGCCTTTATTTTTAATATAAGACGTTATAAAAGGACATATATCGAGCCCTAACCGCCAAAAAGACTTAGCCGACACGATTTCGGATTTTCGCTTTTTAATGAAAACTAGAGTTCGCCTTGTGGCCGAAATTCGACCATTTCGATTTGACCATAAAATAAAGCAAAAAGTTTGTATACCCTTCTTTGGTCGATGAAACACAAAAAGCTATTAATATTATTTTGCTTAGGGTTAAGGTTATCTGCATCGGTGCAGCAGCTAAGTTGCAATATCGTGTTTTCCATTAAGAGGCGTGTAACTCCTTCTAAAGAGCAAACAGTTTTTGATATCCTTCTGTCCCGTTAATTTTATGCCCATACCAAAATTCATAAAAATCTATCATGCTATCGTTCCTTAGTGATAACCCTATATCTATACCAAATTTCATAAAAATCGTAAGCAGTAGCTTAGCCGTGAGAGCGTTTTTTCTATTTAGGGGCGTGGTAACGCCCATTGAAAACATAATGGTCATGTTATCGTTCCTTAGTGCTAACCCTATCTCCATACTAAATTTCGTTAAAATCGATGCAGCGGCTTAGCCTTGAGAGCGTTTTTTCCATTTAGGGGCGTGGCACCGCCCACTGAAAAATATAATGGTCATATTATCGTTTCTTGGTGCTAACCCTATTTTCATATTAAATTTCGTTAAAATCGATGCAGCGGTTTAGCCGTGAGAGCGTTTTTTCGATTTAGGGGCGTGGCACCGCCTACTTTAAAAACAAATATAGTCCTAAGCACTGCTCCTCCTCACAACTTTTCCAATAAAATAAAAATCAAGCGAATCGGTTGAGATTTAGGTATAGAAACAGGGACTGAACCGATTTCGTTTGCCTATTTATATATACATAGATGTATAATTTGTTTCTGTTACGTGCCGTTATGGAGTTATAGCGAAAGCAAATAAGGTTTAAGCGACACACAGTGGTCGGAAAATCGAAAAAGCTGGCCAAAATTCTGAAAGTCGGTGATAAGAGGTTTTTGATGATAATGATTACGAATCCAAAATCCGTTTTTCAAAAAACAAAATGGCGGATTCAAAATGGTGGACAAATAATGTATAACTGGATCTTTTCTCACGAAAGTCGGTAATTCGACGTTTTTGATAATGGTGATTACGAATCTGAAATCTATTTTCAAAAAAACCAAAATGGCAGACCCAAAATGGTGGCACAAATACTGTTAAACTGCATCTATTGCCACGAGAAATGGTATATGAGTATTTCTAATGTTGCTTATAACGAATCTGAAATGCATTTTTCGAAATACAAAATGGCGGATCCACAATGATGACCGGCATAATGCAAAACTACATAAATCAAAAAGAAGTCAGAATATAGGAGGTTTTGAAGTCGCAGATTAAGAATATGAACTTAATTTTTGTAAAACAAAAGAACGCCTCCATAATGGCGGACAAAACATGCGAAGCAGCATATTTTTCTACAAAAGTTTGGTTTCTGGGATCATTTATTACGAATATGGAATACTCTACAAAAGTCCTAATAACCATTTTCCCGGCACTTCGGGGCAGCTAATTTTTTTAGAGGATTGTAGAAAAATGTACTCTTAATACGATGCATGTGGAAACTTGATGGATAGCCGTGAATGTTGTAACATTTATCATATTAAAAACAACATTAACTTTTTTTTTTTGTATATATTTCCACGAAATAGTTGCCCATTTCTATAAACTGTGAACGAAATAATACGCTTTGGATTTGAGAAACATATTAAATAAACCTTCACTGAGAGACTCCATTTTGTAGCATTGCAAAAAAATGAACCGAACTTATTTTTTGCACTTGTTTACTGAGACGTTTTATATTAAAAAAAAAAAAAAAAAATCTTCGTAATAGGTGAACTTCAAACTCAAATGAGAACAGTTTTTTAGGGACAGAGGTCTTTCTGAGCTCTGAAATGAACAAGAGGATCATAATCTACCATTTGCAACCGAATTTTGACCAGCTTTTTTGATTTTTCGACCAGTGTGCGACATTCGAAGTATGTACTTTGTTTATTTTTTTTGGGACTGCAAGTTGTTGGTTAAGTCTAAATTTTCAAACGAAATAACTTTTTTCTTTTTATGTCAAAAATAACACAGGTTTACAAAAAAAAAAATGTCATGGCGTTTTGATCAGACTATGTGTTTTCTAGGGACTTTGACGTCCTGAATCCGAATCCGGGGTCCGTTTTTTCCAGAACGTCTGAGAAAAAAGATTTCAAGGTCATATGGATGTCAAAATGGGGTTCGTGTGTAGTTTAGTGAAAAATTCGCTAAAATTCTGAAACAATTTTTTTATATTTTAATCCTTAGTCCTTAAAAAGAATATGTAATCAAAAAGGGTATCTCGGACCTAGTTTCAGAGATATAGCCATCGGAAGATCATCACAGCCATCACAGCTCCCCACTGAAGTAAATTTTACCTTACTGTTTTAGTGAACTCAGAATTTTCGAGGTCTAGTCATTTTTTGAAAAAATTTAAGTGATATTCACCTTACATTAAAGTTCAAACAAAAAAGAATATGTATGGCAAATTTCTGTGCAAACATAAATATTTTTACTAGAATTTTAAAACCAAAATGGTTTATATATTTGTATGATAATTTACCTTACTGTAAAGTTAAAACACAAAAAATTATAAAAGAAATAGTTATATCAGGTTGGCAAATTATTTTTGAAATTTAATTAATTTAATTTTTACTACCCGAGTACCTAGAGTAAAAGTTACGCCGCAAATTTTTCTCCGTGCACTTTTCGAGTTAGTATTTTATTTATGTTCGGTTCCAGCGAACCAAACTTCATAACGAACTAAACCCCAAAAGAATATGAAATTTGGGACCTTTGGCCTCGAATATTTTTACACGCAAGCATAAAATCATATGTGACTTTTAACCAAGTCTAGAACAAGGGTGTCAGCGCCAAGCGCACTCAGCGCAAAATTTTCGTTTTTATAACAACTTCAAATTCCTCGAAGGACAACAATCACAAAAACTATTTTTAGTTGTTTTCTGTTTTGGTGGCTGCTTACAACAACAACAATATTTCAATAACCTAGTTGGGCCAATAGTCGTCGACGACATTTTCGTTAACGACCATGTCATCTACAATGTCTACATTTAGAACTTTAGGGACATGATAGATGACAAAGTCTTGTAAGATGTCTGCAATGAATTCAAAAATACTTCAGAGTGCGGAGATTTTAATTTCTTAAATAAAAATTTGAAGCAAAAATTTTAAATTTATCATTAGAAGCATTAATTTTTTTAATTTTTTATTTAATTTTATATTTTATTATCTTCCCTATGCCCGTTGATGTTTTAATTGTCGATTTATCGCCGTCTCCTTTCAAAATTTGGATTTTAGAAGCATCGGATCTGTTTCATGTCAGCGAATCAAGTCAGTTTGAAGGTAATGAACAAAATCCTAAGTTCGTCAGGGTGAATAAACGTAAAATCTACATACATTTGGACTCTGGAAGTATATTAAAATTACAAAAAGAATTTATCGAGGTGTTAGGAAAACAAAGCAATAGCACTTATTTTCGTTAGTTGTATTTGACATCGTAAACCCTCTTCGCCGTTTCAATATGTACATACTTACAGAGTCCAAACATGCATGTGTTCATTTACCATGAGCAAATGAGGATTTTGGTCAGTATCGTTAAATGGATTTGATTCAATGACTTCAAACAGACCTGATGCTTCCAAAATTTTACACAAAATTGTTATTAATGAAAATATTTGGACACAATCGCTGATGTTTTCGTTGACGAAAATTTGTCGTCCTTAATGTCATCAATGAAAAGATATGAGAAATTGTCGCTCTTTATGTCATCAACGACAACGTTGATGAAATATGGGACACTTGTATGGAAATTTCGTTAACGACTGCCATTCATATAGTCGTGCACCCGTCATTGATGATTTCTTCCAGACTGGCCCAACTGGGAATTTTTAAAATTTTTGAGAACTACAACACACACGAAAAGTTGTTTGTTTATTTTTTTATGCGAAACAACAAAAACAATTTTTCATAAATGTTTTAATTTCGCAAAATTTTGACGAGCTCAAAAAATAACAACAAAAATTATTTCTGTGATTGTTGTACTTCTGGGCAATTTGCAATATATTGAAATATTCTTGTTTTTGTAGGCGAGCCAAAATTGGCTGACTTTTGTTCTACGCTGACACCCTTGGTCTAGAACATCAAGGTTTATACAAAAATTTAGGTTTCTAATTTTAATTACAAACTTTTTCTTTTATTTTAGCTTATTTTACTAGAGCATTACATTAAACTCACATATAGAACGACGTGAACCTCTTCGGATTTTAATTGTTTGAACTTAGTCAAACATTTCCTTCAAGTTTCATGCTTGGACCAATTTCTCCAATCTGAATCTATTTGTTTCTAATAGTATCACAATGCAATGTTTTCGAAGAAAAACATGCATGTTGAAATAGTTTGATGTGAGCGATTCAGCTCCAATTTAGCAATGCTGTAGTACTGGTGAACAAAGCGCAATTTCCAAGCTTAAAAATGGTATATCGTTCATAATTGGAAAGTTTTGAGCTTTTAAATGCTCGCGGTCGGCAAAACGGTTTTTCATTCATAAGCTAGGCACCTTTTGATAGACTTCTAAATATAAGTCATAAAATAGTAAGAACCGTTCAAAACAATTTTTGGAAGCTAATGCTTCCTTATCGGACGTTTTGAGAGGCAGAGTCTGAACAGCGAAAACATGCAACGAAAAAGTGTAACGGATGTTTGCAACGAAAATGCGTCACACATATAAAAATAGAGACGTACTGTATACAAAGTACAGTATACAGTATATATGTATGTATACATATATATATGTTTATAAACATTGCGCGCACCAGCTCATGCTCTCTCTCTCTCTCTCTCTCTCTCACTTATTTTTCGAACGTAAGAGGGGCGCTCATATATATAGATATATACATTTCACATATGGATATCTCAACATTTTACCTCTTACTTAATAATAAACAAATTTTAAAATATCAATTTATTATAAGTTTTAACTATAATAAGTTTTAGCTTATTATATTAGCTTATAATAAGCATTAGCTTCCAATATCATCGGCCACTCCCCGAGTGCCACCTGCCGTTTTTTCAGAATTATTTAAGGCATTTTAAAATTTTTCGAAAATGGGTCCAAAAAAGTTAGTATTTTTAAAAATTTCAATTTATACTGATATTCAACTTTTTTTGTTTTTCTAACAACTTTGAAATTGTGCCACTTAAGAGAATTCTGGTTGAACAGGATTGTGCACAAAACTATGAAGAACATCATAGGCCACTTATCCCAAGAATGATAATTTCGGAGTTATCTAGTTATAGCATTGACGTGGCGATGTGTATATATGACGAAATAATGAAGTGACTAATTTTCACTCATTGATATCAACCAATTAAAACATTTTATTAAGAACTTACTATGACCTAAACGTCATTTTCATTTCACAAAATAAAGTTTGTAAGCAGAAACTTCAAATCATCTATTAACTTAAAGGATGAAAGCAGTTGAAAATCAGTCACTCAATTCGTCCATCATAAATGATAAGGCGTTAAATAAACGTTAAATAAAAATTTCGAAAAAAAAAAAAATCACACGAACACTTTGTACGATTCTAAGCATTTTCTGCCTTATATAATTTTTTCATAAGATGACTTGCTTTTGAGTAAAAAAAAGGATTTTGCCGACGATTATAATTTATTATGAATTATCAAATTAGAAAGTTTGATGTAAGCTATGAATTTTTTTAAAAAACAGTATTTTTAAGAAAATTACAAAAATCACATACCACATTATTTATGCCAGACATTGGTACTATAACATTGCTTAATTTGAGCTAAATCGGTCACATTAAACTTTTTCAATTGGTACGCTAAGCTTGTTTTCCGTTAAATACCAAATGAAATGACTAATATTTAATATTAATATTTTAAGTTCTTAGATACTTGATACACTTTTAGAATTTTTTCTCATAATTAAAATTGTTGAAGTGTTAAAAAGTGCATTCTTAAAAATCAATATTTGTCAACACAAAAAACAAAAAGAACATACAAAAATTTTTATGACTCTTCAAAGTGCATGCAGACTTGTTGTTTCAAAAAAAAAGGTTCTTATTATAAAATTTTACGACTCTTGGATACACTCACTTTGAAGTACGTAAACAAACATTTTTTGTTTCTTTTGTCTCAGATACAAATAATACAAAGCAATGCAATTGTAAACAAAAGCAATTTTAGTTTCAAACCTAATACATATTCGAAAGCATATTATAAATTTTAAACTAAAAAATTATAAAATAACACTTACACAGCCCACACAATATATGCAGCCTTTGAAAAAAATCCCATTTCTGTTTTGTATAAATAAAAAAAGCCACAACTTTTTGTTATTTTGCCGCCGCCGATAACGTTGAGAAATTATGCACAGCGCTAGAAGCGGAAAACTTGTACAAGCCTGGATGATCAAGGCTTGAAGATCACAAAAAACGGCAATACTTTTAAATACGACAGGAATAGTTATCAGCATTCTCAGTAAGTCACGGCCGTATAGCAAATGGACAATATAAATAATAACAATGTCAGGAAAGCACTCGAAGTTTTTGAATAAACATAAACGTTTTTTCTTTTGTTTTTACGAAAAATGTTCAATATCAAGTTCAATATTTACTTATAGAAAAGAAAGAATTTTTTTCTTATTTTTTATTAAAACTATTGGCCCAGATTATTTATTAACAATCAGACTGTTTCATTTTATTTAACTGAAAAGTTGGCCCTTCTTTCACAAACTTTTTTTAATTGAATTAAAGCACTTGCAGCAACAGTTTCACAGTACACATTAAATTTATAAATTGCTTTTCACATTCACAACGCACTTTTATTTATATCGTAGCAATAATTTGTTGCTGTTGCTGTTATCGCCGTTGCTGTTGCTGCCATTGCGTTAGCGTCGTCGCTGTTGGGAGTTAAGCAACTTTTTTTTGATTGATTTATATAGATTATTGTTTCCTAATTGTTATGATAGGGTTCTTTGATATTTGATTGTCCCCACCCTTTGCAATTTATGCGTTTGCTTAGCGTGGGATAGATAACAGCGCGGAACTCTTTGTTTCGATTTATTTTTTCACAATTTACATTTAGATAAAAGCAAAATGTTCTCTCAGTTTTGCAGTGAGATTAGTTTTACAGCAACGACGAGAATTGCAGCGAAATTGGCGCATACATCAAATGATAGCTTGCGACTAAAGCAACTTGGTGTATGTGTACTGAATTTATACAAATTTTGAAAGTTTAAGCTGCAGATAAGAAGTTAAGTTAGGTTAAAACCTTTATTAAACATTATTATGCTAACATACTTAACAATCTTTTAACTTTGGGTAAATCCCAAAACAAAAATATGCTTTTTAGGTTATATCCCTCAAAATACAGCTTGCTAAATGCTTGAAGGATTTTGCTTCGAAACTCATTCGACCTCAGTGCATTAAGGAAAACTATTTTTTTTTTTAGCTACATATTTTTGTCTATTTATGAGCCAGTGTAATGGGGGGCAACGATTAGAAATAAAAACACAAATTAATTTTTACTGCTCAATATATTCCTTTGCTTCACTTATGCATTTTTCATTTAATTTTTCGGGCCAAACAAGTCAATCGGGAATGTAACCTCAAATATGGAGCAAATCGTGTATCGCGCTGTTAAAAAATGTCCTTACCATGCTTGCGGAGGCTCTTGTTCGAATAAAACTATGGTTTACAAGTGACATAATTCCTTTGAGCATGGCAATGTCTCACTTAAAAACGACCGATTAAGGTAACCACTCCGAAAATCACAAATTAATATTGAAAGATGCTCGACTAAAGAAGACACTGGTCTGATAACACAACCATTTTTAAAATTCTTCACCATAATTTTGACATGACGAATCTCAACGCAAGATGGGTTTCGAGAATGCTCACAAAGTCTCAAAAAAGAACAGCGCGTAAAGTATTATGCCGAATTTTTGAATCTCTGTAGTAAATACTTAGATGGAGTATTGACTCAAATTGCTACTGAGGACGAAACTTTGGTTTATTATTATAAGCCTGAGTCCAAACAGGAGTTTATGTAGTTGCAAAAACACGACACAGCACCATCTATGAAGTTTAAGGTGTCTCAGTCGGGACTCAGAAGGGATCCTGTTGGGATAAAGGTGCTACGCTTCAACCTTAGTGCGGTTTAATAAAGCCGTCAGAGAAAGCAGAAAGGGAAAATTGATCGAAGGTGTTCTCCTTCTGCAATAGAACGCGCCTGTTCACAAGAGCCGTGTTGCGATTGGCGCCCTGCAGAAGATTGATTTCGAAATTTTGGCTCACCCACCTTACGGTCCTGACCTGGCTCCTAGCGATTATAGCCTATTCGTGGGAAGACATTTTCATTGCTGAAGAAGTAAAGAATTCAGTTTCTGCGTTTTTTCAGACAAAGATAAAATATTTTTATTCGAAGGTATAAATAATAGGGTGGTTTAAAAATTTAAAGTTGCTTGGAGTGCTCTCGGCACCACAATGTTCTCTTTTGTGTAAATAAGCACTATATAAAATTTGGACCATTTAAGAGAATATATTTAATGCGTCCCAAGCCATTTTAAAAATCGAAAAATGGTTTTGAATATGGAAAAATATTTATTTTAAACTTTAAACTTTTTATGTGGATTTTGCGCCGCATAATTCGTATCTGCAATTAATTTCTCCGTAAATTCTTTAGTTTTAAGGATATTTTCCATTCAAGCTGGAAAATAAAGATACGAAATGGAATGGCCAATATCTCCAAAATTACAGAACTTATGGCAAAATAATTGCAGATTCGAAATTAGCGGCTCAGAGTTCATATAAAGAAGAAGAAGGTATATTACTCGTGAATACTGACTGAATAAGAACAAAAAGTTTTTGAAATCGGTTTACGACTGGTTTTTAAAACGAGATCGAAAAACGATATTAGAAAAAAACAAAACAAAAATAGTAATTTTTGATGTATTTGTCGATGCTGAATCCGAATTTGGTCGGAGAATTGCTATATCGCTTATGATTTCCTACATGTTCAAAAGCAAAATTTTCGAGGTTGTATAGAGGACGCACGAAATTGTTAATGTTTTCTTGAATGAGCTATGGAGTAGTCTGGTATGATTTTTCTTTAAAAAGTTATATCTATTTTAAAATGACAACATAGCAATAGCCATAAAGAATCCACTATTTAACTTTTATGTCGTTTTTAAATGTTTATAACTTTTAATGGAAAATCATACAAGACCACTTTATAGCTTATTTTGAAGACAAAAAGTAGTACCTACTAAAAGATGCCTTTAATAAAAAATCGCAAAACAATTTCATGCATCCAATATACTGGCAATTAAAAAATAAATTACAACACTGAATTTTTTCCAACTTTGAGATCAGCTTCATACCTTGAAACTAAATTTTTTTAAATATTTTTTTCTTGTAAATTTATCTATATTTGACTCCCTACAACAAAGAATTTTCAAAAACAAATATTCCGACTTTTAAAAACTACAAGAAACCAATATTTATGTAGAAAAAAAGTCATAAAATTTTTTTCAAAAATTGCTTTTTTTGTACTAAAACAGCAACAAATTCCATTTTTGAACAAAAACTTTCTAAGAAGATAATGTTGTCCTAGTCATTTTCTATAAACTGTTACATTTTGAGGACTTACCTGAAAAAATTTAAAGCACTTTGTAGCATTAGGAAGCCTGAATTTTGGATAAAGTAAAAAAATAAGGACTAAGATGGGAATTGAATCTGTAAAGGGCCAAACAGTTTTATAGTGAACTCTATTTTTTTTCTGATATTGTTTGAAAGTAACTTCTGCGGGTCCCACGTCAATAATTTCGAAGTTACGAGCAGCTAAAGCGATTTGCCAATTTTTGTCCACTTTTCAAGCTTTAATAGAAAACCGGCTGGGTTTTATCCATAACCGATCTCTTACTTTTTTATTGACCTCTATTTTACGTAAATGTACGGGGAGCAAACAAAATCACAGCTTAGCATATTTCATATCTTTCGTAGGCATCCTTTTAAACATATATTAAAAATGCTTTAATTTGCATTTAAATTCAAGAGCACAAATTCACGCAATCTTTAAAGAGCTATAAAATGTAAGCTCTCAGTGATATTTTTTTATGCATTATGAAGGTAAGTTTTTTTATTTTAATTTCACATTTTAATGCTATAAAGTTGCTGAAGAAAATATATTTAATAAAAAAGGACTAAGATCGCAATTGAAGCAGAAAAGGGCCAAACAGTTTTATAGTGAACTCAATTTTTCTGATATTGTTTGAAAGTAACTTTTGCAAGACCCACGTTGGGTGCTAAATTCACCGAAAAAATCAATAATTTCGAAGTTACGTGCAGCTAAAGCGAATAGAGATTTTTTGGTCAATTTTCAAGCTTTAATAGAAAACTGGCTGGGTTTTTTTTCACTACCGATTCCTAATTTTTTTTTTTTTAAGAAAGCATTTTCGCACATTTCATGTATCTCGTGGGCATCCTTGTAGTCATATATTCAAAATGCTTTAATTTGCATTTAAATTCAAGAGTACAAATTCACACAATCCTTTCATGCGTTCTTTTTAAAATAACAATTTCGTTCAAGCTCCCAATGATATGTTTTTTTATAGATTATGTAGAAACCTTTATTTGAATTTCACATTTTAATGTTATAAAGTTGCTGAAGACTATATATATTTTTAAATAAAATGCGCTAACTGAAACAAAGGATCGCTGTCGAAAATGTTCTCAAAATCCTTTCACAATATTTTTTTTTTCTTTCCAAATATCAACCTAAATCCTCCCGATTAAGAACCGATTTCCGAATGCGATGTTTATAGTAGCGTTCACGATCAACAAGTGAATGAACGCTTTGGTTGTTCACGATGGTGATAAATATTAACAAAACTTTATTTAATTATTTTGTATATTTATTTGTATACAATTTTCTAGGCACCAGCAACAACAATAATAATAACAACAACAACAACAACAACTGCGGAGTCACTTATAGAACACCAAAACAAAAACAAAACGAAAAAAGATCATGCATTCATAGTCATAGTACCCACGAGTATTATAAGAGGAAGAAAAATGAAAAAAGTATTATTAAATAGTTTAAGTTGCAGAGTTAAAGGCAGCAGGCAGGCAGCACGCTGATACGACGGACAGACGAAGCGCAAAACATTTAACTACAAAACTGACTAACTGGCTGGCTGGCTGACTGCATGACTGAGCGCCTGCTTTGCCTGATGAACTGAGTGATTGTCCAACTGACTCATATGACTGCATTGTTGTGGCATCATCGATGCTATGTTTACAATATGATATGCCACCGCCGCCGCGCTACACAATATGATCGTACTGTCTACTGTATGTAATCAATTGATGTGGAGTTTGTTGTTTTGGCAAGGGGGTTGTCTTCTTTATGGGAGAAGCATGACAACAACAACAACAATGAAAAATGCCTACCTTAATAAGAACTGAAAATTGTTTAAAAAACAACAAAAAAAACAACCTAAATATTTGTACACGCGACTATATGCGTTTTTAACGGTAGCATCATCATCACCATTGCGCATGGGCGCAACTTTTTAACGCCGGCTACTGTGCGCGTTTCACATGGGAGGGAATCTCATGCTAAATACGACACTAAATTTGGTTTTTGTTGCTGTTTCTTTTTTCATACAAATTCAGCGCATAGGGGCGCTTCCCAGATATATGTATGTTCATATTAATAATTTATTCATTTATTTTTTCGCTAATTAGTATTAAATGGAGTTTTTAACGATTAGTTTAATCATTACGCCGCTCATACATACATTTATACGTTTGTATATTTGTACATCAATAATCATGGTATGACACACTGGCTTAATTAAATACGCTAACGTACATATGTATTGTTTTGGTATTCATGTCTATGCTGTTTTTCTTACTTTTTTTTTAATATTTTATTGAAAAATAAGGGGTTGGGTTATTTGCTATTAATCTACATGCATCTACATACATACATAATATATGGTTCAAAACTTTAAGAGTTATATACTGGCCATAAAAAGTAGGTTGAGGTTTAACTACGGGACGATGAAAATTTCGCCAAATTGGCTTCTTTGTTTATGCTCTAAATATTTGTTTCGATCACAAATTGTGTAAGTTCATAATTGTTACCTAGGTCATTAAAAATAAAAGTTTATATTCATGTCCCTTGCCAAAAATAATATTTCCGGTGTATTTTCACCTTAATAAAACAAAATTGGGTTTATGCGAAAATAATCTTTCTTACATAAGTAATCTATATACGAACTTTATAGCTTACACAACACTACGTAAATTGAAATTTGTAAGAAACTTACCCTACTCATTTGTAAATGTTCTTTTTATAAAAAAAAAATTACTTAGAAAAAAAAATTTTTCTACAAAATTTTTTAAATTTAAAAATACTTTTTCATTTTTTTTTAAAAAAAACCTCCTTAAATTTTGTTTAGAAGTAATTAAAATTAAAGCTAAATTTATAAGCTTTAAAATGATATATGACTCAAGATGGGATTCGGTCGCTTTTTTTACTCAAGAGGACGGAATCTTACGAAAAAAGTGTACTAGGCATAAGAAGCATAGAATCGTCCAAGGAATACTTGTACATTTTTTTTGGAATTTTTTAAACTTTTTTTTGAAAAATTTTTCAAAAATTTTTTTTAAATTTATTAAAAAAAAAATTTAAGCCTTCCAAAAAAAATTTCCAAAAATTTCGCACGTATTTCTTGGATGATTCTAAGCATTTTATGACTAGTACACTTTTTTCGTAAGAAGCCGTCTTCTTGATAAAAAAAAGAGTTTTGCCTGCCGTGGGCCTTCAAAAGCCAAAAACTCTCATGTAGCGACCGAATCTCATCTTGAGTCGTATATCATTTTAAAGCTTATAGATTAAGCTTAAATTTAAAGTACTTTTAAAAAAATTTAAGGGGTTTTTTTTTAAAAAAAAGACACATTTTTTTTAAGTAATATCTATTATATAAAAATGAAATGGTGTCCGTATGTAGCTTATGAACGCGGAAACTACAAGGCCGATTTACATAATTTTTTTTTTAAATTGTTTGTTATGGTCTGTAGAAGGTTCTTAAGGGGTTGGGATGCTACTGAGGGGAACGGGGGTTGCACCCCCCATACGAAAAAAATACAAAAAATGCTATATCTCTACAGTTATACAAGTTATGATTATGAAAGTTGATGAACTTATGCATAATGTACATATCTACCATTCACCATGCAAAACTTGGGGGATATTGGGTGTAGAATTGCATCCAATTTTCAAAAATACACAAAATGCTATATTTCTTCACATAACGCAGATATTGTTATAAAACTTGGTACATACATGATTATTCTATCTACCATTTTCTATGAAAATCTTGGGCGGGGGGGTGAGAAGGGGGAGTTGCACCCTTCATACAAAAAATATAGAAAATGCTATATCTCTGTACCTATGGGAGCTATGATTACAAAAGTTGATACATGGATCTTTAAAAACCTTGGTGATTGGAAGAGAGGGACGATGGAGATGGATGGGACTTCGTACGTATAGGCATCGGGAATGGGCGAACGAAGTCGCAACCAGGCCAGCTAGTTTTTTTATAAAAAGAACATTTAAAAATGAATACGATAAGTTTCCTACAATTATCAATTTACAAAGTTTTTTTGTAAGCTATAAATTTTTGAAAATACTCCCTTTATATGAAAATCACAAAAATCGTCAAGTTCAACACCCTTTATTTTAACAACAAATAATACTAGGATCAAATCCTCCCGCGTTATTAATCTTGCACACCGGTACTACCATATTGCCAAATTTGAGCGAAATCGGATACAAAAAAATTTTCAGCTGGTACACTTGGCGTGTTTTGCTTCATATATAAAAATGACTGTGTGTCTGTCTGAAGCATTATCGCTCAGAAACTGCTCGGCCAATTAAGCTGAAAATTTGGAAATGAGTATATCTCATGTATGAGATGATTTTTATGCTATACCCGAAGGTTTCCGAAGATGACCCGAAGGCTTCATAGTCAAAACAAAGAATATCTAAGTACACTAGATGAAAAATGTCTATGACGAGCTATCAAGAAGTTTTAATCGATAGTTTTCTGAGCCACCCGAAGTTTCTCGAAGGTCATCCGAAGGCTTGATAGTTAAAACGAAGAATATTTGGGTATACTAGGGGGAAAATATCAGTTGCAAAATATCAACAAGCTTTAAATTCACCGCAGTTATATGCTCCCCAGGAGTTTTTAACTTTGAATTAAACGTAGAATCCAAAAATCAATGAAACCAAGCTCATGTTTAATACTAAGTTTCGTGGGACCCTATTAACATCACATGGACTTCCAAAATACGGATACTTAAATGCACTATGTCTACATTTTTCACATTTTGCTCTCTTAAAGAATGCTGAAAATTGTTATAGTTTAACTTGACTTTATACAAAAACGTTAAAACTATTTTTAAATGACAACTTAATATAAATCATGGCACGTGATTATTTTCTTATGCACGATTTTCATCTTATATAACAAATTTATGAGTATTGTATATAAATGTTGATTAGATAAACTTAAAAAAACAATGTTTAGGGGAAACCCTTCGATATTGTTAGGATACAAAGTTTTACTTGAAGAAAAAAAAATCACAGAAACACTTTTATAATAAACTAAAAGTATATAACAGCTACGTCGCATGAAAGGACCAAGTAGTGAAACTTGTAGCAGGCCCCGTAGTTTGTGGTAGCTGGTGAGGATTTTTTAATACTGTCATATATTATTTCGTACTTATAAATACGCCTTTTACGTATATAAGAGTTGATGGCTTTCCGCAACACCTAACGCTTTTAAAACTGATGACCTTTTTTTTCGCTCTAATTAATTTTTGAGCAAATAATTTCCAACATAATAATAAGGAAGGAAATTTTTACTTATAAAATCAAAATGATCAATAGTATACAAGTTATTTGAGTATATTTTAACGGCCATATTGAAAAGCTTTAAAGGAAATATTGAATGCAGCAAGAAAAGTATCAATTTGACTTTAAGTAACAGCAATAAATACGAATCAATCATAAACGAACCCATTGTTCTTTATTGTAGATAATAAGAAAGTAAACAAGTTTAATTGAAATAACAAAATTAATTCAAAGTGACGCACAGTGCGTTGAGCCCATACAAAAAATGGTCAAAAATAGAAGGAGTGGTTGGATATCGATGAAATTTGGTACTTTAAATAATTTGGGGCTGCTAAGCTCAAAAATGATTTCAGATTTGTTGTAAACTTTATAGTTTTGCTAAAAACCAGGTATTTAGGACAATTTTCTGAAGCCCCATGTATAACAATTTTTTTATTTATCTTTAAAACATGTGTTTTTGTAATATACGTAGTAAAAATATTGTTTTATGTACCTTTGAAACCATTAATGTTAATAAAAACAAAAAAAAATGTTCAACATAAATTGTATATTTCATGTAAATTTTTCATTTTAAGCATTTTAAGAAAAAAAAAAATATTTGTAGGAAGAAGTACGAAAAGTTATTTGCAGTTCCTGGTTATATAGAATCTGTACTAGAAGACTATGAAAAAAAACGGCACTTATTTTTAAAAGATTTGTCTTTTTTTTTTTCATCGAAATTTGTCAATTTCTGAAGTTTTTCATTTGATAATATCATATATTAAAACCACTACAATCAATATACAGTTTGTCAAGTAATTCTTTGCAAAATGCTAATAGCCACACAAATTCAACTTTAAAATGAAATTTTATTGAGACAAGCACTACTTTAAAAAAAATTGTTTTGTAACTATTCTAAGATATGTATTACCTATTAATGTAACAAAAAAAAATGACAAAAATCAAAACAAAAACATAAGAAAAACGAATAGAACCAAAAGGCAACAAATATGATGCTGTCAATAAATTCTTTGCAAAATGCAAACACAAGTCGTGAAGTGACTTGAAGGTAACTAACGGTACATCAAATTGGAATTCGAATGAACACGTGTTGCTTTGCTTGCATTGCCCTTTTACATTAGTTCTCATTTTTGCTTCGAACTGCGCACATCTTATTAAAAATAGCGTGTTTTTACAATGCCTGGCAAGCGAGTTTAGAAAGTGTGATCCAATTGGTTTATTTCAACTATTACAAAAGGGAAACAGTAAAAGAGTTGTCTGAAATGTTTAATATTAAGCTAAGGACAACATTTAATATTATTCAGCGTGCAGAAAAAGAAAATAGACTGGAATTGAACAACTCTGGCGGCAGACCATCAAAGCTTACACGGCGAGATCACTCAAAAATTTTAAAACAAATTAGTGACAATCCACAAACAAGCCTTAGAGAGTTGGCAAACATTATAAAAATTGATTGCAACAAGACTGTGAGCCATGAAACCGTGCGAAAAGTGCTAAAGCTCCACCAGTACTAGTCGCATACAGCCAGGAAAAAGCCAATGCTGTCTGCTGTTAATATTGAAAAGCGCTTGAACTTTGCCATTTCTAACAGAAATAGGCCAGCGGAGTACTGGAATGACGTCATTTTTTGCGACGAGACGAAGATAATGATGTGTTATCACGATGGACCCAGCAAAGTTTGGCGGAATCCAAAAACAGCTCTTCAACAGCAAAATATTATAGCAACAGTTAAGTTTGGCAAGCTTTCAGTGATGGTGTGGGGCTGTTTTTCATCCAAAGGCGTTGGAGAATTGCGTATATTCACTGATATAATGACAAAAGAGTTTTATTTAGACATTCCTAAAAACGAGTTGACAAGAAGCGCCCAAAAATTTGGCATTGTTGATCGTGAAAACCCGAACAAATTAAAATACAAGTTGTATCAGAACAACGATCCAAAGCACAAATCGCTGCTGTGCCGGACCTGGTTGCTCTACAATTGCAGCAAAGTAATTGACACGCCCGCCCAAAGTCCGGATCTTAATCCCATTGAAAATTTGTGGGCATTTTTAAAAAAAAAAAGAGTGGGAAAGCGGAACCCAACTAACAGAAACGGCAATCAACGAGGAGTGGGTAAAGATACCTGAATTGTATGATGTATATGGACTTGTACAATCAATGTCACGGCGTCTACAGGCTGTTATGGAAGCTGATGGGAAGCACACAAAATATTAGTGCAGTCCTTTATATTTTATATTCTTTTTGCAATATGTGTTTGCATTTTGCAAACAATTAATTGACACCTTCAATTTTGTAGTTTTATTTTGTTTATGGCTTATCTTATGTTTTTGGTTTTGTTTTTGTTATTTTTCTTAACTATAATGAAAGGGTATACAATTCCTAGCAATACTGCAAAAAAAAAAAAATTTTAAAAAGTGCCTTAGTTAATAAAATTATATGTTAAAGTTGAATTTGTGTGGCTATTTGCATTTTGCAAAGAATTACTTGACAAACTGTATATTAAATTATATATTTTCAAAAATTTTTTAATTCTATTTATTTACCTAAATATTATTTATAATAAAAAACTTTACTTCGCTTAGTTTAATCAAAACACAAATTTTTTATAATTATTTGTTTAAGAGAACCCAAAACAAATTGAACAAAACATTATTTTTTTGAAAAATATCTCAACTTTGAAGTGTCACAGCATAGCCAAAACTGAGTTTTTTCCCTAAATATTTTGGTTTTATTTTATTGATACAATTACCTGTCGATTGATACCAATATTGTTAGGTTTTGAGTCACAAAAAATTTTGATTTTTGTCTATGGGCCAACGCAGTGTGTGACGTATAAATTTTATTTGCAAATATCTAATTTTTACACACCCTTTGTGAAAAATCTACAAGAATACAAACAAATACAATACAAAGAATTATCAACTTGACTTGATACGAGTCATTCAGCATTATGTCAACATTAAAAAAATAAACCTTAAAAATAAAGACAGAAAAATAAATAAGCGAACAAGATTTAGCAAGTCGGGGGAATACACTAAAGTTGCATTAATAAATATTTCACCAGCAAGCGAAAGTGAAAATTAGAATTAGAATTACGTAACTCCTTGCAATTGCATAATGTTACAAACTTAAAATGAACGTCATCAATGTTGATAGAAATGCTAAAAGGGCAAAAAGATGGCTTAAGCCTTAAAAATTGTTAATCTACTTTTTTTTTAAATGCTATGAAATGTCACTCCCTTAACATGTCTCAAGCCTACTTAATTTTCCTTTTTTCATCACACATTACAGAAGTTTGAAACTTACACTTCCCTGGCACATCTCCTTGTGGCATCGATAGATTTAAAAGAATTTCCACCGACATTACTTTATGATGACCACAATTTTTTCGATCCACTCTGGTTTGTGAAACATTTGGAAAAACTGGTTTTCGATAATACTTTTATAGATTTATACTTCTTCAATAGAATATTGCTTGCGTCCCACCTCTCAGTCTAAAGTAATTAGTCTAATCATTAGGTAATGCTAATTACAAATAGGTCGATAGCCTTTTTTATGAAGCTTAAGTATAAATTGTCAATAAATGATATTAGTACCTATATTTATGAATCATTTACTTCCCATATTGAGTAAAAATAAATTATGCTTGTATGTAGAATCAAAAGTGTTATCTACAGTCATACCAGAACTTAAATACCCTACAGTGCAAAATTAATATTATTGCACGTGATTAACTTTAAATGTATAGTGTAAGTACAAAGAACTATAATGAAAAAATATGGAAGTCGCTGAAATTTATTATTGAGCTAACGTTTGAAGCCCTTAGTGTTTGGGCGAACTTTAGTTGGATTATCTAAAAAAACTTTTTCAGTATAACATTTTGAAACTTTTGATTATATGGGAAGGTCCTCTTTTCTGATTTTTCCGTTTTTGCTGGGCGCCTGTATTTACTGTTTTTAGTATTTGAATGAAATTTGGTTGGATTGTCTCAAAAAACACTTTCAGTATAGCATTTAAAAACTTTTGCTAACATGGGAATTGCCACGCCCTGTTGTCCGAGTTTACCCAGTTTTTACTCAGAGAGTGCATTTATAGGCCTTAGCTTTTGGGTGATATTTAGTTGGATTAACTCAAAAATCTCTTTCAGTATAGCGTTTTGAAACTTTTGCTTGTATGAGAGCTGCCACGCCTTCTTGTCCGAATTCGCTCAGAGCTTGCGCTAACTATTCTAGTATTTATGTGTATTTTGGTTGCATTGTCGTGAAAAATACTCTTAAAGTTGCATTTTGAATATATTTTGTTTATGGGCGGTAGGCGTGACCGTTGACCGATTTTGCTTAAAGTACCAAATTTCATTGAATTATCTTGCTCAGTTTTCCCAAATGTATTTCCACAGCCAGCCAACCAGACACTGATCAATAATATACAACTTTTCCATACCTGCCACGCCTCCTTCTCTTCTTTACAAACGGAAGGACAAAGTGAATATATAGGATATAAAAATAGTGAAGTGAAAAGTAACAATGCTATTCTCATTTATTCTCATCATAAATTTTAGTCAAGTTTACTTTAGTGACACCTAATAGTTATTTTTTAAAGTGTAGTTTATTTTATGAAGCTTTCAATTCTTAGAAAGAATATGTATTCCAAAAGTATCGATTGGATCTAGTTTAGGGGATATAACTATTGAAAGATGCAGATATAGCTTTTAGGAAAACAGGTTTATACAAACGTCAAAATATTTTCTACCGAAATTATTGCCGATACCCTTACTTTCCAATGAATTTGCTCTTCAAGAAAAATTGTTTTGTGATTGCATTCAAGAGAGTCTGAGAAAAAATTCTCAAGAATGTCAGTTTTTGGCAATATATTCGGATAGCCATAATTTTCCTCATCAAGCCATACACTTACATTTTATCAATTGGATTCTTGCTTTCCGACTTATTATCCATTAAAGTAAAGGTACCTCTCAACTCCATACAAAGGATTAATGATTAAACTATTGGACATCTTAGAACGTTATATCGTGCAATTCATTATACATACTACTATACAGCATGTAGAGTAGTAATATCAATCAATCAGTGAATGATTTGTAACTGATACTTTAATTTAAATTATAAACAGCGTGTGATGTACTTTACCATGCTGCTTTGCAATGGAGCGTGACGAAATAAAACTGCACTTGAATTTGAATAGTCATAATGCCCATACTAAACATTATAAACGCTTTTTGTGTCAAAGAGTGGAGTAAACATTTAAAGTTTAGTTAGTTAAATACTTAAAACATGTGAATTTCCTCAATATTTGCGGTTGCCTTTTGATTGCAATTTACAGTAGAAGATAATAGACTTTACCTTGTATTATAAAAAATGTAACCTTATCGTTTTGCAGTCGGCACAGTTGCAATGGTTATAAGTAAACGGAAAACCGCTCAAGCAGGACAAATTTACCAACTTTACTAATTGTAATTTTTTAAATGTTTGTTTAAGTTTTTTAAACATTTTAGCATAAATGTTACGTTAACTTATAATAATGAACTTGAAAAGTTGCAACAGGAAGTTCATCTTGATCTTCAATATAATTTGAAGTGCATTACACTTTTGGGCATTGAACTACTTGTATGCATATACTTAATCATGCATTACTATGCATTACGTTATAAGACTCACCTTAGTAAAATCGTTAGCTGTAAATCGTGCCCTAGTCTCTCCAATGCAGGCACTCCTTCAATACGTAAAATGTTTATTTTTTCACGCAGTGACCGGGATACAGTTGCTTGACCATGTCGTTCACGTAATATCTCTAATATATTAGGCTGTCTTAAAAATGCAATTACCTAAATAAAATCAACAATAACAATTTAGTTCTATTTACGATTTCTTGCATTTATTTATCTTACTTTTTCATTATAAGCGACAGGGACATCATTACAACCATCACCACCTGCAGCACCATTAGTTGCTGCATTACGTCCAACACCACTGCCACTAGTTGTTGATAGCAAAGTTGAGGCCGGTCTTGGTGGTGGCAGAGGTGGTTGCGCTGCAGACATGCAATTACCATCAAATACGTCATATGGTTGGTGCTGGTGCTGCTGCTGTTGTAAATGATGTTGATGGTGGTGCTGCTGTTGTCGATGTCGTATAACACGTGGACATTCAACAGGCAATCTTGGATCCATAAAAGATGTACGACGATAATTGTGATCAATAAAAAATTGCTTTCCGCATTGATCAAGTTTTGTTTCCCAACTTGAAGGCAAGTCGCGATTCAACTGTGCAAACGTATTAACTAGTGCAACTAAATCTTTATTGTATTGATAACGTTGAAAACAATTTGGATCGCGGCGTATACGTATTATCATATGCTTAAGAGCGGCATTTCGATTATAAATCGATAGTGCATCCTCGTTGGTGTGCAGGAGTGAATAAAAATCTGGACGGCAAAGCATAATCACTGCGGGATGCACTGCTAGCTGTTGAAGAGTTTGTAGGGTAGCGGAAACATTAAAATTGTTATTGGAAGCTTGATTACTGATGTTGTTTGGAACTGTTTGAATCGTTGTTGTATTAAAGGCAGTGCTGACTGCTGATACTGCTGCTGCTGAGTTTCCATTCGATAATCCTGTAGCTGTATTTTCATTTCCTGCAGCAACAATAGAACTGGAAGCATTTGCCACGCCAGAGTTGGAGAGACGATTTTCATTCGTTATTGTACGACGTATAGACTGGTAACGACGATCAAGTTGTTGACGATGATGTTGTTCACGACCAGCTAGAAATACAAAATCATAAATGAAATAAATAATTCTTTTAGATGGTAACATGAAAAAGGACAAGACCCAAGAATGCACAAAACAAAAAATTATCCTCATAAGTTGCCATTAAGGCATTTAAAAACAGGCTTGCCAAGCCTATTTCGTTGCACTTTGACGACGTTTTGCACCGATATTTTAGAGTTTTTTCGATACTTTTAAAATTTTACTCATAATTCATGTTTTTCGATGCTCATGGAATTTTACCGATAGTTTAGATGTTTTTCGATACTTTTGACTTTTACCGATATTTTAGTCGTTTTTCGATTCATTTCGTATATTCCAACCGATAATTTAGATGAATATCAATACTTTTGGACTTTTATCGATATTTTAGTTGTTTTTCGATTCTTTTCGTTTTTAACGATAGTAAAGATGTTTTTCGACTTTAACCGATATTTTAGATGAATATCGATACTTTTGGATTTTTATCGATATTTTAGATGTTTTTCAACTTTTACCGATATTTAAGATGTTTTTCGATTCTTTTCAACTTTTACCGATATTTGATGAATATCGATACTTTTCGATTTTTACCGATATTTTAAATGTTTTCCGACTGTTACCGATATTTTAGATTTTTTTTTCGATGCTTTTCGACTTTTACCGATATTTTAGATGTTTTTCGATACTGTTGGAGTTTAACCGATAACACAGGTTTACAAAAAAAAAAATGTCATGGCGTTTTGACCGGACTATGTGTTTCCTAGGGACTTTGACGTCCTGAATCCGAATCCCCGGTCCGTTTTTTTTCAGAACGTCTGGGAAAAATTGTTCAAGGTCATATGGAGGTCATGTGTCGTTTAGTGATAAATTCGCTAAAATTCTGAAACTAATTTTTTATCATTGAATTCTTAGTCTTTAAAAAGATTATGTGATCAAAAAGGGTATCTCGGACCTAGTTTCGGAGAAATAGCCATCGGAAAATCCGGATATATCTTCTATGTAAACCGCTATAAGTTGGGAACCCCTGCATGGATTTGTAAAATATTGGTGTCATATGAAAGGTATTTTGGCAGCCTATAAAAATGTTTTGAAAATATTTTCAATTGGATCCATAGTTTTTGAGATATGAGTTTTTTGAAATTTAGTGAAATTTTTCAATTACAACAACAAATAAATCAACAACACCAACAACAACAACAAAAACAACAACAATAAAAACAACAACAAAATACCTTTCATACGACACCAATATTTTCCAAATCCATTCAGGGGTTCCCAACTTATAGCAGTTTTCATAGAAGATATATATTCTGATCTTCCGATGGCTATATCTCCGAAACTAGGTCCGAGATACTCTTTTTGCTCACATGTTCTTTTTAAGGCCTTAAAGCTCAATGATTAAAAATTAGTTTCAGAATTTATCACTAAGCGACACATGAACCCCATTTTGACCTCCATGTGACCTTGAAATCTTTTTTCTCAGACGTTCTGGAAAAAAACGGACCCGGAATTCGGATTCAGGACGTCAAAGTACCTAGGAAACACATAGTCTGGTCAAAAGCCATGACATTTTTTTTTTTTTTTGTAAACCTGTGTAATTTATATGTTTTAAGATGTTTTTTTTTTGACTTCAACCAATATTTTAGATGTTTTTGGACTTCAACCGATATTTTAGATGTTATTCAACTTGTTTATTGACTTAAACCAGTACTTCTGAACTATTACCGATTGTGAAATGAGAAAAATTTAAACACTTTTATTGATTTTTCTTCCGGATTCAAAAAAGGTTATTACGAGTATTGAAATCTGTCTGGCTTTTTTATATACAAAACGGCGCTCAAAAAAAAGCCACCGGCGATTTTACCAAATATAAAATACCTGGTCCATTTACAGCTGTTGAACCATTTGTGCCTGGGCGCTGCCAAGAAGTTGTTCGTGTCGTATGATCAATGTAAAAAATACGTCCATGACTGTCCATACGCGCTTCCCAAGCAGGTGGCAGTGGTGGCTCAGAATTCGATTCGGCATCACCGAATAGATTACTTGTACGTATAAGACCACCAGCAGCTCCACGTTCAGGAATCGAAGGTAAACGTGTACTTGTTATATGCACAACATCATCATCATCCAATAACTCAATTGCAGAGGAACCAACAGCAGCAGAGTCTCCGATTTGTACATTATCAGCAGTGCGTACTAACTCAGAAGAAGCAGCAGTGGCAGCGGAACCTGATGCAGCTGAATGTAATGATGCAGGCGAAGAAGGTGGTGTATTATTATAACTATAATCTAATTGACTAGAAATTGTTGAAGCTGCTTCGGTGCCATTAAAAAAATCATCAGTATTATTATTGTATGCAACAGCCGCTGTTGCTGCTTGTAGACGCGCATGACGCCTTGCATGATGTGTTGGTGTGGGTGGGCAAATCAAGTTGCTACCTAAAATGTAAGCAGAATTTAAAATTAAATAAAGGACAACAAAACGATTATGTTAAAAATCAAAGTTGTTAATTCTTGCTTTTGGTTCATATATTAATTTAATTTACGGAATTGAATGATTTTTTAAATTCATAAAATTAAATTAAATTCAACATCAAAGAGCTTTGCTAAATTGATGAAATTCAATGATTTAAATGCATTCATTTACAAATAAAGATTGGCTAAACTTACCCACACCGCCACCGATACGCTTTAGCAAACGCGCCTGTGGACGCAAATGCACCGGAGCAGCAGTTGCAGTAGGTACGCTCTTATGCATGATCACAACACCACTGCTTGCAACTACTGTAGGGGAATTCAACTCAGGACTTAAGCCCAAATCCAATGGCGATGCACTACGTGTTGATGAGCCGGAAGGTGGACTCCTTTGCCGTAAACGAGCATGTGTACTAGGTATTTCATCATAATTTCCAGTTGGTTTTCCATTTGATAGTGTTCGTGTGAGAGGACGATGCTGACGCATGCTTGGAAACTCATGTGGACTTGAAGACGACGTCAATTCGTTTGTGGGAAATGTTGGAAATTTGTAACTATCTGTTGCGACAACAGGTATAGGAACCTTTTTTGTTGTTATAGTATTAATATAACTGTCGGGTCCAATTTTCTTTTTTATCAAAGGCTTAAATTGTGCAGGTGGCGAAGATGCATGTGTCGGAGGCGTTAATGACAATGAAGTAGCAACATCGAAATGTAAATTGGAAATGGTTGAATCATTGGACAAAAGTCGGGGAGAGTTATTTGCCGAACTATTGGCGCTACCATTAAATCCATTTGTGATATTGACGCTGCCGCTGCCACTGTCATTGCCAATATCAATGATTTCATCTAATCCATCATCTAAATCAAGTATATCAAATTTAAATACATCTCCACTTATTTTAAAATCTCTAATTCCGCCATTAGTACCACCACAAAGTGATGCTGCACGTGGTGGCCATGAACGTTCCAAGGGACGATGATGTTGAGGCTGACGCAAATGTTTTTGACGACGTTGTACACTACATTTTATGCCAGTTTCGTTAGCATGCAAAGCGGCAGCAGCACCAAGTAAACTCTCCACGGCCGCTGCTTCTTCATCGTCTTCTACATCGTCATCATCGGCTACATGTGTGACACAGTCTACTTCGTATACTGTTTCTGCCGGTATACTTTCATAGCATTCACGTGCAACCCAGAGATTAAGATGTTGTTGTCCATCAGTTGTTGGCGTAGATAATGAGGGTGATTTTGTGGACGGATTTTTAATTTTCTTTTTCGTTCCATTTAGTGATGGAGTAGAACCACCACTTTGTGGCGAAAGTGTCCAAGATTTGCGGCGTGCACCACCACCTACGCTGCCATCTTCTATGGAACCGCTACCAACGCTGCCATTAAAAGAATTTGTAGGCGAAAGTGATGAAGTTGCTGGATTTTCGCAAGATTTTGTTGTTAATAAAGTTTGTTGTCGTTGCTTTTGATTTTGATCGTCGGCTGAAATTATGGTTTGATTAAGTTGATTACTTAGTCTTTTAATGGGAAAATCGAAAAAAAAAAACAAAGAGCAAATAAAGTTAGTTCTTAGATTCAACGAAAACCCATCATTGTTCTTAAATTCGAAATAACGCACAATTTTGAAATGAAATATCGACCACACAATATGAAATAATGCCCAGCTGTAAGAAATAATGCCCAATGAAATAACGCCGAAAAAAACGAAATAACACCCAGAAAAGTTAAAAAAAAGAAAAAACACCAAACATCGAAATGAAATATCGCCCAAAAACAAAAACGAAATGACGCCCAAAATCTATGTTATATATAAAAATTAAAGTTTGTGTGTTCGTATTTTAGACTTGGAAACCACTTGACCGATTTGGATGAAATTTTCACAGTATGTCAGTATAGATCAGGGGATATAGGATAGAAAAATGGGCGGTGCCACGCCTCTAAAAAACAAAATTCCTTATATCTCTGAAACTGTTCGACGCATAGGAACGAAATTTGGCACATATGTTAAGGGCACTAAGCCAAATACCACACATTAGAAAATGAAATGAACACCACCTCGCTTTTATGTTGGGAGGCCCTTACTAAGCAACATAACTTTTATTTAGGGTGGATAATTAGGGTGGTTCTTATACAAAAATTTGTTTTAAACCGCATTTTCTCAAAGACCGCTTAATCTATTCACATGAAATTTACACCACATAATCTTTATATTAAAAATGACTCGCGGGTTGGAAAGCCAACATCTCTGTTTATAAATAAATGCAAAATAAAGCCCACAATTAAAAAAAAAAATATTACCCATATTTTGAAAAATGTGGGCTTTATTTCGTTAAAAATATAACGCTCACAAAAAATTCAAAATAATGCCCACAAAACAAAACCACCTCGAAGCAACATTTAAGAATCTTAAAAGCAAAAAAGAAATTCAATAAATTTACCTTTGTTCCTCTTGGTTCTCAAAATAACATCATTTGCAATCATGTCCATGTCGCCTCTTTTAGCTTCGATTAAATTTTCTACGGCATTTACATTGTAAACACTGCATTCAATTTCTGCAACGACACCTCGCTCATTTAATGGCAAACTGCAAGCACCCTCCTCTGCGACGGCAACCGTTATATCTGATGTGACGTCATTTGTTATTTTGAGAGAACTTTCATAGTTTTCCATCAAATCCGGTTCATTTGGAAGCATGGACGCCGCTTCATAGAAGGTATTTTCATCATCGTCATCTTCATCATTCATCGTAGTTGTTAAAGTCACTGTTGTCACCTCTGGTTCTTTTAGTACTCCACTGGCCAAAGTAAATTCTTCCATTTCGGTAGACGAATCATTGCCGGTTTTTGTTGATTCTGGTCAGTGCTGTCGTTTCCACTTCAATTGAAGTGTTTTGCTCCGTTTTTATCAAAAACACTTCGCCACTTCCCCTTTCATAAAATCACTTCACTTTTTCTTGAAACCAAAATTTGCCTTAAAATTTGTCTATTATTTTTATGAAAGTTCGGAAACATATCAAGCGAACAAAGCAAAATATCACTTCAAAGGAAAGTTTTTGTAGAGTTTATAGCCCCAAAAAAAAAGCAAAAATTTCGAACTCTTGTGTTTTTTACTCTTTTGTCTATAATTGTTTTAGGGTCAGAGATAGGTAAAGATATGACAGAATATTATAAAAGTAGATAAAATTTGCTTTAAAACGCTTCATTAAAAAATTTTTTAGGCGAAAAATTGGCCGAAATATGGCTACTCGAACATTTAAATTTTTTTGGAAAAATTTTTTTTACTCAAAAACAGGCGTCTTACGAGAAAAGTGTATATTGCCTAAAATACTTAGAATCAATCAAAGAATACTTTTAATTTTTGGGAACATTTTATAATTTTTAAAAAATTGGTCAAAAAACAATAAAATAAAAAAGTTCCGAAAAATTTTGAAAAAAATTTACACGTATTTCTTGGAACATTCTAAGCATTTTTTGCCTTGTACACTTTTTTTGTAAGATGCCTTGTTTTTTGATTAAAAACCGGCCATATTTCGGTAAATTTTTGACCTAAGAAATTTTTTAATTATTTTTTCATTTTTTTTTAAAATATATTTTCAAATTTTGTTACGTGTGGCATAAAAATGATTGAATTGAATAAATAAGATTGTGATTTTTCTGTTCACTTCGCTAATACTTCACTTTTTCAGAATTTTACTTCGCAACACTTCACTTTTTACAAAATTTCACTTCGCTCAAACTTTTCAAAACGACAGCACTGATTCTGGTAGTTGTTGTTCCATATTTTGGGCAACGTTTTATTTGTTTTGTTTTGATTTCGCTCTTTTACTATTTGCTCACACGTCAAATCGCGCTCTCTTGAGCGTTGGTAACTCTTTTGTCACGCAACTCTCTACTGCCCTACTTGATTTATAGATTTTTCTTGCTGGTTAATTGCTTTTAATTATTCAACCTCATTATTTTTCTTCAATTTATTTGATATAAATTCAAACTAATTTACAACAACAACAACAACAAAACCCAGCGTCTTGCTGCACCCCCACCTACCAGGTTCCACTTCCATTTATGAATTTAAAAGATTTTTTCTTTTAAGAATCCAATATTTTGGTATAACTTTTTTCGCTCTCGATTCATCATGTTTTCGGTCGTTTAGTTTAGTAAATATTTAAGAATATAAATACAATCTATAACTTTGTCATTACTAGTCCTCCAAGCGACGAATATTCTCATTAAAATGTGTTAAGTTTTATTGTTAAAAATTAATTTTTTATTTTGCACGACACAGAATTTGCGAATCTCACTCAATCACAGAACGAAAATTTTCACAAATGACAGATGAAATTTCTTTTTATTCTAGTGTCAATTTATTATGCCCTTCCCACACTAAAGATTTTTTTATGGTTATATTGAAGTTGGCTGGCAAACGCTACGTTATGTCCCGATTCCCGATCAAAAAAGTATATCAAAAATATATCAAAATGATAACAAAAATTTGTCAGTGACATACAAAATTTTGATAAAAAAAGGATATCACAGTGATATACGGAATGTAACGCTTTTTGTATATCACCATGATATCAAAAAAAGATATCAAAATGATATCAAAAAAAGATATCAAAATGATATCAAAAAAAGATATCAAAATGATATCAAAAAAAGATATCAAAATGATATCAAAAAAAGATATCAAAATGATATCAAAAAAAGATATCAAAATGATATCAAAAAAAGATATCAAAATGATATCAAAAAATGATATACAAAAATTGAATATCAATGATATACAAAATTTGTATATCATTTTGATATCCATTTCTGATACAAAATTGACATAACCAAATTTTGCAATATTGTATATGATCGTCGGCAACAAGTTTTTAGAAATTGCCCGCATGCAGCAAATGAATGAAATGCCGGTTTTTTTAACTCAATTATATGTTTGTGCTTTTTCACTAATTTCATGAGAAAATTCACTTACTAAAATTGACTGCGCGTCCGCATTCCATAGCTTTTGTTTTCCCAACCACAGGCTACAACAACTGAAGGGAGTGTCGGTTTTTTTGCACTCAATTATATTTGTGTGCTTTTCACTAATTTCAGTAGAAAATTCACTTCTTTTACACTAAAATTGACTGCGCGTTTGTCTTCTAAAGTTATCTTTCCATAAAATCCTCAAACGAAAACGTCAATTTTGACATATCAGCAGCTGATAAATTTTTGATATCATTTTGATATACATTTCTGATACAAAATTGACATGTCATTCAATGATATCAAAAATATATCAAAATGATATACAAAAAATGGATATCAGCCGCTGACAAATTTTTGATATCATTTTGATATACATTTCTGATACAAAATTGACATGTCATTCAATGATATCAAAAATATATCAAAATGATGTACAAAAAATGGATATCAGCCGCTGACAAATTTTTGATATCATTTTGATATACATTTCTGATACAAAATTGACATGTCATTCAATGATATCAAAAATATATCAAAATGATATACAAAAAATGGATATCAGCCGCTGACAAATTTTTGATATCATTTTGATATACATTTCTGATACAATGACAAGAACTTGACAAGTTTTTTTGATCGGGTTTAGACACGAAGACTTACATAAAAAACATTTTTAAGTCTCTTTAAATGTTTTTGACTAATATGGATAGTGTAACGTCCGATAATTTGCACTAAGTTTAAATGGGTTTGAATAATAGTTTGACCACTATGAACAATCATTGAAAACCAATGAGTTTTAAACTGATGTACTTGATCGATAGTGTGTACTGGCTTTAAGGTTACCATGGATGCCAATTTTTGTTCTTACGAACTCTTAAGAAATTTGCTCTTGAAAATAAGTACTGTTGTATATGACGGAGAAAAGTACATTGTGGTGAAGTGCAACGGATCCAGGCGTCTTTTAGCAAAAACATTTTTGTTTTTAAAAAGCTGCCTAAATTTTTGAATATTCATACCTCATTTTAAATCTCCGGTGGAAACAGGCTATTACAGTGCGTTTCCACCGGAGATTTATGACGTGATTAACGGCTGTTCTCACTTTGTTTGACATTTGAACATGATGAATGAGGTGAGTTACGGCTAAATCACTTTATGAATCTCCGGTGGAAAAAGCCAATTAGTCTTATATATAAAATTTACTTAGGTATTTGTTGATGTAATTTTTTCCCTTACTTCCCTCCATAATTTTTTATATTTATTTATATTCCTTATTATGACACCTTTTAAATTTTTTCCCATAAAGACAAGTACATACAATTAATTTTTCAGTATTCATCTCTTTTTATCTACGGTAGGTTTCAGATTTTTTGACGATTAATACATGATGAATATGGTGAGTTACGATTAAATCAACTCATAAATCTCCGGTGGAAACGCCCCATTACAAGTCACAAAAAGTTTGTATACGAACTATTGAACTAATCGCCAGAAAAACGTATATGTAAACAGTCTTGAAATTAAAAGTTTGTTCCTGGGAACGTCAAAACAAACCATCATTTACCTGAGAAAAAAAAAAAAACAGCTGTTCAAAATTTGTTGTCTGCGTCAACGTTAGCGTGTCACAATTTTGACGTTTTAATTGTGCAAAGGTAAAAAGTATGATGAAAGTTTTTTTATTTAATTAAATGCATTTTATTTAAGGTGGAAGTGGGACGCGATTGCAATGGCTACAACTGGTGAAGTATCAAAAAAGTAAGTTAATAATAATAAATTTAAATGTTTTTTTTATAAAACTATTACAAAAGTTAATAAATCCCGTATAAAATGAAATACGTTGGCTTTAGAAAAATGTTTGGTTATGTTCGAACTCAGAAAATTTTTGCACAATGAGCTACAGTAAGGTGAAATGAATTCACGTGTTAATTTTATAAAGAGAAATTTGGATAAAAAATAGAACGTGTACAAGTGCAATAACTGAAAACAAATATTGAACTGTACTAAGTATACATATGTATGGATTAATGAAGTGATTATTTATCACTAATGACGAATACAAAGAATTAATTTGTTTACATAAAAGCCAAAGTGTTCGAGTTCTGGTTTTTGAATGATTAAATTGTGAAAAATTGTGCCATGAATATACTTGGAAGACGACTGTTAAATAAAGTTGCGGCAAGGCAGTTGATGCGCCCAATATCTAAAAGTTTCCATGTGACATCATCGATACCACTACATTGTGTAGAAGTGCAGCACGCTCCAAGCAAACAAACAAAGCTGTACGAATTTTATTCCTTATCATGTATGACGAACGAATAAAGTGACTGATTTCACTTATTAACTAAATGATTAAAACTTTCTATTAAGAACTTACTATACCCTTAACATTCACTTGAGTTCAAAGAATAAAGTTTGGGCTTAATGTTATTTTTTTATTTTTTTCCCCCAAATAGGGCTCTGGGAATTAATTACAACAACAACTTCTGGTCGAACCTACTTTCGGAGACAGTCATCGGACGATCTGGATATATCTCTTATAAAAATCGGTATAAGTTGGGAACCCTTGGATGGAATATTGATGTCATGTGAAAAGTATTTAACCGGGCTATATAATTGCTTTACAAAATTTTTCAATTTGAGTCATAGTTTTTGAGATATGACAATTTTTCAAAAATGCACCCCATTTTTTCCCCAGAAAACCGTTATTTTTCCCAAAAAATTTATTATTAACCCATAATTTTAATAACAAAATTAGGAAACCCAATTTATTTCCTTTCATTTGATATGCAAGATGTATCTGAAATTGCATCATTAATAAATTTCTATAGAAAAAAACAAAAATAGACAAAATCAATTTACTTGAAATTAGGAACTTTTAACAACAACAATCCCGGAACAGACAACAAGTTTACTACTACTACAACAACAAAGAGAATCAGCTCCTTGTACAAGCGCAGCAGCTACTTATTATTTTAAAAAAATTAAAAATTGCGGGCAATTTGGCTAGCAAACTATGTGTTGGATATATTATAGACTGATCCGCGAAGCCGGTGTTGGATGTCTGAGCAGCGGCCGCAGGCCGCCCAATTGCCCCTACTCTTATGTAAAATTTCTGTTGTTGTAGTGGTAGTAAAATTGTTGATGTTGTCTGTCCTGACATTGTTGTTGTTAAAAGTTCGTAATTTCCAAAAAATTGATTTGATCCATTTTTGTTTTTTTCTATAGAAATCTATTAATGATGCAATTTCAGATACATGTTGCATATCAAATGAAAGGAAATAAATTGGGCTTCCTAATTTAGTTATTAAAATTATAGGTTAGTAGTACATTTTTTTGGAAATAATAACGGTTTTTTGAGAAAAAAAATGGGGTGCATTTTTGAAAAATTGTCGTATCTAGAAAACTATCACTCAAATTGAAAAATTTTGTAAAGCAATTATATAGCCCGGTAAATACCTTTCATATGACATCAATATTCCATCCAGGGGTTCCCAACTTATACTGATTTTTATAAAAGATATATCCCGATCTTCCGATGGCTATATCTCCGAAAGTAGGTTCGACCAGAAGTTGTTGTTATAATTAATTCCCAGAGCCCTATTTGGGCAAAAAAAAAAAATAACAACAGTCGATAACGTAAAATTGTTCCAAAGTTTGTAACTATAAACTTCAAATCATCTCTTAACTTGAAGGATGTAAGCAGTGGAAAATAAGTCACTCGATTCGTTCGTCATTCATAAAAAGGCTATTTGTTATTAGCTCGCATAATTATCGCTTGGATAGAAGTTGAAATATTTTTTTATTAATCCAGAAACGAAGAACTTTTTTTTTAAAATATAGTTTTGGTCACAGTAATTTTTTAATTTTGACCAAAATTGGGGTATATTCAAATATATATAAAACAAAATATATACATAATTTATTAAGAAACAGAAGCTCAACTAAGTTTCCGATAAACATATGACGGTTAAATAGGAAAACCCAAAACTGCCCTTACCTACCTACCTCCAATACATTCGATATTGCATGAACACCTGGCCGTAAAAAAGGTTTGTTCTCGTTGGATCCGCACAATTTGACAATCGCTCAAAAAAAGGCTCGTGTCGATTGGTGCAAAGAAATGTTGAAAAAATACGATCGCGGTGCTTCAAAAGACGTTTATAAGATCGTCACAGATGACGAATCATGAATCTATGCATATGAGCCCGAAACAAAACAGCAATCGACCGTGTGGGTCTTCGAAGACGAGCCAAATCCAACGAAAGTTGTTCGTGGAAGAAGCACTTCGAAGCAAATGGTCGCCTATTTCTTCGGCAAAACTGGTCATGTGGCGACTGTTCCGCTTGAGCAACGTAGGACGGTCAATTCTGAATGGTACATTACCATTTGTTTGCCTGAAGTCTTCGGAGAAATTCGAAAAACGAACAAGAGAAGACGAATCATTGTTCACCATGACAATGCGAGCTCTCACACATCGGCTCAAACCAGCGCCTTTTTGACCGGCCAAAACGTCGAATTGATGGGTCATCCGCCGTACAGCCCTGACTTGGCACCCAATGACTTCTTTTTATTCCCGCACATCAAGAAAAAAATGCGTGGTCAACGATTTTCGTCCCCACCAAAAGCGTATAAATCATGCTGGAGAATACTTTGAAAAACAATAAAACCATTTTTGATGATAAATATTCGCATTTTCATTATTAGGCCAGAAATATATATAGCAGCCTACGTACAAGGCCAATTCATAACATATTTTTAAAACAAAGAGTAGGGCTTAGCGTTGTATATAGTATTGAAAGAGCAAAACAATTTCGTGCGTCCTTCATATTGTCTCAAAAATCGTGTACTTGAACTTTTAGGTTAGAATATCTCAAAAACCATGCGTGACAGAACAATCCCGATACTGGATTCGGGTTCAGCACCGTTAAATACATCGAAAAGTACTGTTTTAGTTTTTTGTATTTTTTCGCCATAATTTTAAAAAAGGATCAGCTAGGATTTCAGTTGGAACAGATTTCAAAACTATAAAATACTTGGAATAAAACACTGTGAAGCATTTCATTATACATTTCACTAGAAAATAAGGTTATCGGGAATAATTTGAGGAAGTATTTTGACATTTGGTGTATAGATTCTCCAATTTTTCAACGGAATTTATACGCGAAAAATAATGCATGACAAATTAAAAACTTTTGCGCAACAATTTTATAGCTTATTAAAATACCTTTCATATGACACCAATATTTTTGATGTCGATGCAATGGTTTTCAACTCATACCGAGTTTTTTTTTTAAAGCCCCATAAAATAAATTTAGGTTTAAAAATGAATTTACGGTGTCACTAATGTAAACTTGACCCAAATGCATCAATTAGAATAGCATTGTTACTTTTCACATTTTCCGTCTGCTTCTTATTAAGTGTTTGGTAGACCATCACAAAATTTGTAATTTTACTTTCTTTTGGTTGTTTTTAATGTTCATATTTTGTTTATCTATTTTTTTAACTAATTTTTAATTGGACTTTTAGTCATATATTTGAAAAGATCGATTTTCATATAAATCTATCCATATCTATATGATATCGATCTTTGCAAATATATGACTAAAAGTTCAATTAAAATCTAGTTTTTAATATATATAGTTGTGCTCAAAAAAATAGTAGTGATACTACCGGTTAGCTTGTTTTTGTCATATCTTACTGATTATTTGAATTTTCGATATTTTTTTTGTTACAATCCAATTCACGAATGTCTCATGCAATTTTTTTCATATTTTATTCCATCATAAGCTCCTACCCATATAGATAACTTAAATTCATTCCTTTTTAGTGAGCTCAAACGGCGCCTTAAAGCTGAGCAGAAAGCTAAGGAAAAAGCCGAAAAGGAAGCTAATAAGCCTGTCGCAGCAGTTGCTGGTGCAGAAAAGAAAAAATCGGCCGCTGTTGTTGAAGAGGAAATTTCACCAAATGAATATTTCAAATTACGCTCCGCAGCTGTAGCTGAGCTAAAAAAGTCTCCTGAAACACATCCATATCCACATAAATTCCATGTCAGCATTTCATTAGAAAATTATATTGAAAAATATACGACCCTTAACGATGGAGAAATGTTGGAAGACGATCAACTAAGGTGAGAACTAATGAATTGTCATAATGTATGAAATTTGTATACATCAAATAAAATCTTAATGCAGCGTTGCTGGTCGTGTGCATGCAATACGTGAATCTGGCGCAAAATTGGTTTTTTACGATTTACGTGGCGAAGGTACAAAACTCCAAGTTATGGCCAATGCTAGGCTTTATAAAAGTGAATCTGCTTTTGAGACTGATATTGGTAAAATACGCCGTGGCGATATTATTGGTATTATTGGGTATCCGGGTAAAACAAAAAAAGGAGAATTATCCATTATACCAAAGGAAATCAAAATACTATCGCCATGTCTTCATATGTTGCCACATCTACATTACGGACTCAAAGACAAAGAAACACGTTTTCGTCAACGTTATTTGGATTTAATTTTAAATAGCAAAGTACGCGAAACTTTTCAAATACGCGCTAAGGTTTGTCGAACATAAACATAAAAATATGCTATGTACTAAAAATCTATAACTTTTTAGATAATTTCTTACATGCGTCAATTTCTCGATGGCTTAGGCTTTTTGGAAATTGAAACTCCAATGATGAACATGGTTGCTGGTGGTGCTACTGCAAAACCGTTTATAACACATCACAATGATTTAAATATGGATTTGTTTATGCGTATTGCTCCAGAGTTGTATCACAAAATGCTTGTCGTTGGCGGTCTGGATCGTGTATATGAAATTGGTCGTCAGTTTCGTAATGAAGGAATTGATTTGACACATAATCCAGAATTTACAACTTGCGAATTTTATATGGCCTACGCTGATTACCACGATTTAATAGACATAACGGAACGTATGGTTTCCGGCATGGTTAAAGCTATACACGGCACGTACAAGATAAAGTATCATCCCGAAGGACCCGATGGTCCAGAACAAGAAATTGACTTTACACCACCATTTAAACGCGTTTCTATGATTAAAACTCTGGAAGAAAAACTCAGCGTTAAATTTCCATCAGCAACTTCGTTGAATACCAAAGAGACGAATGAATTTCTTTCTAAATTATGTATAAAGCATGAAGTTGAATGTCCAACGCCGCGGACCACTGCACGTCTGTTAGATAAACTGGTTGGCGAATTTATTGAAGAAAATTGCATTAATCCAACATTTATCTGTGAACATCCGCAAATCATGTCGCCACTTGCCAAATACCATCGTAGCGAACCTGGTCTGACGGAACGCTTCGAGCTTTTTGTCATGAAAAAAGAAGTCGCAAATGCTTATACAGAATTAAATGATCCTGTTGTTCAACGCGAACGCTTCGAGCAGCAAGCAAATGACAAAGCTGCTGGAGATGATGAAGCTCAAATGGTTGATGAAAACTTTTGCACAGCACTTGAATATGGTTTACCACCAACGGGTGGTTGGGGCTTTGGCATTGATCGTTTTACCATGTTCCTTACCGATGCCAATAACATTAAGGTTTGTTATTGCATAAAGTAATGAATAAAAAATAATTCCTTTTAACTATTTTTTTTTTTTTTAATTTCAGGAAGTACTACTATTCCCTGCTATGAAACCTGATGATCCAAATCGTGCTGAGTTGACGGAAAATGCTGGTGTTACAACTGAAAAGAAGTAAAAAAAATTGCTGGAAAATATTTATTTATAAACCTAATTTGTATTTTACCAGACTTAAGCTTATTTAAAAATTTTATTAAAGTACTCAATTGCACTTATTTGTAATATTAAACTTTGAAAAATTATAATTATATAGTGTTCTATTCCAATGTTGTTGGAAATCCAAAAATTTCCGTGTTTTTATTTTTAAAATAGAAGAAAATTTAATATTAAATGCCTGACTATTGTGTTGGGCAACGAGCAGGTAGACACAATATCCATCCATATACTGACGTCCTAAGCAAGAATGCCGTAACTCTAATTTTCCAAAAAAATGAGTTTACGGCATTTTTTGGGTCATCTCGGTTCAGTCCGTCAACCGACAAGAACAGGTTGCATTATACCTTAATTTTCCCTATAAAAACAACTACGACTTTTGTCGTTTCTCCCAGCCGTACACATAAACATAAACACAAAAACTCATTTTACAAAAATAAAAATTTATTGGAGTTACGGCATTCTTTTTTAGGACGGCAGTATACCAATAGTCATAACATACATGTACAGTAGGTCAAAGCCAAAGTCGTACACCAAACAAACTATTTTTCAATGCCCCAAAACTAAGTACGCAAAAATAATTTAAGAAATTTGAAGTACATTTTTAAATAGCCTATTTAATCCTTCAATTTTAACAAAAAACCAAACTTGAAATTTTCCGTTTTTTTTTGAAAATAAATAAAAAGTTACAGAATTCAAACATATTCAGTACCAAAGCCAAAGTCGTACACCTTAACAAAATTATAATTTTTACATGAGTTCAGTTATTAGTGTACTTTATTTTGTTTTTATTTGTCATGTTAAGTCCTTTTGGCATCCTTTGAATTAGTTTTTCACAATAGCTCGGATAAATTTTTTACCATTTTCCATTAATACCCTTTTCAGTTCAGTTTTTGAACAAATATTCTGCTGGCGAACTTTTGCGTCCAGATAATTCCACAAGATTTTAATAGCATTTATATCTGGACCCTGCGCCAGTGTTACGAGTACATTGGGTCAGTTGTATAGAATCCATGATCTCATATTTTAAGAAATATGTTTAAAATTGTTATCTTATTAAAAGTACTTATTACTTTATTGACCAAGATTATCCTTATATTGCAATAAACTTAGTCGCCGCATTGAACGCCTGGCTGTGACTGCTTGCCTTTTGCATTCTTCACTGCCCTTTTATAGTTGCGCAGCGACAGTGATATCATATGGCTGCCATGTATTTTGCATAACGGTTGTTCTTTGTTGTTGGTTTGTTGTTGTTGCGTGCGTACAGCATATGATGATGCTGTTGATTTGTTGTTGGTTTGTGTTTTTTGTTGGTTTTTTTTATAATTATGTTAACCTGTGGTGCAATATATTTCGATTTGTTATTGTAACGTCATTTGGGACGTTACAGTGCAAAGATTTATCATTTAAACTAATTTTTCTAACTTATAACGGTTTTTCTAAAAGCTATATCCTGATCTTTCGATGGTTATATCCCCAAAACTAGATCCGTGCGACACTCTTTGATTACATATTGTTTCTTTGAATTAAAAGCTTTATAAAAAAAACTAAAAAACGAAATATGAGGTGTCACTAAGGCATTCAGTCATTAGTTATCTAATTAGTTAAATAAAATGGTGACAAGAGTTTAACTAATAACACTGTGGAACAAAATTTGGTCAACAAAAGTTTACTCGGATCTGACGCTGCGGGGTAAAAATATAGGCCAAATTGAAAGACCATTTGGCTCATTTTGTTCAAATTGGGTCTAGTTTTCGAGAAAAGGCCATTCGAATTTTGCACCTTGAATAATGTGTTTTTTTCATTATATCTCGTAAGTTAACTGAGTTTTATAGCATTTTGTGGTGGGGTTTTGTTTGTCTCGTCCATATCTACACTTTCACTACCAAATCAGTGCTTTTGGATGCTTTTTTTGGCAAGTTAGAGCACAAAATTCCCAAAAAAGTGATATTTTTCCGTTTTTTATGACATTCGGCTTAATAGAAATAACCCGAGCGGTGGATTTATGCCTTTTAATCTATAGCCGAGATCTATACGAACACTTTGATATAATAAATGTTTTATATGGGCAAAAATTTCTCAAGTGAGGCACCTAAGAAATTAAACGTAGAAAAGGCTTTAACAAAATGATGTTTTATAACAACTAGTAAAGATTTTGTAAAAATGTTTTTTTGAGAGATATTTAGCATAGGTCGGGAAATAAAATGGTACTTTTTTTTGGACCAAAATTTTTAATTTATTATTGAAAATCAATATTTGAAATAGGTACATAAAACTAAAGCAACTTCTCCACCTCTGAGAAAACTATAAAAAATATGTGGGCACACTCCACTTGTCAAGAAACTATATTCCAGAAAAAAAATTGGGGTAATCGATATTGGTTTAAAAGTTATTAACAATATAGTGATGTCGTGCAAGTCTTTTTTCAGCATTAGAGAAAAACAACGCATCTTACGAAAAAAGTGTATATGGCATAAAATGCTTAGAATTATCTAAGGAATATGTGTGAATTTTTTCAGAATTTTTTGAGACATTTTATAATTTTTCAAAAGGTCCGAAAAAAAAAATTTGATATGTTCCAAAAAAACTCACACGTATTCCTTAGATAATTCTAAGCATTTTATGCCATATACACTTTTTTTGTGGGATGCCTTGTTTTCCTCTAATGCTGAAAAAAGACTTGCACGACATCACTATATTGTTAATAACTTTTGAACCAATATCGATTACCCCAATTTTTTTTCTGGAATATAATTTCTTGACAAGTGGAGAGTGCTTACATATTTTTTATAGTTTTCTCAGAGACGAAGAAGTTGCTTTATTTTTATGTACCTATTTGAAATAGGGATTTTCTATAATAAATGAAACATTTTTTACAAATCAAAAACACTATTTTATTCCCCGACCTATGCTAAATATCTCTAAAAAAAAACATTTTTACAAAATCTTTACTAGTTGTTATAAAACATCATTTTGTTAAAGCCTTTTTTACGTTTAATTTCTTAGATAGCTCACTTGAGAAATTTTTGCCCATATGTCACATATATTATATCAAAGTGTTCGTATGGATCTCAGCTATAGGTTAAAAGGCATAAATCCACCACTCGGGTGATAACTATTGAGCCGAATGTCATAAAAGGCGAAAAATATCACTTTTTTGGGAATTTTGTGCTCTAATTTGCCAAAAGTGCATCCAAAAATACTTATTTGGTAGTGAAAGATTAGATATGGATTAGACGAACAAAACCCCACCACTAAATGCAATAAAACTCAGTTAACTTACGAGATATATCGAAAAAACCACAAAGTTCAAGGTGCAAAATTCAAACGGCCTTTTCTCGAAAACTAGAGCCAATTTGAACAAACTGGTCTTTTATTTTGGCCTATATTTTCATCCCGCAGCGTCAGATCCGAGTAAACTTTTGTTGACCAAATTTTGTTCCACAGTGTAATTCATATTCACAGTTCTTTTGGTTAACTCAAGCAAGGGACAAGAGAAAAATATGGAAGCATCCCGGATGGAATTGGAATTTCCATTCTCTAAAGTTGTCATGATTGCAAATGCTCCCTCTCGAGAAAGGAATATATTCTTGAGAGGGAGTTTCTAGACAAAATCGTTATAATGGCCATTTCTTAAAAAAAAAAGGTTTAAGGGGGGCTTCTTATGTAAAATTTTCAAAAAATCGATTTTCGTTTTTCATAGGTTGATAGAATAACGTCTTGGGAGTATATTCCCAAAGTTTCATGACTCAACTCTAAATATTATGGAAAATATGATTGATTGAACCAGCGCGCTCGGGCGCGCTTTGTGTGCGATTTGGCGCGCGGTGCAAACTTTAAATCGTTTTTTCTCAAAACTATGGTTTTAAAATCGCGGTACACGATTGCGAAAAAACTACTTAACCGATTTTTGATTTCTAAAAAGTGTTTTGCAGATAATAAATTGAACGAGTGCATGAATGTCTGAAATTGTGGAAAAAAAGTTATTTTATACACTTTTTAGCCCCATTTAGCGACAAAAAATGACGAAAAAATAGCACTTTTTTTTCAAGACGTGATTTCAATATTGTAGAATCGAATTTTTTGGAGTTGCAGACATTCATGCACTCAGGGGAACCCTGCTGAATAATAAAAAAATTTTGTTTTATGTTTCAGATAAAAACTTTGGGCTCCACAATGTACCGCGATAAATCCGACGCATGTGGCGACATTTAATAAGTCCGCCATTTTGTCATTTTAGTTTTTGAAAAAATGCTTTTTTTATAGTTCAAACATGTTCTTAAATATATGCAAAAAATTATTTGTGTATGTTTTTATTTTCCGAGTGAAAAAAAATCCCGAAAAACAACTACTTTTTGACGTGTTACATGAGAAGCCCCCCTTAATTTGATTTGAAAAGAGGGTAATTGATTGGAAAGAGGGTAATTTGATTGTAAAAGGTTAATTATGTTGAAAAAAGGTTAACTGTTGAAAAAGGTGGAATATGATTTGGAAAAAGTTTAATTTAATTTGGAAAAAAAAATCAATATGATGTGGAAAAGGTTTAACTTGGAGTGGAAAATCCGTATAGTTTTCATGTTCAGCATCTGTCAAACAAATTATAACTAAATGTTTTGTATTGTTAAAGTGCCGTGGTGCTATTTACGCCCACTTATCGATCAGTGTACGATATTTATGTACGGCATATACTTGCGCACCCAATTTCATGCAAATAGCTTGAATGGACTTTTGGCTCAACTTCAAGAATAATAAAATCAACACCATCAAATGCTTTTTAATGATTAAACGATATTAAATTTGATTTATTAATGTATGTTTTATCAAACAGCTACGTTATTCTCAATAAGACAATGTGTTCTTAATTGGACAAAGTTAAACTCCATTTATTCTTTAGAGAAACGATATACATATATGTATGTATGTATGTAATATGTATGACAATTATTATTAACGTTTATTTTAAAAACTGTGTAGATCGGATTTTTAATTTCCAGATATTTGGTTGGAAACTTTTAGTAAATATCATGCAACTTTTTCTTTTTTGGCTTTAATACTATACATGCGCACATGCGTTTTTGTTGTAGTAACTTTGTTCCAATTTTCAAAATTGCATATAGTTTTTTAAATTTCAATGGAAAGCGGTTGGCTGCATGTTATGGCTTCACAAAAGCTTAAAAAATGTAACCAAAATGATCGCGTTTAGAATGTGCGGCGTTGAATAATATACATAAATCATTAATCCGTTAACTCCTTCTGAAAAAAAGCTGAGTGAAACGTTACCAAATATTTTACGTTTCGTATATGTAGGGCTCATAAACGGACGATTTTTGTAGGATTATGATGAATGCAGCTAGGTTTCAGAAGATGTAAACATTTTTTAAGGCTTGTTATGTTGTAAACTCTGAACGCGACAAATTATAAATTTAATAAATTCATTCTCTGAATTTAGTTAGAACATTTTTTAAAATAAACGTTTTGTTAAAGAAAAACTAATCCAAAATTTTTGAATATAAAACATAAAAAGAAACTCAAATTTTTATAAATCAAGAGTAAATACCTTAATGAAATTGTAATGAATAAAAGTATGGTAGTCTTTAAAATGTTCAACAGCTAATTAAATTACTCTAAAATTATTGCTAATCTATAAAGTAAATGGTATATCCTTAAATTCCGGATCATTATCAGGCTTGATGTATTCATCGCCATATTTCGCCATGTACTTTTTGATAAACTCACGCGATTTATTCTTCACTGACTCTGTAACGACTAGTGTTTGTCCAACCGATTCACAATATTTAAGTTCCTTTATCATAACGAAGTGTGTCAGCTGTAGCAAACATAAAAATAAAATCCATCATTTAGGTATTGAATGCAAAATATGCTATTTACCTTTCTAGCTAAATGATTAAAGTCCTCATTGCTTTTTATGCGCCCAATAACACATGAATCCTTACGATATGGCTTTAAATGATGTACAATGATACCAGCAATTTCACAGCGGAATTTTTCTTTTAGTTTGCGATATTTTGAGTCATGTTCTTTACTCTTCTTGCCACTAATAAGAAATAAAATGGAATTTCTGTATAGGTCTAAATTTTCTTCTAATTTGATTAACTAACCTTTTGCTAGATTCTCTCTTCTCCAATTTACGCTTCTTATGTTCATGTTTGTCCAATGATCCAACCGATATGCCCGATGACGTGCTTGCACCACTAGACATACCACTAGCACTCAAATCTCGATGTGGTGGTAGTGAACGCTTTAATGTTCGCTTTGTTGTCAACGCATCCAACTCGTCGACGATTTTGTCACCCTGCACAATTTTATCTAACAATGGGCTATTATTGCACTCTGCTTTCATCATCTCCTCTTCATCAGAAGAAAGTAAATAGTCTTGTATAGGTAAAGCATTGGAAATGCCGTTTTCATCGTCGCGACCATGCATTTTGTGCAAAACTTCACTGGAATTCGGTTCTTCTAAACTGCCTAACGTACACATGTTAAGGGTAGAGTTTTTAACAGCTTCAACACGTTTTCGACGTATTTCCTCTTTACGTTTGCGTATTTTTTCTTTATTTTCTTTGTACTTTCGTACCTCTATTTGATTGTAAACGCGATCTTCTTCGCGACGAGGCTATAAAAGATAAAAAATACTATTGAAAAAACAGAACTTAGGATGAATTATAAAAAAACATACACTTATGGGTCGTTCATCAACCAATCTACCATAACGATGCTGACGACGCATTTCAATTTTCTTCTCAACGTACGCTTGTAATTTTGCAGCATCCATACCTAGAATAAATGTTAAAATTATTATTATTGGTGAAACTGTCGCTCAAATCGAAAGCAAGTGCACGTAATTTTTAGACTTTTTCATAGTCAGAACATTTTTTCTTTAACTTGTTGGTACAAAAATGTCAGACCTTTAATAAGTTCATCATCGTCGTCAGTGCTGTCGTTGACATCTGCGTCTTCGTAATCACTATCAGATGCGGCACCTGCTGCCGAATCACCATACAATTGTTCGACTGTTGGTGGCTCCCATTGCGGTACTCTGAACTGTACGTGATAGTAATAGATTTTTCCTTGTGGCGTTATGGCAAATTTCCACTTTTGAGTTAAGTTCATGGCACAAGGCGGCAATTGATAATCAGCAGGATTTGTTGATTTCGGCTTAATGGGTACCTGTACATGTGCATAGGTTGGTGGTGTTGGAATAGGTTGGCGTTCTGCTGAATACCATTGGCCCGTTGTGGGGTTAACACAAAATGGCAGATTCTGTGGGCGTGTTTTCTTTGGATCCAAACCAAAGAAACGACATTTTGTTTCAAACTCACGTCGCTCCTCTGCTAAACGTTTTTCAGCTTCATCCCGGGCAACCTTAGAATGTAAAAATTAAAAATTTGTAAATAATTTGAAAGGCCATAAATGATTTGAATTACCTTTGCTGCAAACATTTCACGACGTTGTTCCTTAGATAAATGCTTTGTATTATCCGCTGCTGTATGGGTTGCAATTTCATTTCCAGATCGTCTGCGTGGATCATTATTAGATGCAGTATTCAATGTAGGAATATTTCGTTGGTCCTTGACGCCACCAGCAGCACCACCACGTGTCCATGCGAAACGGTTTCCATTATTTGATCCTGATGGACCACGACCAAATCGATCACGTTGATAGCGATCTGGAAATGCAGTATTTCGTCTGGACTCCTCTTCTTGCGAAGCTATGGCTGCGTACTGACGATCAGCTTCACGTTCATGCTCCTTCATTTGCTCGATACGTTCCTTTTTCGGAATACGGAATATTTCTGACAAACTGTCCCAAGCAGTTGTCAGTTTTGTGGCTAATTTTTGCAATTCACCAGGAACTTCTTGCTGAGTAGCATGAGCTTGAGTGTTATTGCTGCTGCTGCTTGAACTCTCCTTAGAGGATTCATCACTTGGTGATAGCGAATTATCAGCTGAACTACTAGTTATGCCGCCACACCCACACCAATTACGTACAGTCTGAAAGACCTTGCTGTCTGTTAACATAGTCTTATTCGCAATAGGAAGAGTTTCTAAAGTTTCTAATAACGCCATGCGTATCTTTAAATCGCCACCATCTTCGCTCATCCAACCATGAAGCAGTCGTAATCCATGATAGTCCAAAAAGAGACGTCGACATGGCAGATCTCCACTTCGTAATATTTTGAGTAAGTTCAAGCGTGTCTGCACAAGCTTGGCACGCACCATCAGACGAGATAAACGTAAAGTATCAGACTGGTTCTTAAGACCACAACGGCTAAGAAATTGTACTTCATCCTCAATGTCTGGATCTTCCAGGTAACGTGGTTTAACATGTTTTGTACTATCCGCATTTGTTGCGAGTTGCTTGCGCTGTTTACGCTCTTTTTGCATCTTCTTTTTAGCAACTTTTTCTGCCATTTTACTGAGCAACTTTTTAAACTTGCTCTTTGAGTCCTCTTCATGTTCTTTTTGTGCATCCGAGGGGATAGTGGTGTCCGTGACAGGTGCTGTTTTCTGTTCTTCATCAATATTTGATTTATCATCAACATCCTTTTTGTCTTCATCTGTAATTGGCATTAGTTTTGCCTCTGCTGCTGCTATTTCCAATTTCTTTTGGGCTTCTTCGGCGTCTTCAGTTTCATCGCTATCGTCTTCATCATCATCCTCCAGTAGACTTTCGGCTAGATTTTCTTCATCACTTTCATCATCAATTTGTTCACCCTCATCCGAAGTAGGTTCTTCTCCAATCCAACCACGACAATTTGAAGACTCGCAATAGCAGCGTTGTGCTTCTCTGCCATAACGTTGATACTGATAATCAAAAGTTATTTCCTCACCTGGCATTATGGATTTTCGACTAAAAAATCCAATGCGCAACTCACCATTTACCGTCCATTTTTGTGTTTCAGCATTTGGATCACACGAGTGATTTATAAAGCGAGAAATATTTCCCTTACTTGTAGCATCAATGATTGCATCACTACGTAACGCCATAAAATAGTAGTGTCTATTTTTATCTTGCGAGTACATAATGCGACGGTTTTCAAATTCGTCGCCATTAATAACTTCACCAACATACTCCATAATAAATTCATTCGGCAATATTTCAATATCTGCCAATATACCAAAACCTTTCTTTTCAGTACGAAATACACGACAAGGAGAGCACAGAAATTTTTGGAAACGTTTATTTGTACAGCGTTCCTTGACATTGCAATCGGGCCCGCATTCTATCATCAGCAAACGATTCAGACAATCTTCACCGCACGCTAGCTCACCACGACCCTCCTCTTCAGCAGTCAAAAAGCAATCGCAAATCATTTTTCTTGCTTCTTTACTAATGATCCTTTCGCATTTGTATTCATTTTCCTTAATCAGCAGAAAATTACTCAAACGTTCTTCCATATCCTTTAAAAATTTCGCATTTTTAGCTTCGACTTCAGCCAAATCCATGCGGTGATCGTCAATAGTATAGTGTGACTTTGTCTCCATATCGTCTTTAAGAGAAATACGTTCCTTATCACGTACTAAACCTCGTCCAACCAAGGCTTTCGGAGTTTTATTTTGCTTAATACGATGGGAACGACGCACGCCAGCGGTGTAAGAATCATCGGGAGTAGTTTCTGGTACTGGACTTTTAGATGGTGAAGCTGTCGGTGTTGCAAATGGCGTATCTGCTGGTGTATCGGCAAAGCTCGTAATTTCTGACAGAATCGGTGGAAGATCATGTGTTTCCTTTTGCGAGGCACTAATTTGATCATCATTATCATCAGCCTTCGGCAGTACCAACTTATTAGATAAATCTTCTTTCACAGTTTTTGATGAAGCACTACACAACATTTCATCAACACTATCGTCATCTTCAATTTTATAGCCACGTTTAAGCAAATTAACACCATCTTCAATAAATTTCTCTATATCTTTGAGAGGGTCGGGATCTTCCTCTACAGGCTGAATAATTGTCGGTGGTGCAACCACCTCCTGATGCTGAACATTACTTTCGAGTTCTGCTATTTTTGGTGAATTCAAATCGAAATTTGTTGGTGTTAAAGGTAAGTTGTATAGAGGAGGTGAGTCATGTTTTTCAGGAGTGTTATTATCTAAATTTATATTAGTTTCTACTACACACTCAATAGTAGGTTCGGATGAAGTTCTAATTTCAATTGAATTATCTTTATTTTGTACCGTGTGTACGGAGGGTGCTTCTTTTAAAGCAGCTTCAAAAGCTTCTTTTAACTTCTTTTGACGTTTTTTCTTCGCATTTTTTTCCTCAATCGTTTTGCATGCTATATCTGCCATGCTTTCATATTCCAAAAATTTTTTCTTTTCCGATTTCTTTAATGAAAGCTTTTCTTTCTTTTGCTCTAATGATTTTGGACTCGATTTCTTTGCTTTTGGTATATCCTCCATAAATTTCTTACCTTTCTTTTTGCCACTTGAAGTTGAGGCATCGACATCGACTTCAGAACGTTTTTGCTTAAGTTTTCCTCCACGTTTAGGCGGAGACCTATTCAATTCTAAGCTGGCAATATCTTCATCTGGCTTCACAACGTTTTTACCTATTTTTGTTTTAGATTTTGTTGAACCATCTTTGAATTTCAGTGTTTTTTTTGCTTTCTTAGTGAGTTCTTTGTTTGTTTCCTTAGTTTGGTTTGTGGCTGCAGGTATGGACAAACTTTCATCGGGATTATTCTTTATAAGCTCAGTATCGGATTTAGTTTTAAATAAACGTTTTTTGGGTGGTGGCTTTGGTGAACTTTCGAATTTATCTGCGCTCTTTGCCTTTTCGTTCAGTATGGATTTAATATTCTCTTCCGACGTTTTTGGTGTTAAATCCGGTTTTTCTGCTGTATCAAGAGTTTCCTTCAATTCACTTTGCATTGTTTCTGTTTGTTTTAATTCATTTGTTTTATCTAACTCTACATTTGACGTGTTTTCAAGTTTTTTATTTAATATTTCTAAGATTTCTGGAGTATCTTTGGTATTTTCTTCTGTTATCGACTCATCTTTTCTTACAACTTTCCCTGGTTTCTTGAGCTTTTGACTTTTTTCGCCAATTTCTATATTTTCGCTTTTAGAGCCTATATCCTCTTTGGCTTTTTGGAAATTTTCAGACTTTCTTGATTTTTTGGATGCCTTAAGCTTTTCGGTTTCCTTTAATTCAACTGCCTGAGCTGATGCGACAAAGTCTTTTTCGTCACTTACTATTGTCGTGTCTAAAATAGGTGAAGTTTTTTCAGGCGTCACTAACTCTTCAGTAACTTTTACCACTTCTGATGCTTGTAATTTTGTCTCGGGTTTCTTTGACTTTTTGTTACTATTATGAGTATTTGCTATCTCTTCTATTTCCGTTATTTCCTTTACCTCATTTGTGCCAGTTTGATTTATATTTTGTTCGTATTCTGTTGATTTGTCCGTTATTTTTAAATTTTCTTCATCATAACCAAACTTTTCAGCGATTTTTGTTTCTTCTGCAAGTTTTGAAAGTTCCTCAGATTTTTTGGGCATTCCAACAGTAACATTTTCAATTTCTGTAATGCCACCGGATTCCATTTTATTTGGTTCAATTTGTTTGCTTAACAGTTCTACATTCTTTTCGGCACTCTCAGTGACCTTTTCTTTTGTTGGAATAGATGTTATTTGAATGTCTGCTAACATTAAGCTATCTTCAACAATTTCGGGGATTTGCAGAACTTTAACGATTTTTTCCACTTTTTTAGATTTTTTAGCACTTTTTTGAATAGTTGAAGATTCATCTACACTTTCTAATGTTTCTTTTGTTTCAAATGTTTGTTGTTGTATTTCAATTTCACTCGATTTTTCTAATTCGCTCGTAAAGCTGTCGATTTGTTTATTCGTTTTCATTAGTATTTGAGGATCTTCCCCTACTGCTTCAACTGCTACAGTTATTTCGCTTTGTTTAGCTTTCGGCTTTCTGCCACGTTTTCCAGGAGTGCGTATTTCCGTTTTAGCATCTTCTTTAGGTTTCTCTGGTTTGTCATCAGTTACTTTATTTAATTCCTCAGTTTCGGACTCTGGCTTTGTAACTAAACTCTTCTCTTCAGTTATTAAAATTGGAATGATTTTAGTATAGTTTTCAGCCATTTCTTCAATTTGAGCTTCTGAATGTTCGTTCAGTTTTGCATCTGATTCATCTGGTTTTGGAATGCAGCTCTCTTTCGTATTTTCATTTCTTTTCTGCGAATCCGTACATTTTTCTTCTGTTTCTGCAAGCTCTATGTTTTTGTTTGTAAAAATTGTTTCACACAATTCAACAATAGGATCCTCCGCATCGGATTTATCGTTCGCCCTTAATAAATCATCACTTTTTATCGTTTCCGTTTCCTTTGTAGTTTTATTTTTTTCAAGACCATCATCTTCTGGTGCAGTATCTTCACGTTGTGTCCCTAGTGCAGCAGCCATTTCTAGAATTTCTTTTGAACTCTGCGCTGCAATTTCAGCAAATGTTTCTTCAAGAGTCTTATGTGTTGTTTCTTCACCGCGTTTACTGCGGCGCTCATAACGTCGTATAGGCTTTTTGAGTTCTTGTGGCGAAGACGTGTCCGATCGTGCGGGTGAATTTCTTTTTTTCGAACCAGTTGATATTTTTGTTGTTGTAGACGATTTTTCAGTTACTTCAGCAGTGGTGGCTGCAGCTGCAGCTGCTTCTTCATTCGTTTGCACAGTTTTTAGAATGTCCAAGAGAGTTTTCGCGTCAACACTAACTTGCTCAGTGATGTTTGAAATATTACCCAATTTTGAAGCTGTGGCATCATGAGTCTCTTCAAGAAGAGTTGGTTTAGTTATTGGCAGTGCTACTGGAGCATTAACATTATTTTCCGGTATAATTATATTTTGTCCTTTTACGGTTACAGTCGTACCTTCCGGTTGTAATGCAGTTTCTCGTTTTTCTGAAGTTGTGGGGGTTTCCACTTCTAAAGTGTTTTCTACTGTTGTATTGTCAACACTATCATTCTCGATATTTTTAAGCTTTTGTTTTTTTGGAGGAGTTGTAGCTGTTTTCTCTTTCGATATCGGTAATATTTTACGTTCATCCTTAGCATTATCAAGTATTTTTTCCTTTTGTTGTTTAATTGGCGATTTTGATTTCTCTTTTGTTTGTGATAGCTCTATATATGATTCATATACAATTTCAGTTTTTGTTTCTGTAGTTGAATTTGAAGCCAACTCTGTTTCTTCGAAAAATGCTTCATTTGCTGGCTCTTGTGTCTCTCTAATTGGTTTTGTTAGTTGTTTTGGTGTTTTTCCAGTTTTAACATTCACAGACTCTGCAGTATCTGCTGTGGTAGGTAATTCAATTTTTGTTTTTTCTTTCACAGTCGTGTCAATAGATTTATTAACTTCCTCGGTGTTTTCTGCAACTTCTTCGGATATTACTTGGAGTAAAGTTATATTGCTCTCTTCCAAAAGCGATTTCGCCTCAGTTACTGCGCTTTGACCATCCGGAATATCTTGATCTGTTTCATTAATGGCTGTATTGTTTTCAGTTGGAGTTTCGGTTTGTTTTTCGTTAAGATTTTTGCTTAAAATGGACATTGTCTGCTCCGGTATGTTTTCAGTTGTATCTTTATCTTTGTCCTCTGATTTTGTGGCTTCATTTTCTTTCTGTAATAATGGCACATTCTTAGTTTGCACAAGCGATGCACCTACAATAAGAGCTTCTTTTGAAAAATGTTTAGCTTTAGTTTGTTTTCTAGTTCTTTTCCCAATTGCAGGCAAAGGGTCATCTTTATTTTTGGCGGTTTTTTCTTCGTTCTCTGCCTCACTAGCTGTCGAAGTTGATGTCACTGACATTTGTTCACTCTTCATTTGCAAACGTTTTGAACGTTTTTTGGTTTGTTTGACTTGCACCTCAGCTGTATCTTTGCTACTTGTTGCCGAATTTTCACTAAAGGAATTTCTAGTCGACGAAGAGCTAGAAGAAATGGAATTGGTTGGACTTGATGGTACTATTTGAGTTTTATCTTTGTTTGGGCTTAGTTCTTGAGCAGATAAACGTTTGACGGAAACACGCAATTTATAGGATTTATTACTACGGTCTGAGTAAGTTTCGGATTCGGAACCACTTGATGTACGAATTGGCAACTTTTTTTCCATTGTTGGTATTACTGGTGCATTTTCCGTAATTAAATCAGTTGTGCATGCAGAAATGCTTACCAATTCAGAGTTTTCTGCGCTTATACTTTCTGTTGAGAGCGGAGTGTTCTCATATTTGTCCAACGCCGGGCTATCAGTCAATATTTCTTCTACAGCAGCTACAATAAATTCAGGTGCAGCAGACTTATTATCACTGACACTTGGCGTTTCTTGTATAAATGATACTGCAGCGAAACTCCGTTGTCTCGGACTTTGATTTGCTTCTTTATTTGATGACGACGATTCACTAGTTGCCGAATGAAGCTCTTCTAATTCTGAATCCGAAGATGAAATTTCTAAGACTACATCACTAGTCTCTTGAACTGAAGTTGTTGGTTTTTTCGGTTCAGTTGCAACAACTCCGCTTTGTGTACGTTTTTCTTTGGCTTTAAGGCACTCTTTATACTCTTTCCAGTTTGTGGCCTTTTCAGGTGTTAATTTTATTGTGGATGTGTCACTTGGAATTGATTTTTTTGCTTCCAAAAGTTCGGAATTTTTTGAGAGTTGGTCAATTTCCATTGTTTTATTTTTCGGTGGACGACCACGCCTTTTCTGTGTTTTTGAGTCTGGTGTTGAAAAAGGTTCAGGAATATTTTTCTTAACTGGCGCGTTAGCAGAAGGCGACTGTTTTGCTCCAACAATCTTACGTTTAACACCACTCATCGCAATTGCACTTCTACGTTGTACCAGTTGCGAAACATTTGATGATGTAATCACATTTCCACAGTTACTGCTACTACTCTCCATTTGTGCCACAATAAGACTCGAGTTTTGCTTTGATTTCATCATGCTGGCGTTAAAAATTTCTTGCGTGCGACTTAGGCGACGTGCTTGAGCCATTTTAATAGGATCCATTGGAATTTGTATTTGAGCCGATAAGTTATTGTCTACACCAACATCACTAGCAGTTGCATCAACATTTTTAGTAAGCAATGATAATTTCGATACCGGCGGTGGTAGAGGAGGACGCGGTGGTGGTGCATTGATTTTATTTTGCTGCTCTGATATGGAATATCGTCGAAATATAGCAGATTTTTCTATAAATGTTTTTTGTTTACTTGTCAAATCTGCGACAGATGCTGCAGTTGCATTAGCAGCTGAGCCGCCACCAGTTGAAACTGATAAGGACGACCCTGGACCAGCAGCTAGAGTACTGGATGCTGGTGCGTTTGAATCGATTCGTGCTTCTATTTGTATTTTATGAGGTTTACGATTTTTATTTAACAAATCTCGCACATCAAATTTGATTATTTTTTTACGTGAACTACGTCGACATTCACCGACTGCAATTGCACTGGCTGAATCTGTGGTAGGGGATATTGAAATGGCAGAACCATCGACATCCACAACGCTTGCATTAGGTGATTGTTGTTTTTCGCTAGAACCGATGGTGTAGGCAGATTCTACACATTTCGAGATGTTATCAGTATTATCGATGGCAGAAGTTGTTGAAGACGAAGCATCACTGGATTGTTGTTGCTGATGCGCAGCAGTCACTTTAAAAAATCTACCACCACGTTTTTTTTGGGTCGTATTGTTGTCCATTTTTGATTTTTCACTAGAAAAAGGAAGATTTTTCAGTTAAATTAGAAATTATGTTGCGGTTTTGTTAATTAATTCAATGTAGTTAATCGAAGACAAGAAGCCTTTTTAGTTGAAAACAAAATTAGGATGAGGGATTGAAAGAAAACAAATGAGCGACACTTAAAAAGTATTATAATAGCTTGACGATAGAACCCACACATTTTCAAACAAAAAATTCCAACAAAACAGAGAAACACAAAATTGATGGAAATCAGTGCTGTCGTTTACACTTCAATGGAAGAGTTTTGCTCCTTTTTTATCAAAAACAATTCGGCGCTTCCCCTTTCATAAAATCACTTCACTTTTTCGTGAATACAAAATTTGCCTTAAAATTTGTCTATTCTTTTTATGAGAGTTCAGAAACATACTTTTTTGTATGCCCGAAGCCTGCCCTGACTGAAAAGTAATTTGTTTTTTCAATATATCAAGCGAACAAAACAAAATTTCGATATACTTCACAGGAAACTTTTTGTAGAGAATTAAATTAGCCATCGAAATAGTTAATAGACCAAAAAAAGAAAGCAAAAATTTCGAATTCTTGTGTTTTTTACTCTTTTGTCTATAACTGTTTTAGGGTCAGAGATAGGTAAAGACAGAGCAGAATATCCTAAAAGTAGATAAAATTTCCTTTAAAAAGCTTCATTATAAAATTTTTAGGTGAAAAATTGGCCGAAATATGGCTCTTCGAACATTTAAATTTTTTTTAAGTGGTCGGAAAATTTTTTTTTTACTCGAAAAAAGGCGTCTTACGAGAAAAGTGTATAATGCCTATAATACTTAGAATCATTCAAAGAATACGTTTAATTTTTGGGTACATTTTATAAATTTTTAAAAAATTAGCCAAAAAAAAAAAATTAAATAAGTTCCAAAAAATTCTGAAAAAAATTCACGCGTATTTCTTGAACTATTTTAAGCATTTTTTGCTTTATACTCTTTTTTCGTAAAATGTCTTGTTTTAAGTAAAAACGGTTTTTTCGACCGCATCAACAAAATTTCCATGTTCGAGTGGCCGGCCATATTTCGGTAAATTTTTGACCTAAGAAATTTTTTATTTATTTTTTTCCATATTTTTTTAAAATATATTTTCAAATTTTGTTACGTGTAGCATAAAAACGAATGAATTGAATAAATAAAATTGTGATTTTTGTGTTCACTTCGCTAATACTTCACTTTTTCAGAATTTTACTTCGCAACACTTCACTTTTTACAAAATTTCACTTCGCTCAAACTTTTCAAAACGACAGCACTGATGGAAATCAATCGCTGAAGATCAACTAAAGCAATAAATGGTAAGAGTATTATTGTGAAAACGTGAGACCACCCTTCACACATGGAATCACCAACTACTTCCGCTGTGGACTCGCAGTTGTTAACTTCAATCAATGATTAATTTAACAGTGAAAGCAATCTGAACCTTGAAGGATAAAAATGACGCCAACATTGATCAAACTACGTACATCTAATTCGCCAGCATTTCCCATCCACTATTCATTCTTCCGAATATGGAATGAAGAGTTTCCCTGACGCAAAGTGCGCCAAAACACAGATTTCTGGCCATAAGTCGAAAAAAAAAACGCTGGAATTTTCAAACTAGGCAGACATAATTCCTAAAAATTCCTTAACAATATGTGTGAATTTGGACGAAATTGACCGACGGACACGCCAACCTTATAACCTAAAATTAGTTTTGACTATAACTCTTACACTTTTCGTCAAAAATTGTTGAAATTTATTAAAATAAGAGCATAGAGCTAATTAATGATTCTACAAAAAATGGGCGTGGTCTCATGTATACCAACCAATTTTTGTCAGAAAAAAAAATTATTTTTGGGTTCCTTAGAAATACCCCACTTTTACCATTATTTTCTTTTTTTTATGAAAGTTAGTGAAACACCAAAACATTCAGAAAAGATCAGAGTTAAGGGCTTGTAGCCGAAAAAAATTATTAAGACTGCAAATGTCCAAAGATTTGCATTTCGCACAACTCAAATCACAATTTTCGATATCAAACATTTTTCTATATTCTGAGGCTTGTACGATGTAAAGTATACGTAGAAACCCTATTATTTGCTTGATTATTGTTGCCCTGGAGAAATGTTTTTCAAAATATAAATCTTACTAAAATTTCAAATCAAATCCCAGAATTAGTTTTTTTTGACTTTTGTTCAGAAAATTTGGATTTTGCCGCACTGTGCGGTGGTTATCTACATGGCATACTTTTCTATGCGCTCTTGAACAAAGTAAGTGATAAAATAAAAAATGGTGTACAACTTTCTACTAATATTTCGTATGCGAACAATTTTAAAGCGATAATCATTATACCTCTATATATTTTTCGAAAAATTATTTTATTTATAATAGCATTTTTGTAATGAAGTTTTACTAACCAGTTCTTCTTAATTACAATTTTCAAATGTACATAAAACATTAAAATTGTCTCCCTAATGTCTAAGCTTAATATCTTTATAGTCAACAGGATGTGAGATATTAGCGAAAAATTGCTTTAACTTTAAAATTGAATATCTCGCATCGTACCATTATATTTTTCGCCCAACCAATATTTCAGTGTACTGTTTTCATCACTGCCTTGGAAACAGTATACTTTGGAAATCGGATGAGTGTCTGGCCACCTACATAACAGATTTGATTATAGGTTAAACAATTCAGAAATATACAGATTGGTGTATCAATATGGACAGTATCTATCAATGAATCTTTTCTGATCTGCTCCCGAGAAGCCGTCGGTCGTCTGATGTTTTGTTAGCAGCTAGGCTGTGATTTTGCCCATCAATAATATACCATTTATATTCCAATACACTAGTACTCAACATATATTGTGGATATTATTTTCGTAGGAATCTTTCTTTCATCTTGACCTTGATAGAAATAATTACAAAGTTCCCTTATAAACATTTATTTTATAAAGACTTATATTTAGGTCCATTCTTCAAAGAAAATTGTGTGCATATGTGCATTAAGACGTATAGAATTGATTTTCACTTACTAAAATACAGTTTTCGCCTGTTTTATATGTATAAAACCTTTTTTATTTTCGGACTCCAGCAAAAAAATGTTCCATTTTTTAATCCGTTATTTACTAATAAAAATATTTTCAACGAAGTTAAAACAATTATCAAGGTTTACTCAACACATTTATGATTAATAATCTGTAGCATGCAGCTGGTAAAAGTTAAGTTTTCTTTGTTAAAAACTGTTTTAATTATTATCATAATTTTCACACGTAACTTTTTTGCTAATGAAAATCACACAAATTAAAGACCGCTACAGTGTTGTCAACACCATTTTATTCGTTTGACAGCTGTTAATGACAGTTTGTTAGAATTGTTACTGCAGGTGAAAAAAGCTATTGATTCAAATATAAATTTTATTTAATGTTTCGAACTTAGAAAATTCTGATTCCCCAGCTACAAATTATTTACAAAGATTCAATGTGGTAAATATAAGCGAAATTGTTAGTAAAATTTTAATTTTGCCTTATTTTATTATTTATTTTTTGTGAATGACATCACTTTTAGTGCATGTGTTTAATTTTTTAGCCGTTTGTGTAGAGCAAGAGCAGCTTATGTAAACTTTCATGAGCATGAATGAAATGCAATGAAAACATTCGAACAAGCACAAGGAAACTTTTGTTTACATTCGAAGATCGAAAATATGGCAGTGAGTTGAATTTGTGGTGAAAATGAATTTGACGTGCCCGTCGTCTGAGTTCACACAAAGCAATAGCCTGTTTCCACCGGAGATTAATTTATTGGCAATTTTCAAATTTAGTTGACGTTCAATGCATGATGAATGAGTTGAGTTACTGCTTAGTCTGATTTTAAATCTCCGGTGGAAACAGGCTATTGCTTTGTGTGAACTCAGACGACGGGAACGTCAAATTTTTAGGCAATCGGAAGGAAGTGGTGCTTTCATTTCCCTCCGTTTGCCTACAATTTTGTCGTGCCCTACGTGCCCGTGCCCGTCGTGTGAGTTCGCACTTTGCGATTTATGGCTATTTTCAGATTAAGTTGACGTTTAATACATGATAAATGTGGTGAGTTACGGCTCAATCACTTCATAAATCATCGGTGGAAACTCGCTATAAAAAATTTAAATATTTTGAACAAAAATATTTTCCAAACCTATTTTTATAAATTTTCTTTTGTTGTTTTATTCTAATAAGGCGTTTACAACAAAGATTAATGAAGTGAAGTGCCACTTGCTCAAAAATAGCCAAAATCTGTAGCCTTGCAGAGATTTGAACGCACATTAAAAATAAATCTCTGCAGAAATAGATTTATTTTTGTACGGTAAATGACGTCATTTATGCCGAGATTTGGAGCTAACAGAGCGCTTCCGCTGGAGATTTATGAGGTGAGTTACGGCCAAGTCACCGGATAATAATTTGTTTCCAACTCAAAAACCTCCGGGGGAAACGAACTATAAATCTCGAAAAAGCAGTAAATCACCCCATAAATCTTTGGTGGAAACGTATAAGGGGACGTTAATTAATCAAATGAGATCAGTGGCGGATCCAAGGGGGGCGATAGGGCCCCTCTCAAGCCAAGTGATTACATTTTTTTTTTTTAAATTATATGTAAAGATTTTAAAAACATTCTGGTATTATCTAGAAATGTAGTCAATGAGAAGTTTTTCTTCCAATACGGACCCCTCCGCCCTCCTTGATGAGATTTTGATAGACCCCTGTCCTCTTACGTGAGATTTACTCAGTATCCACGAGACATTTTTTAATTATGTTTTTGGTTATCTACATACATATTTTTTGATATAAAAAGTTGACATGAGTTTTTTGAAAACTCCTCCCTCCCACTTGGTGATATTTTTCTGGACCTCTGCCCCCCATCCTCTTTTGTGCCCATGTGATTAATGAACGTCCACTTATAAGTAAAACAACAATATACTCAGTTTACACTTACTATCACACAGGTAGTTGTGCGATAGTTTGCTTCTCTGTTGTTTATAACAGCGTTTATACTGAAGGGGAAAATAAGTGCTTCATAAACCCTTTTGAAGTGCTTCTTTGGGGCTGTTCATAAATTACGTCACACTCTGTCACATTTTCATTGACCCCCCTGTCCATGGTACAATTATAGAGGTAGCGATAACAATGGTTATGACAAGTTGTCAAAATAAAAAAAATGGATCCCTGATCTTGCCTTGCTATCTATCAAAAGACTTGAATCAAAACAAAGAATTTTGACATTTTCGTAGTTTAAAAAGAAGCAGCATTTGCTATCGCAAGTTGTCAAAATAAAAAAATGGAACCCTGATTCAAATCACCTAGGGACAAATGTCAAAATTAGAAAACTGTGAAATTGTTGGTGTTTTGCTAGTTAGTTTTAACAGTACTTGCAACCAAAAAAGAAGAACAAGAACGTGTCAGTTACTGACGTTACCTTGTTAGTTGTATCATGCCCTGTCTGTTCTGGCATTGTTGTTGTTAAAAGTTCCTTATTTTAAGAAAATAGATTTGGTCCATTTTTGTTTTTTTCTATAGAAATTTATTAATGATTCAATTTCAGATACAGTTGCATATCAAATGAAAGGAAATAAATTGGGCTTCCTAATATAACGGTTTTTTGGGAAAAAAAATGGGGTGAATTTTTTAAATTGTCATATCTCGAAAACTATCACTCAAGTTGAAAAATTTCGTACAGCAATTATATAGCCCGGTAAAATACCTTTCATATGACATCAATATTTTTAAAATCCATACAGGGGTTCCCATTTTATACCGATTTTTATAAAAGATATATCCCGATGGCTATATCTCCGAAAGTAGGTTCGACCAGAAGTTGTTGTAATTAATTCCCAGAGCACTATTTAGGCAAAAAATAAAAAAAACAACAACAGTCGCTAAAGTAAAATTGTTCCAAAAACCGTATGGACCGCGACTTCCAGTTGCAATGCCGTTACGGAATTCGCTCGGCCAATAGGATTAGAGTTGCGCTGGATATAAAAGAAAATTATAAAGTTACTCTCAAAAATCCATAGTAGTAGTAATACCATCTTAATCACACAAAGAGTTTCCTTGTCTCAAATGCTACCTAATAGAGCGTTTCAAAGTCAAATAAATCCGGTAACAGCCATAAATCTCCGGTGGAAACGCACCAGAATTGAATAAAAAAAAAGAAATTAAAAATTTCCAGAAAAATAAGTAGTTTTGCTTTATATTATATTTAATTCTTTATTTTGTATTAATTATAAATTATAATATAATTTCCATTGTTGCTGTGTTGTAATATGTATAATTTTTTTTTTATCAAATGAAAATTTGTAATCATATCCTGTTTTCTTTTTGGTTTGCAATCTATTTCCAAGTTGCCTCTCTCTCTTCTAACGTAAACTTTTACAATTACATAATACATAACTTAGTTTTGTAACTGTACTTAAGTATATTGTAGTTTTACTTATTAAAATTTTAGCTAACTTAAATTTTAATTGCTTCTTGGTATAAGAATACAAATTTATGTTTATTATTATGATTTTGATATATTTTTTTGTTAGAATGACCATTATGCAACGTAAGTTATTTATTGCTTTTATTTGAAAAAAAAAACCAAAGAGTTAAAAGCTCGATTTTGTTTAAGGAAGAACCGATAATGTTAAATCATAAAATTGTTCTTTTTTTCTGACAGTCTCTAAGGTCCTAGCTAATATTTCTTTTTAAGTCTAACTTTTCCCACAAATCTGATCAGCACTTGACTGAGAACCTTGTGTAATACTTAAATGACCTTTCGTAAAAAAAGAGAAAAAATTTCTTTGAATATCTTACACACAACTCATTTATTTAAAACATAATGATTTTGTACAGTTAAAAAAAAAAAAACTAAGTCAAACATTATTTTCAACATAGTTACTCGTATGTTAAATTGTACTTACTTGCAATCTTAATCTATTTACTATTATCATTTAAAACTATATTTTATAGAGAGATGTATCTGAGCTAAAACTATGTAGTAGATTTTATTTTATGAACAACTTAAATATTACAACGTAAAATTGATTTCAAAACAGCTTAACCTAAAAGTTTTTGTAACTAAATTGAATTCATATACTGACACAATATATCCTTTGATTTGAATAAAGTTCGATGACTGGGGGTGCCTTGGTTAATTTCAATTGTACGCAATGCTAGACATGTTCAATTGTCAGCACATACAAAAGGATTTTCATATTGTCTATCGATCGTACTTGTGGCACAAGTACACTATTACATATTACTACAAATAAATTAAAAATTGTTTTATTATTATTACTCTGTTGAAATCGACAATCTGCATCCCTTGTATAATATATTTACAGACAAAAATTATACAATAAATTAATTAATCTTATTTTGGACCAATGTTGATATTTGTATACTTTTACTTTAAAACGAAGAACATCATTTATTGAAGCAAAATATATTTTTTAAGAATTGGAGCCCATTGAGTGCATAGCAATTGCACTTGATGAGTTTTACTACTTAACCGACGATATAACCGACATTTTGTAGTCTTTTAATCAAAGGATAATTTCAGTCAAATCCATTTAGTTTCACAAATTTTTAGATTGAGTTGGGAAGAAATGCAAAATTGGATCAAAACATTTTGTTATGCAAATTATAATTTCTTACTGATTTTAATGTTTTCTTTTCTGTAATAAGAGTGAATAACTTAATATTATTTTGCAACTTTATATGTAACTAAGCCCCAAGATAACTTGCCATTTCTATTGCAAAACTAAAACAGTTTTAAGTAAACAATTGTAAAAAACAAAAAAAAAAAAAAATAATAATTACGTGAAATGTGTAATTATGTAATTCAAAAAAGTTTTTTTTTATTTTTTTGAGACAAAAAAGTTATATTTTTCTTTTATATTTATAATCCTTATCAAATAAAACAAACAAAAATTCGTTTAAGTGTCACAGCACCAAATTTTAAATTTGTAAACCTGAAATAACATAAGACCAAAGAAAAAGTTAATTAGTTTGATTTTGAACGATGCATTTAGTATTATGTACCTAAATCCTAATTATATTTGCAAATTAAAATTAAAAGCCAAACGGTTTCAAAATAAATCATACAATTCAACTTAACGAACAAATATACATATCTTGGTAACTGTGAGCCATTCCAGTCATTTAAATTATGTACTCGATTTTTGTAAAATATTTTTTTACTCGCACATCTTGCACTGAACTGAAGTATTTGATCCAAAAAATTCAAGATTCAAATCTTCACTGTATACTGATAACAAGTTGACACTGTTTTATCAGTATAAAAAAAGCCTGATTCAAACGAATACTTCAGTGTACTGTATTTTATAGTAACAAATACTTCAGATCAGTGTAAAATGCATTGAAACCCAGGATTGTAGTAGCTTTCATACATTTTCACGAGAGAGAGTATACAAAAAAAAGATGTACTACAATAGCATTTTGTAGTGTACACTACAACTACAGTATGTGCACTGAAGCAAATGAAACAAGACAGGTCTCTGCAGTGTGTGTTTTTTCATCTTTCATATCCAAGTACTACCAAGACGTTTGATCGCGACACTATAGTATTTGATAAATAAAAAGCGGGTACAAGAAATAACGTATCTTCAAACGAAATGTCTTAAAACTCCAACAAGACGTCTAATTCAGCCTCAAAATCAGCTTTTTTAAATACCCCGCCAACAGTTATTCAAAAAAAAAAAAAACAAAAAATTTGTCCAAACTTTTGTAGCTCACAAAATTTCTTATAGAAAAGTGTTATAGTAGTGTAGTGTTTGTAATATCGTTTGATTCGGAGCGAGTTAGTAAAAACTTGGGTTATCAACAACCAACTTTAAAGTTTCCAATTTACTAAATAATAATAATGTAATTTTAAAATATATAAAAAATAGAAATATTGCAGAACAAAACCAAATTTTACCTGCTACCATAAACGATGTAAATGAAGATTTCGTGACAAAACCGATCGCACATCATTCGTAAACCTTAGTGCATCTAACATGGGTAGTAGTGATAATAATGCAACATCCATTGGATCCGAGAACCAACTCTTAATAGGTATCGCATTATTAGGAAAACAACGATATGCTCCTGGCGAATTGTCAATGATGAATACCTTTTATTTGAAAAGTTAAAAATTTACAATATAGAAATTCATGAAGAAAAATAAAAACAGACAACTTTACCCTATTTAAATCATTGCATATCGCTGATAAATCTTTGGTATAAGAACCAAAATCTGGCGTACAATGCTGACGATAATATCTGCGGCGTAAAATATTTCTGCCATTGTCCAATTTGTCTGCAACAGCTGCACCATAAATTTCCATGCTAGCAGTAAATACAACTAAATCGTACCATTGTGACACCTAAACGAAACAAAAAAGAATCATTCGAGTAAATAGTAATGCTGCAAACAAAGAACATTCAACAACACTTGATATACTATAACTTACAACATCCAAAAAGAAATCTACATGTGGTCGCTTATGCACAAAAAAACGCACAGGATGACGATCAATTGTTACTTTCACTGTAAAATCGTGCGGCGTTCCTGGTTTCACTGTATTTCTTGGCATCGCATTGTGATGTGAATGGATGAGCGTCTCATCGAGATCAAGTACAAGTGTCTTGCGCTGTACAATGCTGAGTCGATGCCGTGACACCGGCGACAATGGAAACAATTCATATTTAACTGGTTGATACTGTACAAACTAAAGAGGCTCGAATCAGTGTTTTAAATAATTAGATATGTAATATATAACAAGTTGAAATATAATGGCAAAAGTTAAATGTCTACTATAGTTTCCAAATAATTTGAGTTGAAAGTAAAACAATTACAGGCGTTTGGAATTCCACAATGCGTTTGTTATTAACTTAGGTCGCGATCAGGGAGCGCGCTTTGAGTAAAGTTGCGCTCAAAGCAAAGCGTGGCGAATTTCAAGTGGGCTCTTGGAGCAAAGATGTGCTTTGCGCGTTGCTGGTTGCTTCGTTTTGCATTTTTTGTGTGTTTCCAGTCGAATTAGAACAGGAAAATGACAGAATAGATAAAATAGCGATCATTAGCAGAAAACTCACATAAAAATGCAAAACAAAGCGTAAAGCGGCGCTTCGAGCACAGATCCCTGCAACACAAAAAATATTCCTTTGCATTTATTTCTACTTGTATTTTTATTGTTTTCCTTTTATTTTATAGTGTAAATAAAAATCAAATGAATGCTTCTGTGGTCCAAAGAATACAAGCAAATAAATAAAAAAAAGCAAATTTTTTGTGTGTTTTCTGCAATTGATTGCTATTACATCTATTCTTTCATTTTCCTGTTTTAATTCGCCTGGAAACTAAAAAAAAAAAAACCCAAACAAAGCATTTGCGGCACTTCCAAAGCGCGATAACGCTGCACTACACTGTTTTAAAGCTAAAGTGTTGCTTTGATCGAAACATTGGTCAAAGCGCGCTCTCTGATCGCGACCTTATGGGTATATAACTTTTTAATCTTATCCGTAAAGATAAGTGGAGGAATCGATTTAATTGCAAAATCATTATGAAATGGACAAGCTTGCGGGCACTTTATTAAGTTATCATTCTTATTTCACCGTATTGTTGAAAACTGTCGTGATATTTGTTTGGTTAGTCTATCATGATAAGAATAATATATTAAAAGTTACTATTTTTTGCTTTTCAATTGAAAAAAAAAAAACATTGCATAATCATTGTGGTCGAAAGTTATAGTTAAATACGAGTAATATATAGCTTATCTCACCACTGTTGTTGTGTCTATTTAATTTCTGCTGAATAGCACAAAAATAAATGACAGTGAGTTGAGAAGCTTTTCACATGAAGATTTTCATATATTCGCTCTTGTAAAGATGCACCTTAAAGAAAAACTTTGTGCATGTTTCTTGTTATGCATAGCAATAAAAATAAATCAATAAATTAGGAATCAGACAGCATTTTTTTGATTGCAAGTACCTTGAACGTCAAAAATACACTCTTTATGTACCACCTTAATGCATTCAAAAAGCATCACTTGAACAATAACAAAACAAGAGTTTTCACGTTTTTCTTTCCACTTATATTTGCTAGTTTTCCATCGAGTCTAGACAGCCTCATTTTCTTTGCACTTGCCAATTAGATCCAAAAATAGACTAAATAGCAGTAGATAAACGTGCGAATTTCAATCAGAAAACTTATATAAACATATGCCAATCGCGCTTTACAAAAATGGAAAATGAAATCAAATTAAAGGAGGTGGGGGAGGAGGCCAGGAAGTTATGCAAATATTAACACAAGCAACTAAATAACCACAGTAATTGCAATACTAACTAGTTTCCCGTTCCGGCATGTAGTAGTAGCTCAGTTACAAATTGATTTTTTTGCATTTACTCTCACTAATCAATAGTGCACAAAATAATCGTTTTTGTAAATTGGGGGTGCTACGCCCCTAAATGAAAAATAAGCTCTCACGGCTGAACCCTTCCATCGATTTTTAAGAAATTAGGTTTGAAGATACATGGGCTTAACGACTAAGGCAGCGTAATATAACTTTTTGTTTTAAGTGGGCAGTGCTCCATCGATGATTAGGAAATTTGGTATTTAGACCTCACATTTGTTAGCCGCTGTATCGAGTTTTATGAAATGATTTTTATAAAATTCAATATGGAGATAGAAAGAACCTTTTTAAAATATTTTCGTCTTTAAGTGAGCAATGCAACCCAATTCGGGATCCTAAGGATGGATATTAAAGATTTGAAAAATTATTTTCTGCGGCCGTTCAAGTATTACGTAAACAGATTTTCAATAATTTAAGACCCCATATAAGCAAAAATAAGCATATCGTGAACAGCTAAATTACTTTTGTAATTAAAATAAAAGTTGTCATTTCGAAATTGAGAAAATCATGTTGACTTCAACTCAATTTTAAGGGCTAAGCTTAGACTTAAATTTATTTATTTACAGCTATGGAAAAAGAAATAGCACAATAGAGTTTATTTAAAAAAAATATCCCTTTTATTTAACATGTTTGGATTATTGAAGTGAAAAATTAATTTGGAATTCATAGGCTTAAAAAAAAACAACTAACTTAAAATATTTTCTTTTGTTTAGCTCTGTTAAAATCATTAAAACGTTTGAAGATGTGCACACTTGTGAAGACCTAAGTAAATGGAAAGCAGCAATATTGAATAAACTGCTTAAAACAAATTGTTATAACATACAACGTTAGTATTTTGTGATGTGGCCACGATTTTTGATTCTTTCTTGTTTGGAATGGAATACCAAGCTTCTTGAATTCCTGCCCAAAGTTCTTCCAAATTTTTAAAGTTTTTCTGCCCAATTTTATTTTTCGCATAATTCCAAAGGTTCTCTATTGGGTTAGATCAGGACTTTGAGCTGCTAAGTTCAAAACATTTATTTTTTCAGTCGCTTGCCAGTTTTTTACTAATTTACCTGAATGCTTTGAATCATTATTCTGCATAAAGATTCAATTAACTGGCATGGAATCAAATGAAAATGGCTTCATCGTATTCCGGAGTATGCTTAAGTATCCGAATTGGTCCAACTTGCCATCAATTTCGACTATAGTCTCACTGCATGCCACGAATGCGCCCTATACCATGACACTACCTTCACTGTGCTTAACAGTTTTGGTGGTGTACTTTGGGTTGAATTCTTGGCATTTTGGGCGATGCAAAAATGTTTTCCTATCACGTATAAATCGATTTACTTTAGTTTCATCGCTCAAAATGCCATGAATTAGTGTCATATATTATATTTATACGGAATACAAAAAGTTTTCTCCTTTTTTTACTATGTTAGAAACGTAGTGCAACTTTGAGTTATATACCATTAGAAAGGTGTTTGTGTGTAGATCTGCACAAAGTTAAATTTATTTTTTTATGTTGCTTTCAAGTCAAGTAAAGTTATACATAAATTTTTTAATATTAGCAGCCCGCTTGGCTCAAAAAGCTGAAAACAGGATGAAGCACAAAGACAAAACCAAAGCACTGACTAAGTATTTCTTTGTTTTGCTTACGTTGTTTCGCTTGGCATTGCACCAGGGATGATAACCCAGTGTGCCAGACGGTTCAAATCTCCGCTTTTTTATCCGTTACTTATCCGTTGGCGGGAGAGATTCCCAAAAAAAAGTGAATCTTTTTTTTTGGAATTTCTCCCGCAAACGGATCAGTAACGGATCCGCAACGGGTTAAAAAGCGAAGATATGAACCGTCTGGCACACTGGGAAATGAACTTTTATTTTTTGGACCAAATAGAAAAAGCACTAAAATTGTCCAAAAATTATCAACGTTTTTAGTACATTTGTGGTTGATAGTTACTAGATTTTAAAAAATGAACCAATTTTTTTTTTAAAACACAGATTTTTCGTAAACTGGACTTAGGTCAACACTTAAATTAGTCGTGAAAAGGTTAAATAGGAAATTCCAATCATTTGTTGTGCTTTCATTTTATAAATTTTTGGCAAACTAAAAATAGGTTGATACAAATAAAAAAAAAAAAAAAACGAAAAACTAAAAAGGAAATGTAATGTTTTTACGCTTTTTACTTACAGCTCTCACTTGGCGATTGAACATGAAACAGATGCAGGTCCATACTTTTGAGAGGAGAACCAATAATGCGCGGAATTTCATTTGAACCAGTGACATAAGTACCAATGTACAGCAACAACATAAGCCAAATTTAACAAATAAAGTTATTGATATGGAGTGCACTGATGCTAGCTATAATTATTGTTCCAAGTTGTGGCGGAAGTACTGCAATTTTTTCAATGATGAAGGGCGCTGCTGGTGATTGGTATTGTGGTGGTGGTGGTGGTGGCAGTTTCAGCAGCAACATCAACAACAAAATCAATAAAGTCAAAGGATGGCGCTCATCAGCTTGAAGTAAAAAATTTTTGCGTATGAAAACTTTTGTGGAGGAGAATTTGTAAATAAATTTTTTTGTTGGAAGAATTTGCTTCGTATTGACTTTTTATTTGAATAATTTTTTTGTTTTTTTGTGTCTTTCGTTCAATTTTTTACACAGTTTAGAAAAAAATCTACAGAACACACGACACGAACAAGCAGGCGAAAAACGAAGGAGAATTCGCAAATCAAAAAGACGTTTTTTGTTGTAAAACAGCAGCTTTGTTACACGGCGAATTCAAAATACGAATTGGATTGGTACTCGAGAAAGAGAATTAAGCGGCATACCGCAAGCAATGTTAAACGCGGCTTGAATGCATTTTCTTAATTTTGTAAGTTTGTCAAAACAATCAGGCAAAGCCAAAATTTTTTTTTTTTTTTGTAAAATATCAATGAGAAAATAAAAAAAAAAAATATAAAATGTACTGCCAACTTGGAGTTCAGCCAAAAAAGAAATTAAACAATTGAATTGAATTGAATTCTTTATTGAGTCTTATATCAGCGAGTATACAAAAAATCTTAATCAAACAAGTATCTTTTGGTACATTTCAGCGGCTATAGAAGTATTGCCTGCACAACTCTTAACAATATTACAATTAATAAATTTAAAATGCCTCATGGCTATGTTTTCTTTTAATAGAATATATGGCTCTTGCTCCCGGAGCATTTTACTTGTTTCAATTTAACGTTTGTTAACAAAATAAACAATATACTTAACCTAAACCTAAATTAAAATAAAAGTGCATATAATAGCGCACATTGAGAAAACACAATAATCCACAAGAAAGACAAGTTCAATCATGGCATGTCAATTTAAGAAAAGTGAAAATGAAACAAAAATTCGATGTTTAGTAATCCCAAAGTAAAACAATTTGAGCAAACCAAAGAGCACAGTAAAACAACAAAAGCTGTAAAACTGTACAACTACTGATAGCCCACACTGCAAAACCTCAAATTACAAACATATAAAATTAAAACCATTGTGTTGTCCCACTTCTAAAATTAAGCAATTAACAATAAATACATTAATGTACATAAGATAGAAGTGAAAATATAAGTTATGAATTGCTCTCCAATTTTATAAAACAAGAATAAATAATTTGTTTCAAATAAAAGAAAGTAAAGGAGAGTATAAATTCGAAACTCAACCACGATTATGACCAGCAATAGTCTTCGAATAGTAAGGAATAGGCGATCCATCGGGGATTGATTCAATACTTTCATTAAGTACACCAACCGGGGAGTGGTATGTAGAATTTAGCCAATTTGTATCAAGTTGCGACAAATATATTTCATTTATAACTTCATTCTCAGAAGTACTTAAACTGGTAACCGTTTTTTTCATCAAACAAATAGCATATTTCATTAGTGGTATAACCTTAGCATCATTATATATAGTTATATTGGAAAATCTTTTAGTCCTATGCTCAAAATTTTTACCTATACAACATCTTAAAACCTTTCTCTCTAATCTTTCCAATTCCAAAGCAACTGCGGGAGAAAAAGAAAACCAAGATGGAAATGCGTAAAGAAGCACTGGTCTAATAAGCGTTTTATACAACATCAACTTAGTTTTTTTTCGGAATTCTTTATTACAGAGCAAAGGCATCAACATATTGATGACTTTTCTTCCCTTTGTAATATTACCTCTGGCATGTTGATTGAATTTAAACAAATTATTAAAATTGACTCCAAGGTATTTGATCTTTTCCTTGAAGGGAATCAAGTTTCCATCAAGGTTTAATTTTAAGTTTCTGCTTTCCCTCACAGCACCTTCTTTTCCCTTTCCACTCGCGTTTCTAAAGCAAATGCATTCAGTTTTAGAATAATTAATCTTGATACCCCATCTTTTATAAAATACTACAATTTTGTTTACGTGGTTTTGAATTTTTCTTAATGCATCCAGGGGATAAAAGTCACTCGCATAGATAAATGTATCATCTGCATATAATATTCCCGTAGATAGTGAGTTATTTTCACAGATGTTAATATGAGGAAAATCATATAACAAAATATTAAAAAGATAAGGACCTAGCACCGATCCTTGTGGTACTCCACTCAGAGAATCATAGGAGTTGGAAATACTCCCTTGAATTTGAATGAAGAATTTTCTCTCCATTAGAAAGCTGTCTAATAAGTGGAAAATGTGTGGCGGAAAATTTAATCTTAAACATTTAAACAGAAGCCCCTCTCTCCATACACTATCGAAGGCTTTCTCTAAATCTAGAGAACATGCAACCGTGCATTTTTTTTCTCTAAGTCCAATAGTTACATCATTGTGCAATTTTAATAGAGCATGAACAGTAGAGTGCTTTTTTTTAAAACCAAACTGATGGTCTGGAATGAAGTCAAATGGAATCAAGTGAGGAGACTCCAATTTATTCATTATAACCCTTTCCAAAACTTTACCCACATTTGACAGAAGTGAAATAGGTCGGAAGTTATTGATAGAATAGTCATTATTTTTTTTTTGTATTGGTAAAATTTTAGCCATTTTCCAGCACTTAGGAAAATATCCATTGTTGATGCAATTGTTAAATAAAATTGTTATAAATTGAACCGCCTTTTTTGAAATTTTTTTAATGGCAAAATTAGAAATACCATCCAAGCCATACGATTTTTTGGACTTAAAACTTTGAATTATATCAAAAATTTCATCTTCAGAAGTAAAGTGTTCATTGGCAATAGGTTCAAGTGCCGAGTTATCCCTATCAAAAACAAAAACGCTTGATGGCTTTGACAATCTCATTAAATTAACCGACGATTGTACTTCGTTAACCAATTCCATGTCGAAATTAGGAGTATTCATTAGAAAAGCATTTTTGAAATGATTACCGAATGCCCTCACTATCTCCTGTTCTTCATTAATTACATTACCTTCCACAATTACCTGATTGCATGAAAACTTTTTTTTACCACAAATCTTAAAAATCTCTTTAAACGCACTTGGACCAGGAACAATGTTGGACAATCTTTCATCAAATTGCTTGTTAATCCATATTCTAACTCTGTCTTTTATTATTTTCTTTAGCAAAGAAATCCAGTTAGAAAGTTCTTTATAAGCAGAGTTCACTCTGTTGTAGGAATTGTGAAAAATGCGTTTTAATTGTTTTTGCATACGATGTTTAGTTTTAAAGAGCTGTTCAATATCATTTGGCAAATTTTTATACTTTTTAAAACTACCACGTATACTAGTAGAATGAGAGTCTAAGGTTTCTAAAAGAATTTCATTAAATTTTTCAATATGATAATCAATTTCAGGATTTGACAAGTTATTAAACTGCGTTGGAAGGAAATGGGACATCTTTGTATCTAAATCCTCTCTAAAGGCTCTCCAATCTGTCAACAAGAATGACCTATTGTCACTTCTCTGAAGATTAGGTAATTCAAAGTCATTAAATGAAAGTTTAAATAACACTGGGCAGTGATCTGAAAACGTTGGCAGCGTGCAGATACTGTAATTGGGATCAATTAGGTTGACTAAGTGAGACGAAACCAAAAAGTGGTCTAAATAAGAAGAACATCTTGGAAATGATGGTGTAGCCGCAGTAACAAGAATTAAAGAGGGGTTTTGAATTTGTTGCCAATTCTCTAAAGTTTTGCCATTAGTGTTACACTTTATGTCCCCCCAAGTTATGTTTCGCGCATTGAAATCCCCTCCAATTACCGCTCCGTCAAATGATGATGCCAGTAATTCAATTTTGTTTAATTCTGACACAAGGATGTCAGATTTGCAGTTTGTAGGAACATAAATAGTTCCAAAGAGAATAGTTTTTTGAATTCCATTCAATTTAATATCTATTGTAATAAAGCTGCATGGTAGTTTAGGATTTACAAGATTAGTAATTTTGTATTTAACGTTATTTTTAATTGCAATGGCTACTCCTTGCAGGCTATCATTTCTCAAAAAATTATAATTATCTAGAAAGACTTTGTGTTTGGCTTTAAGATGTGTTTCTTGTATAAAAACCAGGGCGATATTATTAGCATGGAGAATTTTTTGTAGTTCTATTCTCCTGCTATGTTCAACCAGTGATGAAATGTTAAATGTTAGTAGGTTCAAAAACATTAAAATTAATTTAAAACAACTTGATGCAGTAGTTCTAAATACTGCATTCTCTTTTCTTGAATAGAACTGCAGTTGCTAATATTTTTTAAAAATAGTTCCACCTTGCTCAACAATCCATGAACATTCATTCCAAATAGACTGTTGGACATTTCAAAAAACTGTCCAAGGATACTTTGTCCAGTGTTATCTTTAATCATTTGTGTAGGAGGATCATTCCGTTGCCTAAAGTGACTTGCATAAGATACAGTTAGAGGAGGAGGTTGAGACTTAGCAGGTATAAAGAACGAGCCTTTCTTTTTTTCTCTGTCTTCTTTTGCTTTCTTAAAAATTTCTTTCTTATAGTTGCAATAATCTTTATACTTTATGCAGCCACGATAGTTGGCGGGATGATTGCCTCCGCAATTGACACAAATTGGTTTTAAACCAGAATCTTTTACAACATCACATTCACCCGGTTCGTGCACTTTATCGCATTTCACACACTTATAACTATTACCACAATTTTTCGCAATATGCCCAAATTGTTGGCATCTTTTACACTGAAGTGGTTCAACAATTTTTTTCGGTTTTTCCCACTTAATAACCGTATTGAAAAGATATTTTAACTTTAAAACATCACTGACATCTTTGCCTGGTGGAACTCTGACCAAAAATATATTATATTTTAAACCTTCTCTTATTGATTTTGGTGTTGTGAAATTAACAACTTTGTCAACTGCACCAGGCAAAAAATGATTTATCTCGTCTAGAATTTCTTGGACATCATAGTCACAAGAAAGTCCTTTTAACAATAAATTGTTTGGCTGCTCATCTTTTGGTGTAAAAGAAAAAGCCTCCACCCCATTAGCCTCTCTAAACTTTTCTAAAAGTTCCCGATGAATCGCGCTGTTTTCAACAAAAATTTTGTGATTTCTGGAACCATTGCTTTTAATTTTAAAATTTAAATCGCGACTTCTCAAGCTACTTACTAAGTTTTTAATGTCAACATGTTTTACAATAATTGGAGGACAAAACATACCCCTGTTCACTGATTTTGACTTCACAGTTTGGTTTTTTGAACTATCGCATACATTATCCTGGTTGGTTGACGCGCTAATATCTCCTGTCATATTCTTGGCTTCACTAATTTGCTTCTTAATAGTCAGATCACCAAGCAAAGCAAATCGGTTGCTGTTGTCAATGACATCTTTGATCAATTGCGTGTTCTTATTAACCCCATGGGGCACTTTTTGCCTTTTATTTGGGATCATCCAGTCCGAAGATTCAGTTAAAGGAGGCGTTAACAAATACATGAGTTGCTGGTTAGCATTTACACTACCAGGACCAACTTCACAATCCATCATTTTATTTTGATGTTTGTACCATGCGGAAACTTTATCCGACCTGCATAATGGTCGACTTTTTTGTTTTGCAGAATGCTTTTTCCCTGCGATTTTGATTGATTTTTAATCTTCTAAATTGGAAAATCTTTTGCGCTTGCAGTCCACAATTAAAATATTGAATAGTTTTGATTTTTTAAAATTATTTGTAAATTTATTTAATATTTTTTATTTTTTTTTTTGAAGGCAGATCGACTATCTCCGATAAGAATCTACGATCGAATCCAGAAATTAAACAAAAAATTAATGAATATGAAACGTAGAAAAAATAAATGAAAACAATACTTTGGCAATAAAAGTGGCACGTAAATTTAAAATTTGTTAGTGTTTTTGCTGTAGTTTCACACAAGTTCCAAGCAACAATGTGCAGGCAAAAATTATTAATTCAAATTGTTAAGGCTAACCGCAAGTTCTTCACTTTTCTTTTATAAAACGCCCGGCGAATTTCAGTTATTTCAGCACATTTTACAACTTTTTACACATTTGCCTTGCTTCTTCTCCTTCGCACAAATACATGCATGGTATTGCTTTCAAATTTACACTGTTTCTTTTTCACTTTTATCTATTCTAACACAATCGTCATTATCTTTTTTTTCTATTTTAATGTATCTGTTGTATTTTGTTTATAATATTTCGTTTAAAATGTCGTTATTTAGTTGTAATTCTAATATTATTTTTCATATATTTACAAATTAGTCTGGATTTTATTAGATTTTTCACCGCTTAAATTTTCACTTTTGCGTATGTGTCCACCGAGCCGAGCACCGTCTTGTAATTTCGTGTGATTTTTATCTACATATAGTCATTTTGACATTACTTCATTTTCTTTTTGACGTTTCTTTTAACTAACGATATTTATTGTTGCCATTCAGTCATGATACAATAAAAATCTCCGGTGGAAACAGACTATAAGGGCTAGCTACAGCTGTCATTTTTCATCCGATCTTGGTCCGAATTAACTCAAAATTTTTATAATAAAATATATTAATGACAAAAATAATAAAACTTGACTTTTTCTATTTTTTCGAACAAGAAAATGTTAACGGCGTTAAAGAAAGATTCTGAAAATCATCGAAATTCGCTTTAAATTTGAAATTTGGTTTACTATAGATTGGCTAATTTTCATCTGATATCAACAAATGACCCAATGTTAAAAAGGCAATTTATTTGCCTTTTCAATGAGATCCTCAGATAAGGAGTACAGATCAGTTGTAGTTAAGTGACACCTCAAATAATTGTTTTTTTTTTCTAGTACGGTAACACTACACGAGCGAAAAAAATAAAAATATTTTTTTTACTAATGATGGTCCACCTAATCAAAAAAAATATGAATCGGTCGAATCGGAAAAAAAAATTTCAAAATTGTACCCTTATGCAAGGAAAATTACAAAAATAGAGTAAAATTTGACTTTTGGTATTTTCATTTAATTGATTATAACTCCGTTATTTATCCATCGATTTTCTCGACTAGTATCTATTTTTTACTGTGGTTTTTTAGACTTTTGCACGTTGAAGTTTTTTTAATTTTACCGAATGTGCTTTCAAGAAAATATAGCAATTGAAAACCTTTTCTTCGATTTTTCAAAAGAAAAATCAAAATTTTTCGAAATGTTTATTAACACGCAGAAACTAAAAAACTGATCGAAAAGTTAAGTATGAGGCGTTTATGTAAAATTTTATAACCTTTCTTTTGTTGTCTTACATGTTAAGCTGGCTATACTGGTTTACGAGATATATGTGATTGTATGAGATCATAATCATGATTATATGAGATCATGAATCGCCGACCTGAATAACTTTCGCTTTAAAAAATTCCGAGGCTCACATTGCAAAACTGGAGTGGCCGAGAAGGGTTATATTAATGGAACGGAATGGATCAATGTTAACATGTGTGTTTTCGCTTTATATTCAAAGAAAATTTCATTAATAAATAGTGGAAAAGAATTTTGTTAATTATTTTATTTTCGTTGCTACATGAATTTTTTTTAAATTTAGTTTTGGAATTGTTTTTCAAATATTTTGACAATTTTTTTTATTATGAAATACATAAAAGGAAGTTGACAGCATCAGCTGATCAGCTGTCATCAAAAAGGAGATGTTCAAGTGTGAATACAACATCTCGTTTTAAAAACGAATGATGGGAAACGAGCCGTTTTTGTTGCCAGTGAGAAAAGGGTATTGAATCTTTTAGTTTTGTTCTTTTGTTTAACATTTTGTGGTTGATGAAATAAAATATATAACGAAATTTGTTTCAAATAAGGAAATAAAAATTTTAAAAATTTTAAAATTAAATAACTAAACTATTTAAACAAATAAATTGCAAAAATAATAAATATATTATTCAACTAATTAATATTTGAATTAACTTCCAATACAAGCAAATTCTTCAAACTTATGTGCTGACTGTGAGCAGGAACTGCGAATTCAGACAAGAGATACATCAAAATTTTCAGAATGCAAATTCTGAGCAAAAAGTAAGTTAATTCGGACAAAAGGGCAAAAAGTAGGTTAATTCGGACCAAAGGGCATGAACCATCTGATACAAGTAGCAACATTTTTTAAATACTGCCTTATAGAGCATTTCATTTATGGTCAGTACAATAGTATTTCTCTTTCTAATTTAGTTTTGCATTTATATTTGCTGTCCTGCCCATTTTAAAAAGCATCATAATTTAATTGGACATAAGCAAATAGGGTTGTACCGCGCCCACTTTTAACAATTGAATATTTTAACACGTTACTAATTTTATTGTGGATCATCTCAAATAAAAGGCGGTGCAAAATAAAGATAAGTTCGTCAGTTTTTCTCAAATTTCTCTTGTTTGCGTGTGGCTGTCACTTTTCGTCAGTCATCAGTCAACTACAAAATCCTTTGTGACAAGGTTGAATTACCCTGATTGCAGCGATAACAAATGCTGCTTCTTCTTAAACTACGAAAATGTCAAAATTTTCTAGTCTTTTGACAGATAGCAAGGCAAGATCAGGGTTCTATTTTTGATTATTTTGACAACTTGCCATAACCATTGTTACTGCCATACCTAAATTGGAGCGTCAGGCGTTGCGTTATTTTACGTTACAGAAAAGCGTCAAGCGCCATACCGAAATAAAGAGCGTTGCGTTGAGGTAATTTGTTTGTCAAAATCATATTGTTGTTTCGTTTTTTACTTTTCTGCAGCTAACTTCATTCCATAACGCTTTGTCAAAATTGGAAATTCGAATATCTCAGCGTTGGGTGTTTGCAATTTCGGTATGCGCCATACAAATTGTATGTACATGAGAAATTTTTGACAGCAAAATAATGCTGACGCTCCAATTTAGGTATGGCAGTTATTGAATCATGGTTTGTGGTTGAGTGACAGTGACAGTCAACGGCCATATTTGACTGACGAACATGATCGCTAGTGTGTACCTCCTATAAAAGTTATGTCGGTAAAAAAAATCACTTGAAGACTCTGTTTTATCACGGTTATTTTTTATGCGACTTCTGAACGCATACGAGATCGTTATCATCTGGCAACGCACTAAAGCGATCAGCTGTTTCGAGATTTATAAACTTTCTAATTTTAAGTTTTTTGTGAAATATCCAATTGAATTGAATTGAATTGAATTCTTTATTGAGTCTTATATCAGCGAGTATACAAAAAATCTTAATCAAACAAGTATCTTTTGGTACATTTCAGCGGCTATAGAAGTATTGCCTGCACAACTCTTAACAATATTACAATTAATAAATTTAAAATGCCTCATGGCTATGTTTTCTTTTAATAGAATATATGGCTCTTGCTCCCGGAGCATTTTACTTGTTTCAATTTAACGTTTGTTAACAAAATAAACAATATACTTAACCTAAACCTAAATTAAAATAAAAGTGCATATAATAGCGCACATTGAGAAAACACAATAATCCACAAGAAAGACAAGTTCAATCATGGCATGTCAATTTAAGAAAAGTGAAAATGAAACAAAAATTCGATGTTTAGTAATCCCAAAGTAAAACAATTTGAGCAAACCAAAGAGCACAGTAAAACAACAAAAGCTGTAAAACTGTACAACTACTGATAGCCCACACTGCAAAACCTCAAATTACAAACATATAAAATTAAAACCATTGTGTTGTCCCAAGTTTGTTAATGATTTGATTGAATATGGCACTCCGTATTAGATGCATAGGATCAAGGTTGTGCAGTCATAGGTAAAAGCAAAAGGCTTCTATATTTGTTTTGTTATATTCCGTAAAAGAAGTTAACTTCAGCACTTATTTATTTGGCTATTCTGTTTACAAAATCTTAGTAATAACTCAATTAAAAATTTTTAGCACATTTTTATTATATGGCCGTTGGTAACGTTACGTTTTTACACTTATTTTTGTTCCTATCCCTTCGAAAAATAATTTAAAGGTACAATTTCTTAAATGCATATAGAGACTTATATTGTATTGTATTTACTCTACATAACTAACATTAAAAAATGCAAATTTAAATCAACATACAATATTCTTCGAACAAACAATACTAATTTAAATATAAATTTGAAAATCAACAACACTGAAGTACAAAGGGTAGAATCTGCAAAATATCTGGGGATGGTAATAGATGAAAAACTTAACTATGAACAACATATAAAAAGTTTGAAACACGCTATTTTACCAATTATAATGGCAATTAAAAGAAGGAAATGTCTATACGGGGCGTTCCGCGTACGCGAAAGCTCCTCTCTCTCTCTCAATTTACTCAATTAGCGTACGCGAAACTCAATTAGCGTACGCGAAATCCAGTGAAGTTTTTTCCCCCGGGGAACTTGATTAATTTATGTACTGATCCGCGGCCGAAGGCCGCCGCGAAGCCGGTGTCGGATTTTTGGGAGTTCTAAATCCTGAGCTGCGGCCGCAGGCCGCCCACTTACCCCTACTTTTATGTAAAATTACTGTTGTAACGAAAGTGCGTCCCGGGGGAAAAAACTTCACTGGATTTCGCGTACGCTAATTGAGTAAATTGAGAGAGAGAGAGGAGCTTTCGCGTACGCGGAACGCCCCGTATAGACAGACTCTTAAAAGAATTGGCAGAATTAACAAAAATGCAGCAAAATTAATATATTCCGGCCATATTTTATCCAAAATACGTTACAACATATGCAGTTGGAGCCAATGCAACAAATTTCAAATCGAGCAGATTGGAAGATTAATGAACGAATCTATAAAAATTCTATTCAACAAAAACTCTTTAACTCCAACAAGAGAGTTATATAAAGACACAAAGCAAATAGATATCAACCAGCTAATTTATGCAGAAAAATGCAAATACATATACAAAATCAAAAACAGCTTGATGAAAACAAAAACGATTCTCATACAAAGGGACGGAATACATCAACATAATACGCGTCAGAAACATCACTTCGAAGTACCTAAAGCCAGAACAACAAAGCAATTACATAGCTTAAAGCATAGCGCTATAATGCTCTTTAATAGACTACCGGAAGATATAAAAAATTGTAGTAATTTTAATACTTTCAAAATTAAATTAAATTTATATATAAAAAATTTAAGGTGATAACATTACATGTGATAATAACTTGCTATTTCCAAATGTAGAAAAATGTTAAATTAATTTATTTAATTTTATAACTTTGTTTATTAAGTTTATGCATCCTCTCATACACGGAATTTTATCCGTCTGAGGACTTTGTTAATTAATAAAAAAAAAAAAAAATATTGCATAGGAAAGAAGTTCTAGTCTACAACTCACGGCTTTTTAGTTATAAGAGAACAAGTTTCGTTGGTAACGTTATAAAATTTTGGTTTCGAAAAATAACGTTACCAACGACACCTATACTCTTATAACGCCAAAGCCTCGAATGATAGACAAAAACTTCTTTCGTATGAAATATAAGTCTCAGGGAGCTTTACTATATGCATTTAAGAAATTGTAACTTTTAATTATTTTTCGAAGAGATGAGCAAAAATAAGTGTAAAAACGTAACGTTACCAACGGTGGCCATGCCCATATACATATTTTAATAAAGTTCTTAAAACCTGGTTTTAATTTGTCTATACAGGCCGATAATTTTATTAAAAAAGATATTGGTTTTCGAGAATATCAAATCAATTTTTATTATCTCTTTTAAGGAGACTGATGTTGACCAGCGCACAGAGCAGCGGTGAAGGAGAACAAGTGCATAAGCATAAACCGAAACTAAATCAACTGCACTCAGCTGAAACTGAAAAAGAAGTGCAGCATCATGCAAAACTTGCATCTGATTGGTGGAATACGAAAGGACAGATGGGGCCTTTACACGCATTAAATGAAATTAGGTTTAATACATGACACTTTAAAAATAGTTTAGCATATCATCAATGCTTGGAATTTTTACAGAGTTCCTTTTATACGTGATGGCCTTGTGGCACGAGGAAATATCGATCCTTTACTTTTAAACACCGTACGAGTGTTGCAAGGCCAAACAATTTTGGAAGTTGGATGCGGTGCTGGAGTTTTAACAGAACAACTGGCACGTTTGAGTGCCAATGTCACTGGTCTTGATTTAGGGGAAGAAGTAATCAAAGCCGCGCGTGATCATCTTGTAATGCAAAGCGCAGAAATGCAAAATCGCATATGTTATAAAGTTGAACCAATAGAGTTGCACGTTAAGGATAATTTAGAAAAATATGATGCAGTCATCGTGTCCGAAGTACTGGAACATGTTGACGATAAGGCGGCTTTTTTGACGGCATGTGTGCAGTCGCTTAAGGTTTGTATTCTTTCTAAATTGAACATTTGAATTGCAGCAGGCATACTAGAAAAAGAAGAAATACGGTGATATGTAGGTCTTTGTATGATCTGTTAATCTTTAGCTTTCAAACAATCTAAATGAAAGTTATATTTTCCATAAGATACATATTTATTTAAACTACATAGCTTCAAAAAATAAAAAAGTTGGCCCTACACTAAGAAGCAATTTTCGTATGATTTTAGCTATCTGACCATAGATAACATCAGAATATTGAAACTTTTAACACATTAATTGCTAAAATGTCTTCCTTTTAAAATGTTTTTTAGCCTGGTGGTTCAATTTTTATTACAACATTAAACAAAACAATACCTATGTGGGTGTTCGGAATTTTAGTTTCAGAATATGTATTAAATTTGGTACCTAAAAATACACATCATTGGAATAAACTGATATCACCACTTGAAGTACAACGTATACTAGATTCATGTAAGTTCATCAGATTGAAAGAGTTTTAAATAAATTACAATTATTTATTTTTTCCAGTAAACTGCCAAACGGTGTTAGTAAACGGTAGTACGTACGACTTTTGGCGCAACACATGGCGATGGATAAATTCGACAAGTATGTGTTATGCTCTACAAGCAGTTAAAATGGATGTTGTACATTAAGACAACATATTAACTTTATTTCATTGAGAATATATGACTCTCCTTTTCATGATACTTCGGAAGTCAAATCAATTTTAATTCTTGCTACTAAGTATACGAATGAAAAACGCCAGAATTAAATGAACAATTTTTACTTTCTTGCTGCAAAACTTGCAATTTTTATTGAGTTAATTCATTAATTTTATATTTTTATCTTACAAATTTTATATCTTTGTTTATTCAGGCATGTTCTGAAATCCGTTTCACTTCGGAATCGGAATGAAAGCAATCTTCAAGAGCTCCGCATTTCGATTGTTAGCACCAAATCGGATTTATGTTTTGGCAAGTCGAATAGGAACCATAAGCAAATTTTATTTGTTGCAATACAAATCCGATTCCATTTTATTTCTCGCAATGCAGAGCTCTAAAAGATTGCTATAATTCCGATTCCGAAGTGAATCGGAATTCAGAACATGCCTGTTTAAGTTTGCATCCGTTTGAAGACTTTGTTAATAACCAAAAAATAGAGCAATTCGTTAACGTGGTAGATCAAGTCATCTGGGAATGGTAGTTGGAGAAGTTTATCGGAGAACCGGTTAAGTCGTGTTTAGGGATCAAAGTCATCATAAAGGATGGAATACTATTATTCAAACATAACAATTCTATTTTTGTTTTTTTTTTTTTATTACATCTAATCTAGATGTTTGTCTTAAGTAAAGCTTACGCAAACGAAAATCATCCTTGTGAATAGTCCAAATTTAATACATAAAAAAGTAGAAATGAGTGTCAAAACTAAGTTAGTAATGTAGTCTATTAAAATATTAGATATATCCGCGTAAAAATCTCAACAGCTCCAAGTCCCTCACCTGGAGTGTTACTCGTCCCCGATGCAGCGTCAATGTGTACGCATCCTGCAATTGTTGTATCATATACATTTCTGTACTTTCTTGCAAGGCCTCGAGGGCAACACGTGTGATACGGCAAACTTCGGTACCACGGCTGACATCCGTAATGATTTCTCTTATTAGACGACCAAAAGGCAAGCGCGGTATAAGAAAGTCTGTGTTGAGGAAAATTGGCTAAGCTAAAAATCTTTGCTGTTCATTATGTCTTCTTACCAGTAGATTGCATTAAATTATACATGGTTCGATTTTGAAAAGGAATAAAGTTTTTACGCCGTCGCGCACCAGTTGGTTTCTGCTTTGTACTGGTAACTGCCGCTGCTGGTGTTCTGGCAACTGCCGCTGCTGGTGTTCTGGCAACTGCCGCTGCTGGTGTTCTCTTGCGACCTGCACTAGCTGAACCGGGCGATGATCTTGTTACTCGCAATGCTGGACCGTGGCTTGTTGTTTTGCGTGCCGTAGGTTGTTTCTTTCCTGCCGATTGCCGAGCAGCTCTGCTTGTAGATGGTGCAAATGGGTTAATGATACGATCCGATGTGTAGTCCAGCTGATAACTTGTTTGGTCATTTTCTTCGGGTGATTGGAAATCATCGGAAGATACGTCGGTATCACCTAGACCAATTCGAACCGACCTTCGTGGCATTTTGTATCGATTTTCTATTTTTTTGATCAAAATTTGTTAAAATATTTTCACTTTTCAACGACGCTACTATCTAAAGGCGGTTCTTTTTTGAAAATGATCAGCTAATGATCAACTCGCTTAACGGCGTTTTCGTTTCTCAACAAAATTCTTCATTTTTTCTACCCTCTTTCTGAATGCCACATTTTTTCAGTTTGTTTCGAAACGAGAACGCTATTAGTGCTGGTGTACACGGCAGACAAAATATTCGGGCGATAGTTGTATTGGACATTGCTGCATGTACGAGCGTACACACGAGCGATTTGGTACAGGGCCATGGTTGAATTACCCTGGTTGCAGTGATAACAAATGCTGCTTCTTCTTAAACTACGAAAATGTCAAAATTTTCTAGTCATTTGACAACTTGCCATAACCATTGTTATTGAATCATGGTACAGGGCGATTAAAAAATCTGATTCTCAAGTAGATTGCGCTTTACGTGTTGTAGAAAGCGTTATGTTAGATGGATTTTAATAAGATATTTTAACAAGCTAAAAAACTTGATTATAACCAAACTTAAATCTGAGATATTGTTCTCAATATATTAAATTTTAACCTATTGCTTTCTAAAAAAAGACTATTTGCCTTAAAAATGTCTAATTAACTAAAAATTCGTTAAAAAAAATGTGGAAATTTATTTGTTTCCTTTCATTTTATTTAACATTTGCACCTGATTTTCAATCATTGCCTTATTTTTTGAAAAAGTTAAGGTTTCTTTTAAAAAAACTTGGTCAAAATTATAAATTAATTAAATTTAAATTCAATAAGGGGACTCACTCAAGCCGTGGAAATTTCCGCACTTCAAACTTTTGCGCTGTTTATGTCTAAGTGACATAACTTTGTATGGTGAAATATTTCCGCGGAGATTTCCTAAGTGCGAACATCTAATTTTTTATCGATATTGATGCACATTAGATTGGATTTTGATGCAGGAAATAATAAGAACATAAAAATTATAGAACGGGCAAACATTTAGAACTCAGCAAGGTTCAAAAACAATTTTAGGCCCCTATTGCGGTTGTCGATTTGCGATAAAATCGATGGCCATCGATTTTTTCAACTAGCCCTATCGTCGAAATTACGGCACCGATTTCACTGATTTATGTCTTACATGTTATTTACAGCCATTTGCAATCAAATGGCGAAAACATTTTTCAAGTCGGTGTAGAGGTTTTAGAGATAGGGCTACTAGAAGCCATCGATTTTATCGCAAATCGACAACCGCAATACGGGCCTATAATCGTAAATCATTTATAGCAAGCTCATTCAGCTTGTGCAAAAGTACGAAATGTGTAATTTTTCGCAGTTTGAATGATTCTTCCTAATCAGCTAGTAAAAAAAAAAATGCAAAAAAAACAAAATTATTCAAATAGGTCGAGGAAAAGATACAGTTTAGCCTCCAATCGAAATTGATTATAAACCAAATATTTTCTTATGTGCTTTTAAAATCTTAGAATAAATATGGAATCTAAAAGTGTCGCTCGGATCTGATTTTGGAGATATAGACATCGGAAGTTGTGGATATAGCTTTTCTCAAAATCTATATAAGTTAAAAACGGCTGCATTGATTTCCAAAATATGAGTGTCATATGAAAGGCAACTTAACAAGCTACAATATACATCTAAAAAATTTTGGAATCTGGCTCGTAGTTTTCGAGATATTGCGACTTTTCTGAAATTTGGATTGATTTAAAAAAAAAAAACCGTTATTTTCCCAAAAAATCCGTTATTACTGTACAATTTTATTAACATATTTATAAAGCTCAATTCATCTCGTTTAAAATGATATAACACTTTAATAAAAAATTTTTGAAATCTGTATCGTAGTTTTCGAGATATTACGCATTTTTTGAAATTTGGACCAATTTTAAAAAAAAAAACGGTTTTTTTCCAAAAAATCCGTTATTAACCTACAGTTTTATTAACATATTTATAAAGCGTAATTTATCCCCTTCAAAATGATATAAAATTTAAACAAAAATTTTTGATATTAATCCATTATAACCAAAAAAGTCAAAAATCATTTAAATGAATTTTGGGAAGTTTTTTAAATTTTTTTGATATGATGTGTTCTCTTTGACAATATAAACATTAAAATGAATTTTAATCGATTATATCTTATAGTATATCAAACACGGGCTTCGCTAGCCACAGGTACTTTACATAAAAGTAGGGGTAAGTGGGCGGCCTGCGGCCGCAACTCAGGATTTAAACCTCCCAAAAATCCAACACCGGTTTCGCGGCGGCCTTCGGCCGCGGATCAGTCTTTAATATATCCAACACCTAGCTTGCTAGCCACAGTAATTTTACATAAGAGTGACACAAAAGTTACTGAATCGATGTTATTAATTATGTTAATAAAACTATGTGTCAACGAATTTAGGAAAAAAGAATATAACGATTTTTAAAAAACAATGGTCCAAATTTGTAAACTAATGCTTGATATAGTATAAATATAAACATTTAAAATATGTGTTAATGCTCATATTGTCAAAGAGAACACATCATATCAAAAAAAAAGTAAAATACTTCTCAAAATTCATCAAAATGATTTTTAATTTTTTCGGTTATAAAGGGTTAATAACAAAAATTTTTATTATTTTTATTTTGTATGTATGTATGTATGTATGTATTCTCCTTTAACTCCTAGGAAGAGCATAGGGCCAATATGAAATCTCTCCATTTGTCACGATCCCTTGCGATGACTTTGATCTCTTGCCACGATTTTCCCGATTCTTGGATTTCCTTTTCCAACGACCTTTTCCAGTTGGTCTACCACGTCCTCTACTGCCTTGTGGATTCCACTCAAGGGCCTGGCGACAAACTTCGCTGTGTGGTTTCCGGAGAGTGTGACCAATCCATCCCCATTTGCGCAGCTTGATCTCGTTTGCTATAGCCTTCTGTTTGCATTTTTGATGTAGCTCGGCATTTAATATAGTGCGAGGCCACCAAACCTTTAGTATACGCCTTAAGCATTTGTTGACGAATACTTGCAGCTTGTTTGTTAGTTGTTCAGTAACAAGCCATGTTTCGCACCCATATAACAAAACCGATTTCACATTCGAATCAAAAATGCGCACTCTCGTTTTGGTGGATATAACGGATGAAGACAATATTTTGTTCAGTTGAGCAAACGCGCCTTTTGCTTTTGCTATTCTTGAGTTGATATCCTCTTTTGCTCCACCATCCATGGAGATAATGCTGCCTAAATACGTGAAGCTATCGACGTTTCCGATGTCATCACTGCCAGCTTTAAACGTGATGTCATTGTTTGCGTTTAGCTTTATGCTTTTAGTCTTGGATACGTTGATTTTTAGGCCGACCTTTTGTGATTCCAAGACAAGGTCTTCAATTTTGCTTTGCATATCTGAATGTTTGGACGATAAGAGGCAGATGTCGTCATTTTAAACGAGATGAATTGAGCTTTATAAATATGTTAATAAAATTGTACAGTAATAACGGATTTTTTGGAAAAATAACGATTTTTTTTTTTTAAAAATCAATCCAAATTTCAGAAAAGTCGTAATATCTCGAAAACTACGAGCCAGATTCCAAAATTTTTTAGATGTGTATTGTAGCTTGTTAAGTTGCCTTTCATATGACACCCATATTTTGGAAATCAATGCAGCCGTTTTTAACTTATATAGATTTTTAGAAAAGCTATATCCACAACTTCCGATGTCTATGTCTCCAAAACCAGATCCGAGCGACACTTTTAGATTCCATATTTATTCTTAGATTTTAAAAGCACATAAGAAAATATTTGGTTTATAATCAATTTCGATTGGAGGCTAAACTGTATTTAGCCAAATTTTATTTGGTTTCAGTTGTAGAAGCGAAAAATCAGTATATAGAAACAATAACTTAAAAGATGATTTAAGGGGAGATATATCTCCCCTTAATATAATTGAGGGCGTTAGAAGCAAAGGGTACAAGTGATAAATGAAAAATAGAGTAATACCCTTTTCACACTGGCATCGAAAACGGCTCGTTTTCCATATCATTCGTTTTTGAGGCAAAAACCAGCCAAAAACGGCTGGTTTTCCATACAAATTAAATGTCAAACGAAAACATCTCAGAAGCTGTTTTCTACAAAAACGAGCCAAACTGTCATTGAAAACAGGTGCAATTGTGAATAAATGTAGTAAATTGTGAATGAATGTAGTAAACTGTGAATTTTCACATGTCACATTTGACATTATTTATTTCAATTAAAAAAAAAAAATTAAAGCGAAATTGAAATAATTAAATAATATCATAATAAATAAAGCAACTAAAACTTTAGCTAAAATATTCATTTTTTGTGATTTTTTTTACTAGCTGTTTTCACAATTTTCAGATTGTTTTTGTAATGTAAAGCTGACATCAACTGTTCAGCTGTCATCAAAAACGAGAAGTACAAGTGTGAATGCAATTTTTAATTATCTCGTTTTCAAAATCAATGACGCGAAAACGAGCCGTTTTCGATGCCAGTGTGAAAAGGGTATAAAGTATGCGACTAGGTAGAGAGAGCATTACACTATTTAAAAAAAAAAACACTAACTTAGTTTTTGAGTTCCTACCACTCTATAGAGCACCATTAACGTAAGCCAGTTCACAAAAGTATAGTTTTGCTTAAAAATTAAACTATAATTTTTGTTTCTTGCAAACAAGAAGTTAAATTAGCGCAGCGTAACAACTAACAAAGCTTAAGAAAAAAATAAATACATACCTCAATTTTAAGAATCCGCTTTTAAAAGTTATTAGTATTTTACTAAAAACCTACCGCACTTGTATCCCTTTGCTTCTAAAAGAGTTTAGAATATTAAATAAAATAATTTTGTTTTAAAATGAAAAGTTACGAGTGCGGTAGGCTTTTAGTAAAATATTAATAACTTTTAATAGGGGACTCATAGAAAAATTTTGACAAAACCATTAGATGGGGCATACTTTATTTTATTTTTTAATTCATTCTGGAATTTATGAAGCAACGTTGACTTTAACTCTATAATGCTGTGACGAAAAATAACAACACATGAAAAGAAACTTCACGACATTTCTAGATGTCAATAAAACCAGTGACGTCACGAAAGTACTTGACAGTGATGCCAAGTTTTGTCAAGAAACTATTAGCCGAAGGAATCAACGAGATGTTGCCAGATGTTTCGGGTATAAAAGGAGCTGTTCATGAGGGCTTATTTCCAAATGTTTTTTACTTTTTGCAATTACTGCCATACCTAAATTGGAGCGTCAGGCGTTGCGTTATTTAACGTTACGCAAAAGCGTCAAGCACCATACCGAAATAAAGAGCGTTGCGTTGAAGTCATTTGTTTGTCAAAATCATATTGTTGTTTCTTTTTTTACTTTTCTGCAGCTAACTTCACTCCATAACGCTTTGTCAAAATTGGAAATTCGAATAGCTTAGCGTTGAGCGTTGGCAATTTCGGTATGCGCCATACAAATTGTATGTACATGAGAAATTTTTGACAGTAAAATAACGCTGACGCTCCAATTTAGGTATGGCAGTTACTGCAAATTTGTTACAACAAAAATGTTATGGGGATTAGAATCTTTGTCAACTCACTGTAATACTGTGATGGAATGTTTACACTTTACTTTGATTCAGAAAGCTCCATCGAAAGTCTATACCTTCTGAACCCGAGCATTTTCACAGCAAAACAAAATACGATGACTGAATAAATAAGATTGCAAGTTCAAGTCTGAAATTTCGCTAATAAATTTTAATCAATTTTTAGTATTTAAAAGCGGCAAAAATGTTTGCACGAAAAAAACCAGCACCTGCAAAAGGACGTAAACACGATTTATCACAGGTAAGTTTTCAAAAAATGTACAATCGCAGCTGTTGCAGATGGGGGCATCCAAAAAAACTGCTGATTAAAAATCTTTTCTTTGCTATGAGTCACAATTTTCTCGGATGCTGTTAGTAATTTTTATTTCTGCTTAGTTCGGTTTTACAGATATATCTGATGATTTTGATCCCACTGGAGGTATTGATGATGACGATGCAATTGACAGTGATCTAGAGGCAGAGCTAGCGGCAATAAGTGGTGATGGTGTCAATCGATCGAAGGCAAAACCCAAACCCAAACTAGTGGCTCCATCAGAGTTAGATCGAATGGTTGCTGATAGCATGCGTGATATTGGAAGTGACGAAGAGTCTGGTGATGAAAACGATTCTGATTTACTGGGTGAGCTGCAAGATATTACTGGTGGAGGAGATGATGAAGCTCCGGCTGCACAGGAAGAGCCACAACAATTGTTTTTACCAACTAGTACTATGGATACTATAAGTATAATTAAGGAACGCATTGAAATGTATACAATGGCGGAAGGCAATGCTAAAACTGCAGGTGAAGCGGCCAAGGCCAGACGCTTTAATCGTGGACTTAAAACGCTAAAAGATTTGTTAAAGCAAGCTTCGGCCGGTAAGCAAATTAATGTGGATGATATACCACCAGAAGTGGGGGTAAAAGCTGCAGCAAAGCCCACATCGACTAACGATGAAACGGCAACAACGCCACCAGAGGTAGATACACCTAAATTGCCTTCAAGGTCAGCACCACCGCCGCCACCAGCACCAGTTCTTGCACCGTCTGAAGAAGCTCAATCTGCTCCGCCTGCTTCACCAGAAGCAACCGTCTTGGCATCAGACGATTCAGATGATCCAAAGACTGTATTGTTGGGACAACTTTTCGCTCGACAAAAAGAGTATAAAGCAGCTGCTTTAAATTATAAACGTGCTGGCGATATGGCTAATGCACTTCAATTCATTAAGGTTGTCAAACAATTCGATTTAGTTATAAAAATGTGTCAAAACGGACAAGCAGTCGACCTTAGTGACATGCCACCACCTCCTGGAGAGTTTTTGGAATTTTTGGCCAAAATGCAAGAAACAGCACCAGTGCCACCACCACCACAAGCTGCAGTCTCTGTGGCTCCTACAGTTGTAGAGCCCACTGCAGCATCCAGCGACACAACAACGCCAGTGTCAATGTTGGAAGCATTACAGCAACGTTTAGAAAAATGCAAGTCTGTAGCAGAAGCTGCAAAGAGCGAAGGCAATGCAAGCAAAGCTCGTAGGTGGGGGCGCATTGTTAAGCAATATGAAGACGCTGTAAAATTGTACAAAGCTGGGCGACCGGTGCCATACGATGAATTACCACCACCGCCGGGCTTTGAACCATTTCCAGTGGGTGGAGGAAATGAACCCAATGCAGCAGCACCGCCACCTGTACCGCCGAAACCAGCATCAAGTACACCAACTTCGCAGCCATCTGTTTCAATTGCAAGTTCACCTAGTTCAACGCCAAAAGAAGAGCCAAAAAGACCTTCTCCGCATAAGCAAGAGCTTACTGCACGTGCCACAGGCAACCAACAGACGAATAATTTGGTAGAGCAACAAATGAAGATGTTGATGGAACGTCAAAAGGAGTTTAGAGTTGCAGCAATTGAAGCAAAAAAAGCGGGTGAAATTGATCAAGCTAAAGAGTACTTAAAAATATATAAAGGTTTCGATGCACTCTTAAATGCTGCCAGCGGTGGATTGCCCATTGATTTAACTACGGTGAGTTAAAGAGATACTGACTTATGAATATTTTTATCACAATTTATTTAATAGTTGCCTGTGCCGCCATCGCAGCGCGACAATCTCGAAGCGTCATTTGCAATAGTTGCAACAGATGATTGTGATCCCAGCGAAGAAGATATCTCAGATATCGGCGTACGCATGGAGGAGCAATTGGCAAAACAATTAATGATGTGCAAAAATACCAGGTAGAAATTCAACAGACGGAAGTATCAGTGTAGTTCATATATTAAATTAAAATATTCACTTTATAGGGACCATCATAAAGCAATGGGTGATGTTGCTGGTATGAATCGTTTTGAAAATTTAGCTTTGACAGTGCAAAAAGATTTAGATTTAATACGTTATTCAAAACGAAAACACTTTCCACTGCCTAAATTCCACTATGAAAAGAAAAGTTTTAATATTGTCCATTGCAATACAGACCTAACGGACAATGAGATGGAAATTATTGTAGTACGTGGCATTAATTATAATGTTGCAAATCCGAAAGAAGTGGATACCTATGTACGCATTGAATTTCCTTTGTTAAATGTAAGTAATGGTTTTTAAATATTTAAATTTGAACTTGAATAGATAAAAAATAAAATATTTATTTTTCTAAGGATGAAGTTTTTAAAACCAAAACGTCCATAATTAAAGATACTGATAGCCCAGATTATGATCAACGTTTTAAGGTCGATATAATGCGTGGAAATAGACAATTTCAACGAATCTTTAAACGTTATGGTGTTAAGTTTGAAGTCTACTCACGTGGGTAAGTGTTAATGATTTTTATTTCATTTTGCTTTGCTTTGCTTTGTTTTGGTTTCTATATCTATATTTAAATGCAACTGGTTTTCTAAAGGCAAATGGTAATTTATTTATGAAAATTTGCTTTGAATTATATGTACTTAGTAATACATGGTACAAGGATCTTACGAGAACTGTAACTCAAATTCATACCTAACTTAATGTGTTGTTCGCCGAATATTAACTTGTTATTTACTTATTAGGGTTAGAGGTACATTCAAGGTGTTTATGTTTTTTCTCATCAAACTTGCATATAATGTTGGACCACATGTTCTAAAGCTTCCGCCACCTTCACCAAGGAACATAATTGTTAATTGAAGTAGTTCCTCATGGTCCGCTCGGATTTGTGTTTGCTCTAGCTGTTGATTACACAAATGTTCAATGGCTTCGCATTCAGTATCAATTACTTTGGGGCGAATCGTCCAATCCTCTTTTAGTCTATTTGTGGTCGAGCATTTCCCAAATGGCATCAAACCGATTGAAAATAGGTCCGCTTGTTGCCGAATGTTAAACTTAAAAGACGTGTTGCAATACGATTTCCATCATGTTGGGCTATTTCGTGTCATTTAAAACTAAACATTTTTTCAATTTCTTTGGTTTGGGCACTGGATTTTTGCAGCAAGATTTGTCTGTTTTGGAAACGAACTAAACATTTCCAGATATCTTCAATGTTTATCGTAATATGTTCGTTGTTAATGACACTGCTGAACGCGGTGTAAGATTTATGAATGATTACAACAGTATCCTTACCAAAGACGAAGAGCAAAACCAATTTATCTTACAGTGTATTCAAAGCTATCGTCGAAAATATCCCTCACACAATTAGTCGTATTTAACGTTCCACTAGTTTTGAACATAAAAAATTTTTAATTTGACTTTTAAATTGTATAAATTATTACTGTCTAACAAGTCTTACACAAGTAACTGTCGCTTTTAATTGTGCAATGATATAGAGGCCCTGAAGTGGTCAAAATGCCTGCACCGTGCCTGTTAATCTAACTCTCTGTGTGATAAGAAGCTTGTAACGTTGCACAATATACACTTAAACTCGAACAACTTTTTGTCCACAAGTTTTGATCAATACGGCTCTAATTTTACTTTCCTACTTTCACAATAATTAAAACTAAACATAAAAAAGTACGATAAATTTATATTGAACTAATTAACAGTCATTTTGCAATTTTTCAATAACATGGAAAATGATAACATATGTTTCGGCTATTTCCTCATACATATTTATATATTTTCATCAGATCAGTTTTAGTTAATTCTTGTCAAAAGCCGCACTCGAACCTTTTTTCCTCCGATTTTCTAATGAAAGGAAAACGCGGTGCTTTACCAATTAGGCTATTGACAAGGATAAATTTCTCTGTACAAGAACGCCATATGTATAGATCCTAAGGCTCACTAGCGCCGTCTATTGTGAAAATTGCCAATTTGTTTTTAGTTGGTAACACACATTGGTTTTGAGCCATGCTAAGCTGGCTACAATTAAAAAGTACTTTTGACTCGTATTCCTGAACATTTGTACTAAAAGTTTTCGTCGTGCAGAGTTTTTTTTTATGTTAGTCTTTAACACAAAACATTTCGTTAATTTTGATTGTACAAACGAGTATGGCTTTACTATGGTCTTTGGTATAATCTCCTTTCTCTTAATGAGCTAAACAAATTTATTTTGCTTTAAAAAGTTGTCTTTCTCACTACAGAAAACTCATTGAGCAGAAAAAAAAAAACTAAATTTTATCTTGAAACTTTTATGCTCATTTGAGCTCATAAATTCGTTGCCCTGTCAAGCCTTTACCGTGGATATTTTTAGATAATTTTGAATTTACTATGGAAAATGAAAATATAGTTTACAGGTGATTTCATATTTTTTAATGCGTTAATTATGAAAACTTAAATCTATTTAAACAATTTTTTTTTTCTTTTCCAAATTACGTTTTTTTTTTTGCAGAATCGCCCTTTTGCTTTTACATTTCTTTATTGCCAAATTTAATATTTCAACTATTATTCAAGCATTTAAAAACTATATTTTGCTTTTTTCCTAACTAGAAAAATTGAACCCCCATTACGGCATTGCGGTTACTTTAAAACAGTCTTATACTTTTAAATGTTCAGTTAAGCCTTAACTGTAACTTTAATTGGTACTTTGACATCAAATTTCATACACTATTTTTAACTGAATATTGTAAAAACGACCTTTAAAACATTGCCCGTAATTTGCAAGAATAGATTTACTACTCGCTTGGCAGCCAGCTATCACATGCTTTAAGATGATCTTTGTTTTTCCAATCATAGTTTGCTTACAATAACTCAAGAATGTTGTCCAAAATTGGTATTTAAAATAAGTTCCTAAAAAATGTTCTCTTAAAAAGGTGAACAATTTTTGTTCCCTATTTTTGCCTACCGTGTAGTATGGGAAACACAAAAACAAATTCGGAGCCCGTCCATAAATCCCGTCGTGTTTTTGTCTCTTAAAATCTACTATTTAGCCGTTCTATGTGCTGACCCTTTCAGCAGTACACTAAATCTATAAATTCCATGTTTTGTCACTTCTTTGTTTTGAATATGATGGATATTATCAATCAGTACGTATGCGTTTCTTAAGATCAGAATATAAAACTCCATGGCTTTTAAATTCATATTTGTCTTTATCCACTTTAAACTCTTGTAACAATATCGAAACTTATAATTAACATTAGTAAGAGGTTTACCTATTCAATAAAACATACTTCAACTACCACGCGCTTTTTGTAGCTTTTACTTACTACTTAGTACTACTACTAATCATTTGCGATTTTTACTATATGTATTTGCACTAATATTTTCCAAAATAAATATCAACTTAAATATTTCAATGAAAACATTTAATGAGTTATAATATGTATATAAAAAATGCAAAAAATAAATGCCTTTTCGCTAAATAAAAAAACAATAAGATGCCGATTTGATTGTTGTGGACTAAGTCGTATACTGCCAATATGTTGTTTCAGCGGGTTCCTGCGTTCGGACATTCTTATTGGCACTGTTAATGTGAAATTACAACCGCTGGAGACCAAATGCGATATACATGATACATACGATGTAGGTGTTTTTTTTTTTTGTGTTTTTAATTGGAAATACAGTCAAACTTTGTAAATACAGAATTCGTTTAACTCAAACCTAATTGAGTTACCCTAAAATAGAATGCACTTATTTTGATAATCTTGAAATAGATAAAAAAATTATAACCATAATTCGATTTCGATTCGAACTAAAGCAAATCGAGATTTTGCTGTCATATATTTCGACATCCAGCAATCGAATTACATGTTAAGAGTAAATAAAAAACCCTTTTTTTTCTTGATTCGTGATACCAAAGTTTGACTGTATTCGCCCGCATTTTATTAAATAATGATTTCTAAAAAATATTTATCTTATTGCAGTTAATGGAGGGTCGCAAAGCGGTTGGTGGTAAATTAGAGATCCAAATACGTGTACGCAATCCTATACTCACTAAGCAGATGGAACATATTGATGAAAAGTGGCTGGTATTGGATTCATAGAAAGAAAATTACGTTATGCTGTGTTTTTCTGCTCTAAGTTTATGTTAATCTCTATTCGTATAGCAATGTTTTTTGTTTATCTAATGCTTATTTTTCAAACAAATATTATATTTTGATATTTTAGTATATTAATTAAATGAGAAAGAACTTGTAAAGTTTTTGAAAAAAGAAAATAATAAATTAAATCAACGTTTACAACTCAATGTACCAAAAATCTTTTGAAAATTCGGTGGAACGATTAAAAATATCTAGAGCACGTACTTTGTAAAATCCTATAATAAAAAAAAATTTTTAAATTATTGCTTATGTACATTCAGAAACTTGATTCGTTTGATTTACCATTAACTTGTGCGTTTTGCGGTGCATAATGAAAAGATGGAAATGGTATATGCCAAATGTCGGTTATCTTGTGCCAATCACTTTCAACTATTTGCCCTGTCATTGCTTTAAACCAAACTTCGTAAGTTTTAAGACAATTTGTTGATTTTGGAATTTCACGCCATGTTAGCAAAACTTCACCCTTAGTTATTTCTGTTGCCATCAATTGTTGTGGTGCCTTTAGTCTCTGTACAAGGTTAGAACATACGCGTACTAACATAATCCAAGGTAATTTAAAATCAATGCTTAATTTTAGTGCAGCCTCTGTAAGTGGCCCAGTTGCATGTAATGCTGGACTTTGACTACGTCGCATACTTTCACGCACTGTACTATTTGGATATGGTGGACTACCATGCTCATACCATATCCAAGCTGGATCTGTACGCTGCTGTTCAAGTATTTCCACAATAAAACTGTAATTTTCCGCTTTACATAATTCAAATGGCAATGACTTTACAATGCTGTAAGATTTCTGTTTAACAGTCGCATTCTCATTCGATAACATTAGCCAACTGATATACAGTGGGTCATTATCATAAACAGTAGTTTTAAGTAGATTTATTTTATCACCTGAAGCTGTTTCTAATTGCTCTAAATCCGCAGCTAGCAATGCCAACTTTCCAAGAAATCCCAATGCAGCATATACTGGCTTTTGTATAAATTGTGAATGTATTGGCTGTGATAGATTCATACGAAAGTGTGCTAAAAGCGTGCGTTGGGAAAATTCATACGGATGATAGCTCAGAAAAGCATTATCGTGACTAAGTGATTCAAAATTTTTGAATTCCTGTTGTTGCAGCATTGCACTCCAGTGTTTAAGCACAATCAATATTAACGTATGTGCATAACGTACATCCGCTTGCATTGGGCGTGGCGTTGACCAGGTGGATATAGGATCAGCTTCACTAAAAATTAATTAAATGCAATATCGTGATTTGTTCTATGCTTATTCTGTTATTTCCAAACTTCAGAACAGAATTCGAGTGGTAATTTTTATAATTAATGATATAACTTACTCATTTGCCACAGGCAATTCCTTTAGCTGAGGATATTTCTTATATATATCCAATAGCAATGTACTAGAGCCTGTTAGCACTTCAGCTGCAGTACCATTACCTTTACGATGATATGTCAATACATCCAATGGACAACTCTGTAGGTTTTCATTGCAAGATTGCAGTATACTCCAACAAAGCGGATGCACGGACTCTATTTTAAATAGACCTGCTGGTCCACGAAGAGGAAAATTTAAACTATTGCTTGGCCTTTGACCTGCCATTAACAAGCCCTTACGCAATGATGCCATATAAGTAGTAAAATCTGTTGAAGAACAAAAGTAAACTTACTTAAGCCACTTTATTTTGGTATATTATTTAAAATAAAACTCTTAATCAAGCCATCATGGAAAAATTGACGATCTGTGTCATTACAGTCTTTGGTATTCATAGCATGGAAAATCTAAGGAAAACTTTAACTCAACAAACTTCTTATAAAGAAGTTAAAATATTATAGGCCTTATCATGAATTAATTTAGTATTTCCCTCTCGTTAGGAAGTATTTCTAATCGTGAATATTTTGAGAATGGAAATCATTTTTCCGATTTTTTTCCAATTTTCACAAAAAAAATTTCTTTGCAGCCCTGGCATTTTCCATTTGATTTTGACAGCTAAGGTAAAGACAAAAACAATCAAAACCAAGAAAAATTAGAAAATTGGTAATGATCTACGAGTTCGGCCAAAAAATCTCCCAATGTCCACATTTCGTACTTCGAATAATCTAATAAACAATTGAAAAACAAATTTGCATACCAGGGAGTCTGAGAAAAAATTCTTGAGAATGTTCATTCATGATAAGGCCCGATATATTTTTTCTTAATGGCTTTTGCTTATCATCTAAGCAACTTTTAGTGAGATCTAGGATCTGATAAAATCGTTTATCTCTACGCCTTCTGGTTTCCGAGATAAAAAATATGACGGACTTTGTATGATTTTTCCCATTAAAATTCATAAAATTGAGCATATTTTTTTTTAAATTTTTGCCTTTGTTTTATATGGGTTTTGGCTCCTACTTTTCAACTTACCTTCAGTTGTAAAATTAAGTTTATTGTAATTACTCAAATCAGGTTCATTCCATGATTCAAAACGCCAGCGCAGTATTTTAGACGCTCCAAGAGTATCTTAAAAAAAATAAATAGTTCTATATGTTCACATACAGGCCTGTTCCGAATTCCGTCTGGTTTCAATGCCTTTTCATTTCGGAAGCTTTTTGATGAAAATGGTGAGTCCCACGGTAATTAGTATTACAATGTCTTTTGTGGAGAATTACAGGTTCTACAAAAAATATTGATTGTAGTTACGAAAAAATAAGCGTTAAGGAAATAATCGATGCGGTTTTTTAAGAATGTTTCCCAATTCTCTACAAAAAGAGATTTTGATACTTTTAACCGTTCAAATCACCGTTTTCATCAAATGAAAAGTAATTGAAATCACACGGATTTCGGAACAGGCCGGATAGCTACATAATCGGGCCTATTCCCAAAATTCGTGTCATTTCAATTTTCATTTAGAAGGCTTTTTGATGAAAACGGTGAGTCGAACGTTAAAAAGTATTATAGTCTCTTGGAGAATTACAAGTTATAAAAATAGTAGTCATTTGCACTAACGAAAAAGTAACTGTTAAGGAAATATTCTTAAAAAACCGCAAAAAAGTCGAAAAATTCAATTTCATTGAATATTTCCCAAACAGTTACTATTTCGTAACTACAAGTCAATATTTTTTATAGATCCTGTAATTCTCCACAAAAGAGATTCTAATACTTTTTATCGTGGGAATCACCATTTTCATAAAAAAACTACCGAAATGAAAAGTAATTCAAACCACACGGATTTCGGAACAGGTCTAATTACACAGGTTTACAAAAAAAAAAAATGTCATGGCGTTTTGACCAGACTATGTGTTTCCTAGGGACTTTGACGTCCTGAATTCGAATCCCGGGTCCGTTTTTTTTATTGTTGTTGTTGTTTTTGTTGTTTTTCTTGCTGGTGTTGTTAATTTATTTGTTGTTGTAATTGAAAAATTTCACAAAATTTCAAAAAAGCTCATATGCTCAAAACATTTTTATAGGCTGTCAAAATACCTCTCATATGGCACCAATATTTTACAAATCCATCCAGGGGTTCCTAACTTATAGCGGTTTTCATAGAAGATATATCCGGATCTTTCGATGGCTATATCTCCGAAACTAGGTCTGAGATACCATTTTTGATCACATACTTATTCTTTTAAAGGACTCGATGATAAAAAATTAGTTTCAGAATTTTAGCGAATTTATCACTAAACGACACATGACCTCCATATGACCTTGAAATATTTTTTCTCAGACGTTCTGGAAAAAAACGGACCCGGGATTCGGATTCAGGACGTCAAAGTCCCTAGGAATCTCATAGTCTGGTCAAAACGCCATGACATTTTTTTTTTTGTAAATTTGTGCTATTTATATAGTATTAAAATGGTAAGTAAATATTTACTTAGATAATGTCTTGTAACTTGAAAACTAAAATTCTCCCATAGAAAATCATTTCGGTTTGGATTTTTAACAAAGACATCACCAGGATTCGCCATAAACTCAATTACTGGATATAAACCCAAATCGTCCAAGTTCATTATAAATGTATCCAAATCATCAAAATCATATATTGGAACACCGGCTTGTGTGTATGCAACGAAATTGATTAACTCCAAAAGCCAATGAATGCGTACATGAGTAATCGCACCATTGGGTAGCGATGCAATATGTTGTAAATTAATTTTAATGGCATCCGATAAAAGGTACTGTTTTAAATCCGTTGAACCAATTTCTCCAGCCGGACAGAAACCAGTTGAAGTCCAGAATTTAGGCAACATGTAGTAATTCTCATCCAGACTGTATGTGTGATTGCTTTGCGTCATTAGATTTAGAGCACCCAAAACAACAATGATTGCAGCTGATGACATAATTTGCTGCTTCCTTTCTTAAACGATTTTACTTGAATGTAACTCGACGGGCAGGTACATATGTTTTTGATATTTTTATTTATTAAATAAAACTGCAGATAAACCACCAAAAAACGATAGGAATGCGAATCAAAACAAAACCAATTCAGAACAGCTGTCTGAAAGAACTCAACAAAAACAAAAAATTAACTTCTTTCTAACGTGTGGGAGAATTGTTTACCCTACAGAATTTGAGTATACACAAGTTCGTTCAGCCAATAAGTGTGTGACTCAGAAGTAGCTAGCTTTCCACAGATAAAAAATTACACTTGTCAAGAAGTTAAAAATTACAAAAATGCGTTCATTAAGCGTATTACTCACAGGATAATTCATATTATTTTATGCATTTTTTTTTGATTTTTCTAGAATAACTCCATTTGAAGTATCACATCCGTTACGCGAACATATACAATTTTAATTTTAACAGCATCTCTTTTGTGGAGAATAACAGGTTCTACAAATAATATTGATTTGCAATAACGAAAAAATAACCGTTTAGGAAATATTCGATAAAATAAAGTTTTTCGACTTTTTTGAAGTTTTTTAAGAATATTTCCTAAACGGTTATTTTTTCGTTAATGCAAATCAATATTATTTGTAGAACCTATAATTCTCCAGAAAAGAGATGCCGATACTTTTTATCGTTCGACTAACCGTTTTCATCAAAAAGCCTCCCAAATGAAAAGTATTTAAAATCAATTGGATTTCATCACATGCCTGAATATCCATTTTTAAATTTTCTTTAAATTTCATATTCACCCTTATCATCTAATTCGATTTCGAATGGCACTAAATCGTATATTTAGATTTCCAGAATCGAAATCGAAAATTTTTCAATTAAATTCGAATTGGATGATATACATATTGCCATTCGAAATCGAATTAGATGATTATTTTGAAGTACACATAGCAAAAAGTTACCCCAAAATATAAGAAGATTGTCGTATTTAACTATGAATTTCAAGAAGTAAACAATCATCCTTATCATCTAATTCGATTTCGATTCGAACTAAATCAAATTGCGATTTTGCTATCATATGTATGGGAATAGTGTCAGGTGTGGGCAACTTTTTGTTTTCGACTTATAACTTTTGACCAAATGTATATTATGCTGAAATATAAGAATCATTGGAAGGCTAGAGACCTTATCTAACTACGGGTGAAGAAAGTAAATTGATTTCGTCAGTTGGAAAAATTATATAAAAAAATAGTGAAGTGATCATTTTTGACAAAAAAAAAAAATAAAAAAATTTGGGTCGGTTGTGGGCATTCTTAGAAAATCGGCTTAAAATGGGAAAACATGAAGTTAAACGCAATCAAATGGAGAAGATAGCAAAATTAATTTATTTGGAAACATTGGGGGTTATCGTGAATCAAGATTCCCGGGGAGTTTTCTCAAACTGCCGTGCATTCTCTATTGTAGTTTAAGAAAATTCCCCGGGAATCTTGATTCACGATAACCCCCATTGACTCACACAACAAATTCTGCACAACGGCTTCAACAAAATCAGCGTCACTGGAAACGTCTGGCATCATGTCTGTTGCCCTGAAACCAGACTTGATTGTCTTCGGCATCAATGCCAGATCAATTGTTTTGCAGACTACGCCAGCTAGGTGACATTGCTCTTTTGCCAAGCATTAATTTTTTGTACCAATCCACGCCCGCCAACTGCTCCTCGGTCCAATTGTCTGAAAACTCAATACCGAAATTTTTTGCAAAGTGCTATGCCACATTACCACTCACACTTAATGAAATTAACTTTTCTACGATATCTTAAAGGGCCTATTGGTCTCTCCTTTCTACTAAAAAAGCGTTAAAAGGCATAAGAACATCATTTAAATTAGTAATGTTGGCATCCACGACGATATTTCAGTAAATCAAACGCTTTTAATAAAAAAAAGAGGGGTGCCCACACCCGAGCCATGCCCGCAGGCGACACTATTCCCCTATATTTTGATTTCCAGTATCCAAACCTAAAATTTTTTCCAATCAAAATTGAATTAGATGATACCTACGGTGACCAACCGTCCTGTATTTCCGGGACAGTTCTGTATTTCGGCTACTTGTCCCCCGAAATTTATTTGAGAAATACGGGACATACAAATGTTCTGTGTTTTATTTTGTGTCCCCTTTTTGTCCTATATTTACACAGTTCATTTATTGATATGTATATGTAATATATGAATAAAAACCGTAATCGTGTAGCTAATTCATCACAATATGAATTTGCATATTTTCATATTTTTATCAATAGCTTAAAAACCTCTTGAAAATATGCAAATTTATGGAATCATTTCATAAACGGCTCTTTGACAATTAACAACTGAAATATCAAAATCTTCAGTGTACGTATAATCTTTTTTTGGCTTGTAAAAATTGTTGAGTTTAGCTTGTGTGTGCCAGGATCAAATGCTTCCACGGAAAGAATTTTCTCCATTATGAATATAACGTATACACAGCTTCGAGCAGCACCATGCGCAGGATTTGCTCTGGAAGAGGTTTTTCATATAGATCCATAGTATTACATTTTATTCAATTCATATATAATTCATATGGGAAAAATATCTTCCTTGGGGGGAGTTGAGCCTCCAAACCCTCTACGTGTGACACTTAAAACTATTTTGATAACTATCATTTACACTGTATCGAGCTTAAAGAATATTTGAGGTCACACAGAGACACATTTTAAAATAATTTCTTTTGCCAAGAAATACTAAGAGCCGTTTTCACAATATCTGGGTAAAATTCAACTTGCGGATTGATATAAATTTTATATAAAATTTAATATCAAAGTGCCAGTTAAGGTTAAAGCCAATTTAAATGCAATGCAATTAAAAGAAATAAATAAAGTTTAAAGTTTAAATAAAGTTTAAATTTTTACATTTACGCAAAATTGTACCGTTGAGGTCCTCGTACGTAGGTATACTTGTGCGCTTTAAAGGAGATTACATTTATACATGGGTGAAAATCTTTTGTTTTTGCTCATCAGTCATTGTTTGCCTCAATATTTATGTGTCCCCGATTTGTCCCCGATTTTTCGCCGACTGTCCCCGATTGTCCCCGTTTTTAATCGCATAAATATCGTTTTGTCCCCGATTTTGCTCACACAGACATGGTCACCGTAATGATACCGAAATCGTATAAGATGACCACCCTATCATGATTTTGACTAGAAAATTTTCTAAAAAGTTTTTAGTTGTCCTGGAACTATAAATTAACTTTTTGAATAGGGATATCTCCTAAACAATGATATATATGAAAAATGTTGTATGATCTTTTTTATACGAAATTTCTTAAGAACAAAAGTGCTGAAGAATATCTTTTACGGCATACAAGAAATTATACCTTCCAAGTCTTTTGAACTTGAAAGCAAAGGTTTCTATAAAACTTCAACTACCTAACTTTTATTGTGTTGTTGAATCCTTATGTGACTGGACTATAAAATAATCTTTTGAAAATGAAAAACTTTGTTTTACTTTTACAGTGAAATTATGATTTGTTTATTTGAAATTTTTGTTTTTTCTTTCTTAAGTTTATATGCAATCATTTTTTTTGCTTGTCAGTATGTACGATATATCAACTATTTGCTATCAGTAAATCCAACATTACAATTCAATTCCCTAATTCAAATTATGTATTTCCTATTTAAATTTTTATGTTGTTTTGAATTTTCTTTTTTAAGATTATATTTATTTTTGTTAGTATTTTCAGAGATTATCATATTTCTTTATATTGTTCTTTCTTATTGCGGTGTTTTCAAGCTTTGTTTTTTTTATGTTAACAAAATTGAATTCCTTAAACGTATCATATGATGAAATACATTAATTTGGTTTTTTTTTTTTTTTCAGTGTGAAAAGTTTTGAACGATGTTATCTTCGTTATTTGTAAAAGTTTATTATGGAAAGTTAATAGTGGACCTCGGCTGAAATTGTGCTGAAAGTTGTGTCAAAGACTATTAACTTTTTTTTGACAAAAATTTATTTTATTTTTAATTTTATTATTTAATTTATAGATATTTGCTATATCATGTGAATTCATTTTATACGAGCATAGTCGTAAATATCTTCATTTTTCAAATACATATGTAATTTTTCAGCTCATTTGTTTGTCATAATTTCTTTTTATAAATTCTTTTGCTTTTTCGTAGAATACTATTGTTTTGTAATTGCTTTACTTTAATTTTCATTTAAATTTCTTTTATTTTTTGCTCTGATACAATTTGTTAATTGGTCTTTGGAGATTTGATGATTTCTAATGTATTCTTTATCTACGTTTTTAAATTAATGTTTTTCCTTTCCATATTTTTTTCCTAATAATTTAAGGCAAATTTTTTTTTATATTTTTACATAATCCCGCATTATACAATAAAACATATACAAGCTCTAAATATAATTATAGTAATAAAAACAAAAAAAATGGGTATTATTTCTTGCCAGCCCAAACGTCATTAGAAGTAGAATTAAATTAAATTAACATTATTCTGCTACCAACAAGCATGTATCAGATGATTTGTTGCTACCAACAAGCATGCATCAGATGATTTGTTAATAGCAAAATAATGTAAATTATCTATTTCAAAAAAAAAAAAAAAAAAAAGAGTTAAAAATTAAAACTTAAAACATAAAACTGCCGAAAAATTTTTCTGGGAAGTGATAGTGGAGAAAATTAGATATAGAAAATTTTTTTATGAGAAACTTTTAGCTAATTGTATGAGCTTTCTGAGAATGTATTTGGTTTATAGGGTTTAAAAGGATTTCGCAAAGTTCTGGACCTTTAAAGTTGATATTTTCAAACGTTTTGCCCTACTTTTTGAATTTGGCGGGCATTTTAGTTGAAAAAGTTCAGTTTTTTCCCTATAACTCCTGAGGGGTAAGGGTGCAATTTTTTGTCAGTCATCCTGTATAGTTAACAAAAAGTCAATACCTATTGTATTTGGAAAGCTTAAACCGTTAACTATTAGAAATATTAAGAATTTTTAAATTTGTTACTTACAGGCATGTGTCGTAATCCGCGTGGTTTCAATTACTTTTCACTTAGGAGTCTTTTTGATGAAAATGGTGAGATACACGATAAAAAGTATAAGCATTCTTTTTTTTTTTTGTGGAGAGCTACAGGTGCTACAAATAATATTCATTTGTACTAACGAAAAAGTAACTGTTTCGGAAATATTCGATAAAGTCGAATTTTTCGACTTTTTGCGGTTTTTATAATAATATTTCCTATACGGTTACTTTCTCGTTAATGCCAATCAATGTTATTTGTAGAACCTATAATTCCCCACAAAAAAGTTTCCAATACTTTTTGTCGTGTGACTCACCATTTTCATGAAAAAGCCTCCTAAATGAAATGTTATTGAAACCACATGGATTACGAAATAATAATGAAAAACGATCTTTGCAAATACGTAGGGCCTAACAAAAGTTCGTTTAGTTGGTGTCATGTTATAAATTTTAAGTAAATCAAAAAATTGCGTATTATTTGTTATAGTCTTACGATATATCATTTTAATTTTCAGAAAGATCGGTCAAAATGGAGAGAAGAAAACGTAAAATTCGTGAACCAATGTCAGCAGATTTCCAATGCCAACGCAGCAAGAGATTCGGTTTGCTATTCTTTTTGGATTTCGACGTAAGCTCAAACCTATGGAAATATTTAATGAATGCCAAATAGCACTTGAAGTTAATGCGCCATCCCTCTTGACTATTTCAAAGTGGTTCCGAAGATTCCAGGCACGTAATTTTTCTGTGGAGGACGAACCTCGAGAAGGCCGCCCAAAATCTTCGACTGATTATGAATGTGTAGCGCTAAGTCTAAAATTGACGAAGATCCAAGATTGACCCAGGAAATCATTGCTGAGGAACTGGGCTTGAATGCCATGGCTGTATCGCAAATATTAAATAATGATCTTGGATACGCGGAGAAATCTGCACGATGGGTTCCTAGAATTTTAAGTGATGCTCAAAAAGAGGCATGTGTGCGTTTTGCTAAGTATTTTCTTGAAAAATTCAAAAACGGAGGGTCTAATACCTTCAAGAAAATCGTAACAGGTGATGAAGCATGGTTTTAGAAGTACAACCCTGAAACCAAACAACAATCCATGGTATGGAGCCCAGAAAGTGCAAGTCGACCTGTTAAAGTAAAGCAAAAAAAAGTCAGCAACAAAAGTAATGATGTCAGTTTACTTCAACAGAGAGAAAGTTGTAGCTGCTAGTCCTTTGAAAAAAAGTCAGACGATTACTGCTAAGTGATATACTGAAACCTGCTTACCAAAAGTTTTCCAAAGTTTATTGGGATAACGCCAAAAAAAGGAGCTACGCTGCTACTTTCTACATTACGATAATGCGCCAGCGCACACTGCTGAAAAAACGACCGATTTTATTTTTCTTTCTGGCGTCGAAGAAATTCGTCCAGCTCTTTATTCCCCAGATCTAGCGCTTTGTGACTTCTGGTTGTTTCCAAAAATAAAAAAAAATTTGAGAGGGAGAGTCTTCAACAGCAATGAGAAGATAATAAATGCGGTTAATGATGAAATTGCAAAACTGCAAAAAGCCGATTTTAAAGGCTGTTTTTCAAGATGGATTTATCGACTTTAAAAATTTATCAAAATAAATGGCGATTACGTTGAAAAAATACAAATACATGAAGAATAAATTTAAAAATTTAAAAGTTTTTTCAATTCAACTAAGCGAACTTTTGTTAGACCCCTCGTATATAGCTATAAGTTCATTACAAAATTTATTTTTAGAAGTATTTTCATCACTTCCAGCCTTAATAGAAACAATTGGGTTCCGAAAGCTGTCTGAGGGGAGATTAATATGCCAGTGACGTTTCAAAGATTAAACCTTACGGAAACGGAGAAAATGGAAATACTCGTATATCACAAATTGTGCGTAACCCTAAAAGATCAAAGACGACAGTCTGCGTGTTTACTGAAGACGTGTTTGTGAGGCTCTGCTTGACATTATAGGCGTAACGACAGACTACAAATACTTCCTGACTTTTGCAAAAGTTTCAAGGATATGTGACATATGGTCATAGCTGCGAGAAAGGTATTTTCAATGCCTTGGTGCAAGGTTACTATTTTTTGACAATCCTAGTGATAAACGGCCTTAGCATGAATTTTTCTAGAAACTATCTCTCTCGAGAATAAATTCCTTTCACGGACGGGAGCATTTGAAACTGAGAATATTTTGAGAATGGAAATTCCTAATTCAGCAAGGACACATTTTTCTTCCAATTTTTTCCCAATTTGTGCCAAAAAAACTACTATGCAAGAGTGGTATTTTCCATTTGAATGATTTCGATTTTTGTTTTCTTACACCAGCAATGTCCAGAACTCATATCCTAAGCGTCTACTTTTCAATAGTTCTAGTTTGTAAAACTTATTCTTGTCGTTATTAATACTTACGTAAATTCTTCGCTTCGTTAATACAGCATTTTAAGATTTTTCTCGTTTCCAAATCCGGCATGACCCTGTTTTCATTTGGTCATCTGTTTTAATCCTACTAAATTCAAAAAAAATTCTCTTTGTTTGGTGAATTTCACGAAATTATTCAAGATTTCCAGATGATGAGCACACATTTTGATTTTCTTTAAGTCCTTACAATCTTTTGTCAGAATTTTTAAATAAAGCGGTATAAAGAGTTTTTATAGTTATACTTACCATAATCTATAGCAAGCATAATATGGGTGATTCTACTCGCGAAGGAATGAAAATCCATTATTTTCGGCAAAAAATTTTTTTTTTGCGTCTGAGTTCAGACAAGCAGTCCAAGTTCAATTTAGATCTTTTATACTTTCTAAAAACGGACCGGTCAAAAAAATAAGATATACGAATTTTATGGCCGTTGAAAAAAAAAATAAAAAATGAGCTGAGGAGGCTGAGTGCCGAAGGAAAATAATCTAATTATGCGCTGTTTGCTAAAATACAATTATTAGATCTTTAAGTTTCCAGGAGACTGAGGCCAGGAGGCTAAGGATTTTTCACTTTTCAATCAATACAACGCTCAACGATGAAATTATGGAATTCTACATTAAAATGCTATGGATTTATAAACCTATAAATGTAGTACAATTTTTTTATATTTTTTTACGAAAATATTTGCCAGGGACCTGAGGATTTGACTGGCCGCAACACAATCATACACAAAACTCGGCGTATCGTCTTAAATATTCACGATCCGAAGCAGAAGATGTTTTGATGTGCCAGGAGGCTGAGATAAAAATCGACTGACATAGTTCAATAACATATTTTTTTAATAAAATTTTATATTAATAGTAGAATTTGACAGTTATATTAAAACACTATTGACTACACTTCTCTCTTTTAGTGCAAAGCATACCATTAAAACTATAATTTCGGAAGAGAGACATGCCAGTAGACTGAGGGTTTGGAAAAGTAAAAGTTGAGAGTATGACAATAATTTCTAATGGCTTGCAACTTAAAAAATCGCTTCATACCCCATGAAATGCAAAAAAGTACCATGACTAAAAATGATTTTTTTTTTTTTTCAGGAACTGGCCATGGAAAGGACGCTGTAGATGGAATTGGAGGGATTTTAAAGCATAACACGAAACATCACAATCTGTATAATGGCCACACGTATAATGACCACACACCAAACTTCTGGCGAGTTTGTAACTCAAGTCCAAAATTTTACACCATCTATTCAATTCAAACTTTTGCTGTTAATGAAATTGATTCTTCAGAATAAACGAAATTGAACAGTGGAAAAATGCATAAAAATACACAGGTATTCAAAAATGCTATGTGTGGAAATGTGAGGTAACCGAAGGGATAACTTCCTGTTACATAGCCAGAACAACAAAACACAATTACATGAAAATAATCGAAAAAAAAACTAATAAAAGTCTCGAGACCTTCTGAAAAAAAAAACAAAAGCCCAAGGTACGATCAACTCGCAAAAAAACACCAAAAATGCTTGGTTTTCTATACCTTGAGTATATTTAGTTTCCATGTAAATTATTATGAATGAATTTCGTGTCTTAAAAGTACAGAATTTTTTAAATTTGAGCCGTTCAAAATGACAATGGTGCAACTCCAAAACGAGGCAAAAGTAATGTCAAATAAATTATGTGCCATAATGATCGGTTATTTGGTCGATATCATTTTTTCAACTTAATCATCAAGTAAATTTTTCGTGCAATCAGAAATCAATTTTATTCATCTCTAACAAAATGTCAGCCAATGAATATTATGACATTACTTTTTGATAGAAGAAGTTAAGTGCCATTTTCGGAATCGGTATCGCAAAACCGTCTTGGAAAGTGAAAACAGAACTGTGCAATTGTTTTATTCATTTTGTAGAGAAGAACGCAATAGTAACATTAAAAAAGTACGAAAAACTATTTGAGTCGCAGAATATTCCCTCGTAAGTAGAATATATGGTACATTTTTAGATACCTAATCAACATTTTGAAAATTTTGTTGATTTTTATGTTTGCTTTCATATGAGCTATTACAAGTTGCTTTGTTTTATGTTTCCCATATCAAAGCCACTACGCCAAAGTTTTCTCTTTAGATGACAAGGCAGACTTAAACCGTGTTTTGACCAGCTATAAGTTTAAGTTTAAATATGTATCTTTTAAATGTTATGTGTTTCTTGAAGCAAAGAGTATATGATTGCAAAATGAGCTCAATTTCTAATTAATGGTAAATTTTTTTTTGTGGAAATACCGGGGTTTCAAAACCTTGCGACTTTCTCAACTCTATAACTGCTGCCTTTTGTTTTGTTACCCAATGTATAATGTACTGAGTAGTAAAATAAAACAAAATAAATATAATTTGATTATATTTTATGTTATATTTGAATGTATGTATTGTGAATATGTTTATGTCAATTGGAAACGTTTCCTCTAAATGTTGTTTTCTTGTAAATACGTACACTTAATGTACAAAACAATAGATTTTTTTTGTTGATTTTTTTTTTAAATTTTTTCTTTTATTCTTATTATGTATTGAAACTTAACTTTAATTATGCACTTGTTCAATCTTGTTTTTTTTTTTTTAATTTTTAGGTAATATAATATATATGTATGTATTTTATCGTAAATTGTATTTTGTTGTTTAGTTTTTATCGCTTTTATAAATTTTTACAGCATAATATTTATAAATAACACTGTGCATGTAATTAATAAAAAAAATAACAAATTTGTTCGAAATTAAATAAAAAATAATAATAATATGATAATAGTATGATTAAATTGCCCAGTGTTATTGGATTTATAATTTCAATAAAAGAAAACAATTGGTTTCTTGACAAATTTTTATCTCTAAAGTTTTCTTTCTAATTTTTTTTTCTTTTTCTTTTCTTTTCTTTGTTTATTTGAAATCGCTTATTAATAAGTGTTTATTTTAACTTACGTAATTTCTATATAATTTTTATTTATTTTTTTTTTTATTGATTTATTATTGGTTGGTTGGTATAATGCAGTCTTTACGGCAAAACAAACACATAAAAGTTATAAACTTTTTGCAATATTATTTTTTTTAATTTTTTTTTCAAATTTTTAGCTGATAATGCATAAATAGAAGTCAACTTATTAACAAAGCTCATTATCTTCGCTTATTAAGGAAACCTAAAGTACAGCCAAACTTTAATAACTCGTACCAATCTATAGTTAATTTTTATGTTCAATTTTATAACTTGAAGTCTGTATAGGAAAGAGTTTAAATTTGGTGGATATTGCAAATGCAAGTTATCGAAGCTTGACTGCACTTATTATGTAAGCAATTTTATAATGAGTGTATTCCACAAAAGAAAAAACACAGCGTCACGATTCGTATTGACTTTGACAGAGCTTTTATGAGTTTAGACAAGGTTTTCAAAGAATTTATACGTTTTATGGAATACCCAATGGCCCGGATTTACGGTCATTAATTAACTAATTAGTTAAATAAAATGCAGACAAGAGTTTACCAATGTTTTTTTATACACAGACTCAAAAATTTCTAAATCTGTAAACATTTTTAGAAATTTCACAAAATTTTTGCGAATACTATTTCTTCAGCAACCGCTGTTGGTTGACTAATGGTTAACTAATGAAACTTCAGAGTTTAACTAATGGTTCACTAATGACAGAAATTAAAATGTTGTTGGCTAAACCCTTGCCATTAGTTGACTAATGACTGTAAGTCGGGGCCTAAGTAATTTTCAAAATTATCGCCTCTAAAGTAAAGTAAAATAAACAAATTGCTTACATTATACTTCAATCGACCTTAATTGATTTTTTTTTTTTTTTTTTTTTGAATAAGCATAACAACATGCAAATTTTTTTATTAATAATATAAAATAATTTCTGCAAATTTTCATTATTGATTTTTGTTATATTTTTTTATTTTTTTTTAAGTTCAATTGACTATCAAGTGCAGCTTAAGATTTTTTGTTTTTAGAATTTGTTGCTTATAAATATAAATAATAAATAAAATAAAGGAAGAAATTATTATAACGAGAATTACGAAATAAAATGTTTAGTACTGTTAATTAATATATGTTTTTATAAACTCAGCATTTTGAATTAAATATTTTATATGAAAATACTTGAATTTTTGGTATATAATAGCGTTAGTAAAAGTTCTTAATATGTATGTAGTATAAATGTATGCATTTTGATTTGTATGCGTTTCATTCAGTAAAGTTTATTAGTTTTAAACAAAACAAAGCAGACATTTAAATTGTTCACCGGCTTTAAAGTTTTACTCTGCATATTCATAAGTTCAAGTTGAAAGTTAATTTTTTTTTTCATTCATCTCGAAACCTTTTTATTGTGGTTTCATTTTCAAAGCGAAATTGACGAGTTTTTGACGACGAATTAAAACGTTTTAGAAAATTGTGAACTTTTTGTGTTTAGCGAAGTCAAATTTGCGATTTTCTTTATTTAAGGGAATTTCTTAGAGTTTTTTTTTTTTTTTTTTGATAGACTATGAATTTTATTGGGTTTGTTGGGTATTTCTCAGTCACTAACTAACTACTCAAGTAAGTATTTAAAAAAAAAATTTCAATATTTTATTTTGTTATTTATCTATTTAATTTTTTTAATTCACTGAGGCTTATGAGTTATCTTATGAGCATTAAATTAAATTAAAAGAGAAAATATGAAATATATATGAGATATATCCAAAACAAATATCTGAGTTAGAAAACGCTATCTTTTGTGACAGTTTTAACACCATTGCAATCTTTAGATTAATTAAATTTAAACTTCAAAATATTAAGTATTATAGAAAATACTAATAGTAAGAAAAAACACCCAACCAAAATCAACTTGAAAGTATGAATACAAAGTTTTTAACTTTAATTTAGACTGTCATTGATAAGGCCTGGATTCACAGTCCAATTAGCCAATTAGCTAACCAAAATGAAGACAAGAGTTTAACTAATGTTTCATATTCACAGTGTTTTGGTTAACTAAAACAATGAATAAGGGTAGCATGGCTAAATTAATGGATTTTGTGAAAACAACACGCACGCGCAGCAAATTTTAACGATCAAGAAGTAATTTTCTAATCAAATTAGTGGAAGCGCAAAAATATATAATTGGGTGCAAATAAAATGCGGAAGCGAAATTTGTCGCGAAAACAGCCAGGCGATTTCTAAAAACTTCTAGCAGACAATCAACAACGATTTTCCAAATTCCGACAGTATCTAGCGTTGCTTTCGATATCCGACTCAAAATTTTGAAAATCTGAAAGCATGTTTAGAATTTTCACAAAACTTTTGTGGTTACTATTTCTTCAGCAACAGCTGTTGGTTGACTAATGGGTTTGTTGTTGGTTAACTAATGACTGTGAATCCGAGCCTCAGTGTTTTTAGTGCAGAATTTTGAAATATAATTTGGCGCCACCATTCTTAAGACCGCACAGTGCGAAATTTGAGAAGTTTAGCGGAACTTTATTCAATTTTGGGAATACATAAAATGCGTAAGATTATTCATTATTTCAGTAGCTTAATATCCCACCTCAAAAACCTCATACTCAGTTTGGTGAAAAACCCTGCCAAACAACTGCAAAATGCACCTAAAACTTGCATTACTAATTCAATCATACTTTTTGCTTATTAAAAGCTTTTCGATTTGTTAAAGTTAATAGAGTGGTACATTCAAACGGTAAGTCAGTAGGCCGCGAAATTTTTATCATTTTTTTTTTAATAAAATTTTCACTTGTTGGCATTCAAATAATTGCAAAATCTTTTCCTACTCGTATGTGATTTGTTTGTGAAAATTGTGCTTTTTAAGAAGTGGATAAGATTTACATTTTCAAATTCATTGGATACTTTAAAAGGTGTTACCACAAATTGCCATTTTGAAACGTACAAAATTTGAAAGGTAGGTTTATCCTCTACTGGAAACACAAAACATCTTTTGCGATATTTTGCGATCTTCTTTTTAACTAAACCTTTTCCAGAATGTCTTTGGAAATTTCATATAACACCGAAATTTCATGAAAAACCGACATCGGACGCCATCGTTGGTTTTGTTTTGGAAAAAATAGGCTCACCAACACTAACATCTGACACTCTCCATAGTTTAAAGGTAACTATTCGTGCGCTAGTTCATAATATACTAAAAAGTAGGGGGAATCCTCTCGAAATTCAGAAGCATTTCTGAATAAAAATGCAAGAAATAGCAAATACCCCTTGTCTTACCCCCTTCATTTTTTATGGTGTTTTGATAAGAAAATATTTATATCTATCAAGTTTCATAGCGATATCTGGTATGGGAGCAGAAATACAACGTTTTAAGCATTTTCATATATGGGGGGTATAATAACCCCTTGTCTGATCCCCCTTAATTTTTGCATAGTGTTTTACCAATTAAATATATATCTAAATATTAAGTTTCATAACTATAACTGCTATATGTGCTGAGATATGAATTAAGTTCCGCTAGACTCTGAAAATTTCGCACTGTGGACCGGTAAGTAATTCAAAAATTTTTCAAAAAGACTTAAGTAACATACTTTATTTTTTTAACGTTAAGCATAAATGACTGCTGACTGCTGTGTACCATCAAAATATGAAAACACAACACAACAAATAAAAAAATCAATAAAATTCTAACTTTAAGCGAAAATTAAATTAATAAGCATAGTATGTTTTTTTTTTTTGTTTTAAAGTACAACTTATATACGAGTACATACATGATTCCAAAGGCTCTATGCGAGAGTCAGTTTCTTTTGTTTAACTGTAGCCTAAAGAATTTATATACGAGTAGGGTAAGCTGGGGTACATTTGACACCGGGGCACATTTGACTTTGCCATTTTCGGTGTGAACACGCCTATCGAACCAAAAACCTGAAATGCAGAAACATAACAAATTAGAGTGGAAGCAACGTAATGAACTTTGGCAGTTCTCTTGCGACTCCTCCAGCGCCAATACGCTTTTTTAACTTTTTGTGTATTTTTTTGTAATTTTCGGCATCTTGTTCGTAAGGGTTTTGCAAATAAATTTGTATTGTTTTTTGAAATTAAGTATGATAATTTCGCAGCACTAACCTTTATAATTAATAGAATAAAAGTGTTTTTTGTCAAGGTCAAATAGTTTAAATTATAAAATATTTTTAATTCTTCGAGAGATTTTGGGGCACATTTGACTTTTGCCGAAGGGGCACATTTGACGTTCGTGTTTGTGTTTTTTAAAAGGTTTTCAAGTTTTATCTTTTAAATACATGGTATGTCACTATAAAATGAAAACGAACGGACATGATGGCGATGAAAAAAAGTTAAATACGCTATTTCTAATATCGGAAACCGAAGTGAAACCTCGACTTCCGAACAGAATCCATTTCATTTGATTTAATATAATTTTTACCTTTGTTTTATCTACAACACAAGATTTTTGAATAGATGCTTTCCAGGACCTCTACCACCTATTTTAATTTGAAAATCTGGATGGATGAATTCCCGAAGTAATAATAATCAAATTGATTTAAAATACGCCCCATCATGTGAAAGCGCTGCAGATATCTTGACGATGGTGTTACCCAAAATCCAGACCAAAGAAATGTCCATCAAACTGGGTCTTATCATACATTTTATGTTGATGTTTTTATTAAGGTTATTGTTGGAAATTGTATTTTATGCTTATATATTGTCCTTGGGAAATTTGGCGAAAAATCCAAAAACCCATTTTTTTATGTGGGAGAAATTTGTAGAAGTAAGTACTTTATTGGCTATACCTCATACAAGATCAGTTATTTGAGAAGAGTTTCACCATTAAGTTGGGTTTTTATAAAACCGGAAGTGGAAGATTTTTGCCTGACTTTGAGGAGTGCAATTGAGTTTAAACTACCAACTCCAACAAATCCAGCCTCAACTTCACGTTCACGCACTAAATACTTATTTGACATCGACTTCTCACACTTATATATAAAATAAGTCTCCGTTAATTTGTATTTATATGAAAAAAATATATGTATTAATGTTTTGTTTAATGTTTCTGTGTTATTTTTGTGAGTGTCAAATGTGCCCCTTGCAATGTCAAATGTGCCCCGTACCTGGGGCACATTTGACAAAATGACTTTTTTTGAAAAAGTTTTTAAAAGTACTCTTAATGCAGTCTTTTTAAAATTTTTTTTTTCTTGGTTTTAATCTTAAATAATCAATGTTTCAGAAACAGTAAAGAGTATTAAGATCGTGCAATAATTTTCAAAGATACAGGCCTTTGAAAATTTTGTGTCAAATGTGCCCCAGTCTCCCCTATATCAATTTTATTTGAATTGGTTGACATTTGTTGGAAATATAGGAGGTTAAAAAGCCAATGAAACCTATGCATATTAGATGTTTATTGTTGAGATAAGAAGGAACAAACAATTAATATATGACTAATTTAAAGGTGTTTTATCAACCAGATACTTTATAACTCAAATAAAAAATAGAGAGTTGAAAAATGTAGCACATTACTACTTCGAAGCAAGCTCACAAATAATGAAATTCTACAAAAAAAAAGAAAAAAAAACAATCTTCACTTCTTAAGTTCTTTTGCACAAAATACTTAATGAGTTGATATAGCATATGCATAATATATAATATTATTACTTAAAAATAAACTTTTTACTTTTTTGTATAAAAATTGTGTTTATTTTTTTTGTTTATCAACTGTTTCACATTTTCGTGTTTTAGAAAGAAAATAACGTGTTTTAATATACAAAACTGATATACATTTATTGATTATGTGTTGAGAATATGATAATCATGATATGATCGTTAAAAAAGTAAAAAACAAAATAATTGTCTCATTCGCAAATTTAAAAAAAAGAAATTAATCAATCAATGACACAGTGCAACATAAAAAAATCAAACCACTTTATGCGAACTGTTCCTGAGAGTACTTGATGTTACTAGCAGGCTCCAAGTCGGATTTTATAATACTATGCATTTTTACCACAATAGGGTGAAATTTCAAAAATACGTTTTTTCTGGGTTTGTAGGAACAAAACAGTATCAAGGAGTATTCGAATGCTATTAGCATGCTCAAAAGAATTGTTTAGTTCTATAGCTAATGCTTCGTTGAAGATAGGAAAACAAAACTCCGAGATATAGCCTTGGAAAAAGTGGATTTTCTTTGAAAAACTCCAAATATATAAAATTTGAACTGGAGCCAAAGTAGTAAAACACAAATAGGGTTTTGTTAATAACATCATGTACTTTCAGGAACAACATTCAAAAAGTAGTTTGGATTCCATGACCTCAAAAATGTTGCACAGTGGAATTACAGTCAAATCAAAAGTAAATCAATTTCATATTAGAATCATATTAAATGATGTTGCTTTAAAATGATAAATATAAAAATATATGTACGCATATTTTTATATTCAACAAAATATAAATGAATTAATAACCAAAATTTTCCATTTAATTTTTCTTAAGAGATTTTATGAGTAGGTAATAACAAATACAACAACGGTGTGAAAATAGAAATTGTAAAAACAAAAAATAAGAAATCGGTTTTTTTAATGTTAAACTAAAACTAGTCTGAAACAGTGCTTAATGCTAAGAGTAAACAGTTTAAAGGGTTTTTGCTTTTCTTTTTCAGAAGAACAACTCTTACTTACATACTACATTTATCATTATTGCGTTCATTTGTTGCATATTTTGGATTGATTTTTTTTTCCGTAAATGTATTTATTATTTATCTTTGTAGTCTAATTTCTAAATTAAATTTGTTAGTTTATTTTATAATTATTTTTTTTGTGTTACATAATTCGAGTTCTTGTATTTCAGCTTTAACAACTACGTAACATATGTGGGTATGTTAGTACATATATTTAACCCTTTAACGACGAGGTCCAAAAGCGCGAAAAATTTTCAAAATAAAAATAGCACAATAGCACAAGCTGGCAAACATACTTGCCGCCTTCAGTCGTTGAAGGGTTAAAGCGCACGGCATGAAACTGAAGTAAGAGCGTGTTTTTTTCTTTCTTTCTATTTTTATGAAATAAGCCTTAGTATTATAGCCATTCGTTTGTCAGTATAACAATCGGTTAAGTCCACACAAGACGTCCTACTAAGAAAATCAGAAATGTTTTTTGAAAAGTTGAAGCTTCCTCTTACTTTCGTTTCAAACGCTATATATGTATACATATGCATATCTATGTTGATTGTTTTGTTCTTGTTATTTTATTTAAATAATTAAAAACGGCTCTATGTATGTTTATGCGTGTTAAGAAACTAATGTAACTAAAATCAACATACGTACATAAATGAAAATTGTTCAGAACTTACTTCTGATACATCTGAGTCTACTTGATTTGTTGCCGCAAATAAATCAATTGAAAACAAATAGAAAGCATATCGATACCTTAGAGCGCTATAGTCCTATCTCCACTTTTTGCGATTTTGAGATTTTTGCAGTTATGGCAACATTGTAGGCTTGTTTACCGTTTGGAAAACTGTGTGATGTCAAAATACCACTAAAACACCAAAATATTCGAAAATTTAAAAAAATCCTATCTCCAAACTGTAATTTTTTCAAGGGCGCTACTGTCCTATCTCCACTGAATATTCAAATAAGTCACATTTTTAAAAAAAATTCTTCGTTTTTTCGATTTATCTTCGTGTTTCATGACTTTTTGCGACATTTTAGTTAACAAATTTGGTTACACCCAAGGCTGCACTCTTGTTTATGGGAGCCAAAAATTCAAAAAAAAAAATAAAAAAAAATTCGTTTTTTTCGTGTTTTCCACGCGTTTCATGACTTTTTACGACATTTAAGTGGAAGAAATTCAAAAAATGTACTAAATACGTCGTTTTTTTCAATAGTAGTGGAATTTTATATAAGGGCAAAAGTAATGACATACTACAAATTGGCTTGGATTTCGTTAGAAATTAATTAAATTGGTTAAAAACATTAAATTATGTTAAAATATACTATAGATAAAAATATTGCATATATCGTTATATCAAAATAGCAGACAATCCTAAATAACCACTGTTTGAAATCTTCTTTTTGCATTTCCCAACAATTGGAAAAATGGAGATAGGACTATAGCGCTCTAAGGTATCGATATATTTATTGTGGAAATAAAATTTAGCTTTTAATCAAAAACAACATAACTAAATTTACTGCGCAAGATCAAAGTTTTTGCTTTTTTTTTTTAAATATAACAATGTTTGTAGTTATATATTGTAGTTAGTAGCCATTTTATTTTATTACGTACAATAAAGAAAATAATAACGAAGATTCCAAAAAAAGCAAGACTGGTTTTACTGTGGTGTTTATACAAAAGTAGTTTTTCCAATAAGAAAATTATCAAGAACAAGGGGGAAAAAAGCAAAGTTTTATATTGTCAATCAATGAAAAACTTTCTTTGCGATTTTATCATTTTCTTGATTAGTTCTTGTTTTCAACAAATTGATGACAGTATGCAGCACTTAAAAGTATTTGCATACATATTACAAAAGTATTTAAATATTAAATATATCGAAAAGTTTTTGATGCTGTGCTAGTATACTAAATGAATTAAAAAAACTATTGGATAAATAAATGTAGTAGTTTGAATAATTAACCTTATGATTTTCAATCAAATATAGTTATGGAACGAAAGAAAATTCAATAAGCTAATGCTGAAACATTTCAAGTTTTTTATAGATTCATTTTTTAAAACAAAATTTTATTTATTAAAGTTCAAAGAATAGTTTTTTTAAAACAAACATTCAAGCAAATCGTAATTTATGTACAAAAAAAAATATATATATTGATGTCTATTCGTAAATAGAACTGAGTACTAAGCACATTCATGCTCAATCGAAAATACAAAATGTTTAGATGCAAAAATTAATAACTATAAAAAACTATTAATTCCTAAAAATTGTTTCCGTGGCTGTTTTTACCGAAAAAAATGCTTATTTTTGTTAACAAAAGAAAAAGAAAATCAAATAATTAAAGATCATGACATGTTGCTTCAAATTACTTAGGCCCGGATTCACTGTTATGAGTAAACTAATGATAAGCGTTTAACCAGCACAATTTTATTTATCTAAAGTTAACTATTAGTTAAACCCCAAAATTTCATTGGTTAACCATTAGTCAACCAACAGCTGATGCTGAAGAAATCAAATCCACATAAGTCCCTATTTACATTAAGAAACATTTCTATGAAAAACATTTTCAATTCTCTTTTAATGTTTCGTTTTTGTTTACACGCAAAAAATGTTTCTCGGCGACATGTCATCTCGGTTGTATGTTTTCTTATGGCGAACTACAAATTTCTCAATACGAATGACAAGCACAAAGCGTGTCTCATGTACGTGAAACAAAATCCCCTCTACCTTCCCCGTGCATCCCTCTCTCTCAAACGAAATGTTTTAAGTCAAAATGTTTCATCGTATAAATAGGGACTAAGTTTTGTGAAAATTCTAAAAATGTTTTCAGACGTACAAAATTTTGAATCTGTTATTGAAAGCAACGCAGATATTGACGGAATTTGGAACACATATTGTGGTTGATCGTCGGCAACAACTACGATGCCTAGAATTTTCGTGACAGAAATTGCAGAAAGCACTTAATAATATATTTGTGCCCTGCCAACTAATTTGAACATGAAGTCACTTTTTCAACACTAATTTTCAATACTTTGTTTTTCCAACCACAAGCAAAAAAAAAATGTTTTAACAAAATCTTCAAATTTAGCCGTGCTGCCATATTTTTCTTTTGTTCATTATTTTAGTTAAGCAGAACACTGAGAATATAAAAAATGAGCTAAAGTCTAGCATCATTTTAGTTAACTAATTGGTTATTATATTTTACTTTTGTTAAGTCTTGTCAACATTTTAGTTAACTAATTGGTTATTATATTTAACTTTTGTTTATTGTTTTAGTTAACCAAAACACTGAGAATATGAAACATTAGTTAAAGTCTTGTCATCATTTTAGTTAACTAATTAGTTAACTAAAGACTGTGAATCCGTGCCTTAGAGATCATAGAGTGGAGTGATTTTTAGAGTTTCGTACACTAGTTTCACTTCACATTCAAAAGATATTCATTAGGACAGACGTACAATAAATAAATTTTATTTTTGGCTTAGTTTCTTAATGCATATCGTGAGCTAAAATCCCAAAACATTTTATATTTTTTCAAAGGCAATGCAAGAAATGCCTTAAAACTCAAAATATTATAGATATAGAAAGCCAGTTTTGGCAAGTATTGCCGAACATACAATAGGGATTAAACAAACAATACAAGCCAAACTCGCTTTAAAATCTATAACATTTGGATTTTAAGACGTTTTTTGGAACGCCTTTGAAAATACATAAAATGTTTTTACGTCTTTTTGGTTTTCAGGTGACGTTATACGAGTATAACTATGCAAAAGTTGAAATGAAAATTCTTCTCCATCAACATATATGCCATGGAAAGTTGGTGTCAAGTGAAACTTTTTACGATTTTTTGTCTGTTTTGGTGCACATTTAGAAGTAGTTTGATTTTTATTTTATTTTAAAATAAATAAAGACCAGTAATTTGCGATGTTGCTGTACATATTTTTTAGCTGAGTTTTTTTAAAACAAATATTGTTAATATTTAGCGTAGAAATTATCTTTAGATGACTGAGTTCTGCTGAAATTGACTAAAATGCAAACATTTTTTTTTTCTTCTTCAACAATGCCATTCATTGCTTGCTACTTGGCTTTTAATTTTGTTCATTTATTCCTTTTGTTTATTTTATAACATATATTTTTGTACCAAAATAAACATAATTTAATTAAAAAAACATTTCTAAAATTAGTTACTTATTGCAATTTTGTTATGTAGTATGTATAGTTAGTTGATGTTGTAGTGTCATTGGACTTATATTTTAAGAATAATCATAATAGTAATAATAATTATTAATATATATGTATATATATAAACGAAAGTTAAAAAACTTAAATAATCAGCACTTGTTTATTAAACAAGTTTTACTATTGGTTTAAATTTGACCAGATATGATTAAAATGTTTGCTTTTATTTGTTTTGTTTTGTTTTTTTTTTTTTTTCCTTTTTTGATATCTTTGTTCAATGTAAACATTTTTACATTCAGAAAAATAATGTTTATATTAGTTATGCATAAATGAAATTATGTTTATGTATATTATCTAATTATTTTTTAAGATTTTACGGTTTTTCTAGTTTTAAAAAATAAATGTAACTAAAACAATTTCTATATTTCTATGCAACAACAGAAGCAAAAAGCATTTATTTAGTTTATAAGAAAAAACAAAACTTGAATTCTTTGTTTTTTTTTTTTTAAATTTTAGTTTAAATTAAAAATATTAGTTTATTTTTATACATTAAAAAAAAAATAGTTAACAATAATTATATGCAGACGGTGGTTGGTTTTCTTCGTATTTCTAATTCCCTCTTTTAATAATAAAATTAAAAAATAAGCAATAATTTTTAGTCAATTGGTTGATTTCCTTTTTGTTATTGCTGTTCTTTTTAGTTTTGTTTTTATGTTAGAATAGTGGAGAAGTTAATATCTTTCTGATATCGCTATATGTAAATATATGTAAAAAGCAAAGCACACTGGCATCTAAAATCTGTGAAATAGAAGAAAATAGTGATGGGTTTATTAAAAATAAATATACAAATAAAAATATAAAAAACTTTAACAAAATGTATAAATTCTTGTTTGTTCGCAAAAATTCATTAAGGGTATTTAATGTATTTTGACATTTCCTTTGATACTAATGCAGACATTCTTCTATGGATAGTGCTACATCTCTTAGACGGATATTTGGCTTTCCTTGAACAACTTTCATTCATAAACTATTTCAATTTGTATATTCTCAAGCACTTTATTCAAATCTTAACAATTTCTTAACCCATTTACAATTTTAGCACACACTGTCAATAATAGTCAATACTTTAAGCATGATGCACTGTAATCAAACCAATACTGAACTGATATACAACGCAGCAGAGGCTCATACTGCAGCTGATTGTGGTATTGGAATTTTTATAACACGGAATTATCCTTATAATTCCTTTTGTTTTTTATTTCATACTGAGATGAAGCTGTTATAAATTTGTTTTGATATACATTTTGCTCAGGCTTCCAGTGAAAAATTTATTGTATGCTTTCAGGATTGCTTTAGATCATAGATAAGATCCATGGAATAATATTGGACGTTCGGATAATGAAAGAGTGTGACGTAGCTGTGGCTGTAGGGATCTCAACTGAGCGGGTACATCACGTTTTACATGAAAAAGCTAGCCTTACGATGGGTGCTGCGATTGTTCACACTCGAGCATAAATAAACGCAACCGTGTGACTACTTCAAAGGACATTTTGGTTCAATTCGAACGAATTTGTGCGCCGTTTCGTTACCGTGAACGAAAAATGGATCCATCACATGACACCAGAGGCCAAGAATAATTAGCTGACATATTCATAGACATGAATAAAATTGGGTTATGAAGTTAGTTTATTGACTGTTTTTTATTGCTTGTATAGTACTAATGAAAGTACCAATGAAAGTACCAACGCGCTTTTTCTAAATTGGGTTCTGTTTTCACGGAAAGTCTACTTGATGGTCTGGAATTGATGGCATTAAGTTGAAAAAATGATATCGGTCAAATAACCGATTAATATGGCACACAATGTGTATGAATTCAAACTGTTGCCATATTTAAAGACTTATTCCATGATTATTTTTGCACATAGATGGGCATTGTGAGAGTTTTCTTATATGGGATTAAATACAGGCGAACTTGTCTGATCTTTCCGACAAATGCAACTTTTCAGTCAATAGATAGTTGAAAAAACGTAAATATATTGTTTTAACAAGCATCACTTACCCGTATATTAATTGAACATTTTTGGCTGTTTGTTTTTTTGTCTTGCTTCATTTCATCCTTTGTTTAATGTTGCAGCGCAAATGATATTGTAAAATAGTATAAAATATATATTTAAAAACAAATATATTATTTTATTTTGTATTTTCATTAAAATACATTTTGGGACGAACAATTTGATTTGGTTTCGAGTTTAATTTAATTGCTTTTAACGCTATTTTATGCAAACGAACTTAACAAGAATTTTAAATTTACTCAAATTTAACTTATTAGCTTTCTCACGTTGTAAGTTGTTTGTTAGTTGCATATTCATTAGCTTAGTTTACTATCAAACTGCATCCTTTTGCTGTTTACTCGTATAAACGACGCTTTGCATAATATTTCACAATTATTTATTTTAAATATTTTTATATAAAATTTATTTATATTAAATTTTGGCATAGGCATTCATTAATCATTCTCTGTGTAGTGATTTGTCCTCCTGACTTAATTTAAGTTTTTGTTTGGATCTTTTTTTGTTTCATTTCAAAGTTTGTGCCGCTTTTGTCGCTACAAACTTACAAATCATCATCCTCTTCGTCGTCAGGACCCTCAATTAAATCCTCTGGGTCATCAAATTCACTGCAGATTATAATATTTTCTTCAATATCACCATCGATGCCATCGATAATTTCGGGATTATCTTCATCCATTTCCAAATCATCATCGTCATCAATAATATCATTGCCAACAGCAAGCCTTATACGTTTTCTTTTAGAATTGTTGAGTGCATCTACAGAAGATCCAATACGTCGCTGTAATAATGTACTAGCGGATGTTGATGCTGCTGCAGCTGGTGCTGTTGTGGCTGATGATGAATTAATAGGCGGGGAATGTATATTATCTTCATTTATTGTCTCTTCGATTTCAACAGCATCATGAAGATGTGCTTTGTTCAGTTGTTTCAGACGAAGTGTCTCGACTTCTTCAGGCGTGCGCTTCTTACGAAATTCATACACTAGCGGGAAAATATGTTCAATGGCAGCTTGTACATTAGCGACACTGGCAGCTGTAAAAATTGAAAAAAAAACACTATTTATTAAAGTACCAAAGCAATTTAAAATTCATTGGTTATTTCGATAAAAACAAAATACTTAAACTAAGTAATACAAGTTTTCCTCTCTAAATTAAAGCTTTTCCATATAATATTGAACTTTTTTCAAATCAAATTTCACTTTTTTCAACAGTTAACTTTTTTTCAATTAAATTAACCAGTTTCTAAATAAAAATTAACCTTTTTCCAAATCAAATGTAACTTTTTTCACTATCAATTTAACCATTTTCCAAATCAAATGTAACTTTTTTCAACAATTAACGTTTTTCCAATCAAATAAACCTTTTTCCAAATTAAATGAAAATTTTTCCAATTCAAATTAACCTTTTTCCCAATTCAAATTAACCTTTCTTCCAATCAAATTATCCTTTTCCCAAGTCAAATAAACCTTTTCCCAAATCAAATAAACCTTTTTCCCAAATAAAAATTAACCTTTTTCGAAATCAAATTAAACTTTTCCAAATCTAATTCAACCATTTTAAGAATTAACTTTTTTCCAATCAAATTAATCTTTTTCCAGATTAAATTAAACTTTTGTCAAATCAAATTAAACCTTTTTAAAAATCAAACTAACCTTTTCCAATATCAAATTAACCTATTTCCAAATCAAATGTAACATTTTTGCAACAAATAATTTTTTTCCAATCAAATAAATCTTTTTCCAAATCAAATTAATCTTTTGCCAAATAGAATCAACCTTTTTCCAAATTAAATTAACCTTTTTCGTAATCAAATTGACTTTTTCCCAATTTAAATTAACTTTTTTTCCAATCAAATTAACATTTTTCCCAAATCAAATAAGCCTTTTCCCAAATAAAAATTAACCTTTCTCAAATCAAAGTAAACCTTTTCGAAATAAATTTAAACTTTTAAGTATTAAGTTTTTTCCAATCAAATTAACCTTTTCTCAAATCAAATTAACGTTTTTAAAAATTAACTTATCTTTTTTCCAAATTAAAATGAACCTTTTTCCAAATCAAAGTTTTTCAGCAGTTACCTGTTTCCCGAATCAAATTAACCTTTTTCCCAAATTAAAAATAGCATCATCCAAATTAAATTTTATTCCAAATCAAATTCAACTTTTTTCGAATCAAATTAAACTTTTTCCAAATCAAAATTAACCTTTTTCCAAATAAAATTAACCTTTTACCAAATCGCTTGGCCAACACATTTTGAAAGGTGCTTGGTAGACACAGTATTCATCCATACACCTAGTTTTATAACTATAGCTGCTTTTGGTATAGAGATTTACCATTTTAAGTGTATTTTTTTGCAACATTTTTTTTGTTTTCGAAAAGGTTTATTTTGATTAGAAAAAAGTTAAATTTCTTTTGGTACAAGACCAATATGAATTGGGAAAGGTTTAACTTGGAGTTGAAAACCTGTTGTAATTAGTAAATTCTTTGCGTCTACTTACCAGTGACAGTTATGCTGCCTGTTGAAAAAATCTTCAGTGTGGCCTTTGGATAACGTAATTTATATGTAACACCTGGATGCAATTCTGGTTCATAACTGGCCTCTTTTTTGTATCTTTCCGAGAAGTTAACTATTTTTATAGCCCATGGCATGCTGCATGTGCCTAAGACATTAACCACTCGAAAATTGTTGAAACGTACTCTAAAACCTAATTTTTGAAGGCAACGGGCATAGCGGCGAGCAGCGATCTTGGCCTACATTCAAAAAAAAAAAAAAAAAAGAAGAAATCAATTAAAATCGCTTGAATCGCAACGCAAACTTACTTGATCCTCAGAGGTTGCACCAGTACATGTGATGCGTCCCGATGACCATATCGATGCTGTCGTATAGGGTCGGCGTAATTTCATGGTAACCATACCATTTTCACGTCTAAATTCAACATTGAAACCGTTGAGCGCAATTTCGCGCAAATTGAGATGGCAGCGAACACTAAAGGAACAAACAACATTATTGATGACAATATCGACCTCTGGTTCGGCTTCTTGCTCTGAGGTATTTAAAGCACTTGCGGGAGCAGCAGCAGTAGATGTTGTTGTTGTCGTTGTTGTTGCTGCTGTTGTATCTGAGGTGGCACCGGCAACATTATTGTTATATGGCGTAACAACTGCAACGCTGCGCGTAGCATTAGTGGTGTTGCCATTAGGAACTACTGTGGCTGCGGTGGTCGTGGGAATGATGCCATTAGCTGTTGTTGTCGTTGCTGCTGCTGTTGCAACAACACTGTTGTTGTTATTCGAAGATTTTTGTTGATGTTGCAGGTTAACAGCAGCAGCAGCAGCTGATTTTATTTGTTGTAATGTGGATGCACCATAGCGGTGTTGAGAAGTGGGTGTGGCAGGTGTCAAAGTATTTGTTACTGACTTGTTGATGTTGGTGGCAGAACGTTGCTGCTGCTGTTGTTGAGTATGTGGCAGACGATGATTGTTATTGCTAATGTTGTTGGTATTATTATTAAATGTTGCTGTTGCTGCTATCGGTGGTTTGGAAAGAATTGTTGCATGTTGTAAACGTTGTGGCTGTGCAACACTGCTATTGGCAGCAATAATTGTGTTGTTGCTACGATTTATAAGCACATGAGTGGTAGTGCGATTGTTGCTATTGCTGCTAATTAAAGCGGATGCAGCAGCAACTGTTGATGTTAATGCTGAGGCTGTGGATGTGGCGGGTTGTTGACTAAATTGTGAAAAATAACGTGTTGTTGTTGCTGTTGTTGTACTTGTGGCGGTTGTTATTGCGGTCGACTGTTGCTGTTGATTAAAAGCACCACGTGTTGGTGTTGCTTGCTGCTGCTGATGTTGCTGTAGAAATGTATTTAAATTGGCAGCGGTTGTAGTGATAATGTTTTGTTGCTGTTGTGATTGTGGCTGTTGAAATTGTTGCTGTTGGTGTTGTTGATTGCTACCACCACTAGCAGCAACAATTTGTTGCTGAAATTGTTGCTGAAAACTACTCATTGTCACACCACCGGTTGATGTTGCCACCTGCGCTGCTGCCGCTGCAGCTGTGGCAGCAACAAGGAAAGCACCTTGTGTTGTATTTGTATTGCTTAAGTTTGTCGCTGCTGCAGCGTTGCTAGCAGCAATTACGGCCAATCCGCCACCACCAGTCGAAACAATGCTGCCAATTGGTAGACTGACCATTTCGTGTTGCATCAACAAACGTTGTTGCTGCTGTTGTTGTTGTTGCTGCTGCTGTAACAATTGCTGATATTGTTGATAACTTATGATGTTGCTTGCACCTGTTGCACCATTTGTTAAGACTATCGCTTGCGTCTGTGGCAACAAAATGTTGCCGTTTACAATTCCTGCTGCTGTTGCAGCCGATGACGATGATGTTGTCACCACGCTGCTTGTAGTACCTGCTGATGTTGCTGTGGCAACAATAACGCTACCGCCATTAGTGAGAGTTTTCATGCAATTTTGTTTTTGTTGTAACAAGGTTGCCATACCAATGTTACTGTTGCTGATATACATTTGATTGCGTATGATGATATTTGCTGTTGCTGTTGTCGTTTTGTCTTTGTAATTGTAATTGAATGTAATGGGTAATTAATTAATTGCTTTTGATTGTTGTAGTTGTTTCAATTGTTGATATTTAATATTAATTTTTTTATTTTTATTTTCGATGATATGCAAGAAGATGCATAAATCTTCTTAATTCTCAAATGATTTAATTTTTCTTTCTTTTATTATTGTTATGTTCAGTTATTTGTTTTTAAATTATTATTATATTTTTATTATTATTAAGTAACTTTGAAAGTTTATTTTGTTTTTTCATACATATAATAGAGATGTGAAGGTGTTTATAGCTTTTTAATTTTTAAATAAGGCTTCTTTTGTATCGTTTCTTTTATTTAATTTTGTATTTTTTGTTTTTGTTTTTTTTACTTATTAAATCTTTAAGGTTTTGATACTCATTCCAAAATACTAAAAAAGTATAGTCTTCCTTCCTATCTCCTTGTTTTTGTTAATGAATTGTTTTTGTTGTTCCGTAACGCAGTCTAAAATTAAAAAAAAAAACAAGTTGTTAAAAATAATTTCAAAATTTATTTTTAAAAAAAACTTAATTATGTGCAAGGAATTGGTTTACTTAATTATTGTATATGGGTTATTAAAAAGAAAAGATAACTTTTATGGGGAATATCGTGAATAAAGATACCCGGGGAATTTTTCACAGACTGCCGTGCATTCTCCATTGTAGCCTAAGTAAAATTCCCCGGGAATATTCATTCCCGATAACCCCCCCCCCCCCCTTTCTCTTTTGCCAAAAAAATATATTACATTTTCTCTGAAAAAATAGAAAAGGTCTTATGGGAAAATTTTAGCTGCCATTTCCAGGAATATTTGACGGCCAGTAACTATGAAATAGCATACTGAAGACTGCTTACCAAGAACTTCCGAAAATTTGTTGAAAAAAAAAAAAATAAAAATAAATTGCGTCGCTACATCTTGCATCATGTAGCTTTAGTTTTAAGACTCAAAATCAAACATAACCCACCGACCTTATACCTAAACCGAAATTTATCTTTTATTTTTAGTTAGGGTATTCTTTAAAAAGTGTAAAAGCCTCGAAAACCAAGTAAATTCATAAAACTGACAAAGTTCGTATTGATTTTGACAAATTTTACGAGTTTACGAGGTTTTCGAGGCATTTACACGCTTTACAGAATACCCTCAATGATCCATATGAATCCACAACAATTTATCTATATATTAATGCGCAAGACAAAAATTTGTCCTACCTTTTTTCATATGTTAAAAATGGAGCACGACTTTAAATTATACACTCTTAGAAAGGTATTTGTGTGTTTCAGTGCACAAAGTTAAAATTACTTAATATTTTACCACTAAGCCAGGTAAAATTAAATGCAAATTTTTCAATATTAACAGCGACAAAATACGCAGTCACACAGAGCTGAAAAAGAGGATACAGCACAAAGAGAAAGACAAAAAGCTGATAGACTTCATATTTTTTGTTGTCTTTTCTATTTTGTAGCAAATAGCAAAAAAAGTATTAAAACTGTCCAAAAAGTACCAAAATTGTTTAATACATTTGTGGTCAATTTTGACCATTGGGCGATTCTAGTGTAAGTACATAAATTAAAAAATAACATAATTTTTGTACGCCTTTTATTTACACCAATTTAGCAAATTCTTTCGTCTCAGTTTTAATAATAAAAATAATAGTAAGTTCATATATTCATTTTTACATCGGTAGGTACTTATATAAACCGGAAAATATCGCCCAAACAATTTATAATAAACAAATGAAAGAGTAAATCCGAATTGGATCCGAGGCACAATTGAAGAAAAAGGAAAATTGTGTTGGCTGATTGCTTAATGAGGAAGTAATGCAACAAAAATCGGCAATAAAAGGAAATCAAAGTAAAAATCATAAATAAAAACAAATGAATAAAACAATTTAAAACAATATACCACATACTACAAACGAAGAAGGCATTATTTCTGAAACAACAACAGCAACAGCAATAAGGTCAATAATTGTTTATTTGCTTATAGTAAATATATGTATAAATACAATGCAAAAGCCAAAGCAAATTGCACAAACGGGCAAATTGTAAATTTTGTAATATGTAGAACTAAACAAAAAATAACTAAATAAATGTAACAAGCGCATAAATAAAAATGATACACAACCAAGAGCAGCGAACGAATATCATTGTGATACACAACATCGATTTAATTGAAACAGTTGCCGCTAGACGGCAGCACAGCAAAAAAACACGTGAAGCAACCAACCAACCAACATAGAACAAAACAAACCGATATTGTGGCCTCAATTTAAGTACCCCCAACCCAAAGAATAAATAATAAACAATAAACATCAATGTAAACATTCAAATCAAAACTATGTCTGAGTGAGAAAGTGTGAGGAACAAAAATACTAAAAAAAAAAAAAACAAACAAGAAGGGGGTTTAAGTAGATATCGTACTAAACAATAGTTAAATAAAAAATAGTGCTTTTAAAATTAGAAAAAAAAAAAGAATTTCACAACGCCGTCAATGCTAATTCAAATGCATGTTTGGGAGATATACAGACTTACACCACTTATTTGCTATAGTAACGAAAAAAATTAAAAATTGGCTTTTGGGCGACTCATGTAATGCTAAAAAAAAAGTTGTGTTCCTGTTTAATAATTTTTACCATCGCGTTTGTTAATTTTTACTATGCTCATATTGAAACATTTCCTTCCTTCTAAGCAACTTTGAAAGTTTTATAAAATTTTTAGAAAACTTAATAATAAATACTAGATGCCCGGCAGCGACTTTGTTCGCTCGTTCCCGATACTCTTTAAAAATGTATGTACAGTCTGTTAAATAAGAGCGTGGTCACGATTACTCGCGATCGGTAAAGTATAATGCTGTAATTTTTTTTTCTCACACAGAGGGCAGTATTGTCCTTCATGCTTCGTGAAAGTGAATCAGCTGACCACTCTTTTCAATGCGTTCTCAGCATTTTTCCAAAATGAGTACCGCGTACGCGTCGCGCTTTGAAGCCGTTTTTTTGTGTTTGCACCCCAAAGGTCGTGACTTTGGATTGGCCGTCTCAGTCGCCCGATGCCAATCCAATTGAAAACGTTTGGGCGCAAATGAAGATGAAGCTTCAGAAAAACCGACCCTGCAACTTGAAACAGCTGGTTCGACGCATTCACAAAATTTGGAGGTCGTTTTCAGAAGAGTATGCGCAAAATCTTGTTCAAAGTATGTCGCGAAGATGTCAAGCTATAATTGATGCTGGGGGTGATTGGACCTGCTATTAATGTATTTGCATTGAAGTTTTCGATCAAATAAATCAATATTAAAAAGAATTTTCGCAATGGGTATTTTCATTTTCTCACAACAATGACCACGCTCTTATTTAACAGACTCTACCTAATCTCAACCATATCTGCCAAATAGTCTTAGAAGGTATTTTTTTATATCGCTGTATTGGACATTTTTCTAGCGGATGTTATCTGTCCCGGAGACAGAATTTTTTAATATGTATTCCGGGTGATGCCGAGAGTATTTCAAATTAGAGTTTATCCTGGAATCTCATCTGATAACTTGTCTTCGAAAGCAAAAAAATATGCAAATCGGATGACTGATTTTTGAATTATAGGATTTAAGTGCTGAACACATTCGGTGCGAGCTGCGAGTGCGAGAGAAACCCGACCGAGATGACACGATTTTCTCTATATGTTAGAGTAAAATGAAAAATTAAGCTTTTATTAAACGTCATTTAAAAAAGATCTCGCAGTGCGATGGAATTGATTCTATTTTTCTTGCGATTTTTAAAAAAGAAGAACAAGACCAAACACAAAAATTTAAATAAATTGTTTTCAACTGAATTTTTTAATTTCAATTTGAAGTTCAAATAATTTTGAAAACAAATACGTTTTATTTATTTGTTTTTTGTTTTTATTTGTTTTCAATTTTCATAAGCAAAATTTACTCGCAACGATTTGATTGTGTTTTCATGCACGAGGAAAAGCTCAAAAAATCGTTTGAGCAAAAGCTATCTTCTCTCGCACTCGCAGCTCGCACCGAATGTGTTCAGGGCTTTACCAAGAACCCGGATGAAGCCGAGGGTATTTCGAAATAAAATGTATCCTTTAATCTTCCCATGCAAAATATCTATAATGGAAAGAAAAAATCATGCAACGTAGGGTTCTCGAGTTATGGAGACACAGACAGACAGACGTATTTTATATAGTACTATGATGTCATAAGGACTGGTCCAGAAAAATTTGATACTTGGTTTTTCATCAATATAAAAATACCAAATGAATTTTTTTTTTATTTATTAACCTTAGAACTATTAACAAATATCCTTTGTGTGATATTCGCACACGGGTAGGTGGAACCGATTTTTATTTGAAGCATTGCCACTCGCGCATTTTCTTCTGAATTGAAATCTGGGAACCTTCAGGTACCATACCCTATTTTTTTTTTAAATCGTATGTGGTGCCATTTTCCATATTAAACGAAAAACCGAAAAACCAACAAACAAAAAAAGGAATTTTAAATGTGTTTTTCTATGCTAAATCCAAATACACCAGAATTGCGCAAGCTTCTCTGAATTTTAAGATATCCTAACCTAAAAGTGTGAAAAATATGGCTCAAAAACGGCACCACATACGATTTATGGGACGTCCCCAGATACCAATTCAGATGAAAACGCGCGGGTGGTGTGTCTTAAAATTAAAGTCGGTTTCACCTAGCCGCGCGCAACCAGTTGCAGCCAATTTTAGTGTGATCTTGTACACGTAAAGATAAAAAAATGTATTTTCTAAAAAATACTTAGGTCGTCGAGCAGCGAGAATCTGTGATAAGTCATTTAAAGGAAGTCAATCTCAGCGCAAAATTACTTAATTTGTTAATTGGAGTCCCACCCACAGTGCAGAATACCTTCGAACGTTTTATTCATGCTAATCGGATACAAACCAAGGATAAAGTGCATCAAACAAAATTTGTAATCCAACTGACGAATGATTTATTGTCCATAAAATCAAGGCATACCCAAATTATTGGTTCAAAAACCAGTCACGGAGATACAGCAAGAGCTAAGCAAGTCGTGCAGTGCGCAAACAGTCCGCCACGAGCCCCAGACCACAACTTGAAAGCTCAACTAGCCCTTCATAAGAAAACAAAAAACCAGCAGAATCTACTCGTCTTTAAAATGGTGCTCAATATAGGTAAGCACACCCACAAAATTTCGGAATTTTAGAACATGTCAAAAATGCGGTGGATACCTGAGTTCCATAGTCTTTACTATAGAGTAGATACCTAGCAAAAATTCCATAGAACACAAGTTTAACCAAATTACGTCATTCTTAGAAGACATCAGAAATAAAAATTAAGAAAACAGATAAAAAATGCAACAGATGTTTGCCAATTTTGTATATATTATAAGTATGTGTGTAGGTCCATGTGATAAATATAAATCTATAAGAAAAAAACAAAAAAAGGCGTCAAAAGGCAAAGGTGAAAAATCAATACTACCCACTAATTGGCCCAAATAACATTATTAGCTAAACTATGTTAGACAAAACTGCAAGAACAATAAAATAAAAAACTTAGCACCGCCAGTAGTGGGGAGATTGCAAAACAAAAACATTGAACTAAGAACAAGACAACGCTAATTGAATGCAGTTGCTACTCTGTGTTGCCGCCTTCAAAAATTGATACTGCAACTTTGACTGCAAGTGCTGCTGCTGCTGTTGCCTTTACAAAGTTGACCTACTGCCAATTTATGCTGCAACATTGTGCGTTCACTACTTGCAAATCTAAATGTTAATTTGCTTATTTGGAATAATCATATTAAATTAGTGTTTGTCGATTTATCAATATATTAATACGCAAGACCAAAATTTGTCCTACCTTTTTTAATATGTTAGAAATGGAGCACGACTTTGAATTATACACCATTAGAAAGGTATTAGTGTGTAAATGTGCACAAAGCCAAAATTATTTTAATATTTTGCCATTAAGCCTTGCTGGCTGTGTGTGGAAATAAATTTTTTGGGAAAACTGAGCAAGATAATTCAATGAAATTTGGTACATTGCCTTCGTCGTCAAAGTTAGCTCGTGGGATTGAAAATGAGCGAAATTGGTCAACGAACACGCCCACCGCCCATACAAAAAATATATTCAAAATTTAATTTTAGGAGTATTTTTCACAACAATGCAACCAAAATACACATAAATACTACGAATTGTAGCCGCAAGCTCTGAGCAAAAACTGGGCGAATTCGGACAAGAGGGCGTGGCACCTCCTATATAAGCAAAAGCTTTAAAACGCTATACTGAAAACGTTTTTTGAGATAATCCAACCAAATTTAACTCAGACTGAGAACAGTAAGAGGGCGTAGCACCTCCCATATAGGCAATATTTTTAAAATACTGCAGTGTAGGGTATTTAATGTTTGGTCATTCCAAAGGTTACACCCTTAGTAGTTTTCCTTAATTAGTACCTGCCATTACTACTTTGCAAGGGATAAAGTATATCCTTCTTCATATGCATACATATGTGTAAAAACCATAATTCCAGTAAAAAACTAAAAAATTCGAAATAAAAATTGTTACACTTGCAGCCATTGCTGCAGCAGCAAATATTAAGTCATAGGAATTTTTCAATATTCGAGACGATGCTGATGACGACGACGACGACAACAACGATGGCAATAGCAACAAAATCAATGAATAACACTTTTTTTTTTGTTGCAAATATAAATGAGCAACAACAACAATAGTGGCAAAAACTACATAATTCTATATGTACATAGATACTACTACTACTACTCGTACATACTACTAACAGCAAGCGCGCAGCAACACACCGGCAATTAGGTCAAGGACGATATTTTTTAAGTAAGTAGAACGGCGTCAACATATTATATACGATTTGTTGCAGTTGTCGTTGTTGCCATTGCTGCTGCTGTCATCTAAGTTTATGTGCATTTATGTGCGTATGTTGTTGCACCAAGTAGTTGTTACGTTTGTTTGTATGTGCGAGTTAGTTACTATGAATGAATGCAACTGAGATTGTTGCCATTTTATAGATTTGTTGCTCAATGTACAAGTACAACAAGAGGAATTCGGTGGTAATTAAAGAAACGGTCTAAATGAATGGCGACGCATAAATCAAGTTGGCAACACATGAATGTCCTTAGCTAATGGAATTAAATTTCAAGGAAGGATTTGTTTTTGCTTTTGTATTTCATGAATGTGTCTCGTATGCCGTGATATTTGACATGTCGAAAAATATTTAGTATGTAGATGCGCAATAGTTACCCAGTGTGCCAGACGGTTCAAATCTTCACTTTTTTATCCGTTACGGATCCGTTACTGATCCGTTGGCGGGAGAGATTCCCAAAAAATTTCTCCCGCAAACGGATCCGTAACGGATAATAAAGCGAAGATTTGAACCGTCTGGCACACTGGGTACCTATACATTTTGCAAGTTCTCAGCCATTGGAGCGTCGGTAATGTCTTAATATTAATACAATTTACACTATTTTGGCTTAAATTTAATAGTATCACCATACAAAAATCTTTTATACTATTTTTGTATAAATTTTATATAGAAGTTCATATGAATTTATTTTAAACCATTTTATATGAAATTCATACTGTGCTGTAGATAATTTTCGAATAAATATTTCGGAATTAAAAAATTTTTTGATACTTATGTAGGTGCTGAACATAAATGCCATACACTGGCAGAAAAGTTTTATACTACGTTAAAGGCATACTTTTTGTAAAATGAAAATGTATGAAATGTTTTATTAAACTTTCTAGTTTTTGGTCTGAATTAAATTTTTATCGCCAATGACAGGCACGGAACATTGCAATAGCAGTACATTGCGCGCACTTCCCTTTGGGAGGTGTCACATCTTCTAGTCTGAAATCTACCTACTGTTTAGACAATTGTCTAGTACTTGACTGCACCATTCTCGAATTAGTCGATCGCGTAGATTTGTGCGAGCGGTAGTCCAACCAACAGGAGCGTACACTGATTAAGAACATAAATAGTTTTAAGTAAATGCCACGCCCCTTCCTTATGTTATAAACGAAATAATCAGATTAATATATGTACCTTGGTTCACCCACTCTTGAGCTGTTTAGGGAAGATTTTTGATAAAAACTAAAATAGCAAATAAATGCATAGAAATAAATGTTTATTTATTTGCTTAATCGACGAAATCAAAGTCAAGCGAACTCACTAGGCAATTAAAAAAAGTGCTGTTTCATTAAGATAAGCTAAGAGCATTGCCGTCGTTAGGCTATGTGTCACCCGAAAGCTAAAATATTGTAATCTAAGAAAAAAAAAACTGACATATTCCTTACAGGTGGGTAATATATAAACTTGTACTTTGCATTATAGCAGGAGCCTAATGGACAAGTATGAGTACTAAAAACCAAGATCCTGGTCAGCAATAGTTCAAAATTATGGTAATAAAATATGCTACTGGTAAAAAAATTCTTTGTATGTTATTGAAAGATACCCTTACTTCAATGACTTCTAAATCGAAAAGAAGGGATCGTATTGAAAAATGATAAAGTACAGCTTGTGGAGGCGAATTTTAGCTATGCGAAGCCATTAACAAAATTTATTTGGAAACCAAGTTCTGAAGAAAAACAATATTTCGATATTACCAAATTTCTTGGAAAAATTATTTTTGCTGTTTTTTTTTGGCTTGTCCACAACAAACACAATAGCAATAATTTTCAAAATTTCTCGGAATTACAACACCCATGCAAAAATTGTTTGTCATTTTTGTTCTATGCTTTTTTTAACGAGGAGTAAAAGCATCAAAATCCGATGTGGGGGACTCAAACCCACTAAAAAAACTCCCCTAATCAGAACGGGTTGCTCCTCCTGGAACTACCGTCAAGTATTACGTCAGAGCATTACTGCTCAATTATCTGTCAGTTGGTCGCTGGTTCTTCAATATGGAGATCTCTGCGTTCCACAGCTCTTCTGCGTTCAATGAACAGGAGTTCTTTCATCATTTTCGCTGCAAATGATTGAACCACCAGGCATTTTGTTAGTGTTTCACACATATTTGGCACCAGGTTTAGCACTGTGATAGGCTAAGCATTTCTTGGTGCATGTCTCTGAAACGTGGGCAGTTCAACAAAACGTGTTGAACATCTTCAGGCAGGAGAGGTCTTCTTCATATTTAAATCGTTGAAGATATTTTTTTAAACATCCATGTCCACTGAGCAACTGTGTTAGATAAAAATAAACCTTCTCCGATGTGTCCCATCTTCGCTGTATTACTACTGCGCAGTACTTCTTGTCTCCACCGTTCCACCATTTTCCGCTCGTTGCTCCACGTGCGATTTTTATTACAGCTTGTATGGCATCAACAGTCGATTTCCCACGTCGGAAACCGAATTGGGCATTAGATAAGCCATCTGGGCTTTCAAGGTTCTCCTGTAATCGGTTACGGTGATTCTTTCAAACACTTTCCTCAACGAGTCGAGCATATACAGTGGCCAATAAGAAGATGGCTGTTCAGGCTGTTTACCAGGCTTAAGCAAAAGGATTAGCCTCTGCCGTTTTCAGAAGGCGGGAAAAACGCCTTCATCAAGGCGCGTAATGAACATCCTAGCAAATATTCTAGGATTGGCTTTTACCGCAACGTTGAGCATACTATCTAGACGTGGCCCTTTGTTGTCCACAATTTTCTTCAGAGTAAGCAAAACAAACATGACATAGAAGGTTATGTCAATCATACGTCATGTTGTGCATAAAATGGGTAGTGATTTTGAAATGCCTATAACTTTCGTGAAAATTATGCCATTTGAATAATTTTACCATCATTTTATAGGTAAAAGTATATTGCTAAGCTCCAAGTGTCCAAAAGCAGAGTTTTCATAGCTAGAAAAAGAAATGCTAAAGTTCTTACAAAACGTTGGAGATATATGATGAGATATATGTTGTGAAAACTCGATGATCCAAGAGGAAAGATGAAAACAAGAAGGTGCATCGTTCTAGAAAATACTTAATCCAAAAATTTAGATTTTAGATCAATTTAGATTAGAAGCAGCAAAAAATGCATTGGTGTGTTGAAAAAAAAAAAATCAATTCTTTAAAAATTTTCATCAGTCCGAAAAGTTGAAGCTGCTAAAAATAGCAACAACGATCGAGCATTTTTATTTCTCAAATGGAATGGCAACAACAGCGACAACGATAATACTCTCGCAGCAACAGCAGCAGCAGCAACGGCGTTCAACAACCAACACAAAATTAATCGCTTCATTTTGTTGTTGTTACAACACACCAATCGACAATCGGGCGGGCAACCTTTTTAAATCTAAATTTTCTTTAAAAATTTTTAATTGTTTTTTTTTTTTTATTTTTATTCTTCTTAACTCTTTGCTTTTTTTTTACTCAATCGCGAGCGAGGAAGAAACGTTCATTGTTTGTGTATTTAATTTGTTTATTTTTAATTTCGAAATTCTTTTTTATTTTCAAGACGGAACTGCGTAATATTTTTACAAAGTTAATTCGCCTTTTGCTCGTTGATGTGACGACAACAATTTCTTGCGTTTTTGTAGTTGATTGTTTGCTATTTTTGAAATTGAGTTTTTTCGATGTATTGCAACATTTTAAAATAAATTTTTTGTTTTTTTTTTTTAAGAAAAATTTCAATTGAAGAAAAAATTTGCCTTGTTCTAAATGCGTTTCGCATATATGTACATATGTATGTATGTATGTAATATGCACGAGTATGTTTAGTAGATATCAGCCAGTGCTCATGGCAACGATAATTGCTGCTGCTCTGTTGTGAATTTTGCTATCAATTTGTAAATATTTTTGCTTGGAAATAAATTTCTGTAAAATGTTATTTATTTTTATTACGGTTTAGCGGTAGCTAAAATAAATACTGTAGGCGTTCGCCGGCGGAGTCATTTGGTGTTGGAAGATAAGAAATAGAACGTTAAAACGCTGGTATTATGGAAAATCTAGAAAAGTTTTTTTTTTTTCTTCTTTTTATGAAACAACACATATTGACATTTGACAATTTCATCATATTTTGCAATTAAATGCAAACAGTTTAACCTTATAAGTCCAAAGAAAAAAAAAATTTTGGCAAATTATATTGAAAAATAATTGTCTAGGACAACAATAACCGAGTAAATAATAAGGATTCGATGTATACTTTGCTGCGTACAAATGTTAGGATATAGAAAAATTTTTATGCAAGATTTCCACTCCAAGTGAAACTGCTCTCATATGCAAAGGAGTGGATTGGATTAATGGTCGATGAGAGAAGGACATCGATAAAAACAAGGAAAAGTGACGGAACTCTTGGGAACTCCACAGAAAATAAAGTATTCGTAACATGTCAAACCATCTAAGACAATACATATAAAACGCCCGCTGCAGAAGCTCCTTCTCCAAAGAGGGAAGAAACCACTGACGCCATACGCAATTAGTTTTGTAAGGCGGGTGCGATGCCACACTTGTTGAAAAGCTTTAGAAATAACCACCCGGAGAAAAAATAGTTTATACTTTTTTATTTATTTTAAATTGTACTAAATAGAATTTCAATTCAAAATAGTGACAACTCTCTAATAAAATAAATGTAACCTTACTTTTTTAGTAAATTCAGAATTTTCGAATAACCTTACAGTATGGTCAAACCGGGAAATATGGCACTTTTTTGGTTGAGCTGCTATAAAACCAAAATTAAAAGACTTTTTTAAAGAAACTAAACTGGAATTTATTCTTTATTTAATTTAAAACAAAAAAAAGGACTTCAACAAAATTAAAAATTATTGCAAATATGTTTTTTCTCCATTTTAAAAAATGCTATAAATTGCCAAATCACCCAAGACTACGGGTGATATGGCACCATAACATAGGTGATTTGGCACCCTGGATGTTTTTTAAGTTTTTGTTGCCAGAATTGTTGCATGTTTTCGTATAAGGTGTACGTGTTTTATGTGACCACATACGGCACATTACACATTGGATCCAATCATCTGGTTTATTGGTTTGTGCATAGTTTTCTCCACATCCAACGCACTAGCGATGCCAATCCCGTGATCCCGGCCTTTATTAAGTCCCGAAAATCCCGGGATTACTCCATGCAAATCCCGGGACTTTCGGGACTAAAAATACAAAATTAATACAAAATATTTTGCTATCTTCTATTGAATGCTTCATATAGCACTATTTTGTGTCTTCAAAATAAGATATAAATTCATGATGCCGTATTAAAATGATCGTAATTTTTTATAGAAAAATCATTTTAGACCATATCATAGCTCATTTTGAAGGCAACGAATAGATACTACTACGAATACTACTACTAGGTTCTGCATTTAATAGAAAACAGTAAAATAATTTCGTATATCCTCCATATAAACACAAAAATCGTGTTTTTTGAACTTGATAGAACGATTCGTATTCAGAATCGACAAATACATCGGAAATGACTATTTTTTTTGTTTAGAATTGTTTCAATTATTTTTTTTTTTTTTTTCAAAAAGTGCATACTTACAAAAATGAGCCAAGTCGGATCAAAATCGGTGCTTGTTCAACAATATTTGATACTATAGCCTTCTTTTACTTAATTTTCTTGCATTATATAAGGAATGAGCATATTGTTTCAAAAAGGGTTACAATGCTAGGATTTAGCCGGTCGCTTTAATAAAGGTTTTACACAATCGCGTGGCGATTTCACTTTCAAATTTAAAAAATTTTTTGAACTCAAATATTTTTTGATCCCAGTAACTGGTATATAAATACATGGGTTATTCCATATCAAAACAGAAAATGAGAAAAAATTAAATCCGATTACCTCCATTTTAACAATATCATAATGTAAAATGTCTATTGTTTACTTATCTCTAAAAGAAGTTTTAAGAAATTATTAAAGAAGACTTTTTCTAGCGTATTTATCTCAATTTGGCCCAGTTTATATTTTTATTTCTTATGAGACATGGTATACTTCAAAACTTTTCATTATGATATCGTCTCTTAATGCCTGTGACAATAAGGAGAAGCAGCTTGGATCGATTTTTGATCAAAAGGCAAATTGGTCCAAATTTGATTTATGACCACATGGCTTATGCGGCTTTGATTTGTGACCAAAGATTGTCATAAGAGTCTTTGCTTATAACAATAAACATCATCAAAACATCAAAAATTCGATTATTTGTCACACTACAAAAATTTCATTGATTTCATACTTGTGCCGCAAGTCAGAACAGAATGTCGCGTTGAGTCACAAACTCAAAATGTTATGTTTTCTTCATCAAAATAGCTGGCTTCAATTGTTAGGTTAGGTTCGAGTGGCGGTTTAGCGATGCAAGCTAAAGCCTAAGTAGCCCTAAAAGTGCCATTTTAATGCCACAAAAGTGATTCGACAGACTGGTATGTGTAGGGGAGATGTGTGTACCTTGGTCCGAGTGTACCTCGGTCCGAGTGCCGATTGCCACTCAACAGTTGCACGTGTACGATAATGTTCTTCTATGAAATTTTCCACTCATACCGGTGACTCATATTAGTAGACTTCAGACCGTCAAGCTGTTCGCGTGTATAAAAAGCGACGGAAAAAGTGTTTTTTGTGTGTAAAAATTTGTTTTTGGAGTAAGCTACGAAACGTTTTGTGAGGAACTTACTTGAAATATTTCAGTTTTACAACATCAGGAAGGAAGTTTAGTTATTGTTTTAAGCTTTTAGTGTGTTATAGATGTATTTTCATTAACATGTGTTATGGGTGTTGACAGTTTTTAAAACATGCTGTCTGTGTGTACTTTGGACCTAGCTTATTGACCAGCGAGCCTTTTTCGACGGGCAACCAGGAAACCATAATCGCCTCTCAATATAATATTATTATTATTATTTACGCGATTAATGTATTTATTTGCAACCATTTTTGTTTCATTAATTGTTTTTTACTAAACGCACTTTTTTGTGTTATAATTTTTGTTTATGATTAAATTTTTTTTTTTATTGAAAAAAATGTTACTTTTGATTACATAATAAATGGTTCTTTCATAATTTATTACCAAAATACAATGTATTCTCTTTTATTTTTAATAGTCCAAGGTACACTTGCATGGTGTACCTTGGATCGTTTGAGATTGCAACGGAAAAAGTAATATTTCTACCCAATGGTAAGACATAGAAATATCATTGTCACGTCATTTGATGCTGCAAGCATTGTAGAAATATAACTTAATCAAAAAACTAAAGAAACTTTTTTGGAAAAACCAGCACACTGAAAAAACTGAAAAGCGGACCAAGGTACACACATCTCCCCTATGTGAAAATTTTAATTAAGCAACTAACGATATCTATATCCAGTTCAGCTTCAATTGTAGTCACATACTTCTTCAATTACAACATAAAAAAAAAGTCATAAAATTGCAGTAGGTTGACTAAAATTCTTCCTTAAGTTAGTAAATGAAAAAGAACGTTCCGTTTCATGTCCAATGAGTCACACTTATTCAAACAACAATTTAAGACAGAAAACATTAACATTAAAGAAGAGTTCTTTAGTTATTCTTCGAGACTGTTTTCACAGCTTAGGGCTTAAAATAACTCAGTTTTGACCAAAGTCTTGTCATAATCTATAGCAAAATGTCCAATGAGTCACAATAGAATGCCCCATATCTAATATATATTACATATAAATATAGTTAAGGTTTATGAATTATTTGTAATTTAAATTTTTATGTTCGTTTTTTTACATTTTCTTTTTAATTTTTATTTATAAAATGAAAATTTAAATTAAAACGATTGACTGTTTAATATGAATTGAACATTTGATTAACTACGTTCTTATATCCTAATAAAAAACAGTGCTTTTAATGTCAAACTAAAAATCATACCTAATACCGAAAAATCCCGGGATCCCGGGATTGCAATTTCATAATCCCGAAATCCCGGGATCACCAAAAAGCCCAAAAATTGGCATCCCTACAACGCACTTAACAGATTCGTCTTCGAATAAAATATTTTCTTCACCTTCATAACAAGAAGCATAACTATTATTATTATATATAATAGGGGTCTGCACAAGACGTCTTGTTTTCGTTTTAAGACATTTCGTTTCAAGATACGTTATATTTTGTACCCGTTTTTTATTTATCAAATGCTCCAGTTCAGTGTCGGGTGCAAATGTCTTGACAGAACTAGAATTTGAAAGAAAATAAACAAATACTGTGCTAATTTGTCTTGTTTGATTTGTTTCAGTTAGTTTAGTTGCATACTGTAGTAGTAGTGTATACTACTAAATGTTAATGGTGTGATAAGAGTAGTTTATCGCTCTCTTTTTGTGCCTCTTTTTTGTTTACGCTCTCTCTCTCTCTCTCGGGAAAATGCATGAAAGCTACTACAATTCTGCAAGTGTTAACATATCATAAATTTTATTCTGGTTTCTCTACTCGCACGTTTTACAGTGACCTGAAGTATTTGTTTTTATTAAATAGAGTTCACTGAAGTATTTTTTAGAACCAAGTTTATTTTTCACACTGATAAAACAAGACAATGTAAATAGTGTTAAAATGAAATCAGTGTACATGATGATTTGAATCTTGAATTTTTTGGATCAAATGCATCAGTTCGGTGTAAAATGTGGGTGTAAAAAAAAGTACACTTTATTTCAAGATGTCTTGTGCAGACCCCTAATATATAATCATTTTATTATATATAAATCATTTTCTTTGGAACCACCGTTGATAGATTGTGTTTACTTCTCCAAAAAAAAAAAAAAAATCTAAAATAACTTAGAAAACAGAACAACGGATAGACAAGCCAGTGTTGAGGCACACTTTCTCAACATCCGGCACTGACGCTTTATTAATATTGAGGTTTGCAAGGACCCTCTTTACCAACGCCCTAGTGTAAAAGTAGATTCTTGGCAAAGCCAAAAATTCTTAGAAAAGATGCTAAGATATTAGCTTTGTCAACAGGATCAGTAAAGATCGCACACAACAAGCTTTAAGTAAAACTAGAATCGCCCAGTGGTCAAAATTCGACCACAAATGTATTAAATAATTTAAGTACTTTTTGAACACTTATACAATAGTTTTTTTTTTTTTTTTTGGTATTTGGTACGAAATAGAAAACACATGAAGTCAGTGCTACGCTTTTTGTCTTTCTCTTTAAGCTTTATCCTTTGTTTAGCTCTGTGTGACCGTGTATTTTGTTGTTGTTAATATTGAAAAATTTGTAATACATATATAATACATATATTTTGTCTATTTCAATGAAACATACAAAAATTCTTCGATCGTACACGTTTTTCAATTTGCTAAAAAAAGCAATTTTTTTAGCATTGTCATTGTTGGTGTAATTTGACAAGTCAAATAAAAAATAAAAATAATTACATGCAATTTCTTTGAAATATTTCGCTATTGCCTGTAAAATGTTGTCAAGATATTAAAGTAGCAAATTTATTTAATTTTCTTATCCCATCCCGTTGCATTTAAATTAATTTTTATATAAATTTAATTATTTTTTTTTTTTTTGTAATTTAAGTTATCTGTGTAATTAGCTTAAGATATTTGCATTTGATTTCTTGATTAATTAAATTTCTATTTTTTTTTTAAGAAATTTTTTCGATTGCAATATTTAACACATTATGCGAAATAGCAGAAAAAAGAATTTGAAATAAAAATGCGAATAATTCCTATGACTGGAATTGTTAATTTGGTTCAATAGACACGAATATACATAATACCCACAAAAAGTGTTATTGAACTTGTTTTTTGCAAATGGACTGACTGAACAGCGGGTAAATTAAACAAGCGGCGGCAATGGTGAAGACGACGACAACGAAAAGAGGGGCAACGTCGATTTCTAACAACCACTCAACGAAATGGCAAAATATGTTAATATATTTAATTAATATTGATAAGAATTAATACAAAAGTGCCATTTAAATATCGCTTTTAAAGCGCACATACTACGTCAGAACAAAGGAAATTAACGCTTTCGCAGAAAATTACAAATTGTTTTAATTTTCTGCAAAAAAAAAAAAAAAAAAAAACAATTTATTAAAAATTTAGATTAAATATTGAATATAAAAAAAGCATTTATTTATATTTGCGCAGATTGTTTTATTTTATTTTCATAATGCACAATAAACAAACCATAAATGCACAATACGATAGATATAGCAGACATGATGGACGGACACCTTTTGAAATATTGGCCTTGAACTTGTTGTGGAGAGGTGAAAAAAGTCTGTTTAGCAAATATTGTATGTATTCACATTCGTAGAACGAGTAATTGTACGTACCTTTTGAAAAAAATCTTTTGCGCCATAATCTTATGCGAAATTTATTGTCAATTCAAATTTTACTTAAAATTTACTAAGCCATATGTGGGTTTTTTATAAGATACGCGCATAACAAAATTTTCTATGTTATTAAAAAGTTCTATATGGGAAATTTAGAAAATTCAGTAAAATCCCTAAATTTTCGATAAGAACTTGTATGACTCCAAATAGTTATTAAAAAACTGTCCTTTTTCGCCCAGCTTATCATGAATATACGTACTCGAGAATATTTTCTTGGAATCACTTGCATTTGCATAAAAAATTTTCTGGAACTACAAAATTCACTGGAAGGTTAGGTGATCGGTAAAGAAAATTTTGATATTTTTTGTAAGAATTTATTCTGCAACTTTTTAATGGGGAATTTGAAGAATGCATAAATAATGTTTGACGAATTAAAAACTTTTGTACGACAATTTTATTGCTTATTTTAATACCTTTTTTTTATATCCATTCAAAAGTTTTTCTAACATATTCTGGTTTTTCTAAATGCTATAACCGAATCTTTCGATGGTTATAAACCCAAAACTAGATGCGAGCTACACTATTCGATTACATATTCTTTCTTAGATTCTCAAATTATTCACGATTATAAATGCTCCCTCTTGAGAAAGGAATATATTCTTTCGAGAAAGGAATATATATATAGGAGGAATATATCCTCTCGAGAAAGGAATATATTCTTGAGAGGGAGTTTCTAGACAAATTCATGAAAAGGCCCATTAAGCAAAGAAGACCATAGCATTCTTGGTCTTGATCTTGGACATTGAGTCTTGACCTGGATTTTGATATTGAGTCTTGGTCTTTGTCTTGAAAAATTGTTTAAAGACTGTTCTGTATTCGAAATGCCCAAACCCTATTTTTATACGCCACACCCAGGCTATATTCACTTTGTCCTTCTGTATGTAACGCAGAGAAGGAGGCGTGGCATGTATAGAAAATTATATATACTAGAATCGCCCAATGGTCAAAATTTGACCACAAATGTATGTTGGATTTGTAGGCTTTCTTTCTACTTTTTAATAAAAAAAAAAACACACACAACACAACACTTTCCAGTTTCTGTTTACAGTTTTATTTACACATTTATTTCAGTTTAGTTTCAATTGTTATTATTATCTAAGTTATTCTTTCTATTCCAGTTTTTCTTTAACATCCTTAAACTATTAATTCTGTTCTTTTCATTGTCATTAATTTTACATTACTTAATTTCTTGTCCGTAAACGACCGCCTTCTTCAACTCCCAAATTCAACTGTCGTTTCTTCGTTTATTGAAAATCTTTTCGTCATTTTTGTTTCGTTCAAGTCTCGTTCGTTTTGTCAGTGCTGCCAGGTCGTTCGTTTAACTCCACTCTCACATGTATTAAATATTTTTGGTACTTATGAGACAGTTTTAGTACTTTTTTTGCTATTTGGTACAGAAAAGAAATTCTCATTTATCATCCCTGGTATAATGACAAATGTGAAACGAAAAGAAATCAAAAAACATAAAGTCAGTGTCAGTCAGCTTTTTGTCTTTCTCTTTGTGCTGTATCCTCTTTTCAGCTCTGTATGACTGCGTATTTTGTTGTTGTTAATATTAAAAAAATTGCATATAATTTTACCTGGCTTAATGGCAAAATATCAAAATAATTTTAACTTTGTGCACATTTACACACAAATACCTTTCTAATGGTATATAATTCAAAGTCGTGCTCCACTTCTTACATAGTAAAAAAGGTAGGACAAATTTTTGTCTTGCGTTTTTATAGATTCTTGATCAGCGTTCTCCTGAGTCGATATAGCTATGTCCGGTATTTTTTTGTTTTTTTTTTTTTTTTTGTTTTTGCATGTATTTTATCCTACCTCTTGATCCCTAAAATACCGGAACTAAAGCGGCTTAAAATTACTTTAAAGAAAACTTAGTACTATTGTAAAATATTTGAAAGGTGAATGAATATTTTAATTGAGGTTATGGGTTCAAGCACAATAGTATCTACTCGTTTGTTACAATTTGTATTTATAATTACTTTAATGAAGTTTATTAAAATTGTTCTATTGAGTGCAAATACATAGCGCTGCCCGTACATAATTGTATGAGAATATAAGACGGAACAACCTACATACATGTAAAATGATAACAATAATGAATCAAAAGAGAATCAAATGTTTAAAGCATTTAATTTTTATGAATGAACAAAGTTCATTGTTAATTGATTGTAAAAAATTATTTAATTTAAGAACAAGTTGGCTATTAAATAGTGGACTAGATGGTGGTGGTGGTGCTCGTAAACTATCTTATCTTCATTGACAACATTAGGCTAACGTTAGGATATGTATATGTAGTATAGTCTTTACAAGTCTTTTCAAGTAATTATTAAAACGCGCACATACTTTTTCATATATTATACATTTTTGAAGTGGACTTTTTCTGAGTTTAATTCAAACTAGAATCGCTCAATGGTCAAAATTTGAATACAAATATATTAAATAATTTTAGTACTTTTTGGACAGTTTTAGTACTTTTTTGCTATTTGGTACAAAGATTGCTATGGTCTTGGTCTTGCTCACGATAATCGTCAAGACTGCTTATCAGTCTTGGTAATTTATAGTTAAAAGTTTTTTCACGCCCATTTTGAAAATAAAATCATCTCTCGATTTGAATTTTGGCATCTTAAAAACCCAACTGCTTTGGAAAAATATGGTTTTGAAATTTTGAATACTCAATATCTCTGAAAATGTTTTCAAGACCAAGATCGAGACCAAGACTTAATGAGCAAGATCAAGACCAAGACTCAATGTGCAAGAACAAGACTAAGACTGCTATGGTCTTGGTCTTGGTTTGCTCATCACTAGTAGAAAAGGGAGGACAAATTTTTGTCTTGCGTATTAATATATAGATTAAAATTTATTAAATTAATTTAGGTACACCATTTTACTAAAAAAAAATTATTCTTAAAGCTTTTACAAAGATATTTTATTTGCAAGTTGAAAGATCAAGATTTGTTCCTACACCAAATAAGACTTGCTGGTCAACACCAGCCTTTGCTTTTAAGAAAAAAATCCTCAATTGAAATAAGAAACTGACTGCGACAAATATGAATATACGAATGAAATAATTAAAATTAACATAATGCAAAATATGACTATTTTATTGTGTTATCTAGTTTCCGCCGGATGGTAATATGATGTACAATGTGGCACGTAGTACAATGCGACACATTTATTACAATTGAAAGAGCATTTTCTAAAAGTAGGTAAATTTATTGAAAAAGCAAAGCAAAAAAAACCAAAACATATAAAGCAAAGCAACGGCAAAAATGTAAAATAATGACCACCAAAGTTTAATATTCCCATATCGCAGACATTAACATGATCCTCTTCAAAAAAAATAAAAAATTCGGTGTAGAAAAAAAAATGACTCGGTCCTACGACATAAAAAAATTATCATTAGGTTTTACTGAATAACCATAATTTGCTTGAGCAACGTTATTTTTTATATCGACGGCTTATATTCAATACCCTCTATCTACAATTTTCACGAAAATTAGTTTTTGATGGCAAAACCTTCATTGAGACAAATGGCATCTATGATATTAATTCCAAACGAAAAATTTGCTTCCAGAGCTACTTTTTTCCATTTAAAGAAATTCACTATCTACAGCAATCGATTTTGTGAAATGCAATATCCTCTATCTACATATGAATGAAAGATTTTTCACTTTATTATATTTATTGGGTGGCCGTTATATACAAGGTCGTGACAAACGGTCGTCAATCGTTTTTCAGTTTTGTATGTTGAACCTTGATAGCCCTGCTGAGTCGTGATAGGCCCTTCTGTAAACAAACAGATAAGGCTAGACGCATGAAATTTGGTACAGATGAAAGCAATATTACCAGGCTATCTGGGATCAAAAATGGGAGTGATCGGTTAAACTTGATTTGAAAATTAAAACAATTGAGGAGTGTCCGCACCAAAGGACCTAGGTACCATTTCGAGGCAAAAGTTATGTCATAATATGAATCGGGTGACATTTTGTTAGAAATGATAATAATTGTTTTCTGTTTTCACGAAAAATTGACTCGATGGCGTGGAATTGATGGCATTATGTTAAAAAAATTATACCGGTCAAATAACTGATTATTATGGCACATAACTTAGGCCCTTTGGTACGGCCACTCCTCAATTGTATATACGAGTCATAAGAAACTAGGTATTAGAGCGGTATCCAGACGGACTTGTGAATGCAAAACATGAGAACTGAAATCTGAGCTGAGATTTTTATATAAAGTATCCCAAGTTACTAGAAAGTAGATGTACCCAGGAGCAAGGGTCTTTATTCCCTACTCCTCGCCAAGGCCTACCATAGTCATGCGCCCTAGTTTTTTATAGCAGTTTATGGTGGACTGGGATTAATGGTGAACAAGCCAAGACCAAGATCATTGCAATCTTGGTCTTGGTCTTGTTCTTGCATATTGTGTCTTGGTCATTAAGTCTTGGTCTCAAAGATGCCAAATTTCGAATTGACACACCTATTAACTATAAATTCGAAAGACTAAAAAGCAGTCTTGGTCTCGATGATAATCCTGAGCAAGACCAAGACCACAGAAGTCTTGGTCTAGCAATGATATCAGCGTCTAACACCGAGAACAAGACCAAGAATCAAGACCAAGACTAATTTTGTTCATCACTAACTGAGATTTCCTTATTAACTAGGATTTTTCCTATCATGTAACAATTCTGAGTTATCTTTTCTTAGAAGTCCAAAAATCATTGTTTTGAGGCCTACTTAGAGCTATATAGCAAGCTGTAAGCAAGAATAACTCAGGATCCTTACATGATAGAAAAAAAACCAAGTTTAGATTCATAATAAGCAGATCAAAGTTCAAAATAAACGGCTATAAAAAATAAGGACCTATAATAATCTGAGCTCAGGTTTCGGTTCTCATATTTTGCATTCTCAAGACCGCCAGGCGCCTAACCTATTTTGAGTTTTCTTTTGCTAAAAAACCATCTGTTAATAAATAATTCATAAAAAAATTGGTTTTTATTATTGTGCAATAGGCTCTATCTGCTTGTTTATACACGCATTTTATATTATATTTGAATTGCAATATCCTCTATCTGCTATAATAAGGCGAATAACCAAGGTTTTTTTTTAATTTTTTATTTGAGGGATCTAGTGGCTCTTTTTAATTAATATCGTAGTACTTCGTTTGATTAACACTATAAAAAATAGCGAATAAAACAGTTTTTTTGCTCTCCTGAAAAATTGTGTTTTTGTAGATAGAGTGTATTGAATATAAGCCGTCGATATTAAAAATTGTAGGGTATTTTATTGCTCTTGTAAGTTTATAGTATGAGTCATCCAAATGCAGAAGCAGGTAAAAATATATTTAAATAATTGAAATTTTAAATTACTGAGTACAGGTTTTCAACCCAGGCCACTCCACGCAGCGCAAGTCATTAGATTGATACACTATATTTTGCTCTTTATCACAGTGGACGAACTGTCACACACTAACGATACAAATCAATATAAATTTGGTGACGGATAATGCATTACATTTGGACCATTTTTGTTATATTTGATAATTTTGGTGAATTTATTCTAGTTTTAGGTGTGCTCTATTTTGGACTACTTGCAAAATAACTAAACCAAAATTGGGACTTTTGAGACAATTGTTTCCGCCTGTCCTACAGGGCTATAACAATAAGAACTTAGTTCTTTTACAGCACAAATAGACAGAATTTTAATAGAAACAAAGAAATCTAGCATTTCGTTATATCCTTTTGTTGTTATTATTATCTCGTTCCTTCGCTAACACTTTCCAAATTTATTAAAATCACGTGCAATTTCAATTACTTTTTATTTCGAATACTTTTTGATGTGATTTTATTCGAAGTGAAATTGAAGCGTTTTTAGCAACTATTTTTAACGTTTTATTTTCACAATGAACTATTTACAATTCAAAATGCACGCAAATAAACAAAAGTAACCCGAAATGTCACCAAATTGATTTGAGGGAATTTTGAAAAGATTTTTTTTTATATTCGGCTGTTAGGGAAAATGGCAAACTGTTGACTTTTTATTTTTCATCGGAAAAAATATTTATAGATTTAGAGTAGGTACTTTAATCAAGAGATTAATGAAATAGATTTTAAAAAGTATAACGCTTTGATAACAATTCTTGGTAGTTTTGGCAATTTTTCAAAAAAGTTTGAATTTAAATTTCGTTTTAAATCCACTTCAGTTACATATTGTGAAATTGGGAATAGAGTGAATTATTAAATACTTATATGTATTTATTACTCACCGTTGCTTGCGCCTGGTTCCATTTATATTACAATTCAAAATGAAAACAGAGCTAAATTCTATACGCCATTTGAGTCAGCAAATATCAGGGATGTTGACTGCGTTAAGTTTGCATTTTAAAGCGTGTAATAAACTTTACATTTTATCGTAAAGTGTGCTAAAACCTATGCGATCTTTTGCATCGAGTGGGCGTTCATCTACTACTCTTCATTACTTTCAAATAGGAATATCCTTGGGGGTAATCAATTTTACTTTTAGTTGAATTCATCTATCCGGCAAATAAATAATTTCATCACAGAATCATCAACAAAACAAAGAGTTTACAAACTTTTGAAAATGTTTTTGTTCCGATATTTTGTAGGATCATTATTTTCACATAAACTTAACATAACTTTCAATGTATAAGCGTAACTTATTGGCGTAACAAAATTATCGCGCTTTTTTGTAAAGATTTCATTCAATATTTCAACGAATAAGGCAAGATAAAGAACGTTTTACTGCTGTGCGGTCAGTTTACTTGAATTTTATTATTGTTGTTAATGTCATAATGCTCATGGAAGAGCACGAGAGGGGAGTGGGAGAGTGAAAAAAAGAAAAAAGAAAAACTCAAGTCAAGCTCATGTATGTATTTCATAAAGTTGTGTAAAAAAACGTGCCAGAACGTAAGCGATGAAAAATTGTGGAAAATAACAAGCGAACTGCGAAACAACGAATTTATAAAAACACAAAATTCTTTAATATTTAGCATATGAAGTGGATGGATGGATGCCTCAATTCGTACGTATTCCGTTTACGCAAGAACTCTGCGTAACTTGTGGGTTAAAAAAAAAATTAATACGGATTACCGGAAGGCAGAAATGGCGGTAACCTACATGAGTGCAAGTTTAAGGTGGATCAAAGTTAGCATCATTTAGGCGTAAGCCAATAGCGCGTTTCTGAAATTGTGACAACCCTTGTATAATACGATTCATCATACTACACTATAAAATACAACGTCTGTCGCCATAACTCGAGAACTAAGTATTTGTCCGATTTGAAGCGTTTTTTTTTCCTTCATCGATAGTTTGCCTGATGTGGATTTAGAATAGATATTTTTTCAAAATGCTCTCCGCTAAGTCCGAAATCTATATATTAGCACGCAAGACAAAAATTTGTCCTACATTTTTTACTATGTTAGTAATGGAGCACGACTTTGAATTATACACCATTAGAAAGGTATTTGTGTGTTAATATGCACAAAGTTAAAAATACTTAAATATTTTACCATTTTACCAGATAAAATTAAATGCAAATTTTTCAATATTAACAAAAAATACGCGGTCACACAGAGCGGAAAAGAGAGGATAAAGCACAAAAAGAAAGACAAAAAGCTGACTGACACTGATTTCATATTTTTTGTTTAATTTTTGTTGCACATTTGTCATTGTACCGGGGATGATAAATTAACTTTTCTATTTTGTGCCAAAGAGCAAAAAAAAGTACTAAAACTGTCAAAAAAGTACCAACATTTTTAATACATTTGTGGTCAAATTTTGACCATTGGGCGATTTTAGTATTTAAAAATTGCCAACCTCGAGAAAAAGTTATGCGATTTGTAAAACTTTTTATTTCTCTCAAAAAGTTATGAACATTTGCAAATGACACCATGGAGCAAAAAATTTATTTTTAACTTTCATGTAGGTATTATTTTAAAGTGGTCATAACTCGCTAAGATTGCTTAGTATCATCTTCAACAGAAATCTTGGGGGAGTCCTCTTTGGTAGATATATCAGCATCTACTCTAGGTCGATTTGATATCGCATTTACAACTAGGATAACACATAACAAAGCTATTCTCATTGATAAATTTGGGTCAAGTTTACTTTAGTAACATCATATATTTCTTTTTTGAACTTAAGTAGCTTACTCGTATTTTATGAAGCTTTTAATTCTAAGGAATAGTATGCAATCAAAAAGTGTTGCGCGCATGTAGTTTCGGGAATATAGTTGAGAACCCAGGGTATATAGAAAAGTATATATATTCTTGATCAGCGTCACCTCCTGAGTCGATATAGCCGTCTGTCCGTCTGTCTGGCTGGGTGGCTGGCTGGCTGAGTGTGTGTGGAAATACATTTTTTGGGAAAACTGAGCCACATAATTCAATGAAATTTGGTGCACAGCCGTAAAAGTTAGCGCGAGGGATTGAAAATGAGCGAAATCGGTTAACGGACACGCCTACCGCCCATACAAAAAATATATTCAAAATGCAATAATAACAGCATTATTCGCAATAACAGAAGCAAAATACACATAAATACTAGGGAAAGTAAATATAAGCTCTGAGCAAAAACTAGGCGAATTCGGACTAGAGGGCGTGGCACCTCCCATATAAACAAAAGTTTCAAAATGTTATACGGAAAGCGCTTTTTGTGATAACCCAACCAAATTACACTCAAACACTCGGATCTATAAATGCATGCCATACGCAAGATCTAATTAAACTCGGACAAGAGGGCGTGGCACCTCCCATATAAGCAAATGTTTCAAAATTATATAATGAAAATGTTTTTTGAGATAATTCAACCAAATTTCACTCAAACACGAAGAACATTATTTGTAAACTCTGAGCTTAAAGTAGGCGAAGTAGGATTAGAGGCCGTGGCACCTCCCATACAAGCGAAAGTTTCAAAATGCTATACTGAAAGATTTTTTAAAGAAAACCTAACCGAATTTTACTCAAACACTCAGAACAGTAAATGCAAGCTCTACGCAAAATCAAGGTAAGCTCGGAGGTGAGGGCGTGGCACTTCCCATATAAGCAATTTGTTCTTATACTCTCCTAATAATATACTTGAAATGCAGTGTAGGGTATTTAGTTTTTGGCCAGGCCAAAGATAACACCCTTACTAGTTGTCTTTATCTTTGTGCTGTATTCTCTTTTCAGCTCTGTGTGACCGTGTATTTTGTTGTTGTTAATATTGAAAACTTGTATTTAATTTTGCATGGCTTGAAGTCAAATTATTAACATAATTTTAACTTTGTGCAAATTTAAACACAAATACCTTTCTAATGATGTATAATTTGAAGTCCTACTCCATTTCTAACATAGTAAAAAAAGATGGACAAGTTTTTGTTTTGGGTATTAGTATATAGATTTTCTCTCAAATTATTTCCAATAACCTCATAATATAGTAAATTTTGCCCTTCCAGAAAATTTTTTTTGTATGGGTAATAATTTTCTAGATTAATTTAACCGCAATTCGTTTACACAGCGTTGGTTCTATGCATCTTTTTTATTTTGTAACCCACCTTTAAATCGATACATTTTTTGCGTAATTGTGAACTTTACATATACAACATATGTATTTTATAATTTTTATTGGTTAAAATCCAGGATGATTGCAACGAGTCAACAACAAACAGAAAGACGAAATAAAAACAAACGTGACTGACTGTGGTGTCATCATCATCATCGTCGTCGTCGTCATGCTTAGCCCCAGTGTCAGCACCAGCGTTTTGTGCTATCATCATCATATGTTTTTGCGCAGCTCAAGCATAAAAATTGCATTTGATCAGCGTGACAAATCAACAGAGAACAAAGTACCCGTACGTACGTAGATGTAAAGATTTTTGTCATCAAGCGAAACGCATTTTCTTACCAATGACAGCAGGTGGTAGTGCTGGAGGAGCTTGGGTTTGTGTGGAGAATGACGGAGGTGCACCTTTACAAGACCCTCAACTGGTTTTTTCACTAACGCTTCTGAAAGTGAACGAAAGAAACCAAAAGAGATACCAAATTGTAGGAATATTAATGCAAAATAACCAGAAAGTGCAAAAGAAGACGAGCATACAAGGCAGTAGGTACCTACAAATAAAAAGTATAAGTGGATCATAGCAGTTGTTTCTTTGATAAAATGAAGATAAATTGGAGTAACCAAAAACAAAATAAAACGGTAAACGATTTTCAGGTGCAAAAACGTATAAAGTAATTAAGCGAAAGTATGAAATATTTACGTGAGGAAAAGAATGAAAATGTATTTACTAGGGGTCTGAACAACAAGACGTCTTGTTTGAGTTTTAAGGCATTTCGTTTCAAGATACGTTATATCTCTTACCCGCTTTTTATTTATCAAATGCTCCAGTTCTGTGTCATGTGTAAATGTCTTGACAGAATTAGAATTTGAGAGAAAAAAACTAATACTGTACTGATCTGTCTTGTTTAATTTGTTTCAGTTCAGTTTAGTGTACTCGTATATACTGTAGTGTGCACTACTAAATGCTAATCTGGTGACAAGAGTGTGTGCCTCTTTTTTGTTTACGCTCTTTCTCACTCTGCCGAAAACATATGAAAGCCACTACGGTTCTATGTTACTAATGGTTTGCAACTTGCAGAATGAGGGTTTTTTTTTGACACTGATAGACAGTGTTCTACAGTGTCAAAATTAAACCACATGGTTGTGACTAGTTTGAATGTCAAAGAAGGGTCAGAAAATTTTAATCTTTCCCACGTGATTGGAAGACAGGGTTCACATTCGCATCTGTAACCAAGCTGGCTGCTAACTGAAAATAAAATCGGTCTCTTAACATTCAATGAAGACCGAATAATGCGATGGAAAGGGCTTTTTTGTGATGTACTAAATCCCGCCTACTCTTCACATCTTCTCAACTAAAATCATTAAAAAGTTCTGCGGTTGAGACTCGCTCGAATTCGAATAAGAAAACAATTCAATTCAAACTACTATGTATAAATATTAAACTTCTTTTCATTCATGTCGTCATCGCAAACCAAATAAAAGGAAGAAAAAGCTGACCCAAATTGTATATCACACATGGTTTTCTTTCTGCACTTAACTGACTCAACTTCATCATTAACATTGTCAACAGTTTCAGCCACCAATAGCAGTGCACTGCTGCTGCACGACAATACAAAATGAATCGTTGCTGATGTCCAAATACGGTGAGACATCACAACGAGGTGGTTGCTATGAGTCAATACAAAATATTACGTATCAGCATTATTTTTTCTTTTAACAGTCGTAATAACTTTTGAATTGTGATGATTTTCTTTTTACTCATTTCTTATTTATTTTTGTATCAATTTTAATATAAATGTTTAATATTGACTTCTTTTTTTTTAAATTTAAAAATATAATTTTTTCCATTCAAAAAAAAAAAAAAAACTCGTGATAGTGTACGAAATCGAGGATATCATTTACAGTATCTAATCAAGTTATTAGAACGCTTTGCAAAAGTTGTATTAAACTATTTGTTGTATTAAAATCATTTGTCATAATTTAGTTATCATCGTACTACTATATAAAATACAACGTATGTGTCTGTATGTATCTCCATAACTCGACAAACATTTGTCTATTTTATTATCCCGGGCGAAGCCGGGTTTGCCCTGGAATCTCACCCAAATCGGTTCTTTGAAAGTAAAAAATCATGCAAATCGGATAGCTGATTTTTGGGATTTTCCAACGGCCCGAACGAAGCCGATGGTATTTCGAAATGAAATATATCCTCAACACATTGACTGCCAGACCAATTTTTGTACTGTTTCCCAGGGTGCCAACATTTTTATTTTTTATTTTCATGTTTTATATGAAATAACAGTCATTGTTAGGTGTTTAGTTGCGTTTTTACAACTTTAGGAAGTCCTAGAAAAGATTTAGTCCTGGCTATTGAATATCATAGCCACGGCACCCTATGTAAAGATAGACGTATATCTGTTTGCCAAGTGCCATGGCTATTATTTTCAATAGCCAGAAAGAGGAAAGAAGTGTTATGAAGTTAACAGTACTGTATATAAATATATATGGGACGTTTCACGTCAACCGGCCACCTCCGTCGCGAGAATTTGTGGGGACGGAAAATAAAATTTTGGGTCCCAAAATTATCGTTTTTTTAAAAGCTTTCGAAAGCCCAGTGGCGCTTTTAAAAATTTCAATATGGCGACGTTGTAAAACGCGCCGAAAAGGGGCGTAAAATACATTTTTTTTTTAATATTTCGACGTAAATTTCATCACCCGGGGGTTTTGGCGGTCGCTGATCACAAATCTGAAGCCAGAATTTGAGAATTCTTAAATCCAAGATGGCGAATGCACACATTGTAGGAAAATCCTAATTTTGACCAAGTCGAAAAAATAAAGCTAGAGTTGTTCTAATTCGTCCAAACTTACACATATAGCTTAGAAATATTAAGGTATGCATTGTTTGGGAACCCAAGCGTTATTTTTTCGACTTCTAGCTATTAGAATTTTCTCACACTGAAATAGTTTTTATTATTTCTCAAAATAAATGTCTATAAAATCTAAGCAAACCATAAACTCCTCAAACCAAGTTCACTTAACACTAAGAGTGGTACTAGGCTATGCATTTTTCATGACGAGGCAAAATAACAAAAAACTACTGGCTATGGAAATCCATAGCCACAAGCCTGAATGAAACTGTACTGGCTATTGAAATCAATAGCCATGGCAGTCAATGTGTTAAACCTTGACAACCAAAATGTCTATGACAGAAAAAAGGTTATACAAATCGGACAAATGGCTCTTTAGCTGTGGAGACACAGGCAGAAAGACGTTGTATTTTATATGGTAGTATATGACGTTAACATACCGCAAAAACTTTTTTGACGGATAGAGATGAAATTTGGCACATATGGTAAGGGCCCTAAGTAGAATATCACTCATTAGGAAAATAGGCGTTTAAAGTTAGACATAGCTTAGAAACTGTTTGACGCATTGGTATAAACATAAGTAAAGGGCACTAAGCTAAATTACACTCATTAGAACTAAGGGCCGTGCCACGCCTCTAAAAAACAAAATTCGACATATCTCTGCTAAGCATATGGATGAGATTTATTCAATTAGAAAAATTGGCGTCACCACATACTGGAAAATATTCATCATAGAAATGAAACTATTTTACGCAGATGAATAAGGTTTGGTACGTATGTAAAAAGCAGTGGGATAAAGATTAGGCAACGCTCACCGGGCCATAGCTAGTAATTAATCGGTGATTAATCAATATTTTTTAATTGCATTTAATATTAGCTTAATTTGCGACAAAAAAATTATTTAATTTTTCATCGTTTTGTGATTTTTCTAATGATTTTGTTGTTTTGCGCCATACTGTATAAGTGAACTTTTTCTATGCAGCTTAAGTATTTTTAGAAAAGTCTACTTAACATTTCTGACAAAATAAAAAGAAATACATTAATTTCTATCATCCGAATTGGCAATGTCAAAATTGATGGATTAACTTGAAATAGTCCATATATTCTTTTGGTTAATTTAAAATGACAAAATTATTTATGTCTTGTGACGAATTTGAAAAATTGTTGGACAATAAAATGTTTAAAAGATTCATAATTTTTTAATGAATGGCTTTTTTTATGTTTTGGTGCTTTATTTTTAAATTTATATTATTATCATTATTAATTAAATTAGTGCTTTTGGTGTTCAGTCTTTTTCTACTTCAGGCCATTATATACATAGTATAGTATGTACTTTAACATTTTTACTAATAATATGTAAATATGTACACAGTTTTTTACCCTTATACTACCGACAACTTTTAAATTTTTCATCTACTGAAAAGGTACACGTGTAAACAAACAAATCAGCTGTTTACTTAATCCGTCAGAGTAAAATTGTCAATTGCATTAGTACGTTTTTAATCCAGAATAACGCTATAAGGCAGTTTTGATATTTAAAAACACTTATGAGTTATATATATTTGAAATAAAATAAGTTTAGAGGAAACATTGTACCAGAAAAAAAAATATTCAAGAGCTCTCCTCTGAAAAATCTTTTTTTCTTCAACCAAGTTTCAAAAATATTCAAATTTATTGTAACACTAGATAGCCCGACAAAAGTCGTTCTGCCCTTTCCTGCAGGTGGTGCTTTAGGGGTTTTTTATGGGGATACAACGCCCCTGGTTCAATCCCACATTTTCTGCCTGGAATCTAGTAGAAACTAGTAAACTCTTTCAAGTATCATAACTGCAATAGGTGCAAAATTATTGAATGTTGTGAATTTTTTGCATGGGGGTTGCAACGCCCCTTACTTCAATCCCCTCTATTCTTTGAAGGGTTTTTGATAAATATCATACATACGTGCATCAAGTTTTGAATTGATACCTGCCATAGGTGCGGAGATAAAGCGTTTTGAGTGTTTTATTTGCATACAGACTTTGTATGTGGGGTGCAAAGCTCCATCATTTAACACTCCCTTTTTTGTGATATTAACCCGACCGAAACCAATCGTAGTAAGAAAACATATCGATACGTCCAACGTAAAAGTTGGTAACTCAAAAATCGTAGTTTTTAGTTATGAGCATTTTTGTTTTTTTTTTTTTTTGTATCAAAACCTATATAAAATAAATTAAGGTTGTGACTTCAAAAATAGCTCCCAGGCCTTCAAATTTCAAACTTGAGGTACCAAAATTTAACACAAGATGGAACCAAATGTGCAGATTTCGAAAAGCGCTGTCCCGTAAAAAGTTGGTGACTTGAGTTACAAACTTTTACGTTGAATGTATCAATATGGTGTCAATACGTTAAGTGCTTTAGGCGGTAAGCGATGACAGTAAGATAATTCCTAAAGGTACTACTTACTTTTTTGTGAAAATTATTTAATTGCATGTTTTTGGCAACTTACCTGAAAAGAATAAAAAAATTTATTAGCTCAATATAAATAAAACTAAGGATATAAAATATTCTAAAAATATTCTCAAATTGTTTATTTTTTGTTACGAACATTCTTCAATAGGTTAAAATTTTTGATTCCAAAGCGTAGCTGAAAAAATTCTGGAATATCTATATTAAAGTTTTTGACAGATATAGAGCTAACATTTTAAAAAGTTGTATATTTTTAAATTAAAAGCGTTATCGAAAAAAAATCCAAAAATACATACATATAATCAATTTTATATAAATAAGCAGTACAATTCTTAGATGAAAAGATCTGCTGATCAAATAATTCGTAAATATTTGAGACGTTCAGGTGCCAAACTGACTAACTCCACTTTTCTATTTCTTTATTGTCTTATACGTATAGTACGTATACATATAATGAATGCAATAACATTTTCTCGACTTTTTGAATTAATCACTTTATCTTGTGCACGGCTCATGAGAGAAGTTACAAAAAAATACCTAGCTGCTCCAGCAAAAAGATAAAAAATCATAGCAAGGCATATAATGTTGACATTTTAAATGGCCCATATCAAACAAGTATGTATTTAAAATGATAAAACTAATATTTGATAAATTTGACATTGAAGAACAAATACAACGTACAATGACACTACCCGTTTAACCATCATTTACACATGACATTTTGTTTGTGCATCACAAATAGCACCTAAGGAATATACATCTTGACATTAAAAATAAACACAAAAAATCAACACTTAAATTTATACAAAAAAAAAAAGAAAAGAAAAGACGATCATTTTTAGGGGTTGTAAATAATACATCAGTTCAGTTTAGGGTTATATTTTGAACGTGAACTGTGTAATATGATCAGGATATAGTCACATAGTCTTTAGTCAGACATATAAGCTACAGAGAGTAAAAACACATGCAGAACGTTTTGTCTTATTCATTGTTCATTTTTAACCAGGTGTTGCATGGACAGACAACAGAGCGACAAAGATTAAGGCAAAATATGTACATGCATTCAAGAGCAATGGACTCTTTAAGTATACACACCGGATATTTATGTTCATTTGTATGTATATTAAATATATGTATGTATCATGTTCATGTAGAGTGCACAATTCTCAAAAAGTTGATTTGATTACAAATTTTTGAAATTTTTCTTTTTAATTTCTAAACTGAACCAACAAGTTGTTTGAATGAAACGAATAGGTACCTGTATATATATATATATATCATATAGTCCGACTGAATATTTATTTGTGCAAAATATATTGTTTTCGTAATGATATGCCAATTCCAGCAATCTATATACATGAAGACTCCCAAACGGCTGGACCGATCACAGTGAAAATTTATGTTTATAGGTTTTTGGGTACGGCGCGTGTTTCTACATTATTTGTTTTTTCGGTTTTTATTTCACCTAAGGGTCCCCTTAGGATCCCGGAACCAAAAACATTTTTTTTTTTTTTTCGTTTTTTTGTGTTTTTTACGCGTTTTATGACTTTTTAAGACATTTTAGAGGAAAACAATTTTTGCACTAAGGGTCTATCTTATACATTTTTATTTTTTATTTTATGTTTCCAAAAAAAAAAATAGTTTATCATATCTCTGAAAATATTTAACGGAAATGGAGATTTGGTATATGTATTAAAAGTATCGGGAGAAATAATGTTCAAGGGAAAAAAGGGGCGTTCCACCTCCCTAAAAAAACGTCATATCTCTAAAACTATTTAACGCACAAAGATGATATTTGGTACGTAAATAAATTGCATTGGGAAAATTTACATTCTTTGATTCAATTTAATTGGAAATGTCCCGGCCTCTGCACAAGAGAAGGTGTAGCGACGCACACCGGGAAATGCTAGTATATAAGATTTGTTACTCAAATATTTATATCAAATAAACGTTTCTTTCGTTTTTTCAGTGTACTAATGCAATTAAATTTATGTATCTAAGTATAAGTCATTATAGTTGACTCCAAAATTCAACAAGTGAGCCGTTCAAAATAACAATGGTGCAACTCCAAAACGAGGCAAAAGTAATGTCATATAAATAGGTGCCATAATGATGGGTCATTTGGTCGATATCATTTTTTCAACTTAATTTCAACAATTCTATATCATCAAATGAATTTTTCGTGGAAACAGAAATCAATTTTATTCATCCCTAACAAAATGTCCGCCAATTAATATTATGACATTACTTTTGCTTCGTTTTGGAGTTGCACTATTGTCATTTTGAACGGCTCAAGAAAAGATTTTTTTTTAATTTTGGGGAAACACAGAGATAACAGATGTCACACAAGCCGCACAGCAGACAGCACAAAGTATCAAATTTCAAAAGCTGTTACGTGTGCAAATAAAAACTTAGAAAAAGGTACGTTCCCCCAAATTCTAAAAGATAACATTTACACTGTCTTAAACAGAGACAAAAATTTCTATCTCGTTGTTTTGTCACATACTACGAGGGCTGTTTGATAAGTTCGTGACTTTGAATGTCCCGCACAGTGACTTTAAATCCAACACACACAATCCAACGAGCTGGGTCATTCAGTCATTGAAAGCAGAAAACCTCAAAAAAGGCGATTGTTTCATTTATGATCAATTTATTCGACCCAAATCTCTTGCCACCCAGCCATTTCTTCAGGTTTGGAAACAGAATTTAGTCGCATGGGGCTAAATCAAGAGAATATGCTGAACAGCACTTTTTTCTTCGTCAAATGCGGTCATTTCTGCTTTAAATCAATATCGAATCTGTCCAAAATAATATTCGCCGGTAATCGTTTTACTCTTTTTAAGGAAATTGATGTGGATAACACAGCATGCATTCCAAAAACAGTGTCGATGATCTTGTTGACCGACTAATGCACCTTGCCCTTCTTTGGTGCACCTTCTGCCGAAGAAACTTACTGCCTTGATTGCTCCTTGGTCTCAGGTGTGTTGGGATGGATACATATTTCGACTACGGTAACGAAATGGCGTCAAACTCTCCTTTGAAGTAGTCAGCCGAGGATTTGCTGATGGTCGAGTGTCAGCGATAGCAATCGCGCGGATTGCTTTTTCATGTCCAAATATTCTTGTAAATTGTGATACACTTACTCAGTTAAGATGCCTATAGCCTCAGCTACCTCACGCACTTTCATTCTCCAATCGTACAATATCATTCCATGGATTTTATCGACAATTTCTGGCGTAACGACTTCTTTTGGGTGAGCTTAACGGAACTTAGTAAGCCAGTTTATAACCATTCACATTGATGGTGCAGAGTCTCCATAGCATTTGTCAAGCCTTTCCTTGGTTTCGGTGATGGTTTTTTAACGCAAAAAAATAATGCTTTATCAGCCCGTGAAATTCACTTTTTTCCAATTTTTTTTTTTTTTAAATTCACTTGCTCAAAATTTCATAGAAGTCTGTTAATATTGTAGATGACAGTTGACGGGAGCACTGTTGGATTTATGGTTACCGTGCAGAAAATTCAAAAAGTCACGAACTTATCAAACAGCCCTCGTATATTTTTAAAAATTTCAACCGATCTGGCAATTTAGTCCAGTTATTAAGCTGATCGTAATTTACTTGTCAGTGATTTTGAACAGACAAGAAATAAATGCCGATAAGCGAAATTTATAACATGAATGTGTACTTTTTCGTGCAACATTAAAAACTTTAATCACTGAAACCTGAACGTACAAGTTTTTAAGATGAACTACGCACTGGATGGACATCCCCAATACCAGAAACCATTGAGCAAATGCATAAATGTTATCGTTTGTAAAGATTCAAGTATGACTATGCGTGAAATTGCTGATACCAGGCAATTCAGATGAATGGGTGCGTCATATTTTCGGGTGTTTGGCCAAATGGCGTCGCATTGAAAAAAAAAAAACTGATTTTATGCGTCATTTCATAACTGTGAATGAGACTTGCAGTTTATCACAATGATCCTTAATTGAAACAAAAATATTTTCAGCAGACTGAAGCTGAATGTTCAATAACGAAACAAATGAAAAAAAGAAATATCGGTAAAAAAGACTTACAAGGAATTTTCTTAATTGATTAATTTGAAAAAGGTGAAGCAATCAACTGTAATATCTTCGATCAGTTGAATACAAAAATTTGTGAAAACAAGTGTTTTGAAAATGATTATTAAATGATTAAATAAATAAGAGTACAAATTTCTTTAGTATTCAATATTTTTCACGTGAGTTTCCACTTCTTAAAATAGCGAAAATCCATTTGTGAAACTCTACAAATGTCAGAACTGAAAATCGAGAAAAAAACCTTAGAATTTCAAAAAAATCAACCAAAACCTCACTCGCTACATAACTATAGTAAATGAAACTTACATGTACCAATATATTCTCTACAATGCCATAAGATGCTCCGTATAATTTGAAACTTTACAAATGTTTCTATGAACAAACAACAAATAACTTAGTTCAGCAAATGTTGCCTGAACTGCATAATCTCAAGACTTTTACTCATTTCGTACGTCCCGTCCTATGCAATCAACTTATAAGATGTCCAGCCTCACGAGAGTTTGATAAATTGGTTTTTGTTATCTTTAAACTAAATAAAGAGTACTGCCATCATAAATCTAATCTAAAGAAAAAATAAAAAAAACAAGATTTTTCTTGCTAAGCAAAAAAAAAAAACCTCTCCACTCAATCTCTAACTTCATTTTCGAACTGATGCAATTATTCCTGTTGTTGTAATAATCAATATGTACCCTCATAATCAATAGGTACAAAATAACAATCTTTCATAATTTTTGTTGGAATTTCCCCTGAGTCAACTTATTTGTCACTGTTTTTTTGTTTGTTTTTCGTACTCTCCCTCTATTTTTCGTTCATTATTCTTTCTTATAAATTTATCACTTTGTACCCATCGTCTATTTTATCTGAATTTTTGCATTATGTCTGGCAGATTAGAATATTTCGAAAAGAAGGAAAATGATAAGATGTTTAGACTTGTAAGTTATTGAACTACCCAACGTACTTTATTTTGGGATATCATTGGCCTTTTGCTCTTGTGCGTCGCTTACGTACGTTCTTCACCATCATCTACGCTCTTGTGCTTCAATATATAGCGACAACAGCAGGCTTAACATCCGATTTCCCATGTCAGAATGTCTGTCAGAGATGTTATGTTCTTTTATAAAACTTAACTTGTTTCGTTTTTTTTTTGTATTTGCTTATTTGCTACAAGTATAGGTAAACGCACACAGATACGAATACAAATACAACACAGTCAAACACTTTTTTCAAGGTCGATTTATTTGCTTTGGTTTGATATGGTTTGTTGTTTCTTTTTTTTTTTTTCAACTGAACTGTTTTGTTGTTGTTGCTGCCAGCCACATTTTCACGTTTTTCGGACATGAACCTTTATGTTAGTTTAGTTTATCTGTCTGTCTCTCATTTATTTGTTGTTGTTTTTTTATGCGTCATTATCCTGGCGAAGCTCCTGGCAATGCTATTTTCATCATTTTATTTACTGTTTTCGACTTGTTGTTATTTTTTCCTTTGTATTCATTTAATACTCGTAATTTTCTGCTCTTGACAGACACAGACAACTGCGTAGATAAATATGTATGTAAGTGTGGGTTCAATGACACACATATTTTGTATGTGTCAGCAATGGATCCGTTCTGTTTTCATGAATTAATTGACTTGGTGTTTGTTACTCCTACTCTTGGAACAGCGTATATACTTCAAGTACGTGATGTAGTTTTGGAGGATATCACTTTTGCTTTTGACACTTATCGGAGCAAATATATTTACACATGAATGCAATAACATTTATGCGCCGGGAGTAATATTAATTTTACAGTTTTTACTCTATATATCTTTACACGGCGTTTGCGATTCTTGGATTTCCACTCCAATAACCTTTTGCAGTTGGCTATTGATGTTATTTGTCTTGGTGCCCTTTGCACATGTACCAAATTTTATTCATATGGCTCAAATAGTTTCGGAGATATGATGAGTTTTAAATTTTTGGGGCATAGCACCGTCCACCTTTCCAATGGATGTTATTTCTCTCTCAGCGCTTATTACAAACTTACTGCATTTTATGTATGTTTGTCCAATAGTTTCGAAGGAATGATGTATTTTGTTTTTGAGGGCGTGGCACTTTCATTTTGAATTGATTTCATACAACATTTATATGTACAACAATTTGCGATTGATGTGAGTCAGATTTTTTGATAAAAATGCGATTTTTTTTAAAATGTCGGAGATTCCGACCCGTGGCACCATTTTTATTCGATGCAAACTGGTTCAAAATTCTTAAAAGCTGGCCAAAAGTCGAAAAAAAGTTGTTTCAAACTAACTTTTTATGGACTGAATTGCCTAACTGATATTCATAGACCTCAAAAAATCGATAAGAAAGATCCCAACGCTCTGGGACCCCTCCAAAAGTATGCTTTTCTCAGACGCAAAATTCTGTGAGTTGAATGTAAGAATTAAGTGTTCACAGTAAAAATTGTGTGGTTACTGTAAATTTGAACCGATTTGAATGTTTGAATATGGAATCTCTTCGTAAAAGAGAGCACTATCGAACCTCAAAACTTGCAAAAGGTTATACTTTTTTGATTATTGTGATCAAATTATTTCATAAAATCAGTTAGCAATCGTTATGCAAAAAAGCCCAGAACTACGAACGAATAAATGGCAAAGGACGTTTTTCAAAGCATTCATCAATATAATTTTACGAGTTTATTGTACCGTGTTACAAAAAAACTGCTTCTCAGACCACAGGTGAATATGGCCTGCCAAACCACATACTGCTTGGGAAATTTTATAATTTTCTTCTCTTCAAATTTGCTCTGTATCTGCCCCTTCTCCGAACAGGTATAAAATTCGTATCCTGGTAGCTATTTGAAATCTGCTTTAACGTACGTTTCAGTCAAATTTAGTCAGGTAACCTTCATATAACTTTCGAGCTCGCTTTTGAGCCGCCAACTGCTTTTCATCGGAACGGTCTGGCACTTTTTGAACTCTGTAGGTCATTAGCTTACGATTTTCTTTAGTCTTTGTATAGAAGATTTTAAGGCACCTGGCCTGACAGCCATATCTCGTACAAAAGTGTAGGGATTCTGCTTGAAAAGGTGCTTCACAACTGTGGGTCTGTACCTGTTTTAGTACCTGCACCCTTTTTTCGCGTAATAAATCGACCCTTTCTATAATTCGAAATAACCCTCTGGACAGTGATTTTTGATGCACCCATTTTTTTTAGCTATGACTGAATATTTTAATTCTGGTTTTTGACAAAATGAGTTCGCGCCTTTTTTCTTGATTGCTAGACATCTTTATAGTTTGAAGTGTGTTCATTAAGTGTTATCTTCTCTTCTTATCTTCTCTTCTTATAGGAGCTAAAATTGTATGTTTTTTTGTTTTTTTGTTTGTTTCTTCGTACTTATTTCTGTGCCAATATTTTTTCTCGAAAACGGCTACAGCGATTTCAATGAAACTTGGAATAGTGTTAGATATTAGCAAACAATGAATAATGAGCTAGGTTTGAACTTTGTAAATGCTCACCAGAGGGCGTGGCACTGCACTAAATTTTAAATTTGATTTAGTCATAACTCGTAAACCATACAAGGTATTTGGATGAAATTTGGTTAGCGGGTACGGCTTAATATTGCCTTGTAACAGACAAAAAGTGGGCGGGATCGAAGAAGGGCAAGGCCCATTTTTCAGCCCTTGAAAATTTTGATTCAATATTACTCGAAAACGACTGCAACAATTTTTATGAAAATTTAGGAGATATTACCTCTGAAAACAAGGATTCATATGTGATACGCAGTCATATTGGGAAAACTCGTTGAAGGGCGTGGCACCGCCCACAAAAATATAAAACGGTATAAAAAGAAAACTAATAAAGCAAACATTCTGAAATTAACTGTGAGGAGCCTAATTGCAATAGGGCATCTCTGATTTGAAAGTGGGCGAAATGTCGCCATTGCGCGTGGAACCTCCCATACAAGCAAAATACGTTAAATGCTACTTCTCGCAAATGTAACAAGATATTTAAATGAAATTTGGTATGTAGGTACTACATATCAATGCCTTGTAATAAACGAAAAGTGGGCGGTATCGAAGAAGTGCCACGCCCCTTTTTTAACCATTGAAAATTTTAATTCAATATTTCTCGAAAACGACTTCAACAATTTTAATGAAAATTTTAAATATTTTCCCCCTGAAAACAAGTATTAATATGTGATATGCCGTTATATTAGGAAAACTCATTGGAGGGTGTGGCACCGCCCACAAAAATTTAATACGATATAAAAAGAAAACTACTAAAGCAATCTTTCTGAATTTTACTGTAGGGAATCTTCTTTTTATGAGGCACCTACGAGATGAAGGTGGGAAAAATATCGCAGGTAGGCGTGGAACCTCCCATACAAGTAAAACAAATTAAATGCTATTTCTCGCAAATGGTACAACATATTTTGATAAAATTTGGTATGCGGATCTGGATCACGAGTATCTAAAGCATAACGAAAAGTGGGCTTTGTTCAATAATTGTTACGCCCACTTTTTACCAAAATAAAAATTTTAGTTAATAACTCATGCACAAAAAAAAAATGGAATGAACTTTCCGAGGCATGATGATACGATATTTCAGCCCCCATACAAGAGACGAAATATTTTGGGTGCGTGGCGTATCCCATTTATTTATTTTAGGTCATTCTATTTCTCTTAAAAAATTTGGAGTTCTTGATATTTTTCTGTACCATTCGATATTTTCCGAGTTTTTTCTTATTATTTTTCTTATCGGTTAATTTATCATTTTGAAAGCATTTGAGGTGAAAAGGTACGGGTTTCATAACAAAAAATAGCTGTGAATAAAAACATCGACTAAAATAATAAGATCAGATTGTTGACCGAGTAGGGATTGGTCTCCAGGTACTATATATAAAATATCACCCATATTTCGACCTGCACGATCATCAGGCAAATCATAATCTTAAGGAATAAAAGTGTCAAATTTTTCTGAGGAAGTCGTTAATAGAAATTTTAAAATTGGAATTGATAATCACCGAGTGGAGGATTTGAACCCCGGCCTCTCTACGCAGCGCAAGTCACTAGACCGATACACTATTGTTTGATCTTCTTCACAATCGAACAGTACGTAGTCAGTAACGTTGTAATTTCACTGATACATTCGATGCACAATTCGACCACTTTTGGTTCTAATGACGGATTATGCATTACATTTGGACCATTTTTGATACAATTGACCGACTTTGCATTACATTTGCAGCATTTTTGATATAATTGATAATTTAACTGAATTTTTTCTAATTTTAGGTGTAGTCCATTATAGACTTCTTACAAAAAATTTGACCAAAGATTGGACTATTGAGACAATTGACTCCGTCGGTTCTATAGGGTATATTGCTCGCTCGAAATGATAAAATTTTGATATTATTATACAGCTTATACTTCATGATAAAGGATTCTAAGATCCATTTTTACGTAGATCAATTTACCGTTGCACACAACTCTGTCGAAGCTAAAGTATTGAAATACATTTTTAAATAAGATATAAAAACTGTGGAAGTGTTGTTTTTCGCCATTTCGAGTCCGCCATTTTGTTTTTAAAAAAAATATTTAAAACTCAACATTAAAAGCATTTCTCGAGATAATGCAACCAAAATGTACATATATACTAGAGATAGTAATTAAAAGTTCTGAACAAAAATACTATATATTCTATACATATGTAAGTATGTATATGCTAACTGAATGCGTTTTTGGAGTTAATCCAACCAAATTGACACTCAGGATGGAAAATGTAACCTCTGATAGGGCACCTCCCATACACTTAAAGATTTCAAAATGCTGTAGTCCAAGCGGTATTTTAGGCTAAGTGGGTCGAAAATACGCGCCCTGACTACTTAATAATTCAAATTCATATTATTCATTTCATTTTGTGTTTAAGCAAGTATATCTCCTTAAAAGATAAGTATTTATCAATATAAAATGATTATTTAGCATTTGCAATGGCTATGCTATTTTTCTTTTGCTTTTTTTTTTCTTAATTTTACATCTCATCGATTTCATTATCGGTGTTTTACGCTTTAATGTTTTTCTTTTGCTTCATAATTTTTTACAACATTCATTAATCTCAAGCATTTGCTTTCTTGCTCGTACATTGATTAGCATAATGCTCCGCGTATATCCGACTTTTACTTTCGTTTTTAAATTTTGTGTATCTCATTCGTAGCTATTTCTATATTTGTATTTCTTTCCTTTCGTAAGTTGGTACTTTTTTGATTGTTTTTTTTTTTTTTTTTTTTTTTTTTACAAAACAATTAGTTTAGTTATCTTCTGAATATGACAAATCGAGAAGTGTGAACATACCAAAGTGGAACATTTTTGTTTGTTCAATGTATAAAAACAAAATTTATATAAAAACCGCTTGTTTCAGTTGGGAGCAGGGAAATTGACTTCCAAAAACCACTCCTTGCAGTGGCAGAACTGTGTACAAATAATGCGAATTTAGCTAAATAACAACAACAAATTTTTTTTATAAATTTTAAGTCAAATATTCAAATCCACATGAATTGATGAAAGGTCACGTGACAAACAAAAGTGGAAATACAAAACTTAGAATGCTCATACATAGAACAAGGAGTAGTTTCAACAACAAACCGAGTAGCTATGATTAATGGGTGCGATTTAAAATAAAACAAAATAAATAAAAAAGCACATTGACAGCTTTTCTGTTGCTGCCCATGGTTTTTGTACTATTTGCGATAGATAGCACATGCTTCAATATATTGCTCAAATATTTAATTAACTTAAAATAACCTAAAACCACGAGTGTTAACAAGAAAGCTTTGCTAAAAGAAAAATGAAAATATTTAAATGAAAGAAGAAGACGATAGATATCGGGCCAAAACTTGACGTAGTACCGTCTGCCGCAATTTAAGAAAAATAAAAAATGAAAACCTGTTAAAGTCACCTGCTAAACAGCTGTGCTGCTTATCTTTACAGCTACGTATGAGAGAGAACGATAGAAGAAAAGTGAGTTAAACATAAAGTATGAACAGTTTTACTTTTTTTTATAAACTTATGGAATGTGTATGGAATAAAGCTAAGAAACTGTTGATTTCTTCTTTTAAATTTAGTCAGAAACTATTTTAACTTTTATTTAAATGTATTTTATCTTTGTCTCTTTATCAAAGTTAATTTATTGGATGAAGCTTCATTTTGAAACATAAATACATATAAGAAATATTTCAAGTACGATATAGAAGATGGTAGTTTGGAGACTAGCTTGGTTTTAGTCCGCGTTTTTTCGATATTGATAGCTTGCACGTTCCAATTTTGTTAGGTCCCGTAAAAAAAATTATTGTGCTAAAGTTTGGTCGCGATCAGAGAGGGCAACACTTGTCGCATCGGCTCCAAAGATGGGTGACTTGGCAAAAATTTCATAAAAATTATTCATACCTCCCCCAGGGTGACCTCTAGATGAGTAAAATGTATGACCAGGTTCTATTATTATACCCTACTCCCAGGGTATATTCACTTTATCCTTCTGTTTTTAAAGCAGAGAAAGAGGCGTGGTATGTATGGAAAAGTATATATATTCTAGATCAGCGCCACCTCCTAAGTCGATATAGCCATGTCCGTCTGGCTGGCTGCTGGCAGGCTGTCTGTGGAAATACTTTTCACGGAAAAACTAAGCAAGATAATTCGATGAAAGTTGGTACACTGCTTCCGTTGTCAAAGTTAGCTCGACTTTTTGAAAATTAACGAAATCGTTCAACGGACACGTAAAATACAAAAAATATATTCATAATGCAACTTTAGAAGTATTTTTCACTACAATCCAACCATAATACACACAAATACTAAGGACGGTAAGCGCAAGCTCTGAGCAAAAACTAGACGAAATCGGACAAGTGGGCGTGGCACCACCTATAAAAGCAAAAGCTATACAGAAAGCGTTTTTCGAGATAATCCAACTAAATTTTACTCAGACATTAATTAAGTAAAAACTATAAGTGCAAGCTCTGAGCAAAAACTAGATGAAATCGGACAAGAGGGCGTGGCACCTCCCATATAAGCAAAAGCTTCAAATGTTATACTGAAAACGTTTTTTGAGGTAACCCAACCAAATTTCACTCAGACACTGAGTAAGTGCAAGATCTGAGAAAAAGCTATGTGAATTCCGAAAAGAGTTAGTGGCACCTCCCGTACAGCAAAATTTTGAAAATAATGCATTGTAGGGTATTTAATGTATTGCCAGGCCAAATGTAGCACCCTTACTAGTTATTTCCTTTCGAATATTTTCTCCAAACACACCTACTCCGTATCTACCAACCTTATGGGGGTCCCCTACAAAATCCACATTTACGAAAATTTGCTATAACTGTTCCGTCAGTACCCCAAGATAAGTCAAATTTTTTCCAACTTTATCCTTCCAATCTTCCCGTGATTTACGGGCTTTTACGGACCTCTTTCGAGCCTGCCGCTGAAGAGTAAAGGCCCGCGGGCCACGAATAAAAACACAGCCCGTAACCAGCTTTAGTTGGGAGTAGCTGCTTATAATTTGCGATGACTAATAGCAAGCAAGTCTTGAAAGTCGCCTTCAATCCGGTAGACACCTTCGTTGCTGTCTTGAAACATCTTTACGCCTCTTTCAGCCGTATTGCTGACGAAGCCTTTCAGCTTTTTAACGCCGCTGTGCCTGATTAAGGTAGTGCAGCTGATATTTACTAGAACCGGATTAAATAATTTTGGTACTTTTTGGACACTTTTAGTACTTTTTTGTGCTATTTGGTACGAAATAGAAAAGCTCGTTTTTCATCCCCGATATAGTTCAAGCGAAACATAAAAAACGAAAAACCCGAAGTTAGTGCAATGCTTTTTGTCTTTCTCTTTGTGCTTTATCCATTTTTCAGCTCTGTGTGACCGTGTATTTTGTTGTTGTTAATATTGAAAAATTTGTATTTAATTTTACATGGCTTAAATTCAAAATATTAACATAATTTTAACTTTGTGCACTTCTTCACACAAATACTTTTTTAATAGTGTATAATTTAAAGTCGTGCTTCATTTCTAACATAGTAAAAAAAGATGGACAAGTTTTATCTTGCGTATTAATACATAGATTTGTTTTTCAATTTTGTTTATTTGAAACCAACCAAAATTTTTCATACAAAACGAAAAGCTCTTTATTCGGTAAACCGAATCTGTTTATGCGTAACCAAGCAAGTGGAAATGGGCTATTATTATAGCATTTTTGTTGTATTAGAATACGTAGTTTGGCATTAGAAGCTTTTTTCATACTTAACGCCGAGTGTAAGTATATTCACTTTGTTCTGCCATTTGGAACGTAAATAAAGGCGTGGTAGCTGTATCAGAACAATGTAATGTCAGAGGTATTTTACTCTCTCACGCAAACTTCTATTGTATACAATGCAGGGTATGTAATTTACTTTTGGCAAGGCCAAAGTGAACACCCTTTTTTATTTCGATTAATCTAATTTTCATATATTAAATGATCTTTTGGCTACATTTGGATCACCTTCAAATAGGTAATTTTTATAGCAAACAAAAACTTGAGAGAAAAAAGGTATAGCACGTCACATGTTGCGCATGTGAGAGCTGATCAACAACACCGGCAGAAAAAAAATAACGACAACTACGTCCGCTATGACGGTGATTATTGAAAAAAAAAAAAACTCAAACTAACAACCAACAAACCAATTGGCCATACACTTGAAAATTTCTCATACTCGTAATAATTTTAAAATTTTTATAACATGACACAGACGACGTCGGCGGTGGTGAGTGCGCGCTGATTGCCTGGTGGATTTGTTAGCTGGCTCGGCTGTGCTCACTTGTGCTGAGCTTAGCAAAATGACGACAAGTGCAGTGGTAGCTGATAAAACCAGAAAAACTTTGCACGTATAGTACGTTTGTATGAAAGTGAGCTATTAAATGACTTTACTGTCTATACACACATATGCATAAGTACATAAATTTGTATACAAACATAGAAATAGTCTGTCTAATAAAAGTTACTGTGAAATAAATAATCACATAGAAATCGCGCTAAAATGATGAAGCTTCTTTTAAGGTAGCCCCAGTCATTAAAACAATAGTGTTTAATTGTACAAAAAGTCATTTGCGAATATCTTACGAGTACATATATAAGATATACGGAGTTTAAATTGTACAAATATTTATTTATGCGAGTATGTAAAACAATTTATTCAAATAAACGAAAAAGCTTTGCTAAATTGAAAAAAGAAGAGTGTTCGTGGGACGTGCATACTCATAATTGGATAAATAAATAAAATGTGCAGGCTCATGAGGAAACAAATCAAGGTCATCTTTAAGATATTCCTGAAATTGAATGAATGAATTATTTTTACACGATGTTTAAGGGTTTGCATTGCAATCAGAAAAACACACTTTGTTCATTTAAATAGAAGAGTGTCTAATGGCGAGTAGACTCCATTTTTCAGGAAGATCTCTTTATTAGTTTTCCTTTAAATTGCGAGTTTCTACGAGTTTTCCCAATCAAACGACATATTACATAACAATCCTTGTTTACAGGGATAACATCTCCTAAATTTTCATCAAAAATGTTGGAGCCGTTTTCGAGTAAATATTGAACCAAAATGTGCAATGGTAAAAAAGTGGGCGTGCACTTCTTCGATGATACCCACTTTTCGTTTATCACAAGTTATTGATTAGCCGCACCCACTTACTAAATTCCAATAAAATATATTGATCCATTTTCGAGAAATAACATTTAACGTGTTTTACTTTTGGGAGGTTCTACGCCCACCAACGATATTTCAGCCGCTTTCAGTTCAGTGGTGCCTAATAGCAAGTAGATTCCCCACAGTTAATTTTTATAGCGTATTATTTTTTTGTGGGCGGTGTCACTCCACTTCAACGAGTTTTTCCAATATAACGGAACAGGAGTAACATTTCCTTAATTTTCATCAAAATTGTTGGAGTCGATTTCAAGTAATATTAGCCGTGTTTTTTTTGACGCGTATACATATACAATAGTGGATACCTTCAAATTGCGATAACTCATGAACAGTAAGTCACACAATAGAACTCTAAGAAACTTTTTTATGGAGAATCACGGTCTCTTTTATTTTATATTTAAAAAAATTTATTTTTAAGGCGGTATTTTATAAAAACTGGTTAGCGCCGATAAATGGCAAAAAATCACTTTTTTTAAATAACTTCTAAATAATTATTTTTTTTTTACAAAAGATTAAAATTATTTGTAGAGCATGTGGTTCTCCTTGAAAAAGACCCTTGGACTTTTTATCGTACGACTCACCGTTCATAAGTTATCGCAATTTGAAGGTATCCACTATTGTATATACGCGTCAAAAAAAACACGGCTATTGAATCAAAATCTTCAGTGGGCGTGGCACTTATTCGACACCTCCCATTTTTTGTCAATAACAAAGCTTTGATCAGCAGTACACGGAGAAAAATACGTATCATAATTTTTACTTTATCGGCTAGTCGAAAAATTAAAGTAATCAACACTAAATTTCAAGTATAATTTACCTTACGTAAGAACTATTAGATGAGTCCGTAACGTCATATCTACAAATAAAATGTAGTTAAATAATAAAGGAATATTTACTACAATTTTCCTACATTTGACTTTATGTAAGGTAATTTGTACTTTCAGAAAAAAAATGTGTGACCATTTTGAATTTATAATTCTAGTCAAAATTACTTTATTTTTTTTATGCACAAAAATGAGTGTCATAATTGTCACCTTACTCGAGTAAGGTAAATATCATAAAAAAATAAAATCATTTTGACTTTTATAATTTTAGTAAAAATTTCTATTTTTGGACAGACATTTTCTTTATATACAAATTTTTTTGCTTCTACATCACATGCGTGAGCAGCGCAGAGGATATGTATCTGACTATCAAACGGAAGGGCCAGGGTTCGTACCCCAGCGCCAGTCAGCTAAGTTTTTTTTTTTTTTTTTGTTTTTTTGTTGTTTGAACTATACAGTAAGGTAAATATCACGCCAATATTTTCATAAAAATTACTAGCAAACATAGATTCTGAATTGACTAAAAAATTAAGGTGAAATTTATATCAGTGTAAAGTTGTCACTATTCTGACTTGAAATTCTGGTAAAATTTATGAGAAATAAAGTAGCAAGTACTATTTTTTTTCTCCGTGTACCCAGCTACCAAATTTCATCAAAATACCGTGTTTAGTTTGCGAGATATGACCAGATTAAATGTAAAAATTAGGGCAATGCCACGCCTCATCGTGAGTATCTACAAAGAAGTCAAATCCTAGATTATTCTTCATTCCATGCTAATATCTATCATTATCCCAAGTTTCATTACAATGGCTTTAGTCGTTTTTAAGAAAGGCTACAGACATACAAAAAAACATACAACTTTTTAGAAAAGTTGGAAGATCCGATGAGCGATTTCCGCTCCTGACCTGATAGAAAAATTCCTAGCTCAGATTCGTAAATAGGTGGTCTCTCACCTCCAAAATCAGCTATAGAATTGTGGAATATGGTAAACTAACCCGGTTTACGTTTAACATGATAACTATAATAAAACTAAATCGTCTTAACCAGGCAATTAAGAATGGGCTATTTCAAATTCTACTTATTCATTCGATTGAGTGTTAACAGCCTAATATGCAAAGCTTCAAAAACATTATAGAAAAATCTGGCGCCTTAACTTTTCCGTAATTTTGCCATCTGAGAAGGAAATTCGAGTCACCTCCTATCTTCCCGACTACATTGTTATTACTTTAAGAATTTTTTGTTTAATAATATTAATATTTTATAAGAAAAGAAATTCTTAAACGCAGAAACTGGCACTTTAACTTTCACTCGATATTGTAATATATGAGATTCAACTTCAACTTTTTTATTCGAACGTATGTTAGCTGATTTATACACTCAAGAACGTTCTACAAAAATCAGGCAAATTGATTCTTTCACATCTGATTCAAAGATTCAAGACTTAGCCATATCTGTCGAGTTATTCGTGAAATAGACTTGTACTAACGAATACAAGGTTAAATGGACACGGTTATGCAATAAAAAGTCAACCCACTCGAAATTAGTTTTGAGCTATTTACGTTTTTGTGTATTTGTCGTTGAAAAAATTATATGAAATTGAAAGGCAGATTTGCTTGTTTTCAGCCTCTTATTCAAAGAATATTAGTTCAATCTTTTGAAAAAGAGGTAATTCTTGTTATTCAAAAAATAAAAAATGTTTTTTGAGCGTTCTTTACACTTTCTAGATGACTTTTTTCAACATTACAATATTATTGCTTTGCCGCCCACAGAAATAAATAAAATATTAATTAAATATTTGTAAAATATCAATAAAATTTCTTAAAGATTTCTCAAATTTATTCACCCACTAAATGAAAAAGGACTCACGAGTTCGGTGAAATGTTATCTAAGAAAACAATGACAATGATTGTGCTATAAAATTATGGCACGTGCTTTATAACCATACTAGCAAGAGATAAAATTATTAATTATAAAGATAACAGTATTATTTAACTTTTTAAAAGCGTATCAATTAATAACTTAATACTTTAAGGTTAAACAACAAAAAAAAAAAAAATAGTGTGTATCATAAAATTAAATGGGTATTTCCACAGAAAAATAAGCCGTGAGCCAAAAAATTAAATCATCATATCTCTGAAACTATTTAACGTACAATGATGAGATATGGTATATCGGCATTTCCACAGAAAAGTCCACACTGCGCCAAAAATTTAAATCGTCATATCTCTGAAACTATTAAGCGTACATGGATGAGATTTGGTACATGTGTAAAATGCTTCGAGACAAATAAGGTGTACTGGAGAAAATGGGGGTATCACGCACCCACAAAAATCACTTAATCATATCCCTGAAAATATTTAACGCACATGAATGAGATTTGATACATGTGTACAGAGCGTCACAGCAAATAATGTTTACTGGGAAAATGGGCGATATCACGCTCCTAAAAAAAATAATAATTTATGAGATTTGATACACATGTAAAATGGATAGGTACAAATGACATCATTTGGAAAAATTGGTGATGCACAACAACTTAACTCTATAAGGTGAACCAACATTCACTGGGAAATCCTGGTTTTATGAATGATTTTCAATTTAAAATTTTTATGGTGGAAAAAGATGTCCCGTGCGACACGTCCCGTACGACCCTGATTAAAATTAAATTAAAAAAAAAGAATAAATCATTTTTGTGTAAAATCGAAACAATTTTTAAGGGACATCAATGCACAACATTCTAAAATTAGCCACATTGAATAGCTAGAATCGTCGTTTGAATTGATGGCCACGAAAACCACTTCTGTTTTTGTCCCGTGCGACCGCCATGAATTTTTGCAACTATCTTGAAAACGAAAAATTGCACAAAATCATACTTAGCACCAATTATAGGGCTAATTAAAAGCTATAAGTTAAGCCTATTGTCAAAATAAAAATCCGTTTTATTTTGACTTTTTTTACTTCAAATGTGTTCGACAGTCCCGTGCGACACCATGGAAATGCCCATATATGTAAAAAACACCAAGACAAATAATGTGGTTATTTGTAACATTTTCAATTTAAAATTTGTATAGTGGGAAAAAGAAATGTCCCATATGACACGTCCCGTGCGACCATGATTAAAATTAAATTAAAAAAAAAAAAAAATATAAATCACTTTTGGGTTAAATCAAAACCATTTTTAAGAGACATCAATGCTCAACATTCTAAAATAAGTCACATTGAAATATTGCCTCAGGTTGCCCTGAAATCGGCGTTTGAATTGTTGACCACGAAAACTACTTCTGTTTTTGTCCCGTGCGAACGCCTTGAAAACAAAAAATTGCCAAAAATCAATCTTAGCACAAATTATAGGGCTAATTAAGAGCTATAAGTTAATCCTATTGTCAAAATAAGAATATATCTATTAAATATTTTAACTTTTCTTACTTTAAATGTATTCGACGGTCACGTTCGACATCATGAAAATGCCCATATACAAAATCTAAGACTTCGTAATAGTAGATAGTAAATTTAATTTGAAATTAATGAAATTTTTTATGGTAAAGCTATTAAAGTTTTATATTATCTGAAATAATATTCTATATTTTTGCTAGTTTTTTGTACATAGACTTGCAGTTTAGTATTAGCAAAAACAATAGCAAAAGTAAAATGTGCTACGGAATTGTTATCATAAAGTAAATAAACAATGTGTTTGCTGCTCCTACTGCGCTGCTCAACAACGAATTTGTGACGTAAGTCTGACATAGATAGAATACCAAAGAATCTACTAGTACACGACCAATATAAAACCACATATTAATGGCGACGACGATGATGTAGAGACTTATGGCATAAAATAGGAAAAAAAAAAACATATAAATATACATATATATTAAAAGAAAACAACAAAATAAAAAACTATTTCCGATTATACAAACTATATGTAAATATGTAGGTATGCATGAATATGTAAGAATTATAATAAAATAAAGAAGAAAAGTGCGCAAAGCAAAACTCAATATTCACAGCAGAGAAAAACTCGAAAAAGATATGAGTTAAAAATATAAAATATTACTTAGTATAATCAGTGATGGCATGTAAAAGTGCAAATACAATTTCAGACTATACTCGTACATAACTATATTTATATGTAACTGAAAATAGGTCATTTACAAAATACACAGACATACAGATAGCAACAGTAAAAAAAAAAAAAAACTAAAAAAAATCAACAACAGCAAAACAGCGGTAGTATTATTGTCTAAAAAGCCGCATTCATACGCTAAAAACGTTGAAGAAGAAACTGAAAATGACGGAAACAACAACAACACAAAAAAATCAGTCAGTCAGTTAGCCAAGTGATGTCAAAATACAAAAAAAAAAACTATGTACATATGTATATACTATGTATATTTAAAGAAAAATCCACAGAAATGTGAAAAATCTAACAAAAGCGGTACTACTTGGCAACGACAACTACCAGAAACAAAAAAATTTACAGAAAAAAAAAGAAATTAATAACAAAGTAGCAAGCCGAAAGACCATGAGAAAGCATAAATGTTGCCAAATGTTACTCTCAAAGTTAATTATTAGCACTTTCTTTTGAAACCAAACCCACTGCTTTTTAACAAAAGGGAGGAAAGCAAATAACTCAATAAAGAGTTGAAGGATATCCAAATACAAGTCTTTTTTTGAGAAAAAAAAAATAAAAATATTAGCATAATACAGACCGTCAGAGGTCAAATAAAATGAAGCATAGTTTTTGGGGAAATTTTGTGAATTACGGAAAAATCTTCTGTAGCGATGATATCAATTATTTGTAAGAACAAAATTAAGTAATGTGCCAGTGTTCAAAGTTCACTTTCTTTGATGATTTTGCCTCATTCAATTTCGGAAATGTCTACCATTTTTCACCCTCAGAATTTGTTTTCAAAATGAATCAAAGCACCTGTTTTCGAAAAAATACGAAGCAAGCGTGTCAGCGTTTCAAAATCACTGAGCCAAACACAGTCAGCTTAGAATTTAGGCTCGTCTACAACAAACATTATATTTCAATATTTTCCAAATTTCTTGGAACTACAACACCCATGAAAAATTGTTTTTGTTATTGTTTTTGGCTTGTCTACAACAAACACAATATTTGACTAATTTTCAAAATTTCTCGGAGTTACAACACCCATGAAAAATTATTTTTCTTGTTCCTTTTCCTACACACAAGAATCGAACTAAAAGTTGATGCGAAGTAGTGGTTCGTCAATCGTTTTTGTTGTTTTATGTTGATTGCGTGGAAAAAAAAAAACAACAAAAACAATATGTCATGGGTGTTGTAACTCCGAGAAATTTGTTGTATACAAACCAAAAACAATTTTTTATAGGTGTTGTAACTCCGAGAAATTTTTTTATTAAAATATTGTGGTTTTTGTAGATTAGCCAAAAATAAATAAACACAATTTTTCATGGTTATTGTAGTTCCGAGAAATTTGCAAAATATTGAAATATTGTGTTTGTTGTAGGCGATCCAAAATTGGCTCACTTTTGTTCTACCAATAGATGAACTTGTTTTATGCTCTGCAGTTTTGCAAAGAATCCATTAAAAATAAAGAGTCCACGAGACTATTCTATTTAGAAAGTTTGAGGTGAATATTTTAGATAGCATGCTAAAGATCATCTCTCTACAAACTGAGAAACTGAAAATTCCATGAAAGGCAGAAAAAAATCGCCATTATTATCAGTGCTCGAATTCTTCAGATCCTCCTCCTCGATTTTTAAAGAAAACGATCTCTTATCAATATTAAAACCATACCCAATGTGCACAAAAGCGGATGCGGATTCGTCTCGAACCCGTTAAAATATAAAAAACGTAATCTGCAGTGACGGACCCGTTTTGAACCCGTTCGAACATCAAATACGAATTTTAAATGGATTCGCTTTTAATAATGTTAATACTGTATTAAAAAAAAAAAAAACATTTTGAAACGGAAAAAAAAAATATTACAATCCACCTGTGGTAGGATTCGAACCCGGGTAAATCCGCGGTGTCGGACCCGTTTCGAACCCGCAGGGTATTTAAAATACAAATTTAAAACGGATTCACTCTAAATAATGAAATTGCTGTGTATATAAAAGAAAAAAAAAAAAATATTTTGAAGCGCTTATTAGCAATTAAAAAAAAATAAGAAAAAGTGGAAAAAAATTGAATAATTCACTTGTGGTAGGATTCGAACCCGGGCAAATCCGCGGTAACGGACCCGTTTTGAACCCGTAACGAACTTCAAATACGAGTTCAAAACGGATTTGCTTCAGTTAATGTTAATAATGTATAAAAATAAACATTTTTCAATTTATTTGTTTTTTTTTTTGCTCCTTTTAATGCGTTTGAATTTTGTAAATTTGAGTAATATTTTTTATCAAAAGAAGGGAAGAGAAAGAACACAAAATATAATAAAAAATCTACATCAAGTTGGTCAGTGGCCTAGATGTCTAAGGCATAATGTTTGTAAGTTATGTATCTCCATGCGATTAGGCACGGGTTCGAATCTCCCACCTAGGTGGATATTTTTTTTTTATTACAAATAAGCGCTTCAATTTTTTTAAATACAGCATTAAGGTTATTAAGGTTATTATTATTATTCGTTTATGAAATACGTTATGGACTCGCAACGGATCCGTTAAAGTTGAAAAACGATTCGAGATTTTTAGAGGAATTTCACCCTCAAAACAAGTCAGTACCGGATCTATAACAGATAACGTAACAGATAAAATATTCGAGATAGGGAACACGTAACGGATTCGAACGGATTAGTCTTTTCACAAAAAAAAAAAAAAAACCCTAGAATTCTTGGGAGTCTAAATTCACCAGATAAACAGATCAGCCACTAAAAGAGAGGAGTTTTTAAGCTTCGCTCATTGCACCAACTTATTTACAACTTAAAATATTCGTTTGAAAAAGTATTTAAAAGAGGGCGTGACAGTTGCCCAATTTGACTTGTTTCTCAATATGTAAACGTATATCTCTTCAGTCCTGGGAAAGTTTCTATGAGAATTCAGCTCAATATTCACATTTTTGTAATTTTTTTGCCAGAAAACTTGTTCAAATTTCAAAATGTGTAATCACTGAAATGAAAACTATGTACTTGTTATTATGGCTATTGATTCCTAAGGCCACTCCGCCAATGATGAAATTCTAGCCTCAGTCCTCTTACAGGCATACTTCATAACATGACCCTGGATGACAAATTCAAATTCCAGTTTTTTCTAGAACTGCAGCCGACGACGACGTGTCCAATGTTGCTGATGACACAGAATTATTTTACGAAAAGCAAAACGAAATAGAGCTATAAAACTAAAAAAAAAAAAACAAATTAAAGGAACAACAAGCACGAGCAGAAATAAAGAAATAAAACCAAAGGAAATCAAAAAGAAAAATCACAAGAAATGTGTAAAATTCGATGAACCACCATACAGAATTATGTCAATGCAAAAACAAAACCAATATTAAAATTTAAATTAATACAAGCAACGCTACAAAACTACAGTATGCAGTATAAGAGAAGACGACGATGATAGTTCCATATTATTCAGAGAACACAACAAAAATGAGAGTTATGATAGATTGGAATGCTACATGGCGATAAAGATATAAGCAATAAAATTCGTCCCTCCTCCAACTATATAGCATGCTAAATTAAATGCGCAGAAGCTCCAAAATGGAGCTTAAAATACAAAACGATGAGAAGAGAGTGAGCACACACACGAAAAACGCGATTGGACACGACGACGACGCTCGTCGTTGAAAAACAAGCAAGCGTAAAAAAAAAAATCAACGAGAATGATAATTTTTAGTATTTCTGAGCAGCTATAGAATGTTTTCTACTTTGAAAATTTAGTCTGCGAAGCGTGTGTTCGCTAGCAGCTTCCAAAAACAGAACAAAGGGGGACTGTGCTGCATGATACACGGGCGGCAAAGCGGTGTGGTCTACGTAATCCCATTTGTTTGTTTGTTGTTTTCGTCTTCGTCGTCGTCGTCGTTGTTGCCATTGCTATAATTTTGTCGTCGACATCATGGTCGTGAATCGTAATTGTTGTTGTAGTTGGTGGTGTACTACTGATAGCGGTTACATGCCTCATACTTTTTTTTTATTTGGTTTTTTGTTTATTGTCATTGGTTTTTTCGGTACAAAACTCTGAGCATTGAGCCCGAGAGTTTAGCTGTGTCTTCGTAATTAGTACGTGTATAGTGGCATTTTACGCACTTGACGTAAATGAACGGTATTTTTTTTTTTTTTTCAACAACGAAATTATTATCATCAATTTCAATAACTCAATTTTTAAATTTCTTATTTTTTTCACTGTTAATGTTGTTGTTGCTGTTGCTCCCAAAACTCTTCTCTTTAATTTTTAAAGCTCCAGAGCGAATTATGGGTTGTTACCACAAAAATAAAAATATTTATTATGTCGGATTCAATTAACGTGCTAAGCGTATGGAAGGCATACACATACTTATGCCTGTGTTCCTGCCTGTCGATAGCAATATTAAAATGTTTATAAAAGGCATGTTCGATACGACGAATTATCACTCAGCAAGCCAGACATTGTTTGCATATTTTTTGTTTTCTTAGTAACTTTTCAAGACTTTGTTAACATTCCTTCAATTTGAGTGCTTATTTAAGTTAACTAGAATTTTCCCATTAAGCTCAGTAAAAACTTAAGCATTCTGACGTCACCCGTAGTTTCCATGATGTTTAGGATGGGCGCGTTTCCTGTTAACCTTAGGGTTCTACAACAATGCTTCGCGGCAGACTTACGCTAACTAGAATCGCCCAGACCACAAATGTATTAAATAATTTCGGTACTTTTTGGACACTTTAAGGATTTTTTTTTTAGCTTTTGGGTACGAAATAAAAAGGCTCATTTATCATCCCTGGAATAATTCAAGCGAAAAATAAACAAAACAAAACACAAAGTCAGTGCTATGGTTTTTATTTTTCTCTTTGTGCTTTATCCTTTGTTTAGCTCTGTGTGACCGTGTATTTTGTTGTTAATATTAAAAAATTAGTATTTAATTTTGCCTGGCTTAAAGTCAAAATAATATTGAAATAATTTTAACTTTGTACACATCTACACACAAATACGTTTCTAATGGTGTATAATTTAAAGTCGTACTCCATTTCTAACATGGTAAAAAAATATGGACAAGTTTTTGTCTTGCGTATTAATATATAGATAATATAGCATTAATTGTGCGACATTTAGTCTACTACGTTTTTTTCCACCTTATGGATTAACTTTTATTGAGCTTAAAACAATGTATGTAAAACATTGGATTCTAAACACGACTTTGAAATCACTAGACACCCGGACATCAAAATTAAAAACTATGAATTTTGTAGCAAAGAACTTTTATAGAGAAATATTAAATAAAATTACAAGAAAATTAGCATATATGTATCAGTATTAGCATTTAGTTTTGGTTAAACTTTCTGAAACAGCATTACTTAAGTAAAACACAAATGCTTCTGACATATTTGGCATCGAATTTTTGTGTGGAATAAATATAAACCACCTCAGTATTGCTGAGAACAAACCAAAAAAAAAAAAAAAAATTATTTAAATCGGTTAAGCCGTTTTCGAGTTTTAGCCAGACTAACGGACGGAATTCATTATTATATATATAGATAGATATAAAAAAAAAATGTTCCAAAGCGGATATTAGGTATATTTTTTACAAAGCTTTAAGTAATCTTATAGAGGTTTCTTGAAAATAAAATTGTTGTAGTTCTAATCACTTAAAGTTCGAGGATAATTCAAGTTGAAAAATATAGCTTCCGTAAACATTCTAATAACTCATGTTTGATGATCGGTTTTAAGTTAATTTACAGAATAAGGGGTTATTTATCTAACATATGCTAAGGGTTAAGACAAGAAATCGTCCTTCATTAAAATTTTGTTTTGAATTTGTCCAGCGCTTGTCATAGGTAATACTGGGTAAAATTCTTAACGAGTTTTCAGTCTCAAACTTAAAAACCAATTATTTATTGCGCCGCATTGACATTTTATTAAATAATATATGATATTAAGCGGAAAAAACTGGTTCAAGCGCGACGGTGAACATATGCCAAAATGAAAAATCATTTGAATCCTCAAATGTAATGTCTTTTGAGCCCGACTGTATAAAGCTGGATGCTCAGAAATTTTAAAAAGCATGACTTTACTTATACATGTATTGAAATTGTGTCTGATCCACTGCTACTTGCGTAGCATGCTATCGCTTGTGGTTGGTATCAGGATGCAGTTTTGGGTGTATACTTAATAGAATTTGAGATGTTTGGAGCCGCTGATTTTATATCTGCATTAAAAATCCGAATTTTGTTAATTGAAATGACGAAGGATCTCCAGAGAATGGATGGACTGTTTTTGAAAGTCGCGCGATTTAAATGAAAATTTTCGTATTTGAAGGCTACCAAGGTACTGCACTGATTTATCCTAATTGTGAATAAGGTGTTGATTAGGTTCCACCACTGTCTTTTGCGGAAACAATGGATCGAAGCCGGCACGTTCAATGGGTTTGATACAAAGTGAAATGTTATTTCCGTAAACGTAATTGATTTTATCACCCAGAAAATAACATTTTTATTAATTTTCAAGGTACATATCACTTAAAAAGTGCTGGCTTAGTTTTTTTTTTTTTTTTCTCTTTAAACTGAAGAATATTGCACAAATCGGTTTCGCCAAATTTGAGTAGAATGTTAAGAATACGGTCATATTTACTCACCAAGCGATCTTTCAATTATTATTCTAGACCTTTTTCGATTTGATTAGCATCATAGTCATTTTTTCATCACGATTTTTGCGAAAATTTTACAAAATTACGGAATACTTCAACTTTTTCAACAAAATTTGACAAACCAACATTGATTACTGTCAGATTTGACAGATGGTGAACGATTTGGAACAGTGTGGAAAATTGATTATTTTTTTTTGGTATTGAGTTTAGTAAAAAAGGTACTTTTTATGCAAAAAAGGTACTTTTTGGACTGAAATTCTGAAATCGGTGCAGTGGTTTTGAAGTTAGGTCTAATAGAAACAATCAACGGCCATCGCTATTATCGCTTATAGATAACCGCAATAGGGGCCATAATGTCTACCAAAAAGACTTCAAAAGGCGGAGGGGATTGGAAAGTGGGATAGCACTCACTTACAAAACTAAAAGCATGATTGAGCCATTCCGATTTCGCTAAAATTTGGCACATGGTTTCATTTCATGCCCCCAAACTGATAGAAATGCTAAATGTGGCTTGATAGAAATGCTAAATGTGGCTTGTGGAGGGTTGCAAAGGGTAGAAAAATTGGTAAATTGTGACAAACTCTCCTCACAAAATTGCCAATAACCTTAACATTTTTAAACAGATTTTCACGATCAGAATGTATTGAATTAGGCAATCGTGCTAAACGTAACCCAGATAAATGTGATTAGTAAGATAAGCCCTGATGAAGCGTCCACCAAACACAGCAATTATTTAAGAAATAGTACAACATTTGTAATTTCAGCGTCTGATTAAAAGATCGGAAACTCCTCCGTCCACTTCGTTATATTACATACAAAAATTAGTTAATAGGTTTTAAAGCCGCTTCAGACTATCTGAGAAGTTATACAGGAACTCGTATGAGTTGTCAAATATGGCAACTCTGACAGTGTGAATATACATTTAAAACAGAAATGATATGAAAACTCTTATGAGTTATTTTGGCATTAGATTTGAATCTATTTGAAAAGAGCCATAGGAGGTTCGAATTTTTTTTATGTTGCTTAAAAAATAAAAACAATTTGAACAAAATAAATTAAAAACAATAAAAATTTGACAGTTATAGAAAAACTCATACAGAAAAACATAGTGAAACGCATATTAGCTGAAACACAATGCGGCAGCGTCAGTGATCAGCTTTACGTAATATGTGAACGGCCCCTTAGCTTTATTAGCGGAATTACAATGCGGCAGTGACAGTGGCAGCGGCAGTGTCAGAGCAAGTGGCAGTTATCAGATGTTTCGTATTTTACTGCTTACAACTTACAATAAAGCAGTGGCAGTGTCAGCGGTAGCAGCAGTTTTTCTTTGTCTTTTAATTATAACAATGTTGCCTCCCTTAATTTTTTCATTTATTTTTTTGGTAGCACTGCGGCAGTATTAGTAAATTTAGAAATAGAGCTAAGCATGGCAGTACTGCTTACTGCTACTGCTCTTATTTAAGTGCTACCATTGAAACACACTGTTCCTAAAAAAACAGCTGATCACTGACACTGCCGCTGCAACTGCCACTGCCGTATTGTGTTTCGGCTATATGCCTTCTCATAGTCTGAATGCCTTTTAGCCTTTTATCGCAAAAATTCAAATTCAAGTTATTTTAAATATAACATCCCTGACCAGATTCTTAGTTAAAAACGTTAGTTGGCAACGTAGTAGTATTTCTTTACAAAGTTTTCAAAAGTGATTGTTTAGTTTTGTCACATTTTTCATATAATTTTTTTTATAAAATTTTCGCAAGGTAAAATTAATGAACCTTTTGGAGATTCCGAAAGCTATTGGAGTAACTCTAAAACCAAAAAAAAAAGGTAAAATTAACTACAATACGAATAACAGAACTTAAAACAATTTTCATAAAACCTATATTCTGATCTTCCGATGGCTATATCTCCGAAACTAGATTCAGGTCGAACATTTTGTTGTTGTCATTCCTGAAGCTCTATTTTGGCAAAAAAATATTTAAAAACTATCAACAATATTGATATTTCAACAGCTTTACGTACTTAGGCAGCATTATATCAATGAAAGGTGAAGCAAAAAGAGGATATCAACTCCAAAGCGAAAGTCGTGTTTCCTCAATTTAACAAAATTTGTTCATCCTCTGTTATCTTCACAAAACGAGAGTGCGCATTTTTGATTCGAATATGATATCGGTTTTGTTATACTATATGCAAAAACTGCAATTTTACCCGAACAGATGACCAAGCTGCGAGATGATCATAGCAAACGAGATCAAACTACGCAAGTGGGGATGAACCGGTCATACTCTCCGGAAACCACATAGTGAGTGGAACTCACAAGGCAGTAAAGGCTGTGGTATACCAAGATTCTTGGTCCAAGAACCACCTGCAAAAGGTCGCTGAATAAATAAATACAAAAATCTGGAAAGTCCGAAGAGATAAAAGTCATCGCAAAAGGTCGTGACAAATGGGACGATTCTTTTTGGCCCAATGCTCTTTCTAGTTACAGAAGTCTCCTGTTAATTTAAACATACGTCGTTGAATTTGGTCTAGCAGCTTCAAACATGTTTTTGAAGCGCCGTACCAAATGTGTGACTAGTATTATACTGCCGTCCTAAGCAAGAATGCCGTAACTCCAATTTTCCAAAAAAATGAGTACGGTGTTTTTTGGGTCATATCGGTTCGGTCCTCCAACCCACAAGAACAGGTTGCATTATACCTTAATTTTCCCTATAAAAACAACTACGACTTTTGTCGTTTCTCCCAGCCGTACACATAAACATAAACACAAAAACTCATTTTACAAAAATAAAAATTTATTGGAGTTAAGGCATTCTTTCTTAGGACGGCAGTATAGTTTATTTAAGCCTTTTTAGATATGCCTAAAATAAGCCAGACCCCTTTTTGACAGCGTAATTATGCCAATCTAGTGTTAATTATGTTAGAAACGGTCATACCATCTGTTTTGCCTCAAGTCTAGTTGTGCTACAGACATGTTGACAGACTATTATGTTATTTATTTATAGTCACATTAAAAATAGCTATTGCTAATTTAAGACCCAGGTCTATAAATGACAATGACTATGCGCCTATGGAGGACCAGTATACATATTGTTTTCAGTACCATATCTAGGAGAGATGAATTGAGGAGCGTACGCTTTTGGTGTCCAAATAAAAAATGAGACATTAATGAATATTTATAAAAAAAAATAACACTTTCGAGATGCAATAAGTGACGTAAGGTATTTTACATTGAAAAATATTTAAATTGTTTTTTCTTTCATGGCAACACTACTTAGTGCACCGATGTGAAATAAAACTCTACTCTCAATCGGCGAATTTGAATGCTACAACAATAAAATCAAGCGCTACAAAAAAATAAAAAAAATGGAAAACTACAGAGAAATAATAGAGAAGTAAAGTAATAAAATATCGCAAAAAAGCAGACTTGCGCACTAGATTGGGGCTAGAAATTTCGTATGTGGTACGAAAACGATAAAAGTAGCGGCGAGCCTGCACTCTATGCAGCAGTAGTATGGTGATACAATAGAAGTAAATTTTCATATTTTTGATTATGATACAAAGTTGTAGGAATGATGTAGCAAATTATATGTTTAATATCTTCTTTTTTTAGGAAATACCTACCATAGTTAATTACATAAATAACTAATATATTGAATAGATTAGGGTCTAGATTTTTGCTCATATATACAGAATAAAAACTATATAGTATATGAATCATGCTGACTCAAATCTAAAAGGGACGGACAACTGCGTATCGTTGAAACTATGGTATTTTGGATAAAGCAAAAACTTAAAAAAAAGTACATACTCAGAAGACAGACTAGAATTATAAGGTGAAAGAGACAGCAACGATGACGAAATCAATTCTGGTTTTTTCTTTTTGTTTTAATTGAAAGAGAATTTAAAAACTACGTTCTTTTGACTGCAACAATACAAATTAAAATTACTGCATTTTATGTGAGATATTATTAAAATTTATATTTTTATTAACAAAGGAAGTCGTTTGAAGCAGTGCTTAAATGAGCTTATAAACTAATTACAATATTATTTAGTAAGAACTATGAATATGCGCTTATTAATACCTACTTAAAAAGAAAATCATAATTTCATATACATTTTATAATAAAAACTTCACCTTTTTTAGAGGATTTTTTAGCAGGATTCTTTTATAAGTTTTCTAGATGATTGGTCCAGTGGTTCTCGCTGCTGGCGTCTTTTCTCTTTTATTAATCAAAGCCTTTATTTTTTTTTTTTCAAAGGTTTTTGTTGTTTTTTTCCGATAATTTCTCCATTACAGCCAATAACTGTTTACTTTGTTAAATAAGTAAAAAAATTAATTGATAAAACTTAACAAAAAAAAAAAGAAACAGATGAGAAAGCAAGAACAACAACATCCAGCAGGAAAAGAAAAATTCATAGATATTTTTTTATAACAAAAAAAAAATAATTATTTTTCTCTCTTTCTCGCCCACTATGCAGTGCAGTTTTTCGCACTCGTTTTGTTTTTACCACTACTTTTGCACTCGGCAGCAAGCCAACAAGCGAACGAAACACAGAAGAACGGCGGCGGCGACGACGACGATGGCTCAAAAACGATGAGCAAGCGAGCGCACGAACGAAGCAGCGACTGTCGGAGCCAAACAGTTGATTTTTGCCTCAGCGGCGTACACCGCGACGAGCCCGAAACCGAGAAATCGGAAAGATATACCGTGAATTTCTTTCGATTTTTTTTTTTATCGTTGCATATATATATTCGCGAGCGAACAAAACGAAAGAAAAAATATTAAAAACTTTTATTTCGTCGTTTAAATAATTTTGTATATTCTTTGGTTGCGCTTTCGCAAGTGTTTTGTGTGATTTTTACTTTCTTTTGATTTTTTTTTTGTTTTTTCAAATTATTTAATTTATTTCTGTATTTTGTGGGGTCGGTCTATTCTGTGCTTTATATTTCTTTGCTGTGCAGTTGTGTTCGCAGTGTTGTTGTGTATAATTGAAGCGAAAAAAAAAGAAATTCAAAAGTAATTTTTAGTTTAATTTAATTTTCTTTTTATTAATTATAAAAATTGCTCTTTTAATTTCTCGTGTACGCTATTGACACACGATGAAATATATCAACACCAGCAGACGACGACTACAACCGTTTATCGGTCGACAGCGTGTGCTAAGCTGCAGAGAAAAAAAATTTTATTTCGCTATATTTGCATGAGAATTACATAAAATTGTTGCTGTTATTGTTGTTCAAATTTGATTATTACATGAAATTTTTTTATTTTATAAATTTCCATAAATTTAAGTTGAAAACTTTATGTAATTTTTAGTTTAAAACGCTTTTTTTCAATGAAGCGGAGAGCGAACGCACGACACAACGAGAACGAGCAACGAACGACGAACGACACAGTCATCGCAGCAGTGCCACAGCCATTTTGTACTTAGTCGGGCAGCAGTTCGTTTCTGTTGGCCGCCTCACTCGTTCGTCGATGTGTTTCGGTGTGCGCTGTGCTAAACAAGCGAGACTGCACTACAGCGTAAATGGAGAAACGGGCAAATGTGTGATGCAAAGTATGATGACGAATGGCAGAGTGTTGCTTTTATAAGCATTTTGTGCCGTTTTTTTTTTTGATTTAAGGGGAAAATTTATTTTGCATATGGAACAAATCTGTTCACATAAAATTTTAGATCCGAAGCCTTTATTATTTTGAAAATTTATAAATTTAAAATCAGAGGACACTGTTGTTTCTTTAAGAATAAATGTAGTCACTGCATTACTCCCCCTTCGCAAAAAAAAAAAAATAGCTACCAACTTATAGTAAGTTAAGTATGTATGTATATAAAAAGAAAGAGCAGTGAGTCGCTCAATGAGCCCATGATTTTCGAGACAGTGAGTCGCCCGTAAATTTCGGAACAGTGACTGTCATACCTAAATTGGAGCATTAGACGAGCGTCAGCGAAATTTAACTGTCTCTGTTTCGGTATGCTCCATACAAATTGTATGGGCATGAAACAGACAGAGATGGTTGAATACGCCTGACGCTGGTCTAACGCTCCAATTTAGTTATGACAGTGAGTCGTCCGATTCCGAGACAGTGAGTAGCTCAGAAATATAATTTCAATAAACTTGTTTTAGATGAATTTAATTGAAGTTATAAGTTGTTGCTATTTGTATTGAAAGTGACTGGGAGTAAGTTGGTTAACTACTTACATGAAATTACTAAAGCAATACAGATTTGAATTTAATAAAACAAACATTCTTATTAGTGTTTTTATGGGATGTTGGTTGATCTAAATGGATACGAGTATATTTTCTGATCTCACAATATCCAACGCTGGTCTATTTGTAACTCAAATACTGCATTCAGAAACACAAATAACTTGATAAATACTGAAATTCATTGTGTATTCCAATTGCTTAGGTTGAGATTAAGTTGAAGTTTTATTATATCACTAAGTTAAGTCTCAGTAGTCAAAGATTTAGTATCAATAGAAGAGATTAATTTATTGGTGATATAGTTGTTATAAGTAGTTTTGCTCCTGGCAGGATAGCCAATTGTATGATTACAATTTAATTTAAATTCAAACAAATTAATATAATAAAAATTTTTATTTCATGTTCACATGAAATTTTAGATCTGAAACCTTTATTATTTTGAAAATTTATAAATTTAAAATCAGAGGACACTGTTGTTTCTTTAAGAATATATGTAGTCACTACAAGGAGATTCAACGCTGCATCAACGAAATTGAGCCACATTATTGAAAAGCAGTTAATCAGTTTTTTAGCTCTCCTGAAAAGTTGCCAATTTCAAGTTAGGTTGTTTTGTCAACATGCCACAGAAATTATCATTATCATTTAACTACATATTTCTCAATTTAATTTGTACTTGTTCAATAGCCGTGTTCACGATCCGGAGCATTTGGACTTGCAAAGTAGCAAAATAGCAATAATTTCCACTTGATTGTGAGCAATATTAAAAGTATAAACATTGCAAGCTACGAAAAAATTTATTTCTCTGAGAAAATCGTATGAGCAAAGAGAACGAGAGCATAAACAAAAAATTTTTATTTGAAAAATGACGTGATATTTTTATGCTATAGATTTTTAGTATAGAAAATGTAAATGCAAATGTAAATTGAATCCTATATAATTTGTTTTATAGCAAAATTTTTCAACACCTATTTACAAATGCTATGATGCAAGACCTTTTGCACCGGATCGTGAACATGGCTAATATGTATTTACAATTCTCATTATGATTTTCAATATGATTTTACGCATTCTCATTATAATTTTACACATTCTCATTATTATTTTATACATTCTCATTTTGAGCTTCAAAAGGTGTAGCAGTATCTTTCGATTGTCTAAAATCATAAATATTTCATTCCTTAACTACTCATAAGATACAGTTATTTAAATTATGTTGACCAACTCTTGAAATGGATGCTTAACAGAATATCGATTTCTTTATGGGTGCTAGAGCTCCCGAGGTGCTCAAAGCAAAAATAAAATATTTTAATTCTAAATACTACACCGAGTCCGGAGTGTTTCACTATCTGGAACGCAATATTCCCGTGTGCAAATCCTACTCAGAATGAAGATAAGGATCATTCTTTCCACTTTTATGTTATTTTTTGTGTTTACATATTATTATGTTAAATTATAAAACCGTTTATGATAAGCATACAATATGAAAAAAAAAAAAAAAAAACACAAAAGAACTGTATGCATATGAAGCTCATAAGTGAAGAAATTACTTTCATTACACTTTGGTATGACAGACCGTTATATGTAATTTATAAAATAACATTAAAATTTTACAATAAAACAAATGATAAATAAAAGATTTGAAGTTGTTTGATTATAAAAGGACTCAAAGCTGTTTTTTTAAAGCAATTTATTACAATATTAATTATTTTTGCGGTGTGAAGGCCACAAAACATGGAAACGTTGTGTTGGAAGTGCCATCGATAAACATGCAGTACTAGTGTTGTTTAGTAGCTCTTCTGGGTTCATAGCAGATTCAGGTTTTTTCAATATTTAATTGTTTTTCATTTTCCTGAGTGTGACTTGTAAGTGCTCTTATAGTGCGTTTCCAGCGAAGATTTGTGAGGTAATTTTACCTCATGAATCTCCGGTGGAAACGCCCTATTAGGAACATGGGAGTTATTCCGATTGGTGTGTCTACGAAAGTGTTGGAACGTTAAATTAACTGCATTTAATGACTCAGTTAAATCGTAGTTTAAGCTTGTAAACAATAAAAGTTCGAAAAAAATGAAATGACAAAAATACCATACAAGGAATTGAACCCAAGCTTCCTGTGGATTACTTTTTATTTGATTTTCAATTATTTCAAATCGATATACAATTTTCTTATACTGCCAATATGAACTATATTTTTTGTTTGACTGAATTAATATCAGAATTTAGTTACCATTTAATTCGCAGTTTTATTTCTGATTTAAGAAAATAGATAAGATATATCCAAGCCTTAAGCTTATAACTTATAGTATACTAAGAAAGCATGGATAAAACAACGATGGAAATGAACTCTCAAGGTGGTACCCAACAGAATGTGGTTAATCCCACTACTTCTGCAGCAATTTCATAGTGAGGAAAAATAATCGGAAAATATACAAAATAACAGGCCTAAAGAAAGTAGCACAGAGAATCAGTATTGAATATTGTTAACTTATATAATGATAGAAAAAGTATGAATAAATCAATCAATTTTAATATCGGGAAATATAATTCCCTTTTTCTTCATTACAAAATATTTAGGAAAAAAACTTGAGTAAGCAACACTTGCCAAAAAAGGCTAGCGCGTGCGTTTGTGTGCGGCTCTTTGATTGTGTGTGAATTTGCTTTGCGCCTTGATGATAAACGACTAACTAAATTCCTTAATTTTTTCTCCAGCATAGTGCCGAATGATTGTGTATGAAACGCGATAGTGGCGACATCTACCACAGTGGCTAGTCATCTAGCTTTCGCACTTTGATATAAGCGTTCTGCAACAGTTTTCAGTTAAAAGACCTATGGCTGTTTCTTTTCAACAAAAAGGTAGTCAACAGAAAATAAAATATTCATGGCGCTTTTTTTGCTTTTTTCCTGCTTGACAAATGCTCATCTGACATTTTTAACTCTTCCTTTGGTATACGATAATTATGAGCGTGGTGAATTTTCATGTATTCGGCAGGTTAATAGAACTATTCCGGCAACAGTCTTTGAGCTGCCAAACAGCTCACCACAGTCTTAACTAAAAAAAACAGATGTTTTGGAATTCTGGTAGCAGTTAGAAAGCTCTTTTCCGTCTTTATAAATACGATTTTTAAGACCTGCTACCTAGGAGGTCTTAGAGCTGTTAGTTGCTTGCTGTCAGGTTTTAATAATGTGAAAAAATAAAGAATTAAGAAATATTTCATTTTATTGTTTGCTTGTAATTTGTTATCATAAAGCAGCTGCCTAAGATTTAGCAGTTGTTAAATTTTTATTTGTGTAAGTGTGATAATGAAAAAGTGAAAAACTTTTCAAAATTATGATTCTTTTGGCTTAATTTTTGTTCTCATGGTTACAAAAGAAAAGCAAACTATGTGTAAAAACATGTACTATAGCAACAATTTCTGCACAATATTATATCTCGCCGCTCAAGAAGAAGACCTTATTTTCTACAATTTGTCAAGTTCACCACTAAAGCTTTTGTGTGGGGAATTTTTTAGCTTTTTCTATAACACTTTTTCGCCAGAATACCGAAAGTCTTAGGAAGTCTTAGAAAGTATTTTTGAAATGTTTTAAAAAAGACTATCTGCTTTCTTAACCGCATTGGCCCTATAGTAGGGCTATAGTAGGTTTCCTACTATAGGAATGTTCCGTTTAAAACAGCAGAAAGTCTTTCGTAATATATTTCAGAAATACTTTCTAAGATTTTCGGTGTTCTGGCGCAAGTCTTGTAGAAAAAGCACATCGATTCCCCACACAAAAGCTTTAGAGCTGAACTTGTCAAATTGTGCAAAATAAGGTCTTCTTCTTGAGCGGCGCAAAGCTGCAAAATCTTAGGCAGCTGTTTTATGATAAAAAAATGACAAGCAAACAATAAAATAAAATTTTTCTTAACTCTTCACTTTTTCACATGACAAAAACCTGACAGCAAGCAACTAATAGCGCTAAGACCCCTGGAACTTTGACAATTGGAGCTGTCTTAGCGCTATTAGTTGCTTGCTCTCTCACCTATGCAAATTCTTACAGCCATGCCTTAAGGGGACATTCGCTTTTGTAATTGAAAACAAAAAAACACTTTTTAAAAATTTTATTATGTAAAAACTATTATATTTATTGACAAAATTTCTTTTGAACATTGTTAAGTATTGTCCAAAAAATATGAAAAAAATTTAATTTTTTTTATTTTTAGTTTCCCTTGGCTGCTGTAGAGAGCGTCATCCAAAAGTTACTTTTCAAACTGGTAGGAAATTTTTCTCTGAATCTCATAAAAAACTCAAAAAACACAAAAATTGCGAACTCACCCTATACAAAATCACATTCAGAACGAATTCTTCGACATTTGGCGGTTGAAAGATGTTTCCATAATCTTCGACCATTCTGAACCCTTCAATTGTCAAAATTGACAATACTTGCAGCTGATTTGTCGGCTTTGCGATAATTATTTAATACTCAAAATCCAGTTTTTTATGAGAAAATAAATTTATGTAAAATATAACTGTTGACTATTTGCAATGAAAAGAAAAGCAAAAATTGTATCCAAATACTTCATCCTGCTGGCAGTTGCAACGTTAACACTGCAGCAGGTGACTGCAGAAGCTGAGGAAGAATTCCATGAAGAATTGGTTGTTAAACCACTCGCTTCAGGCCATGTAAACACTTACTTCCAATTTACTACGCGTTGGCACTACGGAGACAAAAGTAACCGTAAGTTCAGTATTTTTATAGTGAACACTTCGATTACAATCTTTTGTTTGTAGTGCATAACACTCATTTAGTGCCACGCCCCATCGCTGAAATTTTGTTACATTTTGATGTAAAGGAGTTGCATGTCAGCCTTACACAGGGTCTTTGGCGATATGAAAGTTGGGGCTATCCTGTTGTTGATACTGCTCCGGGCGCAGAAGTTTGGGCCTGGTTTGTTGGCAACACTACGGAAGCTGATATTGACTTGCAATGGATTCGATTGGCGAGTACGTTTTCCGGCATACTATGCTCTTCTCTCAACTTTATTGATGGCACCAACAGTTTATCACCTAAATATGGATTTCGACCACGTTTTTCTGCTAGACCAATGGGTGCAACGCCGAAATTTTTACGTTACGCGACTCTCCCACGTGAAATTGTCTGCACAGAGAATTTAACTCCATGGAAAAAATTGCTGCCTTGCAATAGTAGAGATGGTTTTGCGTCTCTATTGAATTCTGGGCATGTTCACAACACAAATTTTCATGCACTTAGTATATCGCTGCGCACTATTTGCGCAGATGCAGAAAAAAATTGCATACTTGAATTTACTGAATCGGCAAACTTAGTGTACGATCCAAAAATATTGGCTTCTAATGATTTTTCACTGCGCCGAATGTTTGGCCAGGGTCTCAACGGATACTGTGCTCTAGCCCAGACAAGCAAAATCTATGTGGCGCTCGATGAAAGTCGCTACGATTTGACACCAACACCGCATTCCAACACTTCATCGACACGTGGCGGTAGTACCACGCACTATGGCATATATGATATGCAGCTGGAACAGCCAGAGAAGTTGTTTAATATTGCATGGATACAAAAGAAGAATCAACCCGCAGTCGAAATAAGCCCTTTTCCGCCAATCTATGCGCATCGTTATATACTTGGCCAAGGTCAGGAACGCGGTGTTATTGTAACGCAAATCACAAATTCGCACTATTCTGCATTACCTGTGATTTTACAGGAGAACATACCCTGGTATGTGCCCATTTATATACACACATTAAAAATTAGTATTGTATCCAGCAGCGGGATAAAGCAAATTATTAAGCCTAAAGCTTTACATTACATTCCAGGAGTGCAACGAGTACGCCCCTATCATTTAGAGCTGGCTTTCGAGTTGCCGCCCAAATCTACTGTAGAAGTTGCCTTTGATTTTGATTACATTTTTCTGAAATGGCTCGAGTATCCACCAGATGCTAATCACGGTCACTATTTGGGCTCAGCGATAATTTCAACGCAGCTACCGTTAGCGCGTAATTACACCGCCATTCCTGTCGAACGCAGTCTTTTTGCCCATAGCTTAAATGCAACACGTCCCTTTTATTTCCTTGAAATACGCACTGAATCATTGATACTTTCGTTGCCAACGCCAGATTTCAGTATGCCATATAATGTCATCTGCTTGGCCTGTACAGTGGTAGCACTAGCGTTTGGTCCCATACATAGTGTGGCTACAAAAAAAATTGTAATTGAAACCGGCGATGAACCACACTCTATGTTTGGTAAGCTTAAGCAGAAACTGTTCAGAAAGCGAAAGACACCGGAGGAAGTAGCTGGTGACGGCGATATAAACGCTCATGGGGCAGAACATTTAGAAGATGGGGATACACTAAACTTAATGCATGAAAAGTCCGAGTAAATTTTGCTCATTTGTCGTAAACTAGTCCTTTTAAAATAATCGATTTTAGTTTGTATTTACATTCTTTATAAGAATTTTACATAAGATATCTAAATAAAAGTTGTAACATGTATGCGTTTATTTGATTTACAAGAAATTTTCAATGTTTGGATTTGTGATATCTATGCCAATTCAAGGAAATAACCAGTTGGCTCATTTGCTTATCGTAAGGCCATTGATTTGTCAATTTCTTTCAAACATTGATTTTAGTTTTTTTTTGTGTTACTTTGGGAGAATGTTACACCACTTTATTCAAAAACTGCTGTAACATTAAGCGAAGTAAAATAACGTGAATGGAAAAATAATTGACGCATGTAGCGAGAAGAAATACTGAAAGGGAAAATAAACAAGAGTGAGATTATTTAAGCACAGGGCCGCCTTAAAAGAAAATATGGCTCGGATACAAACACACTAATTTATAAGAAATCACACTCTTTAAATGAGAACGAGCAATCATTAGCTCATTTATGGTCCCTATTGCTTATAGAAACGCTTTCTGGCAACGTTGCCAGATTGGTTGCCATCAGAAAATTCGTATTACCGACGGCAACCGAAGCTGTCAGTTACTTTTCTAGTTGTAAGAGCATACACTTAGACAGTTCTGAACAATACTTTTGGAGCAAATTTATTTTGGAATAAATTTCCTTTAGGGATTTTTGTTTTGGTTTTAATTGAAAGAAAAAATATGTAATGAAAGTGTCGCTCGGATATAGTTTAGGAGATACAGACATTTGAAGAGTCAGATATAGCTTTTATAAATTTTAACAGCTTCAAAACTAGTGTGAAACAATTTTTAAAACGAGGCACGGTTTTCGAGAGATGACGATTTTTAAAAATTTGTAACCTTATTTCATCGAAAGAAGGTTCCTTTTTGCAAACAATTTGTTATTTGTTGGTTACCATAGCAAGGCTTGGGTTGTATACATCTATAATCCTTCTTCTGATACGCAGCAAATCAATGTTTTCACTACCATTTTTAATATCTTCAAAGGAATCATAAGAAATATCCATTTTTATAAAGAAAAAACTTCAAAATTTTGCAATTTGTGCACATTAAAATAAAGAAAAGTACATTAGATCTCGAAAACTAAAAATAATGGCGGTTGGCAATGCCAAATAAAATTTCAGTTGCCTAGTGGCAACGTTGCCAGATAGCATTGCCAAACGCAATAGGGGCCTAAGCGTTCTAAGTGAATATTTGTTGATTTTTGCTGTCTGGTTTGCTCTTCGTATTTGTAAAAATTCGTTGATTTTTACAACATTTTTGATTGAATATGTGAATTCACATGTTCTAAGTGAAGAATTAAATTGAGTTGAATTTGTGTAGTTTTGAATATAGTTAACTTAAAGTAAAGACTTATCAAAGAGATTGCAAGATTTGAAACCCTTCTCGAGAAGGGTTAAATTCAATGGAAATTAAGGTTTTCGGGAATACTTTGGGAGGGAATATTGTTGACATTTGCTGTAAAAATTTATTCTTATTCGAATTCGAAGCGCTTACATCTTTAAAGCTACGAAAAGAATTGAAATTTTTGTTTACAAACTTAATTCTTTGAGCTAAAATAAACGCTTAGGTCAAAGAAAGTTATTCATGTAAAGTTACAATCGGCTGATATTACCTATTGACTTTCAAGCACTCGATTCGTTTCGTTTTCCATGCTAAGGCCATATAATAATATTCATATGACACCATTCTTTTTTATATCCATCCAAGAGATTCTAACTTGTACCGGTTTCCCTTAATGCTATTTCCAGATCCCGGGAATTTTTCTCAGACTGCAACGGAGAATGCACGGCAGTCGGAGTAAAATTCCCCGGGAATATTTAATCACGATAACCCCCTATATCTCGAGTAACACTATTGTTTATATACTTTTAAAAGCTTCATAAAATAAACTAGGCTAAAAAAAAGCAGGTGTCACTAATCTAAACTTGTCTCAAATTTATCAATGAGATTAGCATTGCTACTTTTCACTTCGTCACTGTTTTTTTTATTAACTTCAGCTTCCTACAAAGTGTGAAGGTTTATATATTTTTTTGGTCGTTCCGTAGATCATCACCAATTTTGTAATTTTACTCTGTTTTGGTTGTTTTTAATGAAATCGAGATGTTTATATGAGTTTTTTTTGCATCGATTTGTTGCATTGAACTTGATGGTCACAAGATTTTAAAACGCTAAATAAAATTAAAACAATTTCATTCCGCTATTTCCCAACGTTTCGCCTATTGGTTTTAGGCTTCCTCATGTTTATATTTTGTGAATCTTTTTTTTACCATAGCTGTCAAATCAAATGGAAAATACCAGGACTGCATAGTAGTTTTTTGGGACAAATTGTAAGAAAAAGTATCCCTGCGCAAATAATCCGTTTCGAGTAAGAGATATATTCTCGAGAGGAAATTTCCAGACAAATTCATAAGACCCAATGATTTACGTTTCCATTTCAATGCTTGCCTTGCTAGTAACATTTTCAATACAGGACAACATGAGTGTTAACGCTAAAGATAGCGAACACCCTGTATTTTGCTGTCGATATAGTGGTGTTGCTTTAGGTTAAAATTTCATGTTTTGGGTTTTTGACACTAAACGCTACCTACATATTTCAAGATCAACTAACAAGTGCAGTCGCTATTTAGTCGATATGTAGCATGAAAATCTATTTTTTCAAACCTCTACTAAATTCTATTGCAAAACTTTAACCTCAATTATCTCAAAACTATAATTTTTGAACTATAAAATTCAAAATGCCATAAGTTTTTATCCTTTATCCAATGGTATCAGAAACTCAAATCTCAACGCATCACAAATAAGGTATTCGGGATTTTTACTAAACGTGTATTGATAGCATTCTCATCCCACCTACTACGTTAATAAAAAGAGCAACTTGAAATTTGTAAGTTTATTAGTTATTCGTTTAAAATAATATAGATAGTAGCTACACACATAATTGATTTTTGTATATTTTTTCGAAACATTTTAACTTTCATCATTTTATCTAGAGTAATGAAGTTTTTAAAGTTTAAGATTATCGGTAATAAGTTAATAGATTACTACGAATAGTTTTCGTAATTTTCGTGCTTTAGCAGATTATTTGCAACGCTTTTTTTTCAATTTTTTTCTAGTTTATCTTGTCTTTTAGCTTAAGAGTTACTAAACTTGGGTAATATTTTTAATTTATTATTTGAGCTTAAGAAAAACAAAAGCGAATTGCAAAAATAAATAGAAAATTACGAAAAAATAATTTAAAAAATTTTTAAATATTTAAAAATACACATCATAATCGGTATTTTAAAGGCGAATACAAGTGAGTTTCTCCTGAAAATAGTTTCTGAAGATAGTAAATATAAAGTATACCTCAGATTTAAAGTTTAAATATCTTCAAAAAATTAATAAAAAATTGGATTGTTTAAAAAAGGACACCACACATAAAATCAAATCACATTTTTATGCATAACTCCACAGTTGATTTCCCCGAAAATATCATTTTACTTAAATATTCTTTTATCGTTGTTCTTTACTGTGGCGGCTGATTTCCATAATATGCATAGCCACCAGGACCTTGTGGCGCTCCGGGTGGTGGCATTTGACCACTAGTTGGACGATATCCTTGGTAACCTTGCGATGGTGGATATTGACCTTGTGGCATCGCCGCATATCCTTGCGGTTGATGATAACTATGTCCGGGATAGCCACCGCCTGGTGGCGGCGGTCCATAGGATTGTGGTGGCGGCGGTGTTGCGCCATACGCTTGTGCCCCTGGTGGTGGCTGGTATTGACTTGGCACAGGCCCAGCGCTACTACCATTTGGTGGTGGCGGCGGTGCGGTTGTATTAGGTGGACCAGTAGGTGGCCCACCTGGTTGTTGTTGTGGTTGCTGGGGCGGTTGTGGTGCACCATAAGCGCCACCAGCAGTTGGTGGCGATGAGTATGTTGGTTGCTGCTGTTGCTGTCCACTATGTGTTGGTGGTGGTGGTGGTCCACTTGAAACTGGTACCTATGTTTGAAGAGAATGACAATGGTTATGTAAGCATTAAATAAAAAAAAAAGAAACAATTAAATATGTAAACCATTGCATCAGGTGTGGATTGAATTAACTGACAACCATCTTTGCGTACTATGTAAAGTAAAAAAGAGTTATCGTATCATCTCATGCAAATTTGGCATGTAGCTAAAGAATAAACAGAGAACGTAAAACGAGCACAGAAATAAAAAGGGACTACCAGTTACTGCGAGCACAGCACATATTATACGTAACATACCACATAGCAATGCTTGTGGTGAAAAGAATCAAGGCGAGTTCTACGTCTGTTGCATAAATAGCTAAATCTCAAAAAAACCTTATAGCCTTTTTCCACCGTTGATTTGTCCGTTACTCACCTCATTCATCATGTATTAAACTTCAAATCAATCTGGAAATAGCCGTAAATCACATCATAAATCTCCGGTATGATCGCACTATTATACTACATTGCCACCGGAGATTGATTTGACGTTTAATACATGACCTAGTGAGTTACAGCCGACTAAATCATCTCATAAATCTCCGGTGGAAACGGCTGTTTCTAGATTTAGCAACAAATCCGGGCTTAAATCACATGATTTACCATGTGAAAATAAATTTATTTCTGCCGAGATTAATTTTAAACTAGGTTCGGCTTGTGGCCAAAATTCGACCACTTCGATTTGACTTTAAGTGGCACAGACCACTTGAAAACAAAAAGGTCATATTATCGTTCATTAGTGTTAATCATATCGAATTTAATGAAAATCGATGCATCGGTTTGGTTGTAAGAGCGTATTTTTAATTTAGGGGTGTGGCATCGCCCACTTGCAACGCAAAAGCTATTTTTTAGTGTTAAGGTAAGCTACACCTATCCAATGGTATAAGTTTTATCTAAATTGGTTCATTATATCGACTTGAAAAGAGAGTCAAAGCTTTCTGCTTGCGTATTAATATCATATAGATCTGCGCATAAATCACAGCACGGCTACCGATTTTAGCTCAACTTTGACTATTGGCATTAAATTTCATTGAACCAAAGGAAATGGAAGATAAATATTAAGAAGAAAAGGAAAAACCATTTTTATTTTACTGCTTACGATATTAACTGTCAAAAATAAATCTCTTTCGGCCGGTTGAAGCGGCTGGAATTTAACGATGCGATTTATAAATGTCAGCACAGCTAAATCTTCGGTAGAAACGTAATGAAAGGGGTTAAATTAAGGAAAGAGAAGACAATTAAAAATAAAACGACTTTGAAAGGACAATTCAAACGCCAGCAGCAGTAATAGCATTTTGTTTTCTGTGTGTGGTTCAAATTTCTTGTATTGCTTTGCGCAGAGGCGATATCCTTACCAATGAAATTCTACTGAGGAGCGATTATTATTATATTTAGTTGGGAACTTGAATCACCACTAAAGACCACTACGGTATTGCTTTGCGCAGAGGCGATATCCTTACCAATGAAATTCTACTGAGGAGCGATTATTATTATATTTAGTTGGGAACTTGAATCACCACTAAAGACCACTACGGTAATTTTAGAAGCCGGAGAGAGCTGCTTTGTTAATGTATTGTTGCCTTTTTAGTAAAAAATAGATTTTGAAAAGGTCAAAAACTATTACATATTCGAAATTTCAAAACACCAAAAAACCAATGAAACATTTCAAATTTACTTTTATTACCTGCTGTTGTGCTGGTGGCGGATATTGTTGTTGCTGCTGTGGCGGCGGTGGTGGGCCACCTGCCTGCTGTTGTGCGGGCGGTGCACCGGCTTGCTGTTGCTGTTGTTGCTGCGGTGGTGGTGTGGATTGCATGCTAGCTGGCGGCGCATTTGGTCCATTTGGATTTGTTGTTGGAACTTGTTGATTCGGCGGCGGTGTCTGACCTGGACTTGGTGCAGTGTTGTATGTACTGCCAGGTGGTGGCCCATTTGGTGGACCGCCTGGTTGTCCACCAGCTGTTGGTGATGGACCTTGTGGCTGTTGTGGCGGTTGTCCTGCATAAACACCAGGCCCACCAGCTTGTTGGTATGTTGATTGTGGCGGGTATGGAGATTGAGATCCACCAGCGGGTGGTGGTGGCGCATAGCCACCTGGAGCATTTGCTTGTTGTCCATACGCGCCGGTATTTGGTGGCGGTGCTCCGTAATTTGCATAACCCATTGGGGGTGGTGGTGCTCCTCCAGTGTTTTGTGGCTGTGGTGGACCATACTGACTGGATGGTGGTGGTGGCGGTATTTGGTTGCCAGCTGGTGGTCCATACATTTGTGATGGTGGTGCTTGCTGCCCAGGAGCTTGTTGATTTGGTGGCGGAGGGTATGCACCAGGTGGTCCCTGTGGTGCATTTGTGTTTGAATAGGGATGACCACCAGGAGGGCCACCAACAGGAGGACCGCCGGCAGATGAATTTGGCGGCATACCACCATGATGATAGCCGCCTTGACTATTTGGTGGTGGTGGACCGTAGCTTTGAGCAGGAGGTCCATAGGGATATCCACCCTGTGGCTGATAGGAAGGTTGAGACTGTGGTGGATAGCCAGGATAGTGGGCTTGTTGTTGATAGCCACCGCGATACTGTGATTGAGGTGGCGGTGGTTGCTGCTGCTGTTGCGGCGGCTGTGGCTGTTGCTGCTGCCCTGGCCCTTGAGAACCAGCAACAGGAGGACCACTGTTTGGGCGTTGTTGAACTAAAATAGTACATAAGTATGTTTGTATTATAAATGTATATAAAAGTAAATAATATAATATCATGCAAACATATAATTTTAAGAAGAGCCAATCAAGTTCTGAAAAACTGGTACTTTACACTTACTTGGTCCAGCTCCAGATACAGACGGCTGCTGCGGTTGGCCAGGTGGTCCCGGTGCGTTAACATTACCACCACGATAGGCCATATTACTACCTTGTTGTTGTTGTGGTTGCCCGGGGCCAACTTGCGGTGGCTGCTGCTGCTGTTGGCCAGCGACTCCTTGTGTTTGTTGGGCATTTAGTGGCATTTGTGGATGTGCAGATGGTGCCTGATTACCATATGGCATTTGACCGCCAGTTGGCGCATTGGGACCACCAGCAACAGAAGCTTCACCATGTTGTGGTGGCATACCACCGGGGACACCCATTTGTTGTTGATTTGGCGGTACACCAGGTGGACCTTGCGGAAGTGGAGGTCCACCCATCATGCCATGTGGTCCACCCTGTTGCGCTTGAGACTGTAGTACATGTGGTGGCTAAGAATGACATAAGATTTATTTTAAGTCTTTTTTTTTATTGATAAATCTTAGGATTTCTCAATTTAATATTTTGTGAATTCAAAATTTTATAATAAACATGTTTAATTTAGCAAAAAAAACTTTTTATAGCTTGGTACGTGGTGCAGATATGTACTAGGGGCCTGCACAAGACATCTTGAAATATTCTGTACTTTTCTTTACTCGCACATTTGACACTGAACTGGTCCGAAAAAATCAGATGCATGTCTTCACTTTACACTGAAGTAACACTGTCTGTTTTATCAGTATAAAAATGTTATGTAACAAATACTGCAGTGTTCTGTAATACTTCAGGTCAGTGTAATACATGAAAAACTACGGTAAAATTTATGATATGGTAACACTTGGAAGTTGCAGCGCATTGGTAACCCATGATTGTAGTAGCTTTCTTACATTTTCTTGAGAGAGAGCGAAATTACAACTACTGTATATGCACTGAACTGAAGCAAATCAAACAAGACAGGTCTGTACAGTATGTTTTTTTTCGTATCCAAGCACTTTCAAGACACTAAACTGAAGTATTTGATAAATAAAAAACGGGTACATGACATAATGTATCTTGAAGCGAAATGTCTTAAAACTCCAACAAGCCGTCTCGTGCAGACCCCTAAAATGCACTAACAAAGAAACTTGAAAAATTGGTTAATCACTCACAGCTACTGCAGTTTCTTCTTCAGCTGTCTATCATAAAGGTATTTTTCACAATACTGTCAAGATCGGGAAAACCGCTTAGGTCCTTTACTTTCCAAACTGTTTAATAGCATTCTTCGACTATGTACTTGATTTGCTTTGGTTGGATTATATTGATGGAAAAATTTGCCTACTGAACCTTCGAGTGAATAGTTGAGTGTTTATCATATTCGGCCCTATCATGAATCTATCGAAAACTTACTTCCCGAGAATTTATTCCCTTCTCGAGAAGGAGCATACGAAATCATAAATATTTCGAGAAGGGAAACTCCCTTCTGCAGTGATACTTTTTTGGCTAAAAAAAAAGGTTAACTAATTTATTGTATGAAAGAAACGTGTAATCAAAAAGTGCCACACGTTCTAGATTGGAGAATAAATTCTTACAACAAATGTCAAAATATTTCCTTCAAATTTATTGCCGATAACCTTACTTCCTTCTCTTCCAGAAATATTGTTTTTTCGATTGCATACCAGGGAGATCGAGAAAAAATTCTCGAGAATGTTTATTCATGATAAGGCCTATTATGTTCGCAGTGGCGTAGCGAAGATTAACCGATCACGTCATTTTTTATCCCCAGACAACATAGTAACATTGCTGCTACCTATACCAAATTTCATGCATCCAGCTTTATCCATTTAGCCGTAATCGTAATTTCAACAGACAGACGGACTCCTTTACCAAAAGGCTCAAAAGGGCCAATCAAAGCTGAACATGAAAACATCTGGAAAAATCAGTCAACAATTTTGTTAATATTTAGAGCCGTTTGGCGACCATCCATCATGACATTGCATTTAACTTCCAACCTAGTGAACATACTAGAGTATCTAAGGGAGAAGAGGGGGAGTTTAATAAATGTGCTACTACTTTAGAGCTTCAAAACTACGCGTTGTGGCAAACAGAAAAGGCGTTAGGAAATAACGCCCAAATAAAATCGAAATAACGCCTAAAAAATATGAAACAACGCCCAAAAGCAAAAATGAAATAATGCCCAAATTATTTTCATATAAATTTGTACTGCAGGTGGTTTGTAGCCCCCATACAAAAATAACATTTAAAATGCTATATCTCTGCAGGTATTGCAGATTTTGTTATAAAACTACGTGGTACGTGGGTAAGTGTTTTTACTGAGAAGTGCAAAAAGTGGAGTGGATTGGGCGAGGGAGTGTTGCATCTGTCACACAAAAAATTACTTTAAATGCTATATCTCTGTAGGAATAGCAGCTTTTGCTATAAAACTATAAATAGTGTCAACCATTAGCCTTGCAAAATTGCAGGGATCGTCATGAGGTTGTTGCGGACGCTATAGGAAAAAATTAGTTTAAATGATAAATCCCTGTACCTATAGCAGCTTACGTTCAAATCGAACTCATCGCGCCACATAATGAAAAAGGGGAGAACAACGTTTGCCGGGACCGCTAGTCATTTATATATTTGAAAATAATTTGGGCGTTATTTGGTTTATGTTTTTGGGCGTTACTTCCTAACGCCATCAGAAATTTGTAATTTTTTTTTGTTTCAATTTTAAAATTTCCTTACCGGCAAAATTTGTGCTATGTTCATAGTGGGATCCGCCAATTGTGCCAAATAAACGAGATTTCTGTGTAACGTATTATGAAAGTGCATACATTCCTGCCACTTGTCCATATTCTGATAATCCTGTATCGTCTTAATTATATTACAATTCTCTTCTAGAATTTTTTGTATGTGCGTTGGACTGGGCGGCGGTGGAACACCACCTCGATTTGATGGTGGCGGTGGTGGACCACTGGGACCGCCCATCATGCCTCCGCCACCAACTGGTGGACCACGTTGCATTGGTTGACCACCGGGCATACCAGGAGGAGCTCCAACACCACCTGGGCCCATTATGTGACCACTACTGCCTCCTCCGCCCACCATATTGGCACCAGCGGATTGTTGTTGTGGCTGTTGTTGTTGCATATTAGGTGCTCCACCCGGTTGCAGCTGACCAGGTGGCCCAGGCGGCGGTCCTCCCACCGCCTGCTGCGGTGGTTGCGGCGAATAAACTGCAGACATTTTACTGGCTGCAGCTTTCTTCTTCCGCTTGGGAGTTTTCTCCTGTTTTTCCACAATTTTAACGGTTTAAATACAACGGGTTAAAATAATTAGTCCTCCCTGTCTTACTAAATGCAAATTGAGTTGGTTTTTCTTTTGAATAAGTTGTATTTTTAGATATTTTTATTTTTGCAATATGAAAAAATAGGTAAATTTATTAAGTAGCCGTAGCAGTTTTTTCGCCGTCTCGTGTAGTCAATAATTTGTTAACTTCAGATTTAGTTACTAAATAATTGCAGTTCTTTTGGAGATGTATTGGATTATTAATCACTAATTTTTCAATCTTGAATTGTACATTTTTAATTGAACAGCAATTTATTTTTCACATTTTTCAATGACGCTACGAACACCGAACGATTTTTTTCGCCGCACTTAAGTAATGGCGAAACGAAGCTAACTTCGGTGCTTTAAGGCCCACGTTACATAGCTGCAACTTTTGTTTCATTGCTATGCCAGTAGCATTTCACAAATTATTGTAAGCACAGCCATCAGGGTTGTAAAAACTTAGACCATGTGCACACATGTTTGGTCGACATTATTGCGATTTCAGATTCAGATGGTGCTATGCACATTTTTCATTCATCTCAGATGTGTAAATTCAAATTTTCAAAATTCTTAATGTAGATTTTCTCAAAACTCAAATAGTTATTTGTATTATATAATATTGAACCATGGATTTATTTATATAATATCTGTGACATCTTGACAAAACAACGCAAAAGCCTTTTTCCAACGGAGATTTAAGGGGGGTATACACTAGCGATCATGTTCGTCAGTCAAAAATTCATCAGTTTCGTAGCGGTCAAACTATCATAAACGTTCGAAGCTCAAATACCCAATTACGTTAAATGTACTCCTCGTAATTCTCATGAATCAATGTTAAATTAACCATTCCATGTATTGGAAAACAGAATACACCTAATCGCAAAAAATTTGGGATTTTGGATTTATTTATTTATTTATTTATTTATTTATTTATTTCAGTCTACGGATTGTACAAATCTTACAGACTAATAACAAGATTAAATATAAATATATCCTATTGTAAAATTAGTTAAAGGGCATGAACAGATTTAATTTAAATTTATATACACTTACATTAAAATTAATAAAAGGGGAGAAGCTATTACATAATTTAATACAGCGAGATATAGGTTCATTTAGGGCATAGTTAGATCTATGAAAATCTTCCACAAACATTCTATTATTTCTTAAATCTCTAGGTGGGATATAAGCCGTGAAAAAATTTGATAGTTCAACACAATTTAATCTACTAGAAAGGACATCGAATACAAAAATAAGAGAAAAATATGTTCTTCTATCTCCTAAAGATTGTAACCCAAGTAATTTACGTCTGGCATCATAATTAGGAAGATCAGGCCAATGCAATTTATAAATAGCATATCGAGTGAAATTTTTCTGAACTTTTTCTATTAAATTAATATGTTTATTATAATAAGGATTCCAAACAATACAACAGTAGTCCAATAGGCTTCTGACCAAGGACACATAAAGAGCTTTTATTGTCATAGAGTCTTTAAAATTCTGTGTGTTTCTTTTAATGAAACCCAACATTGCATAAGCTTTAGAAACAACATAATCATAATGGCTTGAAAAATTCAATTTAGAATCAAAAATAACCCCTAAATCTTTTATTTCTTGCTTTCTACATATAATATCATTATTAACAGAGTAATCAAAACAAATCGGTGCAGTACATTTAGAATAAGATACTACACTACATTTTTTGATATTCAAAAATAAATTATTAGCCTTACACCAATTATTTAAAATTTCCAAGTCATTTTGGAGAATAAGACAATCACTCACATGTGTAATTTTTAAGAACAACTTAACATCATCGGCAAAGATTAAACACTTCGAAAAATTAAAGTGTTGGGGCAAGTCATTGATAAAAATGAGGAAAAGTGGCGGACCAGAATGGGTCCCTTGTGGTATCCCGGAAGATGCATTCACAACAACTTCTGAGTTTTTCTGAGTATAAATGTGGTCGTCAGCACAAACAAAATTTTTATTCCCCATTCGCTATGACTTGAGACTTAGAAATTTTTTAAATAAAGCAGTCGATATTAATTTCGATCACTAAAATCCCATAAGTGTATCCCTGAATTTCCGCTAGACCTTTCTAAAATTCCCTGAACAAATCCGCTGAATAAGGTATTCACTAGCATAAATATGCATTGTTTAGTATATATGATTTCTAGTTTTTCATAGTTTTTAGCTTTTATTGAAGTTTTATAACAAGTTATGAAAGTTTCTGGCCATAAATCTTGATATGGTATTTAGAAGAACTTGTTTTGGCCTTCAAAACCCATTTTGAATTATATCAATATCTTCTTTTTTTTCCAAAATATCGTAGCCTAAAAAGTTGAAAAATCGCAAAAAACATGGTTTTTCGTTATTTCAGTTCAGGATATTTCAGTATAAAATAAAGATATTGAGATAATTCAAATTGGGCTTTGAAGGACAAAACTAATTCTTTCAAATATCATCTTAAGATTTTGGCCAGAAACTATCATAACTCTTACAAAACTTCAAAAATAGGCAAAACGGTGTTTATTGCACATTTAGGTTAGGATATATCAAAATCCTGATAAATTAGCGCAATTTCGGTCTCGGATTCGGATTCAGCATCAAAAAATGCATCTAAAATGACTATTTCGGTTTTATTTGTTGGTTTTACTTTTACGATCTTTTCGATTTATATGGAAATTTTAGTACAATTTTTAAAATGAGATTTTTTAAAACGGTCCGACGGAACAAACAAAACCAGCTAGGTTCAAAGCAATTTTAATTCATTCAGTTTGTGGAAAAGTATGAGATGCGGAATGAGTACAATACGGTACAATCAGCGTCTGATCTGTGCTTGAGTAAATTGGACAATAAAGCAGAATGTGCAATCCGGCAAAGAAATGACCTTTTAAATAAATATCATAATAAATGTGGCAACTCTGGTCAAGTTGGCAAATGAACTGCCAGCAGTTTATGAGCAAAAAATTCCTTAATATGGTAACACTGTCAGTGCACATGTTCAACTGTCAAAATTAGATTTAATAAACTCACCGAAAATACACTTTTGTGGTAATTTTGGATATTAAATAAAATATTGTTAATATTTCTAGAGATGAAGGCAGTTAAAAAAAGCAAACCAATGTCGCAGTCAAAAGCTGTTGGCACAATTAAAAAGAAAAAGCCAATGGTGAAAGCAGAAAAAATCAAGAAAAACTCTAATAAATTGCTTGGTAAGGATGATGTGGTTTCTGAAGCAAAAACTAAAAAGTCAACTAAAGAAGCTACCAATGGAGTAATAAATCTTAAAAAAGAGAAGAAAAATAAATCAACTGTTGTGGCGAATAAGCCAGATGTGGTTTCTGAAGCAAAAACTAAAAAGTCAATTGAAGAAGCTACCAATGGAGTAATAAATCTTAAAAAAGAGAAGAAAAATAAAACAGCTGTTGTGGCGAATAAGCCAGATGCCACGAAGGCTAATAAGTCCAAAAAAGTGAAAAAGGACCATCAAAAAGAATTGGAAGGATTGAAAGATATCGATCCAGAATTTTATACATTTTTAAAAACAAATGATAAAAAGCTTTTAGAATTCAATCTCTTCGATAGCGAAGATTCAGACGAGGAGGAAAAAGAATCAAATGAGAATAACAAATCTAAAGAAATCGATTCTAATGTAGAAGATGAAAGCGATAATGAAGGAGATGAAAAATTTCACAAACCCAGCGGTGAACTGGAACTTGCTAGTGATGAAAGTGATTTTGATGACGAGGATGGTGCCGAAGATATTGCTACTGATGGTACGCAAAAAATTACCTTAAATCTGTTGCGTCAATGGCAGCTACAGTTGGAAAAGCCAAATGTTTCAATTGATATAGTGCGTAAGGTTATTCAGGCTTTTAGCTCGGCATTGGCTAGTATTTCTGGAGATGAAAATACAAAGGATCTAACAGCTTTTAAGGTAGTGGGTGGCGCAACATTCAATGGTGTAGTACAGTTGTGTGTCTTGCATTTACAACCTGCGATACTGCGTATTTTAGGTCTATCACCTAAATCGACAACACCATTACATAAAACAAAAAAGTGGACGAAAATACGTGGTTGTCTACGTTATTATTTCATGGATTTAATACGCCTAATTGAAAATGTATCAAGTCCTAATATACTTTCTGTGCTATTGAAACACTTGCATCAAATGTCGGGTATGGTTGGCTCATTCTCTACTATTGGTAAGACAATTCTCAAGCGCCTTATTGTATTTTGGGCTACCGGTGATGAGACGGTACGTGTGTTGGCCTTCCTTTGTATTTTGAAAATAACACGCAATCAACAGGTAATATGAATATCTTTTTTTATAACATTTAGATTTGTGGAACCTATAATATTTCAAATACTTAATGATATTTCGTATTTTTCCAACAGGTTTCTATGCTGAACCATGTACTTAAGGCCATGTATCTGTCGTATGTACGTAACTCTAAATTTGTATCACCAAACACTTTGCCTGGTATAAATTTCATGCGACGTTCCCTTGTCGAAATGTTTGCATTGGATCTAAATGTTACATATCAACATGCTTTTCTTTATATACGTCAATTAGCAATACATCTACGTAATGCTGTCATACTAAAGAAAAAAGATAGCTTCCAGTCTGTTTACAATTGGCAATACATAAATTCATTACGTATTTGGGCTGAATTGCTAGGAACGACAACCAATAAATCGCAGCTGCAACCACTTGTATATCCACTGGTCACTATTACTACGGGTGTCATTAAATTAATTCCTACAGCACAGTATTTTCCATTACGTTTTCATTGTATACAAACATTGATAACATTGGCAAAGGAGACACATACCTATATACCTGTGCTACCATTTATACTTGAGGTGCTGAAAAGCAATACCTTCTGTAAAAAACATACGGCTGTATCCATGAAACCAATGCAATTTACTTGCATACTTCGACTGAATAAAACACAAATGTCAGAGAATGGTTTTCGTGATGAGGTAATTGAAAACGTTTGTGGTTTGACACTTGAGTACTTGGCGCATGAGTCTGCCTCATTGGCTTATAGCGATCTTGTTGTACCGGTTGTTATGGCACTGAAACAATATCTTAAAGAGTGTAAAAATTCAAATTATTCACGTAAAATTAAGCAACTTCTAGATAAAATCCAAGAAAATTCACGTTTTATTGAGAACGAACGTCGTAAAATTACATTTGGTCTCAAAGATTTGTCGCAAGTGCATGCATGGGAAGCACAAGTGCGCAATAAGGGCACACCATTAGCCATTTACTATAGCAGTTGGGTGAAAACACATGAGACAAAGAAACGTCGACAAGCCGCAAATACGGACAATATAAATGATTACGACTTGCCAACAATTAAACGTAACCCTGGCAGTGGTGGTGTTGCTGTAAAGAATGAACGTGGTGAAGTGGAATTGTTCCCGTCAGACTCAGAAGATGATGACCTGCCAGATCTGGCTGTTGGAGAAGAGGACAATGAGGAGGCAAATGAAGAAGAGGAGCCCGCTATACCCAAGCCAAATAAGAAGAAAAACAAACAAAAGAAGGCAAATAAGGGTGGTAACAAAACATCAGAAGAGGTTGAGTATGATGTGCCTCTGGAAGAAAATGTAGAAGATGTAGATATAGTTAAAGATTTAGATTTAAATGACTGGTGAATATTTTAAGTTGATTTCTGTTTTTTAAATATATTAACATTTCTTTACAATACACATATGTAATTTCTTTTAATTTTTATGCCACAATACTTATTTTTAAGCTTGAATGTCTAGTTCATCAGAAAAATTTCATGTTCTATGGGAGTTGAAAAATTACCGCTTCAATCTTTAATTAATAAGCTTGTACAAACTTAAAAATTAATTTTTGCTTCTAATCTAAACATATATTTATGTAAGAAGTTGGCAAAATATGTGACCATTTTTTTTATAAATTATTAAGGAAACTGAATTTCAATTTTAATTTCTTTTATCTAGTGAATCAGAAGGCGTAGAGACATACGATTTTGTAAAGAAAAAATCCATTACGGAAAAAATCGAACATACTATATTTTGCCATTTTGCGCAGATTTTATCAATTGATTTTAAGTTTAAAACACAGTTTTACACTAAGTTTTTCTAACCATTAACTTTTTCTAGCCATTAACTTTTTTTTTGCGTTTAGAATTTTTTCTCCGGATCTTTTCCGGGTACAATTTCATACTCGTCATATTTTGGAAACGTTCCGATTGTCTCTGCTTCTTTAGGCAACAGAACACCTTTATCATCTTTTTTCCCATATTTTACATCCAGTTCGGCTGCATTGCGTTTTTTCATTTCAATAATTTGCAAATTTTGCACTAACTCTTCTCGCGTCGGTGGATCATCGCGTCGTCCACGTAACCAAGCTTCCCATTCTGCTGTCAGCTCCTGATCGAATGCTTCTTTGTCTGCTGGTTCGAACCAACGTGATGCCTTGCGTTTACCTATTGATGGGTTTGGAGGAATCTCATAGTATTTATTACCGAAGTAGTCCTCGCCTTTATAATTTCCGCGTATTTGACGGGGTTTAAATGAGTTCCAAAAATTATTAAAAATAATTCGTAAAAGATCACGCTGTGGCGGTTTTGCCATACTTAGATGAGATGTTTTGCTTTTTTTGCTAGCTTTTTCCAAAATCAGGTTATATTTGTTTATTATGACATCCAAAACAGCTGACGATCAAATTGTTTTATTGCCAGATTGCATCAGTTTTTGACATCTTTAAAAAATTAATTTTTGCAGGTTCCGAACGGTTTCCTTGCAGGTTTCTAAAAATAAAAAACAATATGTGAAGGACTATGTCAATCTTGGTGGCATATAGACTGCATCAATTACTCCGATGAAGACTATAATGCAATTGCAACACTAAGAAATAAATGTTTTTGGATTTGCGATACAGACAAAAAAAAATTTAAGCAATGGTTGAAGGGTGAATCTAATATAGAAAAAATAAGTGCAACAAATAATGAAATAATGCAGGCCAATAACAGTATTAAAGCTGATATTACTGAAATGAAGGAAGCAATTCTGAAATTAGAAAAAAATAACACCCAACAATCAGTCACATATGCCGATGTGCTAGCAGCAAACATGAAGCAACAACCCAGCAAACAAAAAAGTCAAAGTAGCATCATAATTCTCCCAACAAATAGTAACCAGGAAAGTACAGAAACTGAAAAACAAATTAAAGCCAAAATAGTGCCAGCAAAAATAAAAGTAGGGATTTCTGCTATAAAACATATAAAGCAAGGGGGCGTAGTGATTTCCACAATAAATGATACAGAAAGGGAAAAGTTAGAATCTGAAATTAAAGAGAAATTCACATCTGGATATAGAATTTCGATACCAAAACCAATTCTACCTAAAATAATGATCTCAAACGTAGACAGAGAATATAGCCAAGATGAAATAATAGAAGAGCTAGTGGCTACTAATTATTTTATAGACAACGAAGATACATTCAAATTAGAACATAAATATTTGAACAAAAAGACATCCCTATGGAGTTATATTTTAGAGGTCTCTGGAAAAACATTAAACAAAATTGAAAACAGGTACGTCACGTTGAATTACAGTTCAAGGTACATAAAAGAGTATATATCTTTAATACGGTGCTATAAATGTCAAAAATATCACCATTCAAGTAACAAATGTGAAGGAGAAGAAGCGTGTGGAATTTGCGCAGAAAAACATGATACAAGAACATGTAAAATTACAACCAATTTTAAGTGTGTTAACTGTATTAGAGCTAATACAAAAGGAGCAGTATACTCATGTGATCATAAAGCAGGGTCTGATAATTGCACTATTCACAACTCGAAAATCAAGGCAGTGAAGGACAGAATAAACTACCTTTAATCAAATGAACGCAAGCTCAATTCTTAATATTTTTTATATAAACATTTGCAGTATTCGCAATAAACTATATGAGTTAGAAACACTTGTTAGTAATCTCAAAAACATTGATGTTATAATAGTAACTGAAACATGGCTGTATGAAAATGAAATTAATTCTTTTAATATTCCTAATTACACCGCTATTCATAACTGCAGAAAGGAAAAACGAGGAGGGGGAACTGTTATTTACATAAAAGATCATTTAACATTCAGTGAAATAATAAAAAATGAAAAGTATAACTACACATTAATTGAATTTACAAATTTAAATAAACGATTACAAATTGGTACTTTTTATAAAGCTCCAAACGAAAATTCAAACATTTTCATGGAATTCATGGAAAAAGAACTAAATGACAGAGAAAACTCCGTTTTGTTTGCATATGTCAACATTAATATTTTAGATCAATCAAATGCAATTATTAAGTACACTGACCTAATACAGACAAATGGTTTTATGCTCATTAATAAAGATCAACCCACTAGAATTTCAAATAATACGAGTACCTTAATTGATCACATTATTTCCAATATTGATAAAACACATAAAATTAACTTTCATCTAAATGATACAGACATTTCAGATCATAAATATACAACAGCCACAATAACATCACTTAAACTTCATAAAGAACCAATGAAAACCTTATTTATACAAAAGATTAATCACTTTGAAATGGAAAAAATAGTAAAAAATGAATTTGCAAAATCTATACCAAATAGCATTGAAAAACTAACAAATATTTTACAAGTTGCCAAGGAGAAAGCCACAACTTACAAACGAAACTGGTGTAGAAATAACAACTGGATCACTACAGAACTTCAAAAAAAATTCAAGCTAAGGCAAAAGTTGTACAAAAAGGCGAAATCCAATCCGGAAAATCAATATCTGCTGATGGAGTATAAAAAGCTAAAAAAAGAAGTTGAAATTTTAATTAAAAGTAACAAGCAGAAACACATAAACCGTATTCACGATCTTGTTGCATCGTAGCAAATGCAAAATTATTTGAAATTACAAAAACAAATTCTATTGATTTTTCAAAAGCAAGAGTCTTGTAAGCAAGACCAAATTTGCAAGACTAAAACCTATTGCACGATTGATTTCCAAGAGTCTATTGTGACTGATTTTATTTTTTCATTTGTGATTGGTACAATTGCTTAATGACTTTTATTTTTTTGACAACAGTTTTGTCACAAATTGAAATTAAAATGTAAACAAATATAATTTAATTTGCCTTTTTTTCGTTTCGGTTTAATCTACAAAGACTTCTACGTAATATTTGCATTTAGGACATCGATAAATGCATGTACAACGGTAAGGACTCAACGTTTTCGGATTACATCTGGAGTAAATCGCAAAATTTTAAGAAACTCATGCAGCCGCCAAAAAGAAAAGAACAATTTTGTTAAGATTGTATAAAAATTTATGTACTTATGGATATAATTAATAAAATTGTGATTTTCTTTTCAATAACGCATAAACATTCAAGGAACTTTCTTTTAACTCAAAATAAGATACCAAATAAATTTTAAGTTCAAAAAATGTTTGACAGCAAAACAAAAAACAGCTGTTCTGAATCGTTTGCAATAGCAATTTCCAACAGTGTATGCTCACAGTTATTTACTCTTGCAAATTTGCATTTGCTACGATGCAACAAGATCGTGAATACGGCTATTAACAACCAAATTGAAAAATCTGGCAATAATCCTAGAAAATTATGGAAAGTAATTAACACAACATTAGGTGCGTTTTTTTCGGCATTCTATCTGGACTTTCTTTAGCACTTTACGATAAATGTATGGGAAAGCAACAACAAATAGCGCTAAGCTAATGCACGTTAAATTAAAGTGGTAAGCTCCGCGGCTAAATATTGTTGCCGTTTGACACCGTTTTTTATTGATTATTAATCGGGTTTTTTTAATCGGTAATTGTGACTTCGCACTTGTTATCGATTGTAAGTTGACATTTGTGTATTGTTGACATTTGTATTGTTTTTTTTTATTAAAAAATATTAAGAAGTGTAATTGAAAATGGCTAAAATTCGTTCAAAACTTAAGCGTCATACCAAAGGTAAAAGCTGGGGACGAGGCCTTTCGTCAACTTCAAATCCAGAGGAGATGAAACATCGGATGAAGGCAAAGTCGCGTTTCTTTCAACCAAATTTGAATATGGGTAAGAAAATTGCTTTATTCAGTAAAAAAAAAATGCATTAATTTATAAATTATAGTGGCAGGAGATGCAGATGCAACTGGCCTAACATTGGAAGCGGTGCAAAAACATGAACAGCGTCAAATGTACAACGCCGAAGCCACAGTAAATGACATCGCAGGAAGCTTGAAATCTTTCAATATGGATGATGATGCTGATGAGGATATGTCCGAAACACAACACGGCACATTTAAGACTTTCAAAACATTTGCATCCAACTACAGCACTTGTACCAACATGAGCTTTAAAAAATTGCCCGTCGGCTTTAGAGGTTCTTCAGATTTGCATAAGGAAATGTTGGCCATATTAACAGCGCTGACGGAAATAATAAAAGAACGTGGCGGTACAGAATCATCTACAGAATATTTTATTTTATTAATGCAACGAATAGAGGCAAGCACTGAGGAGCAGGATATTATTGCTGGTGTGTCTTTATTGGGTATGGGTATAAAATCAGTGCCAGCACCAGTACTTCGTAAAAGTTTCGAAGAGACTGCACAAACGCTGTTTTCGTTGTTGCAGCGTTTTATGGAGACAACAAATCAATCGGTCATTAAATACATCATTGGCTGCCTGTCAGTGTTGTTGCGTGCACAAGACTATGCGACCTGGAGTTATAGCTCAGCTTGGCAGTAAATTGATGCGATACTCTCATTTACGACGCATTTAAAACCAAAAGTAGGTAGTTTTTGATGAATTTTTCAATTATGTACTTACTAAATTCTTTTAATATACATAGATACGCAAAGCAGCACAACATGCAATTGTGTCCATAGTACATGGCAGTTCATTTATGACAACTTCCAACTCTAATGATGAAAATGGTGATGACAATGAGGCATCTGCAGCAACCAGTACTAATGGAAATTAAATAAAAATAAAATCTCATCCTGCTAGCTAATGATGCTGCTAGCATGCACTCTGGTAAATCTTCTACCTCGCGTTATAGTGCTGGTGGCAAGGGTATACATCGACCTGTTGGGGCCAGTAATGCAGTTTCGATGAAATCGGATTATACAGCTAAATCGGGCAAATCAGCATATTCAGGTTCACTACTACTACTCATCGAAAAAGGCAAAAGGTGATACGAAAAAAAAAGGCAAAGTAGATCCATACACTAACATACCATTGAGTAGAAATTCCTTAAATAAACGGTAAAATGAGTTGAGACTATTCAAAATCATAATCTTAATAATGAATTCTTTTTTAATTTGATATATAGTTCACGTGCCCAAAATTCACGTGCGATTAAAAACGCTGTTAAAAATTCACGCAAAGGTGCATTCAAAGGTGTGAAAAACAAGATACAAAAATCTTATAAAAAAGAAATGATTGCGGGTTTCTTTTTGAAATCTAAAGTTGATATTTTATTGTAAAAAGCTTGTAAAAAAAAACAGTTTGAAAGCAAGGCGTGTTAAATTAATTACTGTATAAAATAAAGTTCATTATTACTATGTAAACTAAATAATTCATATTTTTTAAAAGTTTATAGTTATTTGGAACGTTAAACACATTAAAAGTATTAAAATAACTTCTGGCTGTAAATGACCTGAGAAAATTGCTGAATACATTTATTTTTGCATACAAAAGTTGAACTCGTCTTTGAATGAATAACACATACAGTCGTCAAAGTATTGCTTCTCAATCAGGCCTGTTCTGTAATCCTCGTGGTTTCAATTACTTTTCACTTAGGAGGTTTTTTTGATGAAAATGGTGAGTCACACGATAAAAAGTATTAAAATCTTTTTTGAGGAAAATTACAGATTCTACAAATAACATTGACTTGCATCAACAAAAAAGTAACCGTTTAGGAAACATTCTTAAAAAACAGCAAAAAGTCGAAAAATTCGACTTTACCGAATATTTACTTTTTAATAAATACTAATGAATATTATTTCTAGAAGCTGTAATTCTCCACAAAAAAAGATTCTTATACTTTTTATAGTGTGACTCACCATTTTCATCCAAAAAACCTCCTAAGTGAAAAGTAATTGAAACCACGAGGATTACAGAACAGGCCTGAATATTAGTCGTTGTCCACTTATCATCTGGATTGACTCCAGCCATTGCCTCCTCACGAAGATACAATTTATTCTTGTCATCTAATAAAATTATCGTATGCGTACGACTGCTATAACTGGCTTCTGGTATATGCACCAGAAGGTTCTCCACAATTTGGTGCTCGTCGTTGATGATAAACTATTACCAAAACCAAAGTAGCGACCTTCTTCATATTGATCAAGACCCAGTGGTACATTGCTGCAAAGTGGTCAGACAATTTTTCAACAAATTCATTGCTGATACCCTTCTCTTCAAGTAAATTCATAAGTAAATCATATAGACAACCATCGAGCACATCTCCGGCAACAGCAACAGCGTATACTTTATCATTTCACTCGCTTTCAAAAATGCACCTTTCAACAATTTTTTGGTCATTATATTCGCCTTCCTGTGGTGTTCCTTGTAGGAAATTGTGGCTTGCAACGCATTTCACCCATTCGGGTTTATCAGCATTTGGATCAATTTCGGGTTCTTCCTCAGTGTCAACTATATGATTTACGTTGAAACTGACGACAACAACGGCTCTACATCAGCGCCTTGCAATTTAACAGTGAATCCATCCAAAGCAGTTGGCCCAGCTTTGGCTTTTTCTGCCTTACGCTCTGCGACAATTTCTTCAGTTAAAAACTCAACCAATTCGCGTTCACCCTTGGTGTGAATGTGATGTTTAATACCACAACCGCAGCTGCACCATAAGCTTGGCTTTTCAACATTTAAATCCTAATATTGTTGGATTTTTCGACATGTGCCAAATGCTGTAAGGTTGCACTTACCGAATACATTTTTCAGTAAATTTGCCTTGGCACTGGCGGCGATATTGAAAAAACGTAATGTGGCTTTGTTCAAATTATTAATTTTTCTGTATTTTTAGAAAACTATTTAATTTCTTTCAAAGTTAACCAAAAAACAAAAAACCAAAACATAAACAAATGTCAGCTGTTAATAAAGAAGAACATAATTTTCGAAAGTGCTATTCACAATGCAGCGTTTTGTTCGACCACAGTTAGCACATTTAAGCCCACTTGCCACGAAAACGAACCTATTGAAAAATAAAGATGAGACAACAAATATTATTAAAAATCATGAAAGCAACAACATTACTGCAAATAATATAAACAAATACTTTAATGAAGTCGGAGCTGAATTAGCTAAAAACATAAATGCGAATAACACAATCACAGAAAATGTTATTAATGCAAAATCAATATTTTTAACACCTGTAACATACAACGAAATAGTGAAAATAGTATTAAACCTCAATAGTAATGCAGCGCAAGGAGATGATGGAATATCCATAAAAGATTTAAAATTCCTTTTGCCAACTATAGGAGGTGTCCTAGTTGATGAAATAAATAAAAGTTTTTTGACTGGTATTTTCCCGGAATGTCTCAAAAAAGCTATTATTTGCCCGATCCATAAAAAAGGGAAAAAAGACATTTGTGAAAACTATAGACCTATTTCTGTGCTTAATGCTCTAAGCAAAGTATTTGAGAAGGCAATCGACAGCAGAATAGAAGTTTTTATCAATTCTACCATAGGCTTTGATCGCAATCAATTTGGTTTTTTGGCAAAAAGTGGTACAGAGTCAGCAATATCAGCTACAATGGAAAAAATATATGATGCTCTTGATGAAAAAAAATTAGTGGCTGTTACATTTATAGACTTGTCTAAGGCATTTGATCTTGTTGCACATAAAAAATTATTAATTGTATTGCATGACATGGGCATCCGAGGAGTATCAAACAAATTGATGGAGAGTTATTTGAAAAATAGACCTCATAGAGTTAAATTAAATGGTGAAATAAGTGATGAGCTTTCATGTAAAATTGGAGTACCACAAGGTTCGATACTTGGACCAAGGCTGTATTTACTCTACATAACTAACATTAAAAAATGCAAATTTAAATCAACATACAATATTTACGCCGATGACACAAATTTTATTACGACAGCAAAAACAGAAAGAGAATTGGAGGAGAATATGAATCATGATATGAAAATTTACTACGATTGGGCATGCGGAAATGGTCTCAGCATTAATATACAAAAAACGAACTTCCTTGTCCTTCGAACAAACAATACTAATTTAAATATAAATTTGAAAATCAACAACACTGAAGTACAAAGGGTAGAATCTACAAAATATCTGGGGATGGTAATAGATGAAAAACTTAACTATGAACAACATATAAAAGGTTTGAAACACGCTATTTTACCAATTATAATGGCGATTAAAAGAATTGGCAGAATTAACAAAAATGCAGCAAAATTAATATATTCCGGTCATATTTTATCCAAAATACGTTACAACATATGCAGTTGGAGCCAATGCAGCAAATTTCAAATCGAGCAGATTGGAAGATTAATGAACAAATCTATAAAAATTCTATTCAACAAAAACTCTTTAACTCCAACAAGAGAGTTATATAAAGACACAAAGCAAATGGATATCAACCAGCTAATTTATGCAGAAAAATGCAAATACATATACAAAATCAAAAACAGCTTGATGAAAACAAAAACGATTCTCATACAAAGGCACGGAATACATCAACATAATACGCGTCAGAAACATTACCTCGAAGTACCTAAAGCCAGAACAACAAAGCAATTACATAGCTTAAAGCATAGCGCTATAATGCTCTTTAATAGACTACCGGAAGATTTAAAAAATTGTAGTAATTTTAATACTTTCAAAATTAAATTAAATTTGTATTTAAAAAATTTAAGGTGATAAAATCACATGTGATAATAACTTGCTATTTCCAAATGTAGAAAAAATGTAAAATTAATTTATTAAATTTCATAACTTTGTTTATTAAGTTTATGCATCCTCTCATACACGGAATTTTATCCGTCTGAGGACTTTGTTAATTAATAAAAAAAAAAAAAAAAAATATAAATTAAAGTAGCCATCGGCCTAACCCACTGGAAGTGATCTAATTATTTTGCCATTTAATATAGCCGAGATTAAATTCAATAGCGAAGCAAAGCTCCAAGTTGGAAAAATTCTGTATATTATAGTTGGAATTCAATAATACAATATTGAGATTGGATATAATTTTTCTTGCAACAGGTAAGTGAAAAAAAAAACTTAATTGTTTTTAGTAGTTTTTGGTGATCATCATGGAAACACCAATATACGGTATTCACACGTTTTAAGAAAATTGTGATTTTGAAAACAAACTCGTAAACTTAAATTTTTTAATCAGTTTACGAGTTTACGTGATCAAAGGAATCACTTTCATAAAAATATTTACTTGCTTAAATAGGTTTTATTTACTGATTTTTTATAACATAAATATCAATAACTACAGACTCCTTTTATTGTGAAGTATTTTCAATATTATTTCTGAATTGATGGACGTTATTATATCCAATATCACCAGAACTAAAACTACGCTGCGTTCGATGTGATGACGTTCTCCGTGATGTTTGTTCTTGCAAAAAAGATAACAAAGCAGCCTTATGTCGAGACATAAGAATGAATTTTGTATGGGGCATAGATCGAATCTGTTGTCTTTAATGATGTAAATAACAGGACACACTTAGCTTAAGTAGTTCTCGTAACAAATGCGTTTTGCAATAAAGTACGTGAGAGCAATGTACGTCATTAGCAATGCAGATTTTAACTGCTTACAGCGTTTCCTTTTCCAGAAAAAAATTTAACCTGTTTGAAGTGAAACATTTTTTTATTTTTGCACTTAACCCTGATAAATGTTGAATTTTTCATACAAGAAAAGAAAAAAAAAAAAAAAAACCGACTTTAACAAAAACTAAATTTTCTCTCACAATTGTGACATGTTTTTATATTTCATTAATTCATATATTCATAGTCATCTTATGTTTGTTACGACTTTATTGAAAAGCGTAATTAATCTCCTATCAATCAATGTATGGTTTTTGTTTGGGTTTCGAGTTGATTAAATCGTTAAAAAAAATTAAAAAAAAAAAAAAAAATTATTAAAATTTTCATAGCTTTGGCACTAGGCAGATGAAGTGTAACATTTTTTTGTGAAAAATGCCATTAGTCGTATGTGTAAAAAGGGGTACACACAAGCGATCATGTTCGTCAGTCAAATATGGCCGCTGATTGTCTTTCAACCTCAAACCATTTTGTGGTTAACTGATGACGGACGAAAAATATAGGCCACACACGCAAGCAAGAGAAATTTGAGCGAAACTCACGAACTTGATCGATAGTCTGTACCTCCCTTAAAGGGCCAGATACACTATCAAACATTTATGCACTTCCCTCCAAGAAAAATTTACGGTTCGTAAAATGCGTACCGAAAGCGAATCGCTTACGAACTGTGATTTCACTAACACATGCATACATTATGTTCATATAAACATTGTTATATTTGTCAGTTTTGAATTTAAAAAAAAAAATTAACACATAAAATAAAAAAAATTTTAAAAACTACATTCACAACAAAACAAAAATGTTTAACCACCACACAACGCATAAGGACTAGAAACACACAAAACATGACTCGTGGAGTATTGGAAAAATGTGAAACTGAAGCAGTCAAATCTAACCTTCGTTAGATCATCATCAATGTAGTTTTTTAGCTCTCCTGAAAAGTTGCCAATTTCGAGTTAGGTTGTTTTGTCAAAATGTCACAGAAATCTTCCCAATTCAAAACAAAAATCGTTTGCACAATTTTCACAACTGCTTCTGTAGTGTATTCGGGCCTTAACTCTTAAAGGTAAATACATATTATACTATAAAGCTAAATTCTACAAAAACTTTTGACAGTTTTCCTTATTTTGCCGAGTCAGATTTTGTCAAAGCCAAATTCGTTTTGTCATTTCGAGTGGTAGTAAAAATTTTGCAAAGGATAGAGGAAAAAATCAATTTAACATTTAAATAACCATTTAAAATACATTACGATGACCGTCACTAATCGGGTAAGAAAAAATATATCATTTGGGTATTAGTTTTTATAAGAATTTCTTAACTCAGATGGATGTTGATGTCGCGTGTAAGGGAGAAGGCTTCCGCGCCTATTACATACAAAAAATTGAGGAGTTACAATTAGTTGTGGCCGAAAAGAGTCAAAATCTGAGGCGTTTGCAGGCACAGCGTAATGAGTTAAATGCTAAAGGTAAAAAAATCTAAACATTTATAAAAATTCATCTACCATAATTCCAACATTTCTAGTGCGTATGTTGCGTGAGGAACTCCAACTGCTGCAGGAGCAAGGCAGCTATGTGGGCGAGGTAGTAAAGCCCATGGACAAGAAAAAGGTTTTAGTAAAAGTACATCCAGAGGGTAAATTTGTGGTTGATATTGACAAAAATATTGACATTAACGATGTGACACCAAATTGTCGTGTTGCGCTACGTAATGAAAGCTATACATTGCACAAGATACTGCCAAATAAAGTGGATCCCTTGGTATCGCTTATGATGGTTGAGAAAGTACCAGATTCCACATATGAAATGGTTGGTGGCTTAGACAAGCAAATAAAAGAAATTAAAGAAGTTATCGAGTTACCCGTTAAGCATCCAGAACTGTTTGACGCTTTGGGAATTGCCCAACCTAAGGGTGTACTGTTGTATGGTCCACCAGGAACGGGCAAAACATTGCTAGCACGTGCTGTAGCTCATCACACTGAGTGTACATTTATACGTGTTTCTGGTTCTGAGTTGGTGCAGAAATTCATTGGTGAAGGTTCACGTATGGTACGTGAACTTTTTGTTATGGCACGTGAACATGCACCGTCTATTATTTTTATGGATGAAATTGATTCGATTGGTTCGTCACGTATTGAGTCCGGTTCCGGTGGCGATTCTGAAGTACAGCGTACAATGTTGGAGCTTCTTAATCAGTTAGATGGCTTTGAGGCTACGAAAAATATCAAAGTAATCATGGCAACAAATCGTATTGATATATTGGATCCAGCTTTGCTACGTCCTGGACGTATTGATCGTAAAATTGAATTCCCTCCACCAAATGAGGAAGCACGCTTGGATATTCTAAAAATTCATTCGCGTAAAATGAATCTTACACGAGGTATAAATTTACGTAAAATTGCTGAACTGATGCCTGGTGCGTCGGGTGCCGAAGTGAAAGGTGTCTGTACTGAGGCTGGTATGTATGCTCTGCGTGAACGTCGTGTACATGTGACACAAGAAGATTTCGAAATGGCGGTGGCAAAGGTAATGCAAAAGGATTCTGAAAAGAATATGTCCATCAAGAAGTTGTGGAAATGAAGTATGTCAATGTTTATTTCTAATGATCGTACATATATTAATTTTAAATTTATATTTTCATGTAAAATAAAAAGCGTTAATTGCGCTTAACGAAAAATTGAATAAAAATATGCGCTTTACTTTTATCGGATTGCGCAAGTCAAATTGTGATTTATTGGTGTCAAAAAGTTTAGTTTGATCAAGATCAGAGTATTGTTACTCTCTTTTAAAGGATATGCCGTTTTCCATTATCCTTCTAGGTGCTAAAAGGATTTTGACTTGAAGTTTTTGCAGAAGCTTAAGCCTCAAATGTTTTTTGTTTAAAAAAAAAAAAAAAAAAATAGAAAATCCTATGAAAATCCAACCTCTTTAAAACGAAACAAAAATCAAGTGAATATGATGAGATTTAGGCACTAAATCAATTACGTTTGACCATTTAGATATAGATAAGGTCGTAAGAGGAGTTAGAATGCAATTTCATTGAATGGTCTACACTTTGACGGTATCTTTTTCAATAGCTACATATTTTTCTTGAATATCTACTTCAGAAGCGTTTTAGGTTAATCTAATAAGAAATCAAAATATTTTCAAAAATAAGCAAAACTGCCAAAATTTATTTTGAAAAGTGATTTTTTTTTTACGCCAACAATATCAATTAGAAAACGTCAACAGTGGATAAAGAAAGCTCGGGAAAAGAGCGCCACTCTGCTAAATCGTAGCAAAATAAATACATATAACAGTCCGGTTATGGATAGTTTAAAAAGTGTAAATTTGCTCGCTAACAAGAATTTTTTAACTGAATTTCGATATTGGCGAAAATTTTTAATTGAAGTTGTAATACTCATTGCATTGCTTGCCATAATTTTAGTAAATCCTGTAGAAAGATCATATAGGTATGAGCTCGATGATGAAACTATACGGCGAGTTGCATTTTATGATAAGGAAAGTTTAGAAAAACTTGAGATCTTTAGGTAAGAATTGTTGATGTTAATTGTTATTACATATATACAAGATTTGTTTTTATCTTTCTCAATAGGGAGGAACGTCATATCAAATCGGAAAAAGTTAAGCTAAATTTGGCATATACACCAAAATTACCCGAAATCAAAAGAATTATGGAGAAAGTTGTTGAAAAACTCAAATTAAAAAAAGCTGTTGGCTATGACGATCCCTTTGTAATGGAAGCTAAATTTAAAAATAAGACAACATTCGCTGCTGTCGAGTTTCCAGAATATAGTAAATTTGGCACTAAGAAATTAACATTAATTATACGTTTTCCTAGTACTTTTCGTACAGTTCAGACGGAAAACGTTAAAGATACAATTTGGTTGACACGTTGCAATGGCATATTATCAAAAGATGTTCGAAATAGTGAGAATATTGATACTGATTTGTATTTACGCGAAGGTTTTCTACAATTGCAACATCAAATTTTTATGAATTGGTTAACAGAAGTGGGTATTACAGTGGATTTGCCGATAGCGATACGATCTTTTCGGCATGAAGTAAATCCATATGGCTGTGATGTTGCGACAACTGGTTCAAATTTAGTATTCCTTCTGTTTTTTATGTGCTTTTTATATCCCTTTCTAAATCTGATAGAGGTAAGCATTATCCATATGTATGCACTTACAAGTCATTGTGATTTAATAATAGAAATTATATAGGGGGTTATCGTGAATCAAGATTCCCGGGGAATTTCCTTAAGCTGCAATAGGGAATGCACTGCAGTCTGAGAAAATTCCCCGGGAATCTTGATTCACGATAACCCCCATAGACATCTACATTTTTTGAATATTTGTGTTAAGTATACAGAAACATGAAGAAAAAATGGCCCTTTGCTTCAGTCTAGTCGGTTTTTTTGAAATGTAGTCCCCATCCAATGTTAAATAAAGAATATAAAGCAGAAAACTTCAAAAACCCATACAAAAAACAAATTTCAAAAAAACTTTAAACACTTTCTTCTCAAAACATGAAAAATGTAGATGTCTAGTTGTAGTTTTAACCGACGATATGAACAACTTTTATCAAGAATATCTCCAAAAAGTGGGATATCTCATTCTCACTTTTGTGATCAAGTTACTAACCAACTTAACATATATGCTTTTTTTATAATTTTTAGCGTTTTGGTTATGAAAAAGAAAATCATGTATTTGTACATCACCTGAAATTTGGGATTGGATATCACCATCATTGGATTGCTCATTTTATTGTTGCTTTTATACATTTCTTGATCTTAATTTTCATAGTAATTTTATTCGGCACGGTATGTATTAATTGTATTTTTCATGTTGCTTGATTTTCAACTATCAAAAGCTTTTTGGCAAAAGTAATTTATATTTTCGGTTCATGTTTAATGATTACTTATAAAGATTTATTCATAACTTTGAAAACAGTTTCCATTTTTTCCCAATAAATTTTAGAGATGCCTTTCACATCTATGAGTTGGGAACCTTTTGGTACTTTCGTCTATCATATATTAGTTTTAAAGCATATGAATTGCTAAGCACTTAGTGCGTTTTACCTCTTAACCGAAACTGAAACTTTTTTCCCCAAAGTTACTTGATAGTTTGAATCGTTTTTTTTTTTCAAAGTGCAAAAGTAATGTCATAATGTGACTAGCATTTTGTTACAAATGAATAAAATTGAGCTTTGTTTTCACAAAAAGTTAACTCGATGATGTAGAATTGATTAAGTTGAAAAAATTATTTCGGTCAAATAACCGATTATTATGGCACATTATTTTAACCACCTTTATGAACTTTTTCCACTTAAAAAAAAAAAAACTATTCAATTTTTGTTTTATATATAGAAGAAAATTCCGAATTCGAATATTTAGAACTCATTTAAGGAATGAAAACATAAACTCGCAAAAAATAGGCTACGGCTTCTGGCTATTTATAATAATTTACTAGCATTTCCCGGTGTGCGTTGCTTCACCTTGTCCCGTACAGAGGACAGGAATAACGTAAATTGTTCTGATGCAATTTATGTATGCACCAAAACGCATTTATGTGCGTTAAATAGTTTCAGAGATATAACGACATTTTTCAAGGGCGTGGCACCACACACTTTTTTAATGGACCAAATCTTATCCATGTCCGCTAATTATTTTCAGACATATGATGATTTAATTTTTGGGGGGGCGTGGCACGACCCACTTTTTCTCTGAAATTATTTATCCTAATGCACTTTAAACATATACCACATTTCAACTATCTGCGTTAAGTGGTATCAGAGATATTAGGAATTAATTTGTTGGGGGCGTGATACCGCTCACTTTTGAGCCCCTAGCTTTTTCTAATACTAAGTTACTGTGAAAATTTCATTCAAATCGGTCAGTTAGTTTCATTTTTGTATAGTTAATACACCTAAGGGAAAAGTTTCAAGAGCTTTATGAAAACGCCCTTAAAAAGAGCTTTTTCAAGAGCGAATTTTCAAGCGCTTAAAACCTTGGTTATAATGAGCTAACATATTCTACGAAAAATTTCACTAAGGGTCATTGAAAAAAAGTACCATCCGTTCAAAAATTCATAACTTGAAAACCGTATACCACGATTTTGAGAATTGCAATATAATAAAATTTACTTTAAAAAAAAAATATATATATAAAAAAAACTAAAAAGGGTGCTCCAAAAATTAAACTGACATTAAAAAAGAAAAAAAGCGTTTTTTCCACCTAATTCACGGAATTTCGGAAAATCATTTCCCACAGTTATATGTTAGTCAATTACACACAAATTTCTTCAACCTTGAACAACTAATAAAAATTGGAATTCAGACGTTTCTTTGAGAGAATGAAAAGATAAAATGGTTTTACTTACATGAATTCAATTATTTCTAGATACGCTGGTCCCATGATGACTTCACATATAATTTTGGAAAAAACTTTTTACTATTTTTGCCGTTTTTTGTACTTTACATTACTGCACTGATTATTACCGCAATGACCCTGGTTTGTCTTGTGCCCGTTAAAAGAAATGCTATATTATTAGGATGTCTCTTATGGATTGTATCGTATGGAATGTTTGCTATAATTCTTAATCACACCAAAAGTCTTGCTGGATTTTGGGTGAATTTAGCCTTTTTATTATTTTTCAATAATACATTTGCATTTAGCATGAAATATTTAAAGGATTATAAATCAGAAACTAAAGGAGCAGAGGTTTGCTTTTTATATGGTGCTTTAATCGTAAACATTTTACTGCACTTGACACTTTTATGGCATTTCCAATACTTTTGGCCTGGAAGATATGTTCTACAAGGGCCATATAATTTTTTGAACTTGCGCAAGATTTGCAGTCGTGAAAGCGAGAAGGAGGAACTAAGAGAAAGCTTAAGTGAAACTTCAAGAATATCCATATTGCTTGGCTTAAACTGGGCTAATGTTGAAAATGTTCCAATAGATAGTTATGCATTAGTGACATTGAAAAATGTCTGCACAATTGTGAACGTAGGGGGGAGAAAAAGCAGAATGAAATTAAAAAATATTTCTATGAAAATCTACCGTGGCGAAGTAACAATGATATTGGGTCATAGTAATTGTGGAAAAACTACACTTATATCCATGATGGCAGGACGTCATAACCCAGAAAATGGCGAAGTTCTGATGAATGGAATCGATTTATATAAATATTGGGATGATGCGCGAAAACACTTCGATGTGTGCATGCCTGAAACACCACTTTTTGATATGCTTACTGCCGCAGAGGTTTTACATTATTATTTTCTAATAAAGATAAACAACGCCGATCCGGCACTCTTGAAAATCGAAATGAATAAATGGTTGCACTACTTGAGAGATGTAGTTCCAGATTCACAAATATATGTCCATCAAATGACTTATGATCAAAAACGTTTAGTATTTCTATGCTGTACATTGAGTTGTGACACAGAGGTAATATTGCTTGACGAGCCAACCCAGCAAATGCGCTGGCGAGAATCTAATTTATATTGGCAAATTCTGCATCAAGAGAAACCCAATCGTGCAATTATAGTTACTACTAATTCAATTGATATGACCGATAGATATGCTGATCGTATTTTGATAATGCATGATGGAATGTCGCTGGCGTATGGAACAAAGTTTTTCTTAAAAACAAGTTTTGGGTTGGCCTACAGATTGGTGAGAAACATTTTCATTGCTTCATTTATTTTATTATTTCTGAAGTTTTTAAAATATATACGTTTTATCCTTTCGCCCCATTGTAGACAATTTTAAAAGATCCCACAACACCTATAACACAAATAACGAACCGTATAAATAAACATATTAAAGGAGTTAAACCAGAAGACGTGATTGGCGATCAAGTTTTTTATAAATTATCAAAGGACAAAACAGCAGATTTTCAACGTTTACTTATAAATTTAGAAAAAGATGCCACCGAATTGGGCATAAGGAGTATTTCACTGTTTGGTAGCGAATTATTTGATGTCTATATGAATCTCGGCATGCAGTTAAATAAACAAGAAATCCAAGATAAATTGTTCGAACCGCAAACCATCCATTTTTTAAAAGATAAAGAATTAAGGAGTCAACAAAAATATGCCATGGCTTATAAGAAAATCATTTGTCAAGCTCCAAGTGTTATACCCCTGATAATGATGTTTGCAGCGTTCATTTTAATAATGGCGATAAATCGAATGAGCAAAGTATTAAAAGTACCACCAAAAGAAGAAATCATTCTTAAGCTGGGCTTAAATGAACATGATAATAGTGAATTTTTGCAACCTTTGGTTGATTGTCGAACTATAGTAATGGATAACATTCTCGCAATAACAGACAGCAAGCGTTTAATCTCTAAATTCTATAATAAAAAATCGTTGTATTGTGTCGAAACAAAGACATATGTGGAACATGTTACTGAAGATAAATATATACATTATACATTTGGTGGAGTTGAAAAAGATCCTGTAAATGGATACACTGTATGGTTTAACCAGAGAATATTTCATTCGGCGCCATTGGCTTTAAATCTTTTGCACAATTTAATTTTGAGGTAATAAGTGGAACTTACACACGCTCTCTAAACAGTGGCGAATCCAGGGATTGTCTTTAAGAGGGGGAAGGAGGTTAGGGCAAAAGTCTTACGAATTATGAAAAATTTGACGGTTGAGTGAATTTTCATACATATTTTAAGAATTTACTAGATAATTATTCTATTATAAGGGACCTTTGCCTTGGATCTGCCACTGCCTCTAGCAAAAAAAAAAAAAACAAAGTTCTTTTGAAAAAAACATTGACACCGAGTAAAAATTCCGTAAAACCAGAAAAGACACTCAAAACGATAATCAAGGTTAAACTAAATACTCATATTTAAAATTTAGGCATATTTTGTTCATATTTTCAAAAGGAATTGTTCACAGTTTTACCTTTTTTCGGTTCGCTAAACTCTATTAAACACTATGGAAAGGTGGATCTTAAATTTAAATTCTTTTACCTTTCACTATTATTTTTTCTCGAAATTGCAGCAGCAACAATATACCACCAAACAAAGATGTTGAAACTGGAGAAGAAAATTATGATGATTCTGATGAAGATAATTCTGATGAAGATAACCCTGATGAAGATAATCCTGATAGAGATAATCCTGATAAAGATAATCCTGATAAAGATAATCCTGAAAAAGATAATCCTGATAAAGATAATCCTGATAAAGATAATCCTGATAATGATTCTTTAGAAGATGATGAAATAGAACAACATGGCAAATCTGAAGGAATAGTTGGAGCAGACAAAAATTCTGAAAACGACAAATCAGATAGAAAACAAAACTATGCTGCAATAGATAAGTCGGCAGATAAAGATTTTGGCATCAATGAATCGAAGAAAAAAGATGAAAATAAAGTAAATACCGAAAAATCAACCAAAAAAGTTGCAGAGTCCGATAAAACAGAGAAAAATTCTGAAATAGTCCAGCATGATAAAAAAGGTGTTAAAATCGTTGAATCGACTGAAAAAGACTCTAATACCCCTGATAAACCAACAGAGTTTAGTGTTGAAATCGGAAAATCAAGAGAAAAAACATATGCTGAAACTAATAACTCAACAGCAAAAGGAATTGGTATCGATAAAACCACAGAAAAAAAGTCGAAAACTGGTAAATCAATAGAAGTGGATGCTGAAAATTCAATAAAAAAAGGAGTTGATATCGATAAATCAATAGCAAAAAATAATGAAACCAATGCATCAACAAAAAAAGGAGCTGTTATCGATAAACCAAAAGAAAACGGCGTTGAAACCCATAAATCAAATAAAACAGAAAAATATGCGAAAACCGATGAACCAAGAAAAAAAGGTGCTGATATCGATAAGCCAAAAGAAACAGAAAAATATGCTAAAACGGATGAACCAACCGAAAACGATGCTGAAACCCATAAAGCAAATAAAACAGAAAAAGCTGCTAAAACCAATGAATCAACAAAAAAGGATGCTGATATCTATAAGCCAACAGAAACAGAAAAAGATGCTAAAACCGATGAACGAAGAAAAAAAGGTGCTGATATCGATAAGCCAAAAGAAAATGAAGTTGAAATCCATAAAACAAAAAAAGCTGCGAAAATAGATAAATCAACAGAAAAAGATGCTGAATACGATAAATCAATAGATAAAACTACAAATAGGTCAACAGTTGAAACTGCTGATACCCATAAACCAACTGAAAACAATGCTAAAACCGCTGAATTAATAATGCAAGATGATCCTGAAAAACAGCTGTATACAACACATTTGATCAACAATCCAATGCCCATACCGTTAGAGACAAAAATTAATCTTCTCGAAATGCAACTTCATCATCTTGTATTACCGCTATCAGTGGGCATTATTATGCCGATAACAGTGAGTTCATTTATTTTCCAACTGATTGAGGAACGCGAAACGCACTTTTTGATGCTAATGAGAATAGCTGGTCTGAAATTGCGAACATATTGGTTCATGACATATTTGTGGGATGAGTTAACTTTTGTCGCATATAGCGTATTTTATATAATTGTTATGACATTTTCAACAATAGATGGATTTCGTATGAACGATAAATTTGGTAAGTTAAAAATTAAAACGAAAAACCAGTTTTTGAGTTTTGATATCATAGCATATTGTATAGCAATGTGAGCCCCCGAAGTGCACTTAGCATAGACTAATATCTGTTAATGCACAAAAAATTCTTGAAGCAATAAGATATCAGAATTATAAAAATTGGAATTGTATTTTAAAGCAATTTTTTTATAACAATGTTTTTCTTGCAGTTATTATGCTACTGTTTTTTATTTATGGTCTCTCAGCTATACCGATGACATATTTTGTATCTTTATTTTGCTATGGATCCCGACTCAGTGCTTTTTTAAAATCATGTATTGTACATGTTGTTACAGGCAAGTTATTTTTACTTACCTAATGCTTAAGATATCGTCACCAAAAACAGTTTTGCTCAATTTATATTACGAAATTTGTCAGTATTAAAGTATAGTGTTCTTGGTGTAGTATTGAACTTTTTTGGGTCATTAAAAATAAACGGTAACTTTCGATTTATGTGTAAGTTCAAATAGGTTTTATGACTAAAAACTATATTTTGTTTTTGTTCGTCTTTTTGAGCTCTATAATTAGAATATCGCAAAGTTTTCATTGATAAATGGAAAATTTCTGTAATCTTTCCTATTTTTAAATCGGGAAATAAAAATAACGTAGAAAATTACAGACCATTTCCAAAGCTCACTAATATCTCAAATCTTTTTGAAAAGATAGTTAAGGATAAAGTTATCTTTGCCGTAAAAAATATAGTTTGTCCGTACCAACATGATTTTCTACCTTTACAAGATATTGTATTAACTCATTTGAAAATGGTGATCAAGTGGACGTTAATTATTCGGATATTTCGAAAGCTTTTGACAAAGTTTCACTGTTTATTAATTTCTAAACTATTCAAACTAGGTTTCCATTCATACTTGGTCCACCGTTATTCATTCTATATATTAATGATATCTCAACTTGTTTTTCTTTGGTACGTTTTTCCTTATATGCTGATGATTTAAAAACTTATTATAAAGTTGTTAATACATCTGATTGTTGCACTCCCCAAAATGAATAGAATAATGTTGTTACTTGGTTCAGTCACAATTGCTTGCCTTTGAACTGATGTAAATACATTGCATGACCTTTTTTAAACTTAATAATCCTGTGTTGCATTTATATAGTATAGAAGATGTGGCTCTAGCTAGAGTTGATCAAATTCGTGATCTTGGTATTTACCAGTGGCGGATCCAGGGGAGGGGGGGGGGCGATGGGGCGAACGCCCCTCTCTCAAACCTAAATTATATGTAAAGATTTTGAAAACATTCTGTTATTATCTAGAAATGTAGTCAATCGGCCCCCCCACTTGACAATGCTGGATCCGCCACTGGTATTTACTTTGACTCACGTTTAAATTTTACGAATCACGTAAATCATATTTTGCCTGAAGCCTATTCTCTTTTAAAAGGAATAGTGATGCGTTTATAGATCCTTTTACCAAGAAGCTTCTCTATTCCTCATTTGTAAGATCCAATTTGGAATACGATTTTTTTATCCTTACTATGTTCAAAGGAAATGTATTAAGTTTGGGTTTTTCTGAACCGTTACCATCATACAATGCTCGTTGTTTGCTCATGCATCTTGAAAATCGGCGTCTTGCTCACAGCTTTAGGTTATTTATGACGTCATTAATGGTTTTTTTATTGTCTTGACATCCTACAGCTAATAGCGTTCAACATTTCCTCTAGGGCTTTACGATACTAATGAGCCCATTAATGTATGTATGTATTCTCCTTTAACTCCTAGGAGGAGCATAGGGCCAATATGAAACATCTCCATTCGTTGCGATCCCTTGCGATGACTTTGATCTCTTGCCACGACTTTCCCGATTCTTGGATTTCCTTTTCCAGCGACCTTTTCCAGTTGGTTTTGGGTCTACCACGTGCTCTACTGCCTTGTGGATTCCACTCAAGAGCCTGGCGACAAACTTCGCTGTGTGGTTTCCAGAGAGCGTGACCAATCCATCCCCATTTGCGCAGCTTGACCTCGTTTGCTATAGCCCTCTGATTGCATTTTTGATGTAGCTCGGCATTTGATATAGTGCGAGGCCACCAAATCTTGAGCATGCCTATCGTATAAGGCGACTAAAAGCGGGTGACCAGCCAGGGTGTAGCGTTGGACAGCGTTGCGCCTGGAAAGAAAAACCCACAAGGCCCGTAACTGGCACTGACAAGGCGAGTCGATGCCGCCTTAAAATAAGCATCTTGTCGAAATCCTCAAGCGTCTGACCCAAAGTGGGCGGCTCCCAGGTCAGCGTCTGTTCCAGATTGGGCGGCTGAAATTGAAAGTGAATTTGGCCACTGTAGTTGCAGCGCTTGCCGAATCCAGCTTTAAGCTTAAACTTACTGCGTGGGGCGTTGCCGAGAAGATTATACTAATGAAGCATGGATCGAAAAACGATGGAAAACAACTCTCCAAGTGGTACCCACCAGAGAGTGGTTAATCCACCTGCCTCGGCAGCATGCACATCGGATTTGGAGATGTAAGAAACATGCATAGTTAGGAATGATTCGGAACCGATATGGTTCGTCAAAATTCTAAAATCCTTTCGATGAAAACTCGAACACGCATCGGCTCTTGGAATGTCTGAACTCTTTTCAGATAGGTGAATGTATAACCTTTAATTTCGCGTTTGATTTTTTTAAAGAAAATGTGTCCTTGTAGTGAATTATTTTTGTGTACAAAAAAAAAAACCATAGTGCGTCATATAGATTTCAGGGGTTTTTCAGACTCCTTTTGATCTAGACGATGAAATCCGCCGGTTACTGGACCATTTCAACAACTTTTCAAATTAAAATTTTCATAACCCGAAATCACGGTATTTCGTGACACTTATATAATTGTTAAGATTTAAGGCCCAAGTTTTCCAAAATCGGATCATATTTTTAAAATTAATTAAGGTTTCAGTGGAACAAGACCATTTCGATTTTTATCGAAAAAATAAACAGACACAAGTTATGTATTTTGGAATGATTCTCCTATAACTGGAACCAATATGGTTCGTCAAAATTCTAAAGCCCATTAATAGAACTCTTTTATTGTTAAATAAATTATATAATGGCCCAGGAAAATAAGAATATTTGTTCAAAAGATAATTGGATTCTGTATACACCGTATTAAATTTTTCTTGGAGCCACTCATGGTCTAAAAGATATTCTTCAAAAACTGTTAAGGTTTCGAAAATACTGGTTTTTGAAGGATATCTCTGAGGCGGTAAGTCATACGATAAAAACCAATAGCATCAATTGTGTAGAGAATCACAAGATCTACAAAAAATAAGCCATACATATGTGTACACATTGAAGTAACCGTTTAGAAGACATGCAAAAAAACCTTTAAATGCAAAAAAACCGGTTTTTATTGAATAACTTCTAAACGGTTACTTCAATGTGTACACATATGGCTTATTTTTTGCATTTTTTTTATATAATTCCGGTGAAAAAAATTCACTTGGAATTTTTTCACACAGCAGCTCTTTTTTCGTCTTATTTTCCTGGGCTATAAAGATATTTCAATTGATTTTTGTTTGAAAAAGGCTTAATTTAAATCTATACTGCTAAGGCTTCAATTCAATTCAATTTTATTCAATATTCTCTTTTTAACAGGGTAAATAAAGAGAATAGTAGTGACATTTGTATTTTTTTTTTTAAAAATAGTGATAAATGTCACATCTTAACATTACAATTATTAATTTAATGTGGGGTGGACATTAATTAAATTTAGCAAAAAAAAATATCATAAAAGAAAAAACAAAAAATATAAGCAAAGTTTTTTTAAAACATGTTGCACAGTTATTTTATATATTGAACATAATAAAAATAAAAAGTAGCCAACTAATACGAATAAAGTATATTAAGTAGTGTAGCGCAACAAAAATTCGACATGATTAATATCAAAATTAAGAAGCAATAATTTGATTTTTTTTTTAGTTCAGTTAAAGTTAAGTTTATATTAATTATTTTCATATATTTAATTTCAATTGTTCTAGTCTGTAAGGGTTGTTATTATCCAAAGACTCAAATGAATAAAAAAAAAGTATGAAAGATTAGAGTAGTTTAGGGTAATGTGGACTATGCGGGTAATGTGGTACACCCTTTCATTTCTCATATTAAAGACTGTCCAACAATTCTGGTTATTTGTGCACATTAAAACGCAAAAAACATATTGTTTACGCTCTTTGGCTTTTCTATTATGCTAATTATTTGTGTGAAATTTCTAAGCATATGCTGTGAGGTCAAGTTGACTTATTTGAAGTACTCTGTAAATAACTAAACAACTTCCTCAGAACTCTGTTTTTTAAAATTCAAATAACTCTAATGCAATTGTGGAACTATTATTCAACGAAGAAATGCATAAGCGAGTCTGATTTTGCATTTCTTTTATATAATCAATGGTTATTTGAAAAAAAGTGATGTATTCGGGTAATGTGGACTACCCCATTTTATATACCGTATATCAACTTTGATTACTATTATACCTTAAAAAGCTAATTATATGTGTGGGACACCCCAGTTAAAGTAATGTGGAGTACTATTTTACGTATGATTTGGTATTCCTTATTACTTATTCAATTGGTAGTAGGAATTTGGCTTATGTTACTAAAAACTGTTCTTTAATAAGAATATACAGTTTTTTTATAGCAAATATAATCTAAGTAAGTAAGTAAGTAAGTAATATTTATTGAGTCTTTTTCAGATCAGTTACAAATTTTAACATTTTTAAAAAGTTACTTGAGACCTCTATTTTATGTATTGTTCTAATTATACAATAAAAGGTGTTAGCTACTTGCTATGTTATAAATTATGTTTAATTTCTTTTTGAATATATAATGAAATTTTCATGAGATGATATTATCTCGATTTTTTTTTTAAACTTACAACTAACTTAAAACTAAAAACTTAAATCTAATAAAACTACCCTCTATGGGTGTTGGGACTTGTAAGCCTATAAAATTCTGGTAAAAATGGTGCAGTGAAGTCGATATCAACGTTTAGTAGTAATTTGTGGACCAATTTGAATTATTATGTGAATTATAAATTTCTTTTATAAGCAAATTATCATGGAAAGGTAGTTTGCCCATGAATTTTTTCAATAAAGATAGAGCATATTTACACAAAGGATTTACAAATGCTAAAATAACACCACTCGACTTTTAGTCAACAAAAGTTGCAAATAACGGTACTACTTTAGGAAATAAACAGGGTGATCCACATTATCCGACACTTTTATTTTTGAGCAATTTTTTAGGTACTTTCAATTTAACTGGCCTCTTGCCTGAAAATGTTTATATTTTAGTGTATGAATTATCAAATAGTGAAAACAATGGAATAACTAATACAAATAAATTTAGAAAGCTAACCTACTACCATTACTTTGTTAGAAATTGGTAAAAAAGGAAAAAGGTAACCACATTATCCTAAGTTACTCTAAGTTATTTCATAAGTACATATTTTTCTTTTTTTTTTTAAGGAAAGTTACCTTTTATTTTGAATGATCCATTTATCCCCGTTTAATGCATTGAATTAAAATATTATTCATGTGCCCATTTTTTAGGTCTATTTTTTTATATAATTTATTGGGATGTTATTGACAATGCAGATTGGTTTTATTTTATTGCAATGATTTTTCCCTCATTTGCATTGCTCGAAAGCCTAAGTAATATGTACACAGAAGTTAAACAGGAGCAATACTGCGATTATACTTGCAAAAACATAATCGGATGCTCAGAAGAAAACATTTGTAATCAAATACATTATTGTTGCTGTAAGTTTAAAATATTTAAAAATTAATAAATACAAATAATTTTATGTAAAAAAATATGCGTATGCATATTGTTTGCCTCTTTCAGTTGATACATATTTCAAGTGGAAGAATCCTGGCATTATGCCAAGCATCGTTAGTTTAATTTTTTCAGGCTTTGTTTATATTGGCTTGTTATCTTGGATTGAAGTCTATCGTAATGAGAATAGATTTGCCACAGCAAAAGAGTAAGTTTTTCAGTTAAGTTAAAAAATAAAAGTACTTATGTATACATATACAGTAAGAGAAATTAGGTACTGTCAACGGAACACGTTACGATAGAAAATTATTAATCTGCTTACTTTTTTTCTTCGTTGAAAGTATATTAAATTAAATGACACAAAGTTAATGCTTTGTTTTTTTTTTTCGTTTCATAAAATTTGCTTAGCTTAAATTTTTACCGAACCGCATGTTATCCTTATGATGACCCAGATGTTGTAGCTGTTAAAAAACGCATTGCTCAATTGGATTTGCGTGCGATAAAACGCGAACGATTTGCTGTGGATCAGTTAGAATGTGAAATTCCAAAGGACTGTCTTAGCTTACACACAGTTTCATTTGCGGTTAAAAAGTAAGTAAATAGTTTTATTTTGTGTTGTTCAAGTTATAACTTCAATATTCATACAATATTTTAAACAAAACTTACACAGAGATACGAATGGTCTCATAAAAGTTCAAGTTTCATATCCAAAATTACCATAATTTTCTATTTTCTCAGACTGCCGTGCATTCTTCATTGCAGTCTGAGAAAAAATCCCCGGGAATATTTATTCACGATATCCCCCTATATAATTTCCATTGTTTTCATTACATATCCCAAGTTTATAGATCCACCTTTCAAAACATTTCTTAACATCGTTATTTTGGAGCTTGTCAATTTTGAGATTGGTGGCATTAATTACACAGTGCAACAAATTAAGAGGAAACTATTTTGAATGAGATCTCGGTAAGTTTTTTGCACTAATTCCGAATCCGGCAGCCGTTTTTTTCAGGTCTGTGATCCGAGTTAACTTTGCTTTAAAATGTAGAACACACTTTGCAGACATATGGCGTACATCCAAGAAGAAGTGTAATTCACTTTCGCCAATCTTCCTCTCTAAGCCATAATTTGAACTATTCAAATTGGATCATTACTTTTTTAGATATCATCCATTAAAGTTAAGGTGTATAGATATAATATTGCCTTTCAGAGTAGATAGGGTCGAAATTTAGATTTATTCATTTTGAAAAATTATAAAACATCTCAAAAAATTCTGAAAAAATTCACACTTATTTTTTGGATAATTCTAAGCATTTTTTGACTATACACTTTTTTCGATGCCTTGCTTTTGAGTAAAAAATCGGCCGCGTAATTGAAAAACGTAAAAAAATCGATTTTTGGACGCGAATATTATCTATACCCCCAAAAAAAGTTATAATTTTTGAACGCCAAAACTTTTGTAAGAACATAGTGTTTATTTCTAAAGCATTCTCGGGTATTCATTTTGTAATGAAAAAAAATTATGACTAAAAATTAGAATCAAGTGCTCCGTTGGATTTTCTCGGAACGAAAAAAAAAAAAAAAAATGCAGATATCGTTTTTAAGAGTCCTTCTAACTTCTGAGTCGGTTTCGTGATGTTTTTTTGCTTCATACAAGGATATAGATGATATCTCGGAAAGTAATGATCAAATTTTTAACGAGGAAGTTTGGGGCTTTTCGTTGACTACACTACTTCCTAGCTGTACGCCATATGTCCTTAAATAGTGTTATCTGAACTTTAAAGGAAGGATTACTCGCATCACAGACCTGATAGAGAAAAATGGTTACCAGTTCCGGAATCAGCGACCCTAAATTGTTCAAAAAAGTTATTGAGATTTCATTCAAAGTTTTGGGTTGCTGCACATTAATACTGAAAGATTTTCCCTCAAATTTTTTTTTCTTTGTGTATCCCACCAAATGCTGATGTAAAATTCATGATACAGCCATGGGATTGAAGACCAGTTCCGTAACAATAATTTCGTGGATCTTGGTAAAATATGTCTTTCGCTAGAGCCGCATTTGTTCGCAGAAGTTTTATCTACATTTGTAAATGGATATTAATATTGTTACTGCTGCAGTACATATTGCATTTCCGAAAACATTTTTCTTAGAACGCCTGTATTCTTTTGATCTGCATACTATAATGATATATATTTTTTTGTTTTCCAAGGGGACAATGTCTCGCTATCTGGGCTCCCAGAAGAAGTGGAAAAACACATCTTGTTAAACAGATGGTAGGGCAGGATTCCTTTTCTTTTGGGGACATTGTTATACATGGAAACGAATTAAAATACGAGTCTAGCCAGGCCTATAGTATATTGGGTTATTGTCCACAGAGTCGTGGCGCATTTACCAATATATCACCACGTGAATTATTGCAAATATTTTGCATGATACGAGGGATACCAGAAGAGAAAACGGAAGAATTTATATTTGATATGAAAAAAGCATTGAATATGCGAGGATTTATGAATACAAAATTTAATAATTTATCGCATGATAAGCGATCCAAAGCCCTTGTGGCTCTTTCACTTTTGTTAAATAATAAGGTTATTATACTTGATGAGCCAACACGTGGCCTAAGTGCACTAAGTCGCTCTCAAATTTATAATGTAATTCGTCATGCACGTTATTTTGGCAAAACTCTGATTTTTACCAATGTTAGTACACCTGCTTGTTATTTTATGGCCGATGAATGTATTCTCTTCGAAGATGGTGAAATGTTAGCAATTGGCAGTTTACAATATTTGCGCCAAAAGTATGCACGTGGATTTTTTTTGGAGGTGAAACTGAAGCTGGATGGCATGGACCACGATGAAGCGTTATCAAAGTGAGTATTGTATAAATAGTGGTGACTTCAATTTGTAGGACTCAAAAAGAGTAATATATTTTCATTGGTTCATAAATACATTTAGTTTCAAAACTAATTAATTACAAATGGTAGAATCTCACAATTGTAGAGGCATTTCCTTAATAATAATTTAGATGTATGTATAAGCTTAGTCTGTTTTAATTTTTGCGTTCTAAAGAAAATAAATTTTTAAATCAAATATTTGACGTTTTATTTACAGTCTTAATAAGGACATCGAAAATCTTCATCGTTTTGTTACCTATATACACGAAGGATCGGAATTACGGTAAGATTTTATGTAATTTAATTTTTTGATTTATTTTAATGTTTCATATTCCCTATTCTAATTTTAGATCTCAATGTGGCAATGTTTTGAAATATTACTGTCCAGTTAAAAATTTAATTTTTTCATCACTCTACGGTACTCTTGAGAAAAATCGAAGACGATTAAATATCCTTGGATACTTAGTAACACAAGGGAGTATAGACGATGCGTTTTCAAATGTTGCTGCCACCAGATTACACAAACAAAAGCTGTATCCTTCGTGTACTATAAAAAAACCAAAATGAAATCGCTGAAAATCGAGAAACTACATATTCAATCAGTTCTATTTAGTTTGATAAATAAAATAATTTAAATACAAGTTAATTTAAATTTAATACTGAGTTTTTGACAAAACGTGTAAAATTTACAGTTTTAATCCTCTGAATAGTACTTTTCGAGGTATGACCAATAAACGAACGCACTGGATCTGTTTGTTTGCTGTTGCTCCATTGAGGCACGACAATGCTGACCAAACCTATGGATAAAGCCTTGACCACGTGTGAAAAAATGCATTTGGAATTTGGAAAATTAGGTATATTTTATCAAAATATTTAAAAATATTTAGCAACAGAATTTTTATATGATTTTATTCTGATAATACATTTTTATGACTCCGATCAAGAGATGAATGGGTGAGATGGGTGAATATTATCGCATATGCTATGTTTGAGTAATGCATTCTATTTTGTAATGCATTTAATTCCATATTCATGTAATATTTTTATTATTAGCCCAGGAAAATTAGAATATTTCAGCGAAAAAATTCCAAGTGAATTTTTTTCACCAGAATTGTATTTATTTATGCATGGTTAATAATGTGTAAAAAATCCATTGAAGTCCATTGTGCGCATAAAAAGTTATTCAGGCTCAAAGGTCGCTAAAATCAGTTTTTTGCAAATATCTCGCTAGCGCAAACATTTACAGAAAAATGTTTCTCCACAATTTTGTAACACAGGAAATTTCCTATGTGCAGATGCAAAAAATGTTTTCGTGTAGCTTATACTTTAGGAGATAACCCAATTTAAAAAGTTGTGCACAGTTTTAATATGTAAATGCTACGTATTAGTTCAAATCAAAATATCTTACTTCTAAAATTGCAAATACTCTTTAACAAGGAGTGGTACAAAAAAAATTAAAAAACCGTTAAAAAGATAATTGGATTCTGCATTCATCGTACTAAATTTTTTTTGGAGCCACTCGCGGTCTAAAAGATATTCTTCAAAAACCGTTAAGGTTTCGAAAATACTGGTTTTTTAAGGATATCTCTGAAACGGTAGAGAATCACAAAATCTAAAAAAAATAAGCCATATGTGTACACATTGAAGTAACCGTTTAGAAGTTATTCAATAAAAACCGGATTTTTTGCCATTTAAAGGTTTTTTTTTAATATCTTCTAAACGGTTACTTCAATGTGTACACATATGGCTTATGTTTTGTAGATTTTGTGATTCTCTACCGTTTCAGAGATATCCTTAAAAAACCAGTATTTTCGAAACCTTAACGGTTTTTGAAGAATATCTTCTAGACCACGAGTGGCTCCAAAAAAAATTTAATACGGTGTTTACAGAATCCAATTATCTTTTGAACGGTTTTGCAATTTTTTTTTTGTACGATTCCTCGTTAAAGAGTATTCGCAATTTTAAAAGTAAGCATTTACATATAAAAACTGTGCACAACTTTTTAAATTGAGTTATCTCCTAAACTATAAGCTACACGAAAATATTTTTTGCATCTGCACATAGGAAATTTCCTGTGTTAGAAAATTGTGCATCAACATTTTTCTGTAAATATTTGCGTCAGCGAGATATTTGCAAAAAACAGATTTTAGCGACCTTTGAGCCTTTTTTGGACTTTTTACACATTATTCATCATGCTTTAATAAAGACAATTCCGGCGAAAAAAATTCACTTGGAATTATTTGGCACAGCAGCTCTTTTTTCGTCTAATTTTCCTGGGCTATTATATTGTTATTAGGGCGATTCCTGAAAACGTGTAAAAGCCTCGAAAACTCTTAAAACTGTCAAATTTCGCATTGATTTTGACAACTTTTACGATCTTACGAAGTTTTCGAGGCCTTTACACGTTTTCAGGAATCCCCTCATTATTTTTCCAATAAAATATAGCAAAATTAAAGAAAATAAAAAAAAAAAAAATGCTTAGGTACGCAATTAGCACCAACGCATCCAAGTAACCATCATCAATCAATATCTGTTTAAATGAATTCAAAGCTAAAAAAAATTATAAACTTTGTTTCGTTTTATAGTCTCTTATTGATAAAAAATAATAATACATTTCCACACCATCCTGGAGGTATGTATTTTGGTGCACTACCGATTTGTTGCTGGGTGTTCGGTTCCTCTATAGACCTATATCACCCATTCACATGTACTACAAGCGGTATGCGTTCGAATAATTACTATTCTACGAATAGTTATGTTTAGCTATTTGGCTGGTTAAAGTATCAATTGTTGCTCAACAATTTAATAAAGAATATCGGTATTATGTTTGACGACATGGACTTAAGCCATGGAAAAAATCCTTAGCATATCCTATAGTAAATATGAGGATCATTAATATATAATAAATCAGCAGCCATGCGTGTCCTCAATCTACTTAAATTTGGATTATCAAATCCATTATAAAAATCATGATTTGCTAATTGAGGCGTTGCGTGCAATAACGCCCCAAGTCGAAAAATGGCATTTCGAGATAATTCAATTTAAAGTTTTTAAATGCTGATAAAAAGAAAAAACCAACATTTAAACCTTGGAAAACAAATTTATTCAATTAAACCTAATAAAATGAGTAAATAATTACCGCTAACACATAATACTAACGGACAGAATTATCGAAGAACGAAAAACTTAAATTGTAGGGCGTTTTTGCATAAACCCATTTGACTATCACTGGAGTAACGTTAGCATTTTTCTTGGGAAACCGGCAAAACTGTTCCGATTTTAATGATTTTTTTTTTAAATGAGGGGAATGAAATATACTTTCACCCCAATTATTTATAAATGTGCGTTTTTGCTTATTTCTTTAAAATTTTAATATTATAAAATGCACGCATACATTTGCATCTAAGTTTTGCACCTGATAACGTTAGCATTTTGCTTGGGAAACCGGCAAAACTGTTCTGATTTTAATGATTTTTTTTTAAATGAGGGGAATGAAATATACTTTCACCGTAATTATTTATAAATGTGCATTTTTGTTTATTTCTTTAAAATTTTAATTTTATAAAATGCATGCATACATTGCATCTAAGTTTTGCACCTGGTAAATATTTTTTTTGTAAACGGTTATAGAGATTTTAACGAAATTTGTTACAATGTTTTATATTAGTATAATATTAAGACTGGGATAAATTCTAACCCTGTAGATACTCATAGAAAGGCGTAGCAAATTCTTTAAAATTAGAATTTATTGGGCAATATTTCGCAAATGGTGGCTCAGTTTGGTAGACAAATGCTGATTATAAATAGCGAAATGTGGATGGGATGGCAAGAGTGTCACACCCACTTTTAAAGGCTTGAATATTTTGATTCAATATTACACAAAAGCGGCGCTATGGATTTTAATGAATTTATAGAATATTGAAATCAAAAAAAATTTTCGAATTCTTGTCTTTTTTTACTCTTTTGGCTATAACTTATTTTAGATCAAAGATAGGAAAAGACAAAATTTAATAAAAAATAAGGAGATAAAGTTTCCTTTAAAATGCTTTATTGAAAAATTTCTTAGGCTACAAATTTATCGAAATATGGTCACTCCAAACATAGCAATTTTTTTACCCAACCGGAAAAATGGATTCAATTCAGAAGCAAGGTACCTTACGACAAAAAAGTATATTACGCAGAAAATGCTTGGAATCGTCCAAAAAATATGTGTGAATTTTTTCAGAATTTTTTCGAACATTTTATAATTTTTCAAAATTTGGCTAAAAAAAAAAAATCTAAATAAAATCACACATACTCTTTGGACAATTCTAAGCATTTTTTGCCATATATAATTTTTTCGCTCGGCACCTTGGTTTTGAGTAAAAACCTTTTTTTCCTACCGCGAACTGATTTATGCAAAAACGCCCCAAGTCGCACTACGCCCTTCTTGCACGCAACTCTTTAAACAGTATATATATATTGCTCTACCACATTCTGTGATCGTAATTGGAAGTTGAAATTAAGTACACATATATTTGAGGACCCAAGCTTTTCAAAAAAGCGATGGGCGCAAAAACGCCCTAAGTCGACTTAGGGCGTTAATGCACGCAACGCCTCAATTCTCATCTCAATGTTCTGATCTCAATGTTCTAATATTTTCGTTACAATTAATGCAATAAAATCTTACTAAAAGATTCCCTTTACTATAAGTCCGAAAATAATCTGCAAAACTTTTACCTAATTATTATTCTCTTAAATTTATTTAAACTTTTTGAACTGTCTAGGGCACGTGGCGGACTGTTTTCGCTCTGCACGACTTGCTTAGCTCTTGCTATATCTCTGTGACTGGTTTTGGAAGCAATAATTTGGGTTTGCCTCGATTTTATTGGTAATAAATCATTCGTCAGGCAGATAAAAAATTTTGTTTGGCGAACTTTTACCCTTATTTTGCACCCGATTTGCATCAACAAAGCCTTTAATGGTACTCTGTACTGTGGGCGGGAATCCGATTAACAAATTCAACAATTTTGCGCTGAAATTGACCGTTCTTCAAATACATTTCACCAATGCTCGCTGCTCTATGACCCTTTTTTTTAAAATGCCCTTTTTTACCCTTGCGTTATAGAACAATCACTTTGAAGAGAAACTATTATTTTTGAACATCAACGGTTTCCGGATATATCTAATATTCATCAAACAAGCAATCAGTGTTTTTCAAAAAATCAAATGAACTGCCAGAATTTATTTAATTCTAAATAAACAAGAAAAAATATAATCAACTTAAAATACTGTTTTTTTTAATCAATCTACAACGGTAAGCAATAAATGTGATGATCATTGTTCTAAAAGTTGTTTAACTTTTACATCGTCTGCAACATCTAAACAAGACTGACCATCAGCATCTTGCAGTGTGCGATCAGCATCGAACTTCAAAAGTACTTTTATGCAATCTAAATTAGCACAGCAAGCAGCATAATGCAGTGCCGTTTGCCCTTCAGCATCTTGCAGATTTACATTTGCACCATGCTCAAGTAGGTATGCTAAAATATCAGGACAATTACGATCGGTGGCCCAGTGTAGCAAGCCCATACCATTAGAGTCCAATTGTTGCAATTCTGTGGTACTTAGAGACTGGCGCACGTTTTCCAGTTTGCATTCTTTGACAAAATCAAATGTTGTCTTTTCATGTTCAGCAATTGGTGGCCCATCCTCAGTAGGTGGTAATTGTATTGAATGCACTACCCAATTGTGAGTTGACTTTACAGTTGTTGCACTGTTTTTGATTGCTTCAAAATTAGGATCGATTTGCGTAAGCTTTATAATATATTGTCGTTTGGCCTCAGCACTATCTAGTTCACCTAAATTATGCCAAGCGGACCATTTGGCACGTCCTTGCATTTGAAAGATGCTGGGTTTTGAAGTGTTGCACGATCCAACAGTGGCTTGTTTATAGAGTGCATACAACTCGAGTAAATCATTAGGCGTTTGCTCAACATGTATGCGCTGCAGATGCTCCGTTGCTTTGTTGAATTCCAAGTCTAAATTGCTATCTTCCTCAGTCTCTAAGTCGCTGTCAGTAGAAAAAGCAGACATATTTCTGGCAGTAGATTTTTTTTTTAAATGCTTAATATATAAAAAACTTATTTCCGCTCTTAAGTTTTCTGTATATTGAGATAATTGCCCTCCAGCACGTGTTTCTGTTCGTTTTCAATTTTCTCCACGGGCGCCAGACTGTTGAATACAACAAAACCGAATCCCTTGGAACAGCCAGTACTTTTGTCAAAGACCACGTTAGCTGAAAGTACTTTACCAAAATCCTTAAAATATCCACGTAACTCTGTATGCCCAATAGTCCAAGGCAAATTGCCAACGAAGAGCCGATGTATTCCTCTGGTTGCTTTAGTTACTGATGCCATTTGGTTGAACGAATAAGGTAAAAGAATTTCCAGCTGTTTGATTCACAAAAGTTAGTTATTTTTTCAGCAATCTTGAGTATTTTTTTGATAACCTACCCGTTCCTTATTGCATAAAAAATCACACAAAAAGCTTCTACTTTTATGCAGTCATTGAAGCAAAAGTCAAAGTGTGTAGAGTTTTTTGACATATGTGTCTGTGTAGAGTGCTGTCAAATAGAAGAAACTACAGTGGCGGTGCGAATATAAATTACGTACTTAATAAAAAATCAACGAACTGAATTGATACTTTCGCGTTAGGGATGGCAGATTGTGGGAAAATAAATGCTATAGAGAAAAAATACCAGTCTGATTTAGAGCCTGGACACACGACAGACAGTAGGTATAGTTGCGGAACTATTTCATTCTCCAGAGCGAACATATGAGCGATATGCTATCGCCTGGGTGGGTATAAATCAGTAGAACACCGAAGAATGTACGTTTTTCCCTTACCATTTTTCGATGTTCGTAATTTTAAAATTAATAATGGCGGATCCAATATGCCGGACTAAAATACAAATAATCGGTCGATTTGGATGAATCTTGGTACTTAAGGCTAAACGTGTGTACGTTGCTGATTAAAAAAAAAAACTATGTTACCGCGGAAAATGCTGAAGGGAGAGACTTTGGGCTCTGCGAAACACCGCTATTGGTTCATTTTAAAATCAACGGAGTTAGGTTTTGTGAATTTGGAAAAAAAAAAATTTTTCGGTGTTCTACTGATTTCTACATACTATGTTGTTCATTATAAAACTGGCATATATTCCTTCATAATAGTCGATTATATGATCTATATAATTTTTTCAACTTAATGCTATCAATTCGATACCATCAAGTAAACTTTCCGTAATAACAGAGCTAAACTTTATTAATTTCTAACAAAATTTCACACAATTCATATCATGACATTACATTAAATTATCATGAGCGACACCTGTAAAATATTTATTTTTTATTTTGTAAAATGATTTTTAATGGCTCCCGGAAATAACGCCATAGGAAATAACACCAAAAATTTTTGGAAATAACGCAATTTTCTGCCATTGGAAATAAAGCCAAAAACTAATTAGGAAATAATGCCAGAAGTTTTGGAAATAATGCCATAGGAATTAATGCCAGAAAAGTTTTTGGCTCTATTACCAAATCCAAAATAGAAATAACGCCAGAATTTTGTATGGAGATTTTTCTGGCGTCATTTCCGGGAGCCATTTTCTATTTATATTTATCTGTTTATTAGTTACAAAATATCATACATTTATCAAGACGTTCAGTATTTTACATGTTAAAATACAATGGATTGGCCCAGCTGTATGCCAAAGCTAATCCAGAAGAATATCACAACTGAAATACGATACTGGCGAAGATCTGTAATTGAAGTCGTAATAATTCTTGTTTTATTTGCTGTAATTCTATGGAATCCTTTAGCAAGAACATATCGATATGATGACGATGATGAACATATGAATGTGAAATTTTATGACAAGGAGAGTTTAGAAGACTTGAGTGTATTTAGGTAGATATAAGTCAATTTGAGTTTATTTTTTGAATAATTTTTATGTCAGGCCTATTCCGGAGTCTGTGTGAATCCCGATTTCACCGGCCGAAAGAGATTTATTTTTGACAGTAAATGGTATAAGCGGAAGTTGGTTTTTCTTTTCTTCTTAATATTTATCTTCCATTTGCTTTGTTTTTAATGGCATTTAATACCAATTGTCAAAGTTAAGAGGTGCCACTTGGTCGAAAATATCTGAAATCGGTAGCAATCGTATGGTAAGTCATGTGATTTAGTAATAAATCTCGAAATCTCCGGTGGAAACGTAGTATGATGGTTAATTAAGTCTCTCGAGATAAGAGGAATGTTTTGAAAAGAAAAATCATCTTCTGTTTTCATTTAAGATATTCCTTAAAATGTGGAAAAGCCTCGAAAATCTCGTGAAATCGTAAAACTGTCAAAGTTCGTATTGATTTTGAAAACTATTACGAGTTTACAAGGTTTTCGAGGCTTTTACATGTTTTAAGGAATACTCTCACTGACTTATCTCGTACTTTATGGATTTCTTTTTTTACATACGTATAGTACATATTGTAATATGTGTTCTTCTTATAGGCAGGAACGTCAAATAAAGAGAGCCAAATTTAAATTAAGTTTAGCGTATACGCCAATTACGCCCACAACCACAAAAATCATAGAGGCAGTGGTTGAAAAACTTTCACTGAACAAAGCTATAGGATTTGTGGAAGCATTCCGTATGGAAGCGAAATTTAATAATAAGACAATGTTGGCTGCTATTGACTTTGAGAACTTTGATGAAGCAAAGCCTAAAACTTTGTCGTTAACAATACGTTTTCATAGTTGTTTTCGTACTATCGAATTTAAACATGTGAAGGAATATCTGTGGGTAACGCGTTGTAATGGTATACTGGAGAAAGGAAGTGAATTGGTCGGAAATACAGACAGTGATTTGTATGCACGTGAAGGTTTTCTACAATTACAACATCAAATCTTTTTGGCTTGGCTTAAAGCAACGAATGTTGACCTTGAACAAAAGGTGGAAATACGATCATTTCAGCATGAAGTCAATCCATATGAATGTGATGTTGTCGTAACTGGTTCAAATTTGCTATATCTCTTGTTTTACTTATGCTTTTTGTTTCCATTTCTAAATTTAATTAAGGTAAATCTTTTTAAATTAATTGGATTAATAACCTTTTTGTTATTAGATTTTAAAGTTTTCTTTATTTAATTGTAGCGTCTTGGTTATGAACGAGAAAAAAATGTTTATGTACATCACTTGAAATTTGGTGTTAGGTTTCAACACCATTGGATAGCTCATTTTATCGTTGCATTTGCACATTTTTCGGTTTTAGCTTTTATAATATTTATTATTGGTAAGGTATGTATTAGGGATGTCCCCTAGGGAATTTGATGTTAACTCTGCTTAAACAAATACATATATGGGCATTTCCATGGTGCCGCACGTGACCGTCGAACACATTTGAAGTAAAAAAAAAGTCAAAACAAAACGAATTTTTATTTTGACAATAGGCTTATTTTATAGTTCTTAAATAGCCCTATAATTGGTGCTAAGTTTGATTTTGAGCAATATTTTGTTTTCAAGATACATAGTTGCAAAAAACCTAGGCGGTCGCATGGGACCAAAACAGAAGTACTTTTCGTGGCCAACAATTCAAACGACGATTTCAGGGAAACCTGAGGCAATATTTCAATGTAGCTAATTTTAGAATGTTAGCCATTGATGTCTCTTAAAAATTATTTGAATTTACCCCAAAAATGATTAATACTTTTTTTTTATTTTAATTTTAATCAGAGTAGCACGGAACATTTTTTTCCACCATACAAATTTTAAATTGAAAAATCCCAGTGAATGTTGGTTCACCTAATCTTGTTAAGCTGACGTGGCATCACCAAATTTTCCAAAGGACGATATTTGACCCTATCCATTTTACTTGTGTACCAAATCTCATAAATTATGAATTTTTTTAGGAGCGTGGCATCGCCTATTTCCCCAGTGAACATTATTTGTCGTGGCGTTCTGTACACATGTATCAAATCTCATTCATGTGCAATAAATATTTCCAGAGATATGATGAAGTGATTTTTGTGGGAGCGTGGTAACCCCACAATACGCATGATTTGGCTTGGTACTTTTTACTTATATACCAAATCTCATCCATGCACGCTATATATTTTCAGAGATATGATGACTTGAATTTTTGGCTCACTGTTTACGTATCTGTGGAAATGCCGATATAAAACCAATTCCACGAGAACACGATTCAACTTTCTGCTCGAAAATCACCATCACGCTGAAACTTTTTGCCATGACGCTTTACTCGATTTGACTAGACACGTATTTTTTACTTTTCTCAAAACCAGTTTTCTTGACAAAAATTATAAGATTTTTGAGTTTTCGAGCTCAAAAGAAAGATGAGTTCAGCAAAATGCTCACAACTTCGGTGCCTGTCAGCCAATTGTATCCATTTTTTAGGGTATACTTTATTATCTTGTATAGCAAGGTAAAAGTTTTTGAAATCCTGAAAAAGGTGAATTTCCGAAACGTTTTCATTGCTATTTAAGATATTTAATGGAATAGACCTTCCAGCAATTGAAACCTGATTTTAAATTGGCGCACAGGAACCGAAGCTATGAACATTTTGCTGAACCCGTCTTTTATTAAGTTTGCAAAACCTATAATTTTTGACATGTGGCCCACAGGTCAAAAAAACCGATCTCAGGAAAAATCGAGTAAAGTACCATGCCAAAAAGTTTCTACTCGATCGGCTATTTTCGACCTAAAACTTGGTTTGTTCTTTTGCAGAATCTGTTATATTGCACATATCGCTCATTTACTTCAAGAACGGCACATCTCAAAAAACGCAAATTTTGAGTTAATGATGCAGAATTATTTGTTATTAATATCTTTTACAATCACCGTTTGAGAACGAAATAACTTCTTCAATTGAAAACTTTAAACGTATTTTCTGCAAAATCGAGTTTTTTGAGATGTTCCTTTCTTGAAATGAATGAGCTATATGTTGATTAGATAGGGTCGAAATTTAGATTCATCCCGAAACCGACTTAAAAGTTAGAACGACTCTTAAAAGCGATATCTGCATATTTTTTTTTTTTATTTAGAGAAAAACCAACGGTGCACTTTAGGTCATTTTGGCTAAAAAACATGTTTTTTGGCCATAACTTTTTTTTTCATTAGAAAAAGGACACCCAAGGCAGCTATAGAAATAAAAACTATATTCTTATAAAATTTTTGGCGTTTAAAATTTGTTAATTTTTTTTTTAGGGTATAGATAATATTCGCGTCTCAAAATCGATTTTTTACGTTTTTCAATTACGCGGTCGGAAAAACGATTTTTACTCAAAACAAAAGCATCGAACGAAAAAAGTATAGGTATGAGGCAAAAGATGCACTATGGCCTTTAGTAGAATGAAAAGTGCTCCATTGGTTTTTCTCGGAATGAAAAAAAAAAAAAACTTTTGGTTCGTTTTCGGGATGATTTTTTTTTGCTTCATACAAAATCGAAGCGGTCTAATGTACATAAGTCTATTGTGTATTAACTTTTCAATAGATCCGCTGGGTGCATGATGATGACTACACATTTCATTTTGGATCGATATACTTCTGGAAGATCTTGATATTTTTAATTCTTTACATTACCGCACTTATAATCACCGCTATGGCTCTGGTCGCTCTTACACCTGTAGTTACAAATGCTTTGCTATTAACATATCTCATATGGATTACAACATATGGCATGTTTTCGATAATTCTGTATCATACCAAAAGTCTATTCGAATTTTGGGTTAATTTAGCATTTATAATATTTTTCAATAATTCATTCGCCTTTTCCATGATATTTATGAGAGACTACGAACCAAATGATAATGATAAATATGATATTTGGATTTTATATTGTGCTTTATTGGGAAATATTTTATTGCATTTAACATTGTTATATCATTTTCAATGGTTATGGCCAGGAAGATATGTACAACGTGGACCATACAATTTTTTGCATTTGAGTTATTTCATCAGGTTTTTGCAAAGAAAGAAAGAAAATCAAGCAGAAAATTTAGATGACGCTGCAAGCATACAGATATTACAAGGCTTAAGCTGGACAAACATTGAGAATGCACCGCTTTTTAGTGATGTTATTGTGGAACTTAAAAATATCGATACTGTTGAGGAAGCAAAGACCAATAAAGTACATTTAATTAATATTTCTATGAAGATATATCGCGGTGAAATAACAATGTTGATGGGTCATAATGGTTGCGGTAAAACGACACTTTTATCCATAATAGCAGGTCGTCTCGAACCCGAAGCTGGTACAGTGCTGATAAAGGGACTCGATGTATATGATGAATGGGACGAGGCACGTCATTACTTGGATGTATGTATGCCAGAAACACCACTTTTTGCCAAGCTTAATGCAAGAGAGACCTTATTGTACTATTGTGGCATTAAAAGAGGTAATGCTGATCCAGATATGGATGCTATGGAAGTGTCTAAATGGGTGGAATACCTTAAGGTAGCGATAGATGATATGAATATGTTAGTAGATAAAATGACATACGAACAGCAACGTTTGCTGTTTCTATGCTGTGCACTGAGCTGTGATACAGAGGTTTTGTTACTCGATGAGCCAACCCAGCATATGCGTTGGCGAGAATCTGAACTGTACTGGCATATACTGGCACAGGAAAAACCCAGTCGCGCGATTATAATTACTTCTAATTCAGTAGATATCACTGATAGAAATGCTGACCGTATATTGATAATGCATGAAGGAATGTCGCTTGCTTATGGAAGCAAATTTTTCTTGAAATCATCCTTTGGTTTATCGTATCAATTGGTAAGTGAGATATTTATGTATATATAAATAGGCAAACGAAATCGGTTTAGTCCCTGTTTCTATGAATAAGTCTCATTATATTCGTTTGTTTTTTGTTGTCGTTGAAAAGGTTGTGAGGAGGAACAGTGCACAGGATTTTCCTCTTTTTTTTTAAGTGGGCGGTACCACGCCTTTAAATGGAAAAACCGCTCCCTTAGCTAAACCTCTACATCGATTTTATAGAATTTGGTATGGAGATGGGGTAAACACTAAGGAAAGATTTTAATGAAAAAACGCTCTCACGTCTAATAGGGTGGACAGATGACGGCTCAAATCCGCATTATAAACGTAAAAATGCGAATTAAAATCTTACCCTGACAGACGACAGTTTCTGATAGCTTTTTTGACTGCACTTGCTCACCTGCTCATAGTCATCCAACCAGTTAGTGCATATATTCTTCATCAGCGTCACCTGAGTCGATATACCCTTGTAAACTAAATTTCACTCAAATAATAAGGTCTATAAATGCACGCTCTGATCTAAAACTAGATTAACTTCGGCAAGAGAGCGTGGCACCTACCATATAAGCAAAAGCTTTAAAATGCTTTACTGAAAATGTTTTTTAGAATAATCCAACCAAATTTCACTAAGAAGCTAAGAACTATATTATTAATATACTACGAGTACAAAGGAGAAAAAAAAAATATTAAATTGAAAATAATTTTTTGAAAAAACTGCAAAGGTGTAAGTAACAGCACATAAAGTTTAAGGTGCCAAAATAAATATTTTTTCAGTGAAAAGCGATTTTGGTCGAAGGAGGAGACGTTAGTCAGCAGGACTATAGGCTTAAATTACTTCCAAGAAGCAAACAACCTTTGCATGCTCCTCTCCATCCGTTTCAGAACTTGTTGCACTTGTAAACGATTGGTTAATAAAATCCTCAGTCGTCTTCTTTATTACTAGATGAATCACTATCTAATAGGTGTAAACCATTTCAAAACGATCAAGATTTTTTTTATGGCATCCGATTTGGCTGAAAATTGGCATAAGTAATAGTAACATAGTGAGAAAAATTCAAAACTTAAAAAAATGGCAGAGATATGGGACTTTGAAATTTTAAGGTTAGTTTTTTTTGAGAAGCTATAACTTTAGTTGCATTTATCCAATTCTCAATTTGATGGTGTCAAATGATTTGGCTTGAAACAGGCTTTAAAATAAAAACTAGCAAACATTTTTTTTAATTTTTTCTATATTGTTTACACTAAAAAAAAAAAATAATTTAAATTGAGTTTCCCAGAATACGTCATTTTTGATATTTTTTATTTTTCTTACAAAAAAAGCTACAGGTGTAACTTACCAGTCTTCCAAAAATTGGAGTGGGCCTGCCAGTGGTTCTCCAGAAAAACAATAAAATGTGGCTTCTACCGCAATTTTTCAGTACAATTTTTTTTTAATTTGAAATTTTTAATTTAACGTTAATTTGAATTTGAAAAAAGTGCGTTGGTACTTTCATTAGTACTATACAAGCAAAAAAACAGTCAATAAACTAACTTCAGCATTTGAAAATTTTATTTATTAAAAATTTTAAATTAAAAAAATGTACTGAAAAATTGGGGAAGATACTACATTTTATTGTTTTTCTGGAGAACCACTGGCAGGCCCACTCCAATTTTTGGAAGACTGGTAAGTTACACCTGTAGCTTTTTTTGTAAGAAAAATAAAAAATATCAAAAATGACGTATTTTGGGAAACTCAATTTAAATTTTTTTTTTAGTATAAACAATATAAAAAAAACTAAAAAAAATTTTTGCTAGTTTTTATTTTAAAGCCTGTTTCAAGCCAAATAATTTGACATCATCAAATTGAGAATTGGATAAATGCAAGTAAAGTTATAGCTTCTCAAAAAAAACTAACCTAAAAATTTCAAAGTCCCATATCTCCGCCATTTTTTTAAATTTTGAAAATATATTCGGTAGTAATTTTTTCCACTATGCTACTATTACTTATGCCAATTTTCAGCCAAATCGAATTCCATGAACAAATTTCTTGATCGTTTACACGTGGTTTGTACCAATAACTAAACTCATTTTTTAGAAAATTAAAACCAAAACTTAAATTTTACGAGCTTATTAAAAAATCCGCATTCATATTTTTTAAACAATAAACAAAATTTAAATGACATTCATGATTTGGCATTTCTGTCAATTCTTGTCAGTGCTGCCAAGTTTTTGAAAATGAGGCCATGTGCGTTCCAATGAATTCAGATCTGATCCGGATCAGATCCACTACCATTGGAACACAGCTAATAATTTGTGCAACAAATATAGGAGAAACTGTTAGCACACATTGTTAAGTGAATCATTTCTCGATGGTTATCGCAACTCTCTATACTATGATAAACTTATTTTGCGTTAGATGGCGCTAATGGCGGTTGAGTTGTAGGTATAGACCTATATTAAAACAGCTTTTTTTATTCTTTAATTAACAATGGGTGTTATCGTGAATCAAGATTCCCAGGGAGTTTTCTAAAACTGCAAGAGAATGCACGGCAGTCTGAGAAAATTCCCCGGGAATTTTGATTCACGATGACTCCCAATAACTTTTAATTTTTAATACTTTATTTGTACAAGGCTTTTGCGTCGTTATAATCGCTAAAGTTAAAATCAAGAGAACAGCTGATTAATTTCACAACTCAGCGCTGCATAAATTTTGGCAATTGCAGAGTCGCAATATTTTTACTACGTTCAATGCTGCTACAGAGTTAACCGAATTCGATACAATTTAGTACACAGGGTACAATGATTTTTTTTTTTTCATGATTCATCTTTATTGAGTTTGTATATAACAATATTTTGCATTTATTAATATCGCATCACAATAAGTACTAACGCTTTAATTTCTATTTTCAATTTAAATTCTTGATCATCAGACAATTATGAGAGATCCTTCATTGGACTGCGAACCTATTACAAAAATCATTGGGAAGCATATTAAAGGTATTCAACCAGAATCGATGCTAGGTGATCAGCTAATTTATAAAATATCGAAAGAGAAAACTCCATCCTTTCAACGTATATTGATATCATTGGAAAAGGAAGCATCAGTGTTGGGAATTCAGAGCATTACACTCTTTGGTAGTGAATTGCACGATGTCTATATGAATCTTGCTTATAAAGCAAATAATCAAGTTATTAGCGATCATGTGCTAAAGCATCAGAATATACATTACTTAAAAGACAATCAATTAAGGAGACAGCAAGTAAAAGCTATGGCCTTTAAAAAAGTCATTAACCAGGCGCCCACTTTTATTCCATTGGCCATGATGTTCGTAGTGTTTTTCTTAACAGTCGCCATTCAAAATATGAGCAAAGTTTTGCAAGTGCCACCGAAAGAGGATGTCTTTATTGAATTGGGCTTACCAAGGCAATTTGAAGCAAAAACAACAAAGTCAAGAGTCTTGTACGGAGCTGATATTGGATCAATTTTTGAACCTTTGGTTGATTGCAATACTATATGCATTAAACATATTGGTGGTTCACACGAGTACAAAAGTCACAATCCAAGAGTTTATGGGAAATCGTCATTGCAGTGTATTGAAAGATCAACGACGTATAAGGAATATATCAGTCAAGGTAGAAAGATGGCTTATACTATTGGTGGTATTGAAAAACATGATAGTGATGGCAAGTTGGCTTATACTGCATGGTTTAATAAAAAAATATTTCATTCGGCACCGGTAGTTCTAAATCTTGTGCACAATTTGATATTAAGGTAAGTACTTAATTATATTTGCGAATATAATGGCAAGACGATAAGTTACATACATATACATATGTATTAGACCGGTTCGATTTTGTATGAAGTTAGAAGGACTCTTAAAAACGAAATCTGCAACAGTTTTTTTTTTATTCCGAGAAAAACCAATGGAGCACTTGGTTCTACTGAAAAATGTTTCTTGGTCATAACTTATTTTTCATTACAAATTCTATACCTAATAGTCCGGGAGCCGGCAATACTAAAATCGTGGATTTTGATCAATCTTAATATAAATCGATGATAAATTTCATAACCATTCAGAAAAAATCCGGCCGACCATATTTTTTTTGCCGAAAATGACCGGCAGACCTATTTTAATGGTGCTACAGTGGGTACAATTTCTCTGTTATCACGGAAATTTGTTTTTTTTTTTTAAATTTACGTGTTTTAATGTCAAATTTAAAAATATCTTGGTATGCGAGCTTAGAAACTGCCGGAAGTACCCACTGTCGCACCATTAAAATTGGTCGGCCAGATTTTTTCTGAATGTTTATGAAATTTATCATCGATTAATATTAAGACTGATCAAAATCCGCGATGGCGGCAAAACATTCCGAAAATTTAATAATTCAAAAATCATTTAAAAATATTCTGCTCGCCTGTAATGCCACTTTAGTAATAAAGACTATGTTCTTACAAAAACTTTGGCGTTTAATAATCATAAATTTTTGTTGTTGTCCAAGAATACTTTCGCGTCCCAAAGTAGATTTTTTTTCGTTTTTCAAGTCTTACGAAAAAAGTGCATTAGGCAAAAAATGTTTTAATATGTTTTGTGAAAATGTTTCTTGGGACAACAAACTTAATCCAAAATGTAATTTTTGGATTTTACAGTTTGGTGAAATTTCGAAAATACGTTTCATGAGCATATTTTAGCTAAAAAAACAATATAAGTTTAATGTTACGTATTAGAAATTTTTTTTCCTATACCTTGACTTAAGGTGAAAAATTTGAGATATCGTGCGATTCATTCCGGGTATTTTTGAGGTTATAATAAAATAAAAACCACAGCTATTTTATGCAAAATCTCGGTTTTTAATTTATTACGAGCTCCAAAGTACTCGAAATAAATCGAATATATCTCAAATTTTTCACCTTGAGTCAAGGTATAGGAAAAAATAATGTCTGATACTTAACATTAAACTTATATTTTTTTTTTTTTATTTTTTTTATTGATAAGAACTCAGACAACTATACACACGGTGCTCTTGAACAGTCGATAGGTTTTTTGAATATGTGGAGAAAATCTGTGAATGGGGTTTCATTTGTATTAGTTTAGTGGTCTGAAAAATGCAAGCGCCGAAATCGTAGCTGATCATCCCCGCGAAATATCGCAAAAATACATATCCCATATAAAATAAAAAAAATTCAGAAAAAAAAACGCAACAAACAAATATAAAAATAGTTATATTTAATGTAATTTGCAATGTTGCATCCGAATCTGGCCTTAGAATTGCTGTATCTCATACGGTTTTTGAGATATCTCAGCCTAAACAAGGAAAAAAACCAATGCTATGTTTTATTGCTGTGTTTTGGAGCTATATAACAGGACGTATATCGGTAAATATCGGTAAATTCTGATGCAGAAATGGAAAGCTCTAATCAATTTTCTAAACCTAATTCAAATAATGTCGATATCTTTATTTTTGTCGGAGATATCCTAACCTAAAAAGTTAAAAAAGTGCAAAAAACGTGTTTTGTCGTTATTTCAGATTACGATATTTTGGATAAAAATTTAGCTATTGACGTAATTTAAATGAGATTCTAAAGAAAAAGATTGAATCTTTCAGATAATGTATCGAATATTGCGTATTAACGTTCTTTACTATAGTTATATAGCTTCAAAATATAGCAAAAACAGTATTTTTTTTTTTGTTTATGCTAATATATCTCAAAAACCGTATGATATATAGCAATTTTAAGGCCGGATTCAGATTCAACATTGCAAAATACATTCAATATAATTATTTTTATATTTGTTTGTTGCGTTTTTTTTCTGAATTTTTTTTATTTTATATGGGATATGTATTTTTGCGATATTTCGCGGGGATGATCAGCTACGATTTCGGGGTTTGCATTTTTCAGATCACTAAACTAATACAAATGAAACCCCATTCACAGATTTTCTCCACATATTCAAAAAACCTATCGAATGTTCAAGAGCACCTTGTATAGTTGGTATAAGAGTAATTAAAAAAAAGAAAAATTTTAAGATTATAATTCAATAAATAAATAAATAACTTATTAATAAATATCGATAACAATTGAGTTGACCAAAGATTCTAATTCCCTTAACATTTTTGTTGTAACATATTTGTAGTAATTGCAAAAAGTAAAAAACATTTGGAAATAAGCCCTTTTGTTCTGAAACGTTTGGAAATAAGCCCTTTTGTTTTGAAATCACTCTTATTTCACCATTTGAAAGTTTTTTCTGATGTCTATAGGCATGGTATGTAAGCACCTATATAGCCTGGGGCATATAAAAAATGTTAAGAGTTTTTTTGGCTACTATTCGAAATACGTCTTTTTGTATCAAACTCTAAAAATTTCTATGAAATTATATGGAAATAAGCCCTTTCGTTCTGAAATACGACTTTTGATCACGATTTTACCTTGGAAAAATGCATTTTTTGTGATGAATTTTGAACTAGAGGATGCATTTTAGCATGGTAATGGCGATGACATTCTTAGGTTTGTTCGAGGTTGGAAGTGGTTTTACGCCCTTTTGGAAAATCACTCCTCATATGTATTTAGCCTTTTCAATGAAAATTATTTTGTTGAGATTCAAAGCATTAGTTTTGCTGAAAACTTCAACCGTAGGAGTGCGGAAAGGTATGTGATACAGTGCCTTTAATGATCTACACATAACTCTCTGAACATTACTGAGTAAGCCATCGGTACAATGTGAAGTTACTAAAACTTCATATGTTATTTTCGACATAACATGGGCGTTATATATTAAACTGGCGGTTTTCATATTAATGAAATCAAAGCGTCGAATTGCACCAATAAGTGGAATGATTTTGTTTTTTATTTTAATCCAGTGGAAATTCTAACTCAATGCTTCATCAATAACTACTCCGAGATATGTAACTAATGTTATCCGCTGAACTTGCTCATCATCAATTCTTATGTTAATGTTTATTTCGGCTTTGTTTTTTTGTTTGAACAGCATGTTAAAGGTTTTTTTCGTATTTAAAAATAGCTCATTTCCTTTTATCCATTTGTTTACTCTTAAAAGGTCAGCATTAATAATGTTTCGTAACGTAGTATCTGATTTTGAACTATATATAAGTGCCGTATCATCAGCATAAACAGCATATTTGGCCGACAAATTTGCACATCTCAAATTGTTAACATATAAAATATATAATGTTGGTCCCAATATATTTTTAAGTTTGACGGATCGCTAAAATGCCCATTTACCTTGGTCTTCACAGGTCTACCAGGTAAATAGCTCGCGAACAGCTGGTGAGCTACACCTCTTACGCCTAGATCACTCAGATGGTCGAATAAGATCGAGTGGTTGACTACATCGAAAGCTTTTGACATGTCAATAAAAACGGCAGCTACATAATTATCTTCGTCAAGATTTTTATTTATTGCATTAATTGTTTCAGTTATAGCTGATATTGTGCCACTACTTTTTTGGAATCCATATTGAAACGGATCAAAACCAGTAGTTTTTATTATGAAATCTCTAAGCCTTATGTCGATTACTTTTTCAAAGATTTTTCCCAATACTGGAAGCAACGATATTGGTCGATAATTATTGACATCTTTTGAATCACCTAATATGTGAATCGCAATAACCACAGTTTCTTTAATAATTTCTGGATATTCTCCTGTACTTAAGCATTTATTTATTAGCCTTACTAGAGGTCGTTTGATCAAGTCTTTAATCAATTTGATGTCAATCAGAGTAATATTATCAACCCCAGGGGCTGTGTTGGATTTTAGGTCTGTAATTATTTGCAGTACCTCTTCTTCTGTAGCTGGTTTCAAGAACAACGAACGATGGTTTATTTCACTTTGAGTGGGATAGATGCGTGAGTTATCATAGCATCGTGTAAGCCTACTTCCTGTCTCAATAAAATACTCATTCAACGCATTTGCAACTACTATAGGATCAACTGCAGTTCTGCCATCAATGTTGATTTCAAGACCAGTTAACATACTGTTTTTGCAAAAATTTAACCCTTCTTTTATAACAGTCCATATTTTACGCCCATAAGCAGCCTCTATTTTGTAATGAAAGTAATTTTGTTTTGCGGTTTTTATATCTCTTTTAATATCTGCTTCTAATTGTAGATATGCAGTTTTAATATACGCATTACTAGGAGATTCCTTATGTTTTTTAAATAATTTTTTCCTTTTCTTTATTTTTTTGACTATTTCAGCATTCATCCAAGTATTTTCATGAGTCCTAAGTGTTTTGTAGCTGGTGCTCATTGTTTTAGCTGTTTTAATCAATTCCACTAAGCTCTCCAAAGTGATTGTTTCATCATTAAGATTCTGTTCACACAAATATCTTCTATAACATGAAGCAGACAATTTTTGACATATCCTTTTTGCCATAGGTACATTTTCTTTAGTTTTTCTGTCCACTGTGTCATTAGCTATTTGTAACGCATTGGCTAAAATTACATCACTGTATTGCTCAGACCTTGCACTATTTAACAAATCAATATTATCACTGAGGAATACAATTTTCTAGTGTTCTGATAAAATCTCATCCAGGAACATTATAAATTCATGTTCATCTTCATTTGGTGCACGGTATGCTGTTAAGATTTTCAAATTAGCTTTTTGATCGTTGAGCTTAATCATAGTAGCATTATACAATACTTAGTGGATTGAAATATAACGGTAAAATTAATATTGTCTTTAACAAAGATGCATGTACCACCAGCTCTATTAAAGTCTCTTACGTTATGAACTGCAATGATCCATTCATGTTAATATATTTTGCTTCATTTGAGTAAAGCCATGTTTCATTCAAAGCAATAATATCAAATCCTGAGAAACTTTGATTGTATGCAATGAGGTCAGTTAATTTGTGCCTTAAAGTATGAATGTTGAGAAACATTGGGGGTTATCGTGAATCAAGATTCCCGGGGAATTTTCTCGGACTGCCGTGCATTCTCTACCGCAGTTTAAGAAAATTCCCCGCGAATCTTGATTCACGATAACCCCCATTATTTTTAAAAAGTTCTTTTGAATATTCATTTTTCATATGAAATTTTTTCCACGTAGTTTTGTAATCTGCGAATATATATAGGACATAACTTGTCTCTCGAATCATGATTACAGTCAACCTCTCTCGATTCATGATAACCGGTAACCTCTTCCCCGTTTATACTCTCATTGCTTATATTCTTTAAATTCTCGTTAAATTTAACGCAATTAACATACTTGAAATTTTCACTTTAACAAGTCGAGACATGGAAATTTCATCCCACTGTAAAACCTTAAAACTGCCTTTTGAATAAAACTTGTTGTCCCAAAACATATTAACCGAAGACAAGAAAAGCGATTTTTTGGCGATTTTGTGGCTTTTGGGACGAAATTTCGAATTATAAGTGTTCAGTGACTAGTAGTGAAATTTTATAGCAAATATTTCCGTCACTCATTTCGACTCCATATTCACCCGTTTTAGGTGTAATTTTTGTACCTTTCCAAGAAAAGGGTAAAAATTACCCATATAAGGGGGATATAAGTAGATGGTTAAAGTTTTCTACAAAAATATTCTTTGTAATATTCTACAAAAGTTTGCTCAACACATAAAACACCTCAGATGTAAGGATCGTACCTATAGTTTAATATGACGATTTAACACAAGAATGCTTTAAAAGGGGGAAACTTTAACCCCCCCCCTAAAAAAAATCAGACGTAAGCTTTCAAAACGCCGAAACATGTATATTTTTTTTTTGGTCGGTCCCCTTTATCTAAATCCATGGTCAGAACCTTTTAATTTTCTTTCGTGTTGTACAGTGTTATGAAACGGTTGCTAGTAGGCAAAACTGTATGTATTTAAACTTAAAGCCATGGCTCTTTCTCAAAGCAGCGCAAAATATATCAAAAATATATGTGACCTGGTCTATGAAAAGGATGCTTACGTGTTAAAAAAAAAAAATTTCAAATTTTTTGCCGATTCGCATAAATTAACCCTTAAAATTTGTTTTAAAGCTGTTTTCACGAAATTTTTTTTTCGCACGTAAGTCCCCTTTTCATATGCCAGGTCACATATATATTTTGAAGCTTATTCTTTGTACTTTTATTTGGCATTTTTTGTTTTCGAAAGAAAATTATAAAGGTGTCTTATAAATATGAAACGTACCTTAGTAAAGATAACAAAACATTTAAGTCCTAAATAATTTCTTTATTTGACATGTATACGTACTTTTTTAATAAAATTGTTGCAGCCGCGCCAATGGTTTTGATAAGGGTGGAGGAGGTGATAAGCCAGCTGAAGTTAAACCGCCAGCAGAAGTTAAACCGCCACCAGAAGTTAAACCACCAGAAGAACCGAAACCACCAGAAGAACCGAAACCACCAGAAGAACCGAAGCCAGATGAGCTACCGGAACCAACAGAAGAAACACCAACAGAAGAAACACCAACAGAAGAAACAACAACAGAAGAAACAACAACAGAAGAAACAACAACAGAAGAAACAACAACAGAAGAAACAACAACAGAAGAAACAACAACAGAAGAAACACCAACAGAAAAACCGGATGAAACAACAACGGAAGAACCAGATGAAACACGAAGAAGAGCCCATAAACCAACAGACGATAAACCAACAGACGACAAACCAACAGAAGATAAGCCCGCAGAGGATAAACCACCAGAAGGTAAGATACCAGAAGATAAACCAACAGAAGATAATAAGCCATCCTTTATTACAGATGCTAGCGCTAAATTAATGGAAGATGATGTTGAAATCATTGCTAAAATAAATAAAACAGAAAAGAGTGCTAAAGCAACTGCAAATGAGTTGTATGCTACATATTTGCTTAATGATCCAATGCCCATACCATTAGAAACAAAAGTCAATTTGATGGAAATTGAACTTCATCACATTGTACTGCCACTAACAGTTGGTCTCATTATGCCACTAACTGTGGCTACATTTATTATAAACGTAATTGATGAATCTGAAACTCAGTTGCTGTGGCTTATGAGAATGGCGGGTTTGAAAATGCCCACCTATTGGCTAATGACGTATATCTGGGATGTATGTACTTTTTTCGCATATACTATATTTTATGTTTGTATAATGGCGTTTTCAACAATTGACGGCTTTGGGATGTTCGAGAAATTGGGTAAGTTTTCATGATGGCATTTACTCCATGTGCGTTCAAATGAAATTTGGCTTAAAAGTGGGCGTGACACTTATTTGATTACAACCAACCACTTTACGACCAGTCTAGAATCTTTTTTAAAACAAGTTTGGTTTATAAGTGTTACCGCTTATCAAAGTCTAAGGTCGCCATAGCGCTTTTGAGCAAAGCGTGGCGCTCAAAGCAAAGCGTGGCGAAGATCAAGTTGCTTGAATTTGTTTTTTTTTTTTATTTTATTTATTTTGTTTAGCACAAGCAAATAAAATAAAATGTGGTCATTTGTAATGAGTACAAAAGAGAAACGAAAACAAGAGTGAAAAAAGGATGAGAAAATGAAAAAATGTAAAACAAAGCGTTATAACACTACAGTTTCAGCATCGCAGTGCTTTCACTATGATCGCGTTGATTATTTCATACAAATCGCTCAACATGCCCTTAGCGCGGTCTCTGATCACGACTTAAGTTTTTTCGAAAAAAAAAAGAAAAGAAATCAATTCAGAAAATTTCGGAAATAATTACTCCTACTCAACCACACAATTAATTGTTGTCAAATAAAAAACAAACAAAAGTTTGAATATTTGCACATTATGAAATATGTTTCAGAAATGAAAAACCAAAAAATGCAAATTTTCTTTAAAGCAGAAGAATTGATTTCCGCTCATTCCCGGCAATACTCAAAAATATACAGATAGTAAAAATATGATATTTTAAGAAAATTAAAACTCACGGCCCCGAACTTCTGAGAATATTTTGAATATTTATCTGAATATACATATTGAGGGGATTCCTGAAAACGTGTAAAAGCCTCGAAAACATTGTAAACTCGTAAAACTGTCAAATTTTGTATTGATTTTGACAACTTTTACGAGTTTACGAGGTTTTCGAGGCTTTTACACGTTTTCAGGAATTCCCTCAATAACATTTTCATATTTAAATCATTGTTATATAAATTAGTAGAACTTTTAAATTAATGGGACTCATCCAAACCGCGGAAAATTCCACACTTCGTACTTTTCCGCAGTTTGTGTCAAAGTAACATGCGGTTTCCGCATCGATTGAGTGTGTGGAAATTTCGTAAATACAAAATGCTGGTTTTATCCATTTTTGATGCATATTTACTTTGATTTTGATGAAAGAAGTAAAAAGTAAAAAGCAAATGAATACAAAAAATCAAAAAAAATTTAAATCATAAAACAGCTGCTTATTTAAACGCTTTTACACAATCTGATTTATGAGCCGCTCATTCAGTTTGCGGCAAAGAACGAAATACGGAATTTTCCGCAGTTTCAATGAGTCCCCCTATTATCTGATCTTTTATTTTATTTTCAGTTACTTTTTTAATGCTTATGATCTATAGCTTATCAGCTATACCATTTACACATTTAATATCCTTGTACTGCACAGGATCCCGACTCGGTGCTTATTTAAAAGCAAGCCTTGTGCATGTTTTCACTGGTAAGTAGTTGTATGTGTCCAATGTTTTGAATTTGATGGCACATATGCTTATATACTGTACACTAGACCGGTTCGATTTTGTATGAAGCAAAAAAAAAAAAAAAAAAAATAATCCCGAAGCCGATACAAAAGTTAAAGGACTCTTAAAAACGATATCTCCATTTTTTTTTTCATTCCGAAAAGAACCAATCGAGCACTTTTGTTTCTATTAAAGGCACAAAAAATTATTTTGGGACGCGATTATTAACTATACCCCAAAAAAAATTTATATTTTTAAACGCCGAAAATTTTATAAGAACACAGTTTTTATTTCTAGAGCACCCTTGGGTATCCATTTTGTAATGGAAAACAAGTTATGACCAAAAAACGTGTTTTTTTAGTCAAAAGTTGCCTTCAGTAGAAACAAAAGTGCTCCATTGGTTTTTCTCGAAACGAAAAAAAAAAAAAATATTATGCAGATAAAGTTTTCAAAAGACCTTCTTCTAACTTCTGAGTCGGCTTCGGGATGAATCTAAATTTTGACCCTATCTACTGTACACTAGGGTGTATACTGGTTTCCATACAAAAAAAAGTTTGGAAAAACCGCCTTTTACATTTACGGTTGCCTTTATTTTTTTTTCGACCACTCTAAAAACAGCCAAACTGTCCTATATTTAAAAATTATATTTCGTTGTATGTATGTATGTATGTGTTCTCCTTTAACTCTTTGGAGGAGCATAGGGCCAATTTGAAACGACTCCATTTGTCGCGATCTCTTCCGATGACTTTGATCTCTTGCCACGACTTTCCCAATTCTTGGATTTCCTTTTTCAGAGACCTTTTCCAGTTGGTTTTGTGTCTACCACGTCCACTATTGCCTTGTAGATTCCACTCAAGAGCCTGGCGACAGACTTCGCTGTGTGGTTTCCGTAGAGTATGACCAATCCATCTCCACTTGCTCAGCTTGACTTCGTTTGCTATAGCCCTCTGATTGCATTTTTGCCTTAGCTCGGCATTTGAGATAGTACGAGGCCACCAAACCTTAAGTATACGTCTTAAGCATTTGTCGACGAATACTTGCAGCTTGTTCATTAATTGTTCTGTAACAAGCCATTTTTCGCACCCATATAACAAAACCGATTTTACATTCGAATCAAAAATGCGCACTTTCGTTTTGGTGGATATAACGGAGGAAGACCATATTTTTTTCAGTTGAGTTATTGAGTTTATATCCTCTATTGTTCCACCATCCATGAAGATAATGTTTCATCGGTTGTAGGCTGTGGTGTTTGTATTCGACTACTACAGCGAGTCACTGCAGCAGTTATAGTTGGTGATTCTGATTGAGAGGATGTGATAGATATGGGATTTAGTATATCACAAAAATACTATTTCCATATCTTTAGTTGGTCGTCCGTGGATGTTAAGAGATTTCCATTTTTGTCTTTGATAGGACGGTTCTGTTGGTGATAATCTGCGGGTGATATCGTAAAGCTGTCTGAGATTTTAAGCATTTGCAGACCTTTTCGGTGCCGTTCTTCTATTTTCAACAAGACCCTACGTTTCCTCGCTCATCTAGTGCTTCTTGTTCGAGGGACGCAACCCACGTATTTTTTCACTGGAGTTTAAGAACGCAGCCTTAGCGGCCCTCCATGATGTTTCAATACTTCCATCACAATCGAACGGAACTGTTTAAAGTTCTACGAAAGATCTGCGGATCTCGTAGTTCTTAAGCTTAAGCACGTCGAATTTTTTTCCCACAGATTGTTCGCTGGGACGTTTATTAGCGGCAACTTTTAGTCGAATGACCGCGACGAGAAGATGGTGGTCGGAGCCTATGTCAGCGGCCCTCTTTACTCGTTCGTCCAGAAGACTCCCTCTCGATTTTCTGCTAATGCAGAAGTGGTTGATTTGGTTTTCAGTGATGCTGTCTGGAGACTATGGAATTTTGTGTGGGAACAACGACAAGATTGGCTGCATTGCAGGTGTCAATAAGAAGCTCTCCATTGTCGTTTCTCGCACCTAAACCATGTCTTCTAATCACGTGCTCAAGGTTAAGATTTTCTGAGCCTACTTTTTCATTCAAATCGTCCGTAACCATTATGATGTCGTTCTTGTGAGCACTGTTTATTGCTGCAGCGAGCTGGCTGTAGAATTCATCTTTGGTTTCTTTCTCTGCCAACTCGGTGGGCGCGTATGCTTGGAAGATGGTAATATTTCTTGCGGAGGTTCGAAATCTGCATGAAATGAGCCTTTCGCTTACAGGTTTCCATTCGATAACTGCCTTTACTGCAGTTTTACTTAACAAAAATCCAACTCCATCTCTGTGGATGTCATTTTGCGCTCTACCGAAGTACAGAAATTTTTCGCTGGCAGGAAGTACATATTCGCCGGCACCTTTCCATCTACACTCGCTTAATTCCAATATCTCAAGGTTGAATTTGTGGAGTTCTCTTACGGCTTGGTGTATTTTGCCTGGTTCAGTAAGAGTTCGGATATACCAAGAAACGATGCGTGTTCGAGTTTTCATCGAAAGGATATTAAAATTTTGACGAACCATATTGCTTCCAGTTATAGGAGAACCATTCCTAACTATGCATGTTTCTTACACATCCACATCCGATTAAGCACATTCTAGTGGGTACTAATTGGAGAGTTATCTTCCATCATTTTTCGATCCATGCTTCATTAGTATAATCTTCTCATCATATCGTTGTATCGTTGGGCCTAATTATGTATGTATGTATATGTAAGAAAATTTGTGTATTTTTTTGTTTTTTGCAGGACTATTCTTTTATGTCATCTATTGGGACGTTCTTGATAATTCTAAAGTTTTCTTTGCTTTTGCGATGCTTTTTCCAACATTTGCATTGCTCGAAGCCCTTAGTAATATGTATACAGAGGTGGTACAACAGCAATATTGTCAATATACTTGCAAAAAATTACTCGGATGCAGTGAGGGAACTTTATGTTCACGCATTCCGTACTGTTGTTGTAAGTTTTGATTGTTAACATTCAATTAAAATTTGGCCATAGTGCCATATAAATGGCATATAATTTAAAAATTAAATGTTCTAACAATTTTTAACTTTTTGCATTACAGTTGATACATTCTTCAAATGGAATAACCCCGGTATTTATCCAAGCATCACTTGTTTAATCGCCACCGCTTTTCTTTATTTTGGTTTGATATTTTGGATTGAGGTGTACCGCGATGAGAATAGATTTGCCACAATAAAAAAGTAAGTTTTATCATCTAGTCGTATAATGTCTTTTTTTAGAGTGGGCCAGAAAATAACTACTTCGGTTTGTTTGTTAATACGAGCAAACCAAATAAAACGCTTATTTTTTGGCTTAGTCTCTTATTCTTTTATTTTTTTTTTTTAATCAATTGAATTCGAAAAAAAAAATTTAATTATGTACACTTTTTCAGTTTAAAATATCTACGTACTGCCTGTTATCCATATGATGATCCAGATGTTATAGCTGTGAAAAAACGTGTCGCTGAATATGAATTGCGTGAAATTAAACATGAACATTTCGTTGTGGATCAACTGGAATGTGAAATTCCAAAAAAATCTAAAAATTTACATACAGTTTCCTTCGCTGTTGATCCGTATGTAATTAATTCATATACAGCCTTGGTCAAAAGTATTAGGCGCCCCATATACATGCATAATGCATGTTTTTGTAATTGAACAATGAATAAATGCATATCATAAATACGATATACGGGCTCATTAAATATTACATCTATACTTTTTATATAAAATTGCTCATATGAAAACCCTTTGTAACGCTGTAGCGCAAAATATACTGAACCAAGTTTAGTAAATTTTCCTTTAAAACATTCTACGTGTGCTAAGGTACAAACTTGCATACTTATTCTTTTGATATTTAAAGATAAACCTTTTATTTTTAGTATGAAGCTGTTGAAAAAAATTAAATGCTAGTATAAAAATTATCGTTTGCATTTGCGTCGCAACTGCTTATGCTGTTTCATGAGTCATTTGTTGTTGTTGTATTTTCTGTTTCTTTCATTTATTGTTTATTGTTGTTCTTGAATAATGAATATAGAATTTGATATAATGAGCGTGATTCTAAGTATCAGTGATGCAAACTTAATATTTTCAATTTTTTTCGACATTTTTGGGCGTTTTCCGATGTTTTAGATGTTTTTTAATACTTTTAGATTTTTTCCAATTTATTAGATGTTTTTGAAAATTTATTTTTTTTGTTTATTTAATAACACTGTACTAGTTGAAAATTTGGTCGGACGGGGAATAGGTCATTCTTACCTAATTCGGGCATGGGGAATTCAGTGGTGTTAACCGTTTTGCTGGATTGGTTCATCGCCCCATACAAAAAGTTCAAATCAAAATTTCGTCCAGAAAGTGGTGTTTTTCATTAAGAATCTTTTATTAAATTATGATTAATCAATGAATTTTCATCAAGAGTATGTTTTCCCGTTCCGGATGTATTAATTGGCAATGGAGTTGCTAATTTTTTTTTCATCAATTCATCGGATACTTCTTAACTTTAACGTTAATTTTTACCGAATTTTCTTATAGAGTGGGCGCTAGACGGACTTGAGTATGCAAAATATGAGTACGAAAACTGAGCTGAGTTTTTCATAAGTCTGACTATGAGTAACAAAAAAGTGGATGCTGCCAGGACCTGCGGTTGTCCATGTTTTTAAGCCCCTACCCCGCTCCGGTTCAAATATGGTTTTCCGTTCTCAGTTTTTATAGCAATTTATGATGAATCGGGACCTTCTTATTACGATTATGATTGGTTTTTTTCTATCACGTCAGGATCCTGAGTTATCCCTGCACAAATGTAAAAATTCACTGTTTTGTGGTCTATGAAAAACTATATAACAAAAACAGCAAATATGTAGTAAAATTAATTTTTGTTAATGACTACGGATAGCAAAAATTACCCTTAACAAGCCGTACTCAAATTATTTCTCAATTGGATCACCTCATCCTGAGTAATAAGCCTTTGAAAACAGTATATCTCACTATAAAATCCAAAAGCTATTTTCGGACCGATAACTAAAAACTTTAAATTTAATTAATTTTATTATTTTATTGCAAAAATTTCAACCTTTTAGAGAACAAAATCATATGACAAATGACAGTTCTATTCTAGATTTAGTGAATAAACCCACAAATGACTGAGCAAAAATTAAAATTTTAAGAAAATTCGGAAAAAATAACGTTAAAGTAAAAAAATATTCAATAAATTGATTTAAAAGTTAGCAATTCGAATGTCTATTAATTCATCATGGACTAGAAAATATACTTCTGATGAAAAATCATTGATTTATCAGAAGTTACTAAGAGATTCTTTATGAAAAACATCTCTTTCTAGACGTAATTTTGATTTGAACTTTTTGTATTGGTTGATGAACCAATCCAGCAAAACGGTTAGCACCACTGAATTCCCCGTACCCGAATTAGGTAAGAATGACCTATCTTCCGCAAGACCAAAAAAAAAAGTTCCCAAAAACTAGTACAGTGTAATTGACAAAAGTTAGGCAATCAATAGTAAATGGGCCAAAAGTTATAGGCACCCCACAATCAATGAACCCGGCATCGTATTTATGATAAGCATTTATTCATTGTTCAATTAGAACAACATGAGTTATGCCTAATACCTTTGGCCAAGGCTGTATGTATATATATAGCCACGTCAATTTTTTAGTTAGTTAGTTTTTTGTACCGTTTAAATTGTTTTGGCCAAAATTTCTGAAATGGGCTTATAAAATACCTCAAAATGCAATAACGAAGGGACAGGGAAAATTGTTGCTTGGCGAAAAAACTTTCTTGGCTCAGGAAAAAACAGACTGAGCGACCTGAAATTAGGCAAAAAAAAATTTATCGAGATCTCATTCAGAATTTTGTGTTGCACAGTGTTATCAAATGAGAACTATATTTTAGGTTTAAACTTGTAGGCGTGACACTTTTTATACAAACAACACTTTAATGGTGCATTTCTATCGGAGATTTATGACGTGATTTAGTCGTAACTCACCTCATTCATCATGTACTAAACGTCAAATAAATCGTAAATCACCTCATAAGTCTCCGATGGATACGTACTAAGTATATAGCTAAGAAAATAACACTCGATTCATTGTAATTCAGCGGCAGATGTCTTGCTATCTGGGGTCCCCGAAAATGTGGAAAAACTCACCTCGTTAAACAACTGATTGGACAACATAGCTTCTGCTTTGGCGATATTTATGTTAAAGGCACTGAATTGAAATATGAAACGGAATTAGCTCACTTCATGATCGGCTACTGTCCGCAGGATCGTGGGGTATTTAGCAATTTCACACCACGTGAGCTATTGCATGTATTTTGCATGATACGCGGCATACCAGAAAATGAAATTGGTGAATTTATAATTGACATAACAAAAGCTTTGGATATGCGTGGATTTATGAATAGGAAACTTTATGCCCTAACGCATGATATGCGACGTAAAATATTGATTGCTGTCGCATTTTTGGTAAATAATGAGATCATTATACTTGATGAGCCAACGCGCGGCTTAAACGCATTGAGTCGACGTCAAATCTGGAATCTTATAAGATTTGCATGTCTTGAAGGTAAAGCTGTCATATTTACTACGGTTGGAAGTCCTGAGTGTACTTCGATGGCCGATGATTGTATGATATTCGAAGATGGTGAAATGCTAGCATATGGCAGTATGCAACATTTGCGTCAGAGATATACGCGCGGATTTTATTTTGAGGTGAAATTAAAGATGGATGGTGAGACTATCGAAATAATGATGGAAAAGTGAGTAAGACTTCTTTAAGATTTTTCAATATTAAACATTTTTTCGGGTTTCTCAACATTTTCATACTTTTCTGAATTTTCCACTTATGCAACACTTTTTTGTTTTCCAACTTTTCCTTAATTTTGATTTGGTTTTGTTTAAATTTCGTTTTGTTTATAGTCTACGCACAGATATTCAGAATTTACATCGCTTTGCAACTTTTATACATGAGGAGTCTGAACTGCGGTAAAATTGGTAAAATTTCACCCTAGATATTTATTAGAATATTGCACTACTTGCAGATACATACGTGGTAATGCTGTTAGATATTATTGTCCAGTGAAGAATATACTATTCTCAAGAGTCTTTGGTGCTATTGAAAAGAATCGTAAGCGCTTGAATATCGTCACATATCTTGTAACGCAAGGAAATATGGAAGAAACATTTGTCAATATAGCTAGCACCAGATTACACAAGACAAAGATGTTTCCTGAAATAAAAGAAACCAAACCTAAAAAATAAAAATTAATTTGTGAAAATTTGTAATCGATAAAATTCAAAATTAAAATAATGGACATGACATGTGTAACATTGAGTTCATTAACATTTGACCTTATATGTACCAAAGAAAATAAATTCATTTGTATGTACTTACTAGTCACAAATAAATCGATTTTTATAAAAATTACAGCCATAATTTATTTTTTAACGAAAAGTGTGTTGTTTTCTGTCGTTAGGTAAAAACGCCCAAAATAAAAACGAAATAACGCCCAAATTTTTTTCGTATTTTGGTTTTAATGATTTAGACAAAAACATGGTCCTTTTAATATTTTGCTTAAAGTTTTCTCAAAATTTTACTCTGTTTTTTAATAATTTTCGGATTTTGATACATTTTCTTATACTATTTGAAACTTTTCAACAAAAAATATCGATTTTGACTTTTGGATATTTTTCTTTCCGCTACCATTCGATACTTTCCGAGTTTTTTCTTATTCACCCTTATCATATAATTCGAATTTGATTCGAACTAAATCGAACTGAGATTTTGCTATCACATATTTTGATATTCAGAATCGAAATCGCAAATTTTTGCAATCCAAATCGAATCAGATGAGTTTAATTGCAAAAATTTTCGATTTCGATCTGGATATCAAAATATGTGATAGCAAAATCTCGATTCAATGTAGTTCCAATTGAAATTGAATAAGATGATAACGTTGATTATAATTTCTATTCGGTTATTTATTGCATAAAGCATGAAAATTAGTGTGTCGTTACAACGCCGTTTTAAAAACATTTTTGATTTGTGTATAATTAACAACCAACAAAATCCCCGTGAAATTTTCCCCTATCCAGTGATTTTTTATTGTAAAGAATAATAGCAGTGTGATCAAAGTAAGTTCAGCTTATAAGTTGAAGTGGAAGCCAAAAGATGGACCATAATATTTTATGTTGAGGACGAGTTTACTTCATCTCAACATGTTAAAATAAAATCATAAAAATTCTTACTTTAAAGAAAATGGGCCGAACATTGCATTGTCCTTGAGAGAAGCGCAAAATAATAAAGAAGCTGTTTTATGAAGGCATATTCAAGAAATTTACTCTGTATTTTTGGAAGCGGCTCTGCAAAAATTATCGAACGTCAAAATTTGGCTAAAAAATCAGAAGAAAGAGGCCGAAAACAAACTTTTTCTGAACCATAAAGTGTAAAAGAAAATCCATTTTGTCCTCGAAAAATATTAAAAAAGGATTTGAATCTGGTTGTGGACTCTTCCATGGTTAGAAAAAAACTCATTCGAGCCAAGCTCTCTCACAGAAGTCCCAGAAGAGTGTCCCTTCTTCACCCATGGCATGGATGAAGAATTATCAGAATAAAATTAAAACTAGTAAGGGTGTAACCTTTGGCCTGGCCAAACATTAAATAACCTACACCGCATTATTTTTAAAATTTTCCTCATATGGGAGGTGCTACGCCCTCTTGTCCGAGTTCACCGAGTTTTTGTCCAGAGTTTGCATTTATAGTCCTTAGTGTCTGAATGAAATTTGGTTGGATTATCTCGAAAAACGTTTTCAGCATAGCGTTTTGAAACTTTTGCTTATATGGGAGGTGCCACGCCCTCTTGTCCGCTAATTAATTCAGTTTTTTTTCAGAGCTTGCGTTTATAATTCGTAGTATTTTTGTGTATATCGGTTGCATTGTCGTGAAAAATACTCCTAAATTTGCATTATGAATATATTTTTTGTAAGGGTGGTAGGCGTCTCCGTTGACCGATTTTGCTCATTTTCAGTCCCACGAGCTAACTTTGACAGAGGCAGTGTACCAAATTTCATTGAATTGTCTTGCTCAGTTTTCCCAGAAAGTTTATTTCCACGTACACCCAGCCACCCAAAGGACAAAGTGAATATACCCTGGGTGTAGGGTATGATAAGCAAAATATCGTATTAATTTGGCAGTTTCGAAATAGCACAAGATTTTACGATCCCACGAAATAAAAATGGTATTGGCAGGCTCTAGATGACACAGATATTATGTTTCAAGACTTGAAACTCCAGTTGATCCTTAAAATGTTTCCAGGACGATGAAGCATGGTGGCACTAAAATAAATGTTTGAGAATGCTTCTCTTACTTTAGTTTAGGTCCGTTTTAGTGAGTAAAAAATACTATAGATGCTACTTTATATGCGCAAATGATGGAGTCAACTATGCTGCCCTATACTGAATAGGAAATGTCGCTGAAATTGGTGTATCCAGCAAGGCAAAGACCAAAAATACATCAGCAAGTTAACGAAAAATCAGTTTACTTCAAAGAAGGTTGACGTCATTAGTTGGTCAGCTCAGTCTCCTGACCTTAGCCTGATCGAAAACCTTTGGAACGATGTCAAGGAAGCAGTGGGAAAGCAAAACCTTAGAAATGTGTGAGAATTGTAGGATACGATAAGGTCAAGATGAAAAGATATTCCTGGCGAGAAATTCCAACGTCTGATTGATTCCACGCCTCGAAGATACTCTTCAATAAGGATCAATCCATAACATATTGACCATTTAATTTTATTTTAAGTTTTTTCTTTGGAATTGAGACTTTCCCACAAACTTTTTCTCGTAAAATCTAAAGCACGGCTATTATTTTTCACACTGAAACTTTTGGTCATTTTAAAATTTGGCGTTTTTTTAAAGAGGACAAAACCTAATATTACACTGTTTGACAATTTCGAACTGTTTTTAAAGCACGTTTTTCTCCAGCACGTCAGATTTTTTTATAATCAATTTTTGAAGTGGATGAACACACTGTACATGAAAAAACCAAAACTACCCCATTCTTGTGTTAAAGCGATGAATTTAACTATATGATCCTTACATCTGAGTTGTATTATGTGTTCAGCAAATTTATGCAAGATATTCCGGGGAATATTTTTGTATAAAATTTTAGCCCTGTTTAACCCCCACATGTGGGTGATTTTTGCCTTTTTCTTAAAAAGGTACAAAAATGACACACAAAACAGGGAAATATTGAGTCAGTATGCACTACAGAAACATTCGCTATAAAATTTCAGTACTAGTTTTTAAACACGTAAAGGTCGAAATTTGGGCCTGAAACCAAAAAAATCGTTAAAATCAATTAGGACTTTTCACAATACTACATTCCTGACGCGCTTAACTTGAGTTTTAAGAATTTTTCGTCTTTGGTAACTCTTTTTTGTAGAATATTTTTGCATTTGGGTTAACACCATTGTGGCTCAGTTTTAGAAAAAGGAGTCAAAAAGACCCATAAAACAGGATATAATAGGTTAATGTATTCTGGGAAACTTATCCTTGTGTGATTTCGTTATGATCTTATGAGAACGAGTTTTGTCCAAAATGTAGTTTTAGAGTTTAACAGTGGGGTGAAATTTGGAAAATATTTATTGTTAGAACTGCTTACTGAACTTAACGATTTTTTTGCTTTCGGGATAAAATTTTGCTTTTTTAGTGTTCAGCAACTAGTAGTGAAATTGTATAGCAAATATTTCTGTGGTACATACTGACTCAATATTCCCCTGTTTTGGGTGTCATTTTTGTACCTTTTTAAGAAAAGGGCAAAAATGACCTACATGTGGGGGTTGTACAGGGTTAAAATTTTCTACGAAAATATTCCTCGCAATATCCTGCATAAGTTTGCTGAACGCATGATGCACCCCAAATGTAAGGATCATATAGTTAAATTCATCGATTTAACACAAGAATGCGGTATTTTTGTTTTTTCATGTACAGTGGATAAAAAAACTTAAAAAATCGATTAAAAAAAAATGTGACGTGCTGGGGAAAAACCACGAGATACGGGTATTTTTTTTTAACGTCTACTTTAAAAATTTTTTGGATTTTCTCATGTGTTTCTTTGTGTTGAACAGTGTTATGGATATTAACATTAATTTCTATTCATTACGCATAAACTAATAAAGTGAAGTGAAAAAAATCAATATTTTGTTATTTATGAACGTGTGTTTTTCAATGCAAAGTTTTCATTATATATCACTGCTATTATTTTGCACACAGCTGTACACATGTATGTACATATGTGTTGTTCATTATAATAGTGGTACAAAAGTAATGTCTTAATATGAATTGGGCTCTGTTTTCACGCGAAGTTAACTTGATGATGTAGAATTGATGGCATTAAGTTGAAAAAATTATATCGGTCAAATAACCAGTTATTATGGCACATAATGTGTACTTTTGCCACCTTTATTGACACCATTATTGCATTAATTTTAATTTTTTAATTCCAGCAGGAGTTCACGTTAAACCGCACAAGCCTTCTGAAACGGTAAATATTGTACAAATGTATTTTTGAATCTCAAGGTCCCCCTACCCCTTTTAACAATTCAAGGCACGTGCCTAGTTGTTTTTTTATTTACAAACAACAACAGGTACATGTTGATATGATTATGCTCAGTCATAGCCGAAAGCTTTCATCGTTTACTTTTGCCTTCATAACTTCATAAAGGCTGGCGAGTACATGCAAACTTGGTTAAAGCTTTTCCAATGACGTCACTAAATATTTAAACTTTAGCACATGCTAACACACTTAAGTTCACATCAGCTGTCTAACCGTCTGTTTTTGTTATTTCATTCAATGCGTCGTCGTCGTCAGTTGGTTGTTTGGCTCAGTGACTACTGAGAGTTTGCATCGTTCTGTGTGCCTGCCTCTCAGAAGCAAGGGTCTTTTGTTTTTTGTTTCCTACAGAATTTCATTTCTATAAAACAGCACCGCGCCGTCCGTCTATCGGTTTTGGTGTACCCAAAGTGAGAAAAAAGTGCTTAATATTGAGAAAGGCAAGAAAAATATATGAAATACATAAATGATATTTTTATCGTTGTTTTTATTTCGTGCCGCTTATCGTCGCCATTCATTGTTTTTATCGAACTTGAATAAATTGACGTTTTAGTTTTTATTTTTTATTTATAAGAAAACAAACTAATTAATTTAGTTAAACATTAATTGTAACCAAATAATAATCGTGCAAAGAAATCGAAAAATGTGTTTCCTTTGGAAAACAATTAATTTTTGGCTGCTGACTTAATGCAATTCTGGGAAATGTAATGAATAAACGTTGTTATTTGTTTTTGCATTCTTTGGTTGGAATTGTGAAATATATATAATTGTTATATTCATTTAATGAAACATGCATACATACGTATGTTTCTATAATATTTGTTATATAATTTATGACGTATGAAAAAAAAAAAAATACATTCAGTTTAGAACACAAAACAGTCTAAATATTAAATGCCAATACTTATCGAATTATTTGGCATTTATTATTATTATTTTGTTAACCAAATTGTGTCTTTTGTTTGATTTTGTCTGTATAAGCAATTTTTCTATAATCATGTCTAAATATCTACAAATTGAATAGTTTTATATTATGGTCAATTTTCCTTTTACCATAAATTATAACAACACTAACAACAATATATACCAACAGTGACGACAAGTGGATACACAAACCTTGACATTTCATAGAAGAAAGAGAAAATCCATAAAAAAAAACAAAAACACAACACCCACTGCCGCCGGTATTTGTATACTAAAAAAAGCGATACAAATTATCCTGTTGTGCCGTATGCCATACGTAAAAAGTAAGTAAACATTTGTGAGTTTCTTGTTTATTTTAATAATTCACTTTCACAGATGTAGAAGAATACATAATATGTGATAAAATCGAGATATCTCAAAAATTTTGAGAATTCCAAAAAGCACGAAAATTTTATTTGAAAAATATCTCAAAAATAGCGGATACTTCGATTTCCGTGGTCTCTCGATTTGACTATTTTTCAATGCCTCGCTTCGTTTTCGAGTTAGCGAGGCTTAAAGAATACGATCAAAATGAAGAAATCTCAAGAAAAGTTAGATTGACGATGTTTTCACATAAAAGGACTCAAAATAAATCGAAAAAATTAAATAAAATTTTTCGATATCCTGCTTCGTTTTCAAGATATCGGGACTTAAATATTATGAGAATACCGCAGAAATTTCTAACCAACATAAACAATAACAAAAATGCCACCACAAAGTCTTGATATTTCAAAAACAAAGCGAGATATCGAAAAATTTTATTTAATTTTTTTGTCTTATTTTGGGTCATTTTATGTGAAAACATCATCAATCTAACTGTTCTTGAAATTTCTACAGTTTTATCGTATTCTTTAAGCCTCGCTATCTCGAAAACGAAGCGAGGTATCATAAAATAGTCAAAGAGAGGTCACGGAATTCGAAGTCGTGTCCAAAAATGTTGATTGTAGAGAAATAATTGAAGTGGTCGATAAATGTTGATAATGTTTAAAATGTTGCTGGGTTTCGGATATGCTGAAAATTAACGTTAAATGTTGAAAATGCTTGAAGAAGTACAAAAATGTTGATAAAGTTAAGAAATGTTGAAAAGATTGGAGGATTGTTGAAAAATAACGTAAAATTTTGAAGTCTTTAGCATTGGAAAAATGTTGCTTAGGTTGAAAAATGTTGAAAAGATTCGTTGAAAATAACGTAAAATGTTGTAGTCTGAAGCAGTGGAAAAATGTTGCAAAGTTTCAATAATTGATGCCAAGTTTCGGAACTCGTAGAAAAATAACATGAAGTCTAAAGCAATGAAAACATGTTGCTAAAGTTGAAAAATGTTGCAAAGTTTCGGAAATTGTTGATAAATAACGAAAAATGTTAAAAAAGTCTGAAGCAGTGGAAAAATGTTGGTAAAGTTGGAAAATGTTGCAAAGTTTCAAGAATTATTTAGAAATAACATAAAATGTTGAAGAAGTCTGAAGAATGGAAAAATGTTGCTAAAGCTGAAAAATGTTGCAAAGTTCCAAGAATTGTTGAAAAAATTGTTGCTAAGTTTCGGAACTCGTTGATTAATAACGTTAAGTCTGAAGCAACGAAAACATGTTGCTAAAGTTGAAAAATGTTGCAAAGTTTCGGAAATTGTTGATAAATAACGTAAAGTTTTGAAGAAGTCTGAAGCAGTAGCAAAATGTTGCTAAAGTTGAAAAATGTTTCAAAGTTTCGGAAATTGTTGATAAATAACAAAAAATGTTGAAGAAGTCTGAAGCAATGAAAACATGTTGCTAAAGTTGAAAAATGTTGCAAAGTTTCGGAAATTGTTGATAAATAACGTAAAATGTTAAAGAAGTCTGAAGCAATGAAAACATGTTGCTAAAGTTGAAAAATGTTGCAAAGTTTCGGAAATTGTTGATAAAGAACGCAAAATGTCGAAGAAGTCTGAAGCTTTAGAAAAATGTTGGTAAAGTTGGAAAATGTTGCAGTTTCAATAATTATTTAAAAATAACATAATATGTTGACGAAGTCTGAAGAAGTGATAACGTTAGAAAATTTTACACAGTTTCTGGTATTGTTGAGAATTACATAATGTAAAATGTGAAAGAAGTCTGAAGCAGTAGCAAAATGTTGCTAAAATTGGAAAATTTTGCTAAGTTTCATGAATAGCTACAATCTTATTTGTTTGAAGATAATCAGAAGATATCTGTGGCATTTTGACAAAACAACTTAGCATGATATTGGCAGCATTTCAGGAAAGCTGTGTAACAGATTCCAATAATGTAGCTGAATTTCCTTGATGCAGCAATAAATCGCTTATTTTCACTAACCCCAAACTGTCAGATATCAAACTGTTTCGTTTTTCAAGTGAAACTTCTTTCATGCAACACTTTTTGCGACACTTTTCGTTACATTCCATTATATCTCTCAAGCCATAGGAGCTATTTTAATGAAATTTAGTGAATAGTTACCAAACGCAGTCCGTTTAGTGACACTTTTTAGCTATTGTAAATTCCAACATCTAAAACCTTGCAAGAATTACAAGTTGTATTGATGAAATTTTGTAGGTACCGACCGATCATGAGAACCATGTCTTGGTCGAAAACACTTTTTAACTATTGAAAATTCTAATACCCAATATCTTGCAAGGTACACACAAGCTATATAGAAGAAATTTCGTGGGTAAATGCTGAACTTAAATTCCATACACAGGTCGAAAAGTGAGCGTTATCAGATAAATGTCACGCTTATATTTCAAATATAACTTTCACTCCTTCAAGTGTACTGAATTGTATGGGTATTTTATTTATTTTTTGGTTGGTAAGACAAATGGCGTTAAGTTCTTACCTTGCGTGAATTATGAGACACTCTTATATCTCTGAAACTAAAAATTATTAAGACATGACAAGATTGCACCAAAGGTAGCGTATTTAAATTTTACATTTATTACTAAAATCCCGAAAAATGGTTTTACCTCGAGTTGTGTTCTTTTGTCGAAAGTCTACAGATATATCGATCATTGAAAATTTTTTTCATTCGTTAGTGATGCAAATTTTTGTTTTGCATTTGGCACCCGCATGTCTTAAAAAGTCACTAGGTATAACAAAATATGGAGATCATGTGGCGGCAAATTGTTTGCTATGAATATTGAGCTTATGTTGCCAGTAAAACTTTATTAAATTCATATGATGATATTGATAAGATTATACAATACGAGTACTCGCTAATGTAAACAAAACTTAATGGAACTGTAAAATTTGATATTCTAAACAAAAAGATAATGTTTTTACGTTTTAAATGCGTTCTTTAAGAAAACAATATCTTAAAATTATAAATAAAAGATATGGAATAATATGTGACTTGGTCTATGAAAAGGGCGCTTACGTGTCAAAAAAAAAAATGTTTCCAATTTTTTGCCGATTCGCATAAATTAACCCTTAAAATTTGTTTTAAAGCTGTTTTCACGAAATTTTTTTTTTCTCACGTAAGCCCCCTTTTCATAGACCAGGTCAGATATATTGTATGTGTATGTATGTATTCTCCTTTAACTCCTAGGAGGAGCATAGGGCCAATATGAAATCTCTCCATTTGTCACGATCCCTTGCGATGACTTTGATCTCTTGCCACGATTTTCCCGATTCTTGGATTTCCTTTTCCAACGACCTTTTCCAGTTGGTTTTGGGTCTACCACGTCCTCTACTGCCTTGTGGATTCCACTCAAGGGCCTGGCGACAAACTTCGCTGTGTGGTTTCCGGAGAGTGTGACCAATCCATCCCCATTTGCGCAGCTTGATCTCGTTTGCTATAGCCTTCTGTTTGCATTTTTGATATAGCTCGGCATTTGATATAGTGCGAGGCCACCAAACCTTTAGTATACGCTTTAAGCATTTGTTGACGAATACTTGCAGCTTGTTTGTTAGTTGTTCAGTAACAAGCCATGTTTCGCACCCATATAACAAAACCGATTTCACATTCGAATCAAAAATGCGCACTCTCGTTTTGGTGGATATAACGGATGAAGACCATATTTTGTTCAGTTGAGCAAACGCGCCTTTTGCTTTTGCTATTCTTGAGTTGATATCCTCTTTTGCTCCACCATCCATGGAGATAATGCTGCCTAGATACGTGAAGCTATCGACGTTTCCGATGTCAGATATATTAATCAGAATAAAGAATTTTAGATTGATATTTCAAAGTGAATAACCTGAAGAGAGAAAAATTGTACATATTTCAAAAGTTAAGTTCATAGAAATAGTTTGCAAAACGTAAAGATTATCTATACTTATAGATAAACTTTATTGTTCGTATGTAGGCAAGTCATTTCATTTTTATTATTTTTATTGCCAATCGCTATGTGACTTAATAATTATATACGTCAATTAACATTTGTAATGTCTCTCCAAATATCTAAATGTTGTATTAATTTGATTGATACTGGAAATCAATTAATATTACATACAGTTAATACGTAATGTGCACTAAAAGTCACGGTAGCTTAATTGCGATGTACAGGTCGGATGAAAAGTTTTTACTTTACGATGAAAAAGTAATATTATTCTATTGGAATTTTTTATTGTTTTCCTTCTCACTATTGACAAACCTTAGTATTTGTTTTCTTACTTTTAACTATTTTTGCAACATTTTTAATGTTACTCGCTGTTTTCGACCTTTTCAAGGAATCTTTTTGAAAGTTTTTTTCCGTCTTTTTGAACATTTTATGCATTTTCAACGGTTTACTTATTTTCTAAAATTTTCGAGTTTTGAAATTTTTTTTGGCTTACTCTACACTACATGGGGTTTTCAAAATTTTTTGTTTTCTCAAAATATATATCCACAGTTTTAGTTTTTTTCTTCTAATTATTGAACTTTTTAAACTTCTACGGATTTTTGGAAAAATTTTTCGGATTTTGCAAAACAATAAAACCTTATAGATAATTTTTGACCAAGAAATTACTATATAATTTTATATTCAACAGCTAAAATATTTTCCGCATTGAGGCCGACTCTTTCTCTTTATAGTTTTTTTAAAAAACAATAGAATAAACATACTTACTTTCACGAGTACTCGAGTATAGGTAGATTAAGGGTCAAATAGTTCTGAAATTCCTTACAGAAAAAATTATCATGCGAATTCAAGTTTTTCGACATGTACTTTGGCCGCTAAGTTTGCTTAGAATGATTAATGTTGGAGTTGCTAATCTTTTCAATTTCAAATTGGTTATATACATCTGTATTTATATATATATTAAGAAATAATAGCTGCAATCGTAAATCTAAATGTTATAATTGTTTCTTATGAGCACGTGGAAGTGCTAGAAACTTGTTATACTACCAGAATTCTTGTTGAAAAATGTTTATGATCCAATATACAAATCTATATGGGTGATTCTTAGATAACTGTGCTTTTTCGAGTTGTAAAATTGGCAGATAATTTTGTTGGATTTTTGCAAGTTTCTTCATGCTATCTTGTGTAAACACACTCTTAAAACTCACCTTTTAAGTAGATCAACTACAAGTCTAAATTTACGGTTTTGAGGTCGAAATTAAGAAATTTTGCTGTCACATTTGTGACATTTTAGCCATAGTACGGAAAAATTATGGTTTTGAAGCGTTTTGATGAGAGATGTATTGCATTTAATGACAAATTTACACTTCCAACAGTGTCATGTCTCCGGTGGTCCATTTTTTTTATCCCCTACCGCCCTAAAGATCAACTATGGTTTTCTGTCCTCTGTTTTTATAGCCGTTTATGGTGGATTATGATCTCTTTATTACGAATCTGATCTTGATTTTTTTCTATTACATCAGAATCCTTAGTTATCCTTGCTCAAAAGTGAAAAAATCACTGTTTTGACATCTACTTAGCAAAAACAACAACAAGTAAAATTAATTTTTGTCAATGAATTCAGACAACCAAATTTATTATCAACAAGACATAGCTTACCGCTTTTCAATGGGATCCCTAGATTCCGAGTTATAAGTGAAATCGCCAGAGGACACAAAAAGTACATTTATCTGAGAATCAGCTATATACATAAAAATTAATAAATAGACTCCCAAACGGCTGGACCGATCACCGTGAAAATTTATGTTTATAGGTTTTTGGGTACTGCTTCATTAGTTTTTTCGGTTTTTTTTTCTTTTTTTTCATCCAAGGGTCCCCCTAGGATGCCGGAACCAAAAATGTTTGTTTTTCCTTTTGTGTTTTCTACGCGTTTCATGTCTTTTTACGACATTTTATTTGAAACAAATTTTTTTCACCCAAGAATCCCCTCGGATGCCGGAACCAAAAATTTAAAAATAAACTTTTTTTCGTGTTTCCTACGCGTTTCATGACTTTTTACGACATTTTAGTTGAAAAAAATTTTATCGTCAGCATAACCGGTGATTTTGATGACGGTGGTACAGTAAAGACAGCTAAATATCCAAAACAATCATATACATATAATGGGAGAGATATCAAGCAACTCTGCGTGATTCAAGTGATTGGCTTGATCGAATTTTGCTAAAAGTAAATAAGTAATTGATACTAAAGCTGCTTGACTCTCTTCGTTGTATAATATCGCGGAATGATTTAGCAATAATTGACAAGTGACTACTCTTTTTCTGAATTTGTATAAGTAATAGGTACATAGTCCTACAGACCATTCGTCAGGGAATGCGCTTATTAACAATAAAAACTTAAAAAAAGCTTTATGACGGCAATACAGTACAAATAAATACATTTTTTAGCGTGTTTATTATTTTCTACTTTTATTTATTTAATAATATTACTCACTTCAAGAGCAATATATTTCGGTTGCTAAGATACGCTTCCTCGAGAGCCACCAACGTGTCTAAAAGAGTGATAATTTGTTAAAATTAAGCAGCAAAAGCCACCTTGCTCAAGAGCCCCACGTTGGGCGCCAGAAGGAATACCCTAAATGTAAAAGGATATTTGATTAATTTATTCAAGTAGGTATTGTTGAGTTAAAATTAGAAAAATGTGTTGGTAAATGTATATTAAATAATAAATCAGCTACAATTTCTTATTTCTCTAGAGTTAAGAGTGCATTTACTCTTAAGTATTTCATAAAGAACTCTTTCATTAGCTCTCTCTACTTTTGTCGTCAAATTATCCTTATCAATACGAATACACTTCTTTACTATCGGAAATCGGTTTGTTTATCTATAGTGTAAAACACCTTAACAATGAACCTTTAATTCATTTATATTTATAAAACTAATACATGACATAAAGCTTTAGTACGAAATTGTTCGCTCTGGAGTGTAGTCCTTTTAAAGCGTAATAACGGTAGTGCTCGTATTATTTTAAACGCACAGCCAACAATTGAAAAAAGTGTAAAGAGAACTGGATTAATAAAATTTTAAACGAAACTATTTTTTAATACAAAAAAGAAAGATTTAATTAAACATATTGATTAAGCAAATTAGAAGTAAGTAAGCATAAGGTAATTAGAAAAACTAAATACTAAAAAAAGTATCAGAAAGAAAAAAAAAAAAAAAAAATTTAAATAAATATATAAGTGAAAATAAAAATTTTGAAGAAAAGAGAAGTTAAATCGAGAATCGAGCGATCATTTTCTACTACCGAAACGTAAACCAAAGATTTCCTAGTTATTGAAACGGTTCCTTAATTCCGTCACATATCTTTGTCCCGATTCAATCTAACATCATAATTGATCATCTTTTCTCGTAAACGAAAAAACAGGATATAGATCAAGGGTGTCAGCATTTTCAATTCACTGAGCCAAGCGCAGTCAGCGCAAAATTTTCGCTTTTACAACAACTTCAAATTCCTCGAACTACAACAATGACAAAACTTATTTTTTGTTGTTTTTTTGGTGGCTCGTTTGCAACAGCAACAATATTTCATAATTTTTTGAATTTCTGAGAATTACAACACACACGAAAAATGTTTGCTGTTTTTTTCTATGCGAAACAACAAAAACAATTTGTCATAAATATTTTAATTCCGCGAATTTTGACGAGCTCAAAAAAAACAACAAACATTTTTCGTGTGTGTTGTAGTCCTCAGAAAATTTAAAAATTATTGAAATATTCTTGTTTTTGTAGGCGAGCCAAAATTGGCTCACTTTTGTTCTACGTTGACACCCTTGATATAGATGATAGAAATCCGTGGAATTTATCACTGTTAGTCGAAAATTCAGATAGGTTCTTGGTCGTAGATACAATTCAATTTCAAAATATTCAAGTTTGAAAACTATGTACATTCATAAATGATCGTTTTTACAAAAAACGTCCCATATGCAAAGTGCGTTATTTTTTCGAAGATTTTAAGGATTTATCTTGAAAATACTTAGAAAAAAGTTAACAAAGTTGTTATCTAAGTATTTTATCACATACAATACTATATGTTGCATAAGGACTGCGATTGATAAAATTGTCCGATACATTTTATCCAATGACTTGTCTTTAAATTACTCAATTTAAAAATTTTTTCACATTAGGTTTTAAAATGAATGTACTAAAATTTTTTGTGTTCAAATTTTTTCCTTAGTCCATCGTACGTATATTTACTTAAAAATAGCAAACGAGCTACAAGTTCGAAAGTTTATAATAAAAATTTTTCGAGACCACCCGCGGTGGCCTATCAATAGAATTTCTCGGAATAGCAAAGTAAAGGTGAAATTGGTATCAAAGGTTCGGATAAAATTTAAGGAAAACTTGAATGTCTTTCGAAAGCTAGGTTCCGGAAAAAATGGCGTCCGTGACCAAAACAAAGAGAAGAAAATCGATACAATTTTAAAAAAGAACCCCAAAATTTCATGCAGAAGGTGGAGTGTTCCGAGTTTTTAGGAGGCTGGTTTAAAGAAGTCCAAGGTACAATAAGTTCCTGATAGAAATGCTGTGAAGAACAAAACAGCGCGCCATAAAATTAAAAATTAATTTTTCTAAAAAATTCGATTGCTGCATCATGGACGACGAAGCGTATGTTTTAGCCAAGAGTTTAACACTAGAGATTCGCGGAGGAATGTGGACGAAAAGCTTAAGTCAAAAAAGCAGTCAAAATTTCCTCGTAAGTTCTTGGTTTAGCAAGCAATCTGCAGTTGTGGCACAAGGAGCAATTCTTTTGTAACCGCTGAAACAATAAACTCCGAATTCTATATTAAGAATGCTTGAAAAAAAGACTTTAGCCTTTCCTACGAGAACATGAGGTTTCCACTTTCTTTTGACTAGACCTAGCATCTTGTCATTATATGTAGTAAAATTACTTTGGAGTGGTACTTAAAAAATAATGCGATTTTGGTGCCTTGTGAAACAAATCCGCAAAACTCTCCAGAACTCAGGTTAATTGAAAGATACTGGGCTTTGGTCAAAAGCGAAATAAAGGCAACAAAAAAAGTAGCCAAGGATGCTAAAGATTTTCGAGAAAAGTGGTAATCGGCAGCTAGAAAGTTATCAAATAATACAATTAAATCCTTAAAGGAAGGGGTGCCAGAAAAGTTACAAAAATTTGTAAAAAATAAATATTAAAATTTTAGGTACGTAATAAAAATGGTAATAAAATGGTGGTTCAAGAATGAGTTTCATTAGTTTCATAGCTAAAAATGTAATTTTTTTTGGGTCTTTTTATATAAATTTCCATACCAGATTTTTTCGAAAACCATAATAATTCTTTTTTAGTTTGTTCTCGAGTTAAAAAATAACAACTCAAGTTCATTGCACTGATAGTTTTTTGCAATAGCTCTTATAACGAGCTGACTTATTATACTTTATGATTCTCAAGTACTTTAAGAACATAAGAACTACGAGTATCTACTTATGATATAAGCTTTAAATTACTCAATTTACTCTGATAAAATAATTAAGAAAATAATTATTATTATAAACATAAACCTTAAAGCTTATAAGTGTCACAAAAAAGGATTTGTTATCAAAAATCTTTTAATTTATGTATATATTAGTATATATTTGTTGATATATGTACGTATGTATGCTGGAAAAACCATAAAAAAACCACTAAATTTTTTCTAATTTTATCGAAATATATAAAAATTCTGCAAATATTGAATGAACTAGGAAGCACAAAAAAAAAAAAAAAAACAAAAAGTCATAAAAATTTTAAAAATAACTACGATACGTAGCTGATAGCAATGTTTTGGTACGAGTACATTTGTTACATCGAAGCAATAAATACGACTAAATAATCAAAAGGTGTTTGGTACAAATAAATAAATTTCTTATCATTGATGACTATACAAATTATAACCAAATTAATCTGATTGCACCGGATTATATACATATATTTTAAAACGCACGTCTGAATCTGCGGCATGTGTCAATGTTTTCCTTGAATTTCTATATGAACTTTAGGCTTTTAAAGAGAAAAGTGTTTAGAACTCAGAAACTATTGTAATAACACATCATCAGCTCATAAGTTTGTATTCTAATAAAGAAAAAAACAATTTTTTGGTCAATAACGATTTTATTCATAAGAAAAAAGGCTCATCCAAGAGCGCTACAATCATTCTAGCGCTTCTCAAACATTTCGATATCTTTCTTGTAGAACGATATGTTCTTTGCTTCAAAATAGTCCTTCACCTCCGCATTTAAGCCAAATCTCTTTGCAGTGTGCACTTGTTTAAGGTCTGCGGACAGCTAAAGTCTCCCGTAGGTAAAGTTGTAGGGTAGGTAGGAAAACAATTCGATGCGGAATTCATTTATATTAATCATCATTGCCTTATGACACTGTGCATTGTCTTGGAAAAACAGTAAACGCGGCACCCACTTTGAAAAAAGCTTTCGCATGCTTAAATTTGCATGTAAAATTGTAACCATGACACCTTCTGATATCATTGAGGTGTCAGCTATCTCACACAAATTGTCTAAGATCTTCTAAAACTATTTTGTGGAGTTTTTTTATTTTTCTCCGAAACAATTGCATTATAAGTGCTTGTATTAACGCATTGAAATTCGGCATACCAGTCAGTGATGGCCGATTTGCCTAGTGCAGAATCCGGACCACAATTATCAAGTCAGCGCCTTTGTTTCAACAGTGTATTTTTTTCATGAAAAAAAAAATGTTTTATCAACACATAAAATTCGTTTTTCCATTGTTTTCAAAATGGAAAAAAGTTGTTTCACTGAAACCACTATAACTTTTGAAACAAACGCCAGATAATCACCAAACTTTTACAGCTGCCTTCTGAATTTAGTACTTACTAAGAGAGATATTTATATAAAGGAGAGGTGGCAGATATAGAAAAGTGTATATATTCTTGATCAGCGTCACCTCCTGAGTCCTCTGTCTGGCTGGCTGTGCTTGGAAATATATTTTTTGGGAAATCTGAGCAAGATAATTCAATAAAATTTAGTACACTGTCTTCGTCGTCAAAGATAGCTCGTTGGATTGAAAATAAGCAAAATCGCTCAACGGATACGCCTACCGCCCATACAAAAAATATATTTAAAATGCAACTTTAAGAGTATTTTTCACGACAATACAACCAAAATATACATAAATACTACGAATTGTAAGCGCAAGCTCTGAAGAAAAACTGTGCGAATTCGGACTGGAGGGTGTGGCACCACCCATATAAGCAAAGCTTCAAAACGCTATACTGAAAGCGTTTTTTGAGATAATCGAACTAAATTTGACTCAAACACAAAGAACTATAAATGCAAGCTCTTAACAAAAAATGGGTGAAATCGGAAAAGGGGGCGTGGCACCTCCCATATAAGGAAAAGTTTCAAAATTCTATACTGAAAAAGTTTTTTGAGAATATTCAACTAAGTTTCACTCAAATACTAAGGACTGTAAATGCACGCTCTGAGCTAAAACTAGATAAACTCAGACAAGAGGGCGTGGCACCTCCCATGCAAAAAAAGCGTCAAAACGCTATACTGAAAACGTTTTATGAGATAATCCAATCAAATCTCACTCAGACACTAAGAACTATAAATGCAAGCCAAAACTGGGTAAGCTCGGACAAGAGGGCGTGGCACCTCCCATATAAGCTAAATTTTCAAAATATTGCAGTATAGGGTATTTAAATTTTGGCCTGCCCAAAGATTACACCCTTACTATTTCAAAATTTGAATTTACACTGAATTTTGACTTTTCTTGTTTTGTTTTTTACTTACAACTTTGCAATGGTGCCACTTTAAAGAACTCTGGTTGAACAGGATTGTACACAAAACCATGGAAAATATCATAGGTCACTTATCCCAAGCATGATAATTTAGGAGTTATCTAGTGGTAGCATTGACGTGGCAATATGGTCTATCCCTTATGGTCTGTAGTCCATAATCTACATATGGTGTATGATCTGTCCTTTATTGTCTGGGGTAAACAATGTGTGATCTATGATCTGTCCTTTGTGGTCTAATACGTGGTCTATGGACTATGACCTTTGGTCTAGGATTAGTCTTTTATGGTCTAAAAATTCCACAGTGCAATATGCATCCATCTTAAATCCGGGACAATTCCAGGGCATACATGAAAATCCGGGACATTTCCGAAATGTTTCTGAATAAGGAACGAAATGGCAAAATCCACTATATCATGAAAAAAATAATAAACAAAATCCAGTCCAATTTTGGCATAGAATTCTACGTCCATTGGTAATTTTATATCAAAAAATTATTTAGTTTATGTGCCCTGTAAACAAAACTATTATTGTACTCGTATCTTAGTAATTATTATTTTTTGTCGCATTATAACCAATTAGGATTACATATAACCTTTCATGAATTCGACATTACATGTATAAATTTTACTAATCAACTTTGTTTCTGTTTGTTTTTTCTTTTTTGTTTAATGTGGATAATTATTGCAAAAAACAAGTTATCGCTTTGATTAAGTAGGTAGCAAATTGGCAATATAAAAATTTATTCAAAAAAAAAAAAAAAAAAAAATAAAAATTTTGTATATTTCATATATTATAAACTTTTTTATTACCCAATAAACAAAAACGTTTGGAAAATAACTTATTAATTGTTTATTGAAACAAACACTTCGTTTGGAAATTAACTTGCAAAATGTTTGGAAATTCTTGAATTTTAATTATTTAATAATCGAAACTTGACCCTTTAAAGCAAGCCTTTGAAAATAATTTGGAACAAGCTTATTACAAATGTTTTTATGCAATAATTTTCAAATGCCTTAATTCAATATTTTTAAATTGTTTTTTACATTTTTCAATTAACATTTTGTTAGTGTTTATTAAGTTCACTAAACAACATTTTTCATACATTTTAATATTTAATTAAAAGTAAAAAAAAAAATTATTTTCTGAGCATCGAACCTATGACTTCCAAGTTATGAGTCGATAATCTTATCAACTGACCTAACGTGCCAGTTGTGATTCAAATGCCTTGTGTTTTACTTAGCTCGATAAGTCATTGAAAAAAATAAAATAAAAAATTTTTCAAAAGTATGGAAAACGATTACCAAAACATTTGCAAATAATTATTTTCCAATTGTTGATTTTAACCTTACAAATCAATTGAGAAAATTCTTAAAAAACAACATTTTCCAAACGTTTGAAAATTGGTTATGAAAATATTTGGAAATTAACTTTATCCAAGCGTTAAAATTGAAACGGTTATAAAATTGTTTGTTGGGTAAGGATTATTTATTATCAATGTCTTGAAATTGCTAAAATGTATTCTTTGTACTCATTTTAGTCGCGCAATATAAAAAGTTGTTTACATAAACATGAGAAAAAAATGCTTATCATGCCCAATAGATTGCGTTCCAGAGAATAAAGAACAAAAAAAAAGTTCGCGTTTCTGCCATATTCTGGAAAATCTATAAAACCGAAAATGAACTTTCTGAAAGTCACTGTCATAAATTTTAAAATAAATGAAAAATTTATAAATGTAGATTCTTCAATAAAAATCCTGGTTGTCCGATTTCCATTAACTTCTGAAAGCGCCATTATCGTGCTTGACCACAGCAAGTTGTTTCGAATCAAAGCAAAATTGCATAATTAAAAAAAAAAAAAAAAAAATGACTATGATGAATCACTTATTCGTTGACGAAATCATTTTGAATTCTTTTGCATATATCTATTTTAAACTGGAAAAGCTTTACGACAGTTCAATGTTCGACAAACATGCGTTACCCCACGGTTGAACTCCATTTCACAATATTCATCCAGCAAACGCACAAGTATAAAAGCCATACAAATACGTCAAGACTTACTAAGTATAATTCTTTTCATGGTCAAAAGTTCAAATTGCATTTTTCGGATATATTGTTTAGTATAAAATCATTAAAATTTCATATGCCTACGATAGTGGGTTCTCTAAATACAACGAGCAAGTGTTAACAACGAATGTTATCAATAATTAAAAATTTCATATTTTTAGAATCACAAACATGTGAAGCACGTGACTAAATCAATAAAAAACGTTAGTAATATATCGCCTTACGGAATGACAATGATTTTTTTGAAAAGTTCTTGAAAAGATTATCTTTTTAGATTAGACTAGAAATCCCTGAAGCTTATGCGTGATTTTTTATTTTTGTCTCAAGAAAAAAAATTTGTTTCCATCTGTATACTATAGATGATTGGCTTTCTGGAGAAGTTGCAATCTAAGTTTGCGGGCAATGGTGGTAACAGAATATAATCACTTTGTATTTAAATACACATAAGCAAATTATAAAGAATAGAAAGAAGTAAACACTAAACTGAGCAATGTGTTTAAGACTTATCATTGCTCATTTGTTTATTGTTGCATCTCGCTCTCGCATACACGCAGATCTATGTAACGAAATGTGACACAACATTTTACGCCCCAATGCAGTCAAAATAGTTTCATTAAAAAAAAAAAAAAAACAACCAAAGAGACCTCACTCATAATAACCATATTAAATACATATAAGTACTTTACGAGTATTAGTAACCAAAACACGATTAAATAATCAGCTTATCTGATTTTCTATCTATCCAAATATTATATCTCATAGGTAATAAAAGAGATTAATATTATCAGTATCGCACATTTTACTACGAATATAATTCTATTGCGAATTTATTTTAGGTTATCTACTCATATTTAAAGTAAACTGTATTAATTGTGTTATTATTTTTCTGATTTCAGCAAAAAAAAATCCAGAACAATAAAAGTGCATCCAATTTCAAATCGAACCCAAAATGGCTAAAGTTACCAATTGGGAAAAATTTGTTTTATTACTTTGGAAAAACTGGATCTTACAATGGAATCACAAATGGCAGCTTGTTGTGGAACTTTTATTGCCAGTAATCTTCTCACTTTTGTTGGTGCTAGTGCGTCTATTGGTGGTAGCGGAACCGAGGGGTGTAACACTATATCCAGAATTAAATATAAATAATTTAGATATTATGAAGTAAGTAAAACCAATTCATGTAACTATATAATAAAAATACATACATAATGAGACACGAGTATATATTTTCGATTTTCAATTTGAAATGCCCTAGGTATACCTTCTTGCGAAAAAGTTTGTCTCGCATTTGAAATCGCTTAAGTTCGAATCCACGGAAGTAGTAATAAGTACTTAAATTATATTAAAAACATAACGAACCCAGACTAATTGATGAAATTTATTCAACCACGTTTGGGGAAGTTCTTTGTCAAAAAAAAATTTTTAAATACATTCACCCCTGTTCCGTAATCCGCATGGTTTCAATTACTTTTCACTTAGGAGGCTTTTTGATGAAAATGTTGAGTCACACAATAAAAAGTATTAGAATCTTTTTTATGGAGAATTACAGGTTCTATAAATAATTTTGATTTATATTTACGACAAAGTGACTGTTTCGGCAATATTTGATAAAGTCGAATTTTTCGACTTTTTGCGGTTTTTTAAGAATATTTCCTAAACGGTTACTTTTTTGCTAATGCAAATGAATGTTATTTGTAGAATCTGTAATTTCTCACAAAAAATATTCTAATACTTTTTATCGTGTGACTAACCATTTTCATTTCGAAAAGCTTCCTAAATGAAAAGTAATTGAAAACACACGGATTACGGAACAGGCCTGATTATTCGAAAATTTACGCAATAAAGTTCTAAAATGCTTACTTTTTAATATTAGATTAGGTATGTGCCATTTTAATATCAAAAGTGTGAACCAACAGACTGGTAAAGGTCTTTGTGCAAAATTGAATTACCTATCTAACGAAATTTATATTCAGTTAGCCCTATTAAGGTAATGCCATTAAGTTCATGAATCTATTTGAAAACAAAAATACAATTGAAAATGGTTTCGTCACGTACCCAGTAGGAGAAAGAGCAGTCCAAAAGGCATGATATATAGGCCTTCTTTGAGTGCCAGTAGGCCTGCTGTCTTCCCTTCTTTCTTTCTTTCTTTTTTACACATGATGTCACTCTCGCTTCTAAAAGAAGCCAGCAAAGCAGGCCTTTTACGATCGCTTCTATTATGAAAGGACAGAAACAGGCATGCTGCAGGCACTCACACTTTTACAGAGAAGGCAGCAATGAAGACCTTCTCTGATCGTTTCTATTATGAAAGTTCAATAGCATGTTTAGAGGATCTGTAGTAAAGCAAGTGTCAGGCCTTCTAATAGGTATCGGAGCATATTTAAATGATCTTAAAGAAAGCATGAAAGAAGGCATTGTTATCAGCATGCATTGAACATTTTCTGACTGGGTACATACATATTTACGAGTACATTTAAAAAAAACTATTTATGATTATAATTTATATTTGTCATAATCGATTTATATCTGTCTAAAGATTCACTTCATGGCTCAAAAAATGCTGCAAAGTTTTGATTTTTTTTTTTTTTTAGTTTTCAAAAACAATTTAAAGCTTCTTGATTTTGTTTTAATTTGGCTTAATTAAATACTTTTTTATTCGGCAACTTTGCACAAAGTGAATTTCTACTAAAGTTTAAAAAAAAAAAAAAAAAAAAAAAATTATATACAATACAAAGAACATTTTTTTGCAAATCGTATCTAAGGATTTCGGGAAAATTAAATGTCTGTAAAATGACACAAACATTTTTTTAAACTTTTCCATTGACTGACACTCTTCAAATGAATTTTATTTTTAAATTTTAAGTTTTGAAAGTTCCCCAGAACTTATTATAATCAAAATTTTTATCTCCAGTTCTACTTATCGAATCTGCTTTATTATATTTCTGTTGTATTTGTTATTTTAGCTAGCTAATTTTATTTAAAACTTTCTTTTTCTATCGTTAAATAATGTTAAAAAAAATTCATTAATAAGTAAATGTCTTTCCCCACAAAACACATTTCGAAAAAATATTGGAATCTTTGTTTGGTCAAAAGATATTAAATAATTTCAATGTTACATTGATGGTTCCGATCAAAATCAAAATCATGCAACTCTCACATTTTTGTTTCAGTTTTTTCTTTGTAACGAAAGTGAGACCTTGGACAGAATCGCCGCATCAGTGAACGTACAATTCGTGATGTAAAATCGTGTATTTAGTAATGCGAAATACATGTAAAACACATGATTTTGTGTCACGAATTGTACGTTCACGGATGCGTCGGATCGACCCCTGCATGATTGTTTTGATCGTGACCGTTTACGTTAAATTCAAATTATTTTATATCTTTTGGCGAAGCAGAGACTACACTTTTCTTCAAATCGCGCTTGGAAGCATAACGGATATGATCATGTTTATGTGGCTGATTATGCGAACACGCAAAATCCCCAAAAGTAGGGATAAATTCCCCGTAGTTGGCAACGCAACTCCATTGCTTAATTAAACAATGCCCCACTGCTCATTGCGTCAAATTATTTTGTTCTTCTCTTTCATTTTATCATTCGTTTAAAAACTACCTTTAAAACAGCATTGGCTTAAAGCACTGGTTAAAGTTGTAATTCTCATACTGAATGAAGATTAATTGTAAAATAAATAAATTAAAATTAAAGCCTAATACTCAATAAAGAGTTCATCATAAAATTTGTACTACAAAACAGTATTTGTTTTCATTCGTTTGGGCGCTACCCGGTGTGGTTTTTTTCCTGTTTTACATCACGTGGCTAACTAGTGCCAAAGTATTCGGAACACCAGCGATCCTCAGTGGAGGAATTAGTACGACGTGCAGGCGATTTATCTCAAGCAAAGTACCGGCAAGGTGTTAATCTGTGGAGTGGCATACACAGCAACTTCTAATAAGTACATTTTTGGTCAAGGACAAGTTTAAGCTAACCTCTGACATCTCTGGCTCCTGGTTTATAACTCAAGCCAGCGGCCAGAACAGTGGCAACAGAGCCAGACTGACACCGGTTACGTAGCGGACGGAGGACAGTTGCGTAAGCTAGCGCAAACTTGGCAGCACAAACAAAACTAACGAGACTCGACATAAATGACGAATACACTTTTTGAAAAAGACGAACGGACAACAGTCGTAGAGAAGAATCGAACAAGGAAAAAAGTAATTTTCAAAGATGTTAAATTAGAGAAGAAAAAAGACAAAGAAATGTGAAATGAACTAAACATGATTGAAACTGTAAAAAAAATAACTTATAAATTTAAATAAAAAACTGAAGTCAAATTGAAAACCGTTTATTTAAGCAAAATTGATGTGTTTGCATTTATGCATTTATGAAGAAACAGCAAATTTAACCCTACATATATTTCTTTTGAATAAAGCTTGAATAATAAAAAATATTGCTAGAGTTGATTCGATAAGTAACAATGAAGAATTTGAACTTAGAAAAATTTATTAATATATTTTCAAAAATATACATTTACAATATAAATCGTGGCATAATTTTTCTCATATAAAATAATGCTCGAAAAAATTCAAAATGTGAAATCCTTAAAATTGCACGGTTTGTAAAAGAATGTTCAATAAACACTTACAATGTAAAATATACAATTTATGCATTATAAAAATTTCAGAAAATATTTAGATAGAACCCATGGATTGTCCGCCTTAATAAAATTTTTATTTCCAAGGTAAATTGAGAGTAAAATTTTTGTTTTTTAGACTTGCAAGCTACTTCTTAATAATAATTTGCTTGCTTCCTATCTTCTTTTAGCGCATAGTAATAAATTTATAGTTAATTTTATGTTTTTAATAACATTAAATTATTTTGTTGCGAAAATTTTGTTTCCTTTTTTATGAAGAACATATCTACTAATTTGAAATTTTTCCTTTTTCATTTACTACTCAATTGGTGTTTTAACATTTCTATATAGCTAAGTAGTACATTCTTACATGAGTATAATTAATAACTATCTACTGGAGATCTTCAAAATGAGAGTTGTAGTCTTTGTTATAACTTTTGTCAAACTAAAAATCAATGTGCTGGTTGAGATTTAACTGAACATTGCGAAATCAACACCTAATGGGGGTTTTTGTTCTAAAATACAATATAATTTTTTGTACATTGTTCGGATAAATTTCCAAAGTTTTATTAACAAAAATATCGTCGGCTGAGTATTATTTTGCCGTAAACGCCACTTCGTTGAAGTTATATGCTTTTGCTTTTTCAACGAAGTAGAGACGAGCACAAGTTATCTGCTTTTGCTTTTCAACGAAGTGGCGTTTACGGCAAAATAATACTCAGCCGACGATATGTAGTTCTGAAAAAAAAAAAAAATTAAAACAAAAAATTGTTGTAAAAAAGTTAAAATAAATTCAAAACACAGCGCTACAAATGTAGTATTCTAGATATTACATTGGAACTAAAAAATATAAGGGGAATGATTTTGAAGCTAATCATAATAACACAGGCATACAAAATAAAAAAAGATACCTACTTTTTGACGCTGAATCAGAATCCAAGGACAGTATTCCTCATATACCTGCAAGATTTTGAAATATACTTGATTTTCAGGCATATGGCGCAGTTCGAGGAAAATTTGTAGTTCCATTTATATAATTGTATCGGATAGCCATACAATTATATCAGGCCTGTTACATAATCCGTGTGGTTTCATTTACTTTTCATTTCGGAAGCTTTTTGATGAAAATGGTGAGCCACACGATAAAAAGTTTTAGAATCTTTTATGTATAAATTTACAGGTTCTACAATACAATATTGATTTGTATTTACGAAAAGGTAACCGTTTAGGAAATATTCGATAAAATTGAATTTTTCGACTTTTTGCGGTTTTTTTAGGAGTATTTCTCGAACGGTTACTTTTTCGTTAATGCAATTCAATTTTATTTGTAGAACTTGCAATTCTCCACAAAAAAAAAAAAAAATGTTAATACTTTTTATCGTTTCACTCACCGCTTTCATCAAAAAGCCTAGTAAATGAAAAGTAATTGAAATCACACGGATTTTGGAACAGGCCTGTTTAACTTTTTTTTTGGAATTTTTTAAAAATTTTCAGATTTTTTAGACATCTTTGATCAGAACTTTAATTTTTTTTTTTTTTTTTATAAAAGTCGGGGTTTTCACTCTTTGGTAAAAAAATTTCATACAAAGATAATTCAAGTCAGTGGTCGGCAAATTAATAAGTGGGAATTTATTTTTGAGAGAAGATAGATAGAAGAAAGAAAAGGGTAGAGAGAGCTAGATAGATTGAGTGCACAATTGTGCTATAGAATGCCGATCTACTACTTAAAAATACAACCTTTTGAAAATTGTTTGAATAGTTGGCTCTCTAAGAAGAATTTTATTTATTTATTAAGTACTAGAAAACGTTATAAAACTTATAGTTATCACACAATTTAAAGAGATATGGCATGAACCTTACAGCTAGAAAATCTTTATTTAGATAATTGTCGTTAAATTTATAAACTATATACAAGATAATTATTTAAATTCGCGAAGGAAAACAACAAGCAAAAACCTTCCAACTGAGACTTAAAACTAAGGAGTGACTAGATACGGCTAAAGAAATTTTTAGCAATTACAAGAGCTTGAAAACAATAAACAAGTCTAAACGATATAAATTAACATATGAGTTATCGAAAATAAATAAGCAATATTTATTACAGAATTAAAACTTCAAGAAATACGTACTCATGTTTTACAAATATTAAAAATTAAATATGGGATTTTTAAAACATTTTTAATATAAAGAAGAGATCAAGGAATTGTCAGAAATGCGACTCAACATTATAAATTTAGCAGTTATTTTTTGAATACGAGCTGATATTAAATTAACATTGGATTTTTTATGCAATTCTTTTGTTGAAAAATGCCAAGGTAGATAAATTTAAATTAATTTTTAAAAGTTTGTTTTGGCAAACTTGTAATTTATTTATATGCATGTTTGCACAAGAACTCCAGACAGGACAAGCATATATTTATTATTATTGATTGAAAGATAACTTTCGTAATTATAATTTTGTTATAATTTTGAGTTGGCTCTCTAAGAACTAAGAAAACTATAAAAAATATGTGGGCACTCTCCACATGTTTAGGAACTCTATACCAGAAAAAAATTGTGGTAATCGAAAATGGTTCAAAAGTTTATAAACAATAAAGGAATGCCGTGGAAGTCTTTTTTCAGTAGTAGAGAAAAATACTGCATCTTACTAAAAAAGTGCATTAGGCATAAAATGGTAAGAATCATCTAAGGAATACGTGTGAGTTTTTTTGGAACTTTTAGGAACGAAATAATTTTTTTTTCTCGGACCAATATTTGAAAAATTATAACATGTCCCAAAAAATTCAAAAAAATTCAAATGTATTTATTGAACAATTCTAAACATTTAATGTCATATGCACTTTTTTCGTAAGATGCCTTGCTTTTCTCCACTACCGAAAAAAGACTTGCACGGCATCACTATGTGCATTGATAATAACTAAATTTTTTCTGGGATATATTTACTTAGTTTCTACAAATGCGGAGAACATTTTTTAATTTTTTTCAGAGGCACGGAAGTTGTTTAATTCTTATCTTATGAACCTATTTGAAATCGGGATTTTCAATAATAAATGAAAAATGTTGGTCAAAAAAAATACAATTTTATTTCCTGATCTCTGCTAAATATCTTAGAATTTTTTTTTTTTACAAAATCTACTAGTTGCTAAATTATATAATTTTTTTGAAAGACTGTTTTTATGTTTAATTTCTTAGGTGGCGCACTTAACAATTTGTTGACCTATATTCAAATCCGAATTATGAATTATTCCGTATTAGACATCTATGAGTAGCACATTTAGTTACTAGACACAGTTGAATTGAGCATTAGTTACTAACAACTTGGATTGTAGTAAATGAGTAACATACTTTGATAAGCTTTTGATTTCGAAAAAACTGAAAATTTTTAAAAATCAGTTGCATGTTGTTGCTTTTGGCATTGCTTGGATTTCATTATCACAATTTCTTAGATGGCATTTTAGCACTACTTACTGTACTTTCATCAAAAACTGAATCAATCACATTTTTTTCAAAACAAAAATATACTAAATTAAAACCTTCTAACTTCTCTAACTCTAGCAAAACATTTCCCATAACAAATGTTCTCAAATATCCCAATTTCGAGTTGCTCTATTCACCGAATACATCGACGATATATGATAATATTATCAAAGATGCTGCAAGTTCCTTAGACTTAGCCGGCTATCGTGGTTATGCAAATGCTGCTGACTTGGAACTGGCGCTCATACAAGGCAACTTTCTAGCTGGAGTGCAATTTGACGAAACTAACAATTATCCAGATAAATTTTCTTTTTCGCTACGTTTTCCCAGTGAACTGCGCACTTCATCATTGCAAATACCTATGACTTGGTTTACGATGTATCTATTTCCATTGCTCGATTTGACCGGTCCCAGAAATGCAAACGAAACAGATGGTGGTGTACCAGTTGGTTATATACGCGAGGGTTTCATACCTATACAGCAGGCAATCTCAATGGCCTATCTTAAGTTGGCAAGTGGCCAGCAAGAATTGCCAGATGTTGTAATGCAAAGATATCCATATCCAGAATATATATTTGATCCATTGCTTGAAGGTTTATCGGGCTTGATGTCACTAATTATATTGCTGAGTTTTATTTATCCATGTACCTATATCACAAAGGTAGGTGGATTTTATATATTTTGATAAGAAGATTTTTCAAGTTTGTGCATTTTTTTAGTACATCACAACGGAAAAAGAGAAACAATTGAAAGAGGTCATGAAAATTATGGGTCTACAAAATTGGTTACACTGGACAGCATGGTTTGTAAAATCATTCGTTATGTTGACAATATCAGCAATTTTCATAACAATTATGATGAAGGTATGGATAAGCTAAATATACTATATATCATATATAATACATACAAATATTGCCTTTTCAGATTAAATGGGCTGATGATGTCGCTGTACTCACTTACAGTAGCTTTACGGCAGTACTTTTCTTTCTGCTGATCTTTGTCGTAACGAGCATCTGTTTTTGCTTCATGATGGCCACATTCTTTAGTAAGGCCAGTACCGCAGCTGCTGTTACGGGTCTTGTTTGGTTTATCGCCTATATACCATTCTCTTTCACTATCAATACCTACGAACAATTGTCATTGGGTGAAAAACTCGGTTGGAGTTTAATCTCCAATACTGCTATGGGTTATGCCTTTAAGATTATACTTGGCTTTGAGGGCACCGGCGAGGGTTTTCAATGGAGTAACATTTTCACACCCGTATCCGTGGATGATGATCTCACCGTCGGTTATGTGATCATAATGATGTTACTGTCAAGTGTACTTTATATGCTTATCTGCCTGTATGTGGAACAAGTTATGCCCGGTGATTTTGGTGTTGCGAAAAAATGGAATTTCCCATTCACGGCGAAATTCTGGTGTGGTGAAAGAGATTATGTTGGTGTTGAAGATATGCATAATGGTAGCTTGGAACAAACTAAAAAGGGTGCTTTTGAAGCCGAACCAGCTGGAAAGCATATAGGAATACAAGTGCGTAATCTAAAGAAGAAATTCGGTGATAAAACTGTAGTGAAAGGATTATCCATGAATATGTACGAAGATGAGATAACCGTGCTGTTGGGTCACAATGGTGCTGGTAAGACGACAACAATCTCGATGCTCACGGGCATGTTCCCACCATCCGCTGGTACGGCAATAATAAATGGCAGTGATATACGCACAAATGTTGAAGGTGCACGCATGTCACTTGGTATTTGCCCACAGCATAATGTGCTCTTCGATGATATGAGTGTCGCGAATCACATTGTGTTCTTTAGTCGTGTTAAAGGCCTGACCGGTGCGGCCATACAGAAAGAGGTGGATAAATATTTGAAAATGATAGAATTGGAAGATAAAGCAAATGTGGCATCATCAAAGTTATCGGGTGGTATGAAACGTAAATTGTCAATATGTTGTGCGCTTTGTGGTGATACAAAAGTTGTGCTCTGCGATGAACCAAGCTCGGGTATGGATCCATCGGCTCGAAGACAATTGTGGGATTTATTGCAAGCGGAGAAAACCGGACGTACTTTACTGCTGACGACGCATTTTATGGATGAGGCGGATGTACTGGGTGATCGTATTGCAATTATGTGTGATGGTGATTTAAAGTGTCATGGTACATCATTCTTTTTGAAAAAGAAATATGGCTCCGGTTATCATTTGGTGAGTTGTGAACAAAACATTGACTGGAAGTTTATGAAAATTTCTTTCTTTCCATAGATTTGTGTTAAACAAGAAAGTTGTAACAGCGATGAAGTGACTGCGCTATTGAATACTTATATACCGGGTATTAAGCCAGAGAGCGATATTGGTGCTGAACTATCATATCAGCTGCCTGATTCGTATTCATCAAAGTTTGAGGAAATGTTTAGAAATTTAGAAGATCATTCGGATGAGTTGAACCTCAACGGTTATGGCGTCGGCATTTCTTCACTGGAGGAAGTGTTTATGAAAGTGGGCGCTGAGAATGCCAACGATGATAAACTTCAAAATGGAACGATGAATGGCAACAGCAACTATGCAGAAGTCGATGATGTGGAATCAATTCAATGTATGTTATATCCTTAAGTCTTTGTATAACTATGATTTTAACTATTCCTGTTTATTTCTTCATTACAGCTGATCGTATGTTCTCGGACAATGCACGCTTGCTTAAGGGTGCTGATCTATATTTAAATCAATGGCATGCCATGTTTCTGAAGAAATTCCTCTATACATTTCGTAACAAGTTGCTTTTCGCCATACAAAATTTTATGCCAATCTTCTTTGTTATTGTCACTATATTGATCGCACGCACTCAGGGCAATTTTCGCGAATTAAAGCCAATGACAATCTCACTCAAGCAATATCCAGTAGCTGTAACAGTATTGGAAACAACTAATCTAACACCAAATACACTGGAGTCTAATATAGCCGAAAACTATATAAAAATTGCCAACTCATATGGTGGTGGTCATTCATTGGAATCAACGGGTGACAAGAATTTTACGGATTACATCTTGGATTTGGGCAGAACGATACAAGTAAGAGTTAATGCACGTTATCTGGCGGCGGCGACAATATCAGAAGGAAAAATCATTGCCTGGTTAAACAATCAACCAATACATACGGCACCGCTGACTGTTAACATGGTGCACAATGCAATGGCTAAGTAAGTTTATAGCTACATACCTTTAAAAGTTAGATCAAGTAAATTTTATTTAACTTTTGCAGAACTCTCATTAATCCAAATGCTGAGATAACTGTCACCAATTATCCACTACCATATACCACCGAAACATTGCTGACACAATTGAATATTGGCAATAATTTAGGCTCACAGTTGGCTACAAATCTTTGTTTCTGCATGTGCTTTGTCAGCGCATTCTATATACTCTTCCTGATCAAGGAACGCGAATCACGTTCGAAGTTACTGCAATTTGTTGGTGGCGTTAAGGTTATGACATTTTGGCTATCACAATGGATATGGGATATGGTGACATACACTATATCAGCGTTAATTTTAATTATTGTACTTGCTTGCTTTCGAGAAGCTTGCTTTTTGACATTCTCAGAATTAGGTGAGTTTATATTTAGTGAATGCAATCTTTTGATGCGGCATTATGTTAAGTGTCTTCTTTAATTTCAGCTCGTTATTTCCTTATACTTATAATATTTGGTGCTTCGGTATTACCGCTGACATATCTATTTTCATTTCTGTTCACCGAGCCGGCAACTGGTTTTGCACGCATATCCATCATTAATATCTTTGCGGGTAAGTCATTCAACGAATTATATTGCTTTCAATATACTATTTTTAATGTACGTATATCGGAGAAATGTAGGAAAAATTCATAAAATGTAATCACTTATCTTAAATAGTTCAGTTTACACTTAAAAAACTTAATCATCGCAGCGGTGTTAGGTGGAAGTTTCTCGTTAGTTTTCGCAACAGCATCATGAAATTAAGATGTCTTGAGCCAACCGCGTGTTGTTTTGTTTGGTCCTCTATCCGTTGTTTCGCTTTACATGAAGTACTTCGCTGTATCATTTACAATGAGAAGACAGCTCAACAATTCTCAACTTTTCTTAATATTTCTTATAACCATATGTTCTCCAGACTCTATCAAAAGCTTTTTGAATATCTAAAGAGCAGATGACAGTGAATTTTTTTTCCCGTAAACCCAAGGTGACATCGTTATGGACCTTTAGAAGTGTAAGTACTGTCGTATGTTTGCCTTTGAAACCGAATTGATGCTCCGGTATTAAATCAATTGGAACTTGTTCAGGAGAATCAATTTTTACTCAAGTATTTTACACACATTAGATAATAACGAAATTGGGCGGAAGTTACTGATGTTTGGATCCTTAGGATTTTTCGATGAAGGTATTATCTTATTATTTAAACAATTATTTAGAATAATTGTCAGAAAGTTCACTCCTGTGTCTGAGGTCTTTTTAAGTGCGCAGTTAGAAATATCATTAGGACCACATGATTTGTTAGGTTTGAAACTTTATATTATATCTAAAATCTATTCTTGTATGTATATCATCTATATAATCAAATACTTTGTACTTTGTAATACAATAAGTTTAATGAATTCCCAACCATTAAGGAGCAATGGTCTTCGGGTGTTATATTTTGTGGGATAAATGTTTCCAATCGGAGGCAAAAGAAAAAATTGCGTAAGCGAGTCCTAACTCAATTTAACGTTTTTTGATAAAAAAAAACTTTTTCCCGTATTTCCAGTTCAGCCAGAAACTTTTTTTCTTTAAAAATTTATACGAAATCTTCTGAAGATTGAGGTGATTTCGGCATTACTGGTGATTTTATGCGACACAAATTCCTCTTCATGCGGTTATACAACACAATTAAAATCTGTGGGTAAAAGAAAAAACTGTCGACTTACGCAAAACTGGATTTGAACAAAATTTTCCATTAGTTTTAGATGAAGTTACTCTCTCATTCTTGAAACTCTAAAAATCACATTTTCAGATCTTTAGAATGTCCAAAATCGAAGGAGTAGTATTACCCAGAAATTTCAGTTCAAAACTATTTTGCATAATTCGACTTAGCCTTACCTAACCTATCTTGGAAGAGTGCCATATGCTTGAAAGTATTTTTTTCTACATCTGAACATTTTGAAAAGTCGTCTTAAATGAAACAAGAAAAAACACACCTTGGTCTCCATTTTTGTTGCTATATCTTTAACTTTACATATGCTAAGTCGGGGACCAAATGCACTTATATTTTTCAATGTATGTAAAAGAATTCCAAATGAGATACCTTTTGAGAAGAAATATGCGACGCCTGCAGTTGATGATAGCTGTCCTAAGGCGAACTGCAATGTTGGGCTGCACCCGCGCTGACCATCGTGGATGATGACGACACTGTTGAGTGTGCTGCTTGTGACCTTGATAAGGCTTTTTTCCATACAGCTGCTGCTTGTCTGCTGGTCTCGGGCATCAATGAAACTGCTCCTATGGGAACCAAGTTATTGCTTTTGGGCAAAGAAAACCAAAGCGACAATAACAAAAACTTTTCTTTTTGATTTTACTTTGATTTTATTAACTGAAAACTTTATATTAAGCTAAATAATTAACAACTGAAATTTTACGTTGTTTGCTTCTTGGGTTACTTGCAACGAGTGAAGTTTTTCCCAACTTGAACTTTAGACTTGCTAAAACGTCAAGCTACGAATTGTGCTGAGCAATTGTCAGCCATTCATGTTGTATACGAGTGAGCGAGACGGCAACACTCGCTAGTACTAAAAAGCGGTATACATGCTTATTTCAAGTTTTGATGGTTGACTGTAACGAGTAGTTACAGATCATGCGGATGGGTAGAGTTGCCGTTCATCGCGTAATTACAATTAAGTTTGGGGATTTAGAGTTTACACATTTCCCCGCGTAAACAACATATATGAAAAGAAGTTAACTTTTAATAGCTACCAGATTATTGTCTAATCGCGAAGCCTATCTATATATAAGATTTATTCAAATATATCTCAAACAAGTAATAGTCTAACAAAGTAAACATTTTTACATAGGTATGGCACTATTCATCGTTATAATGGTCATGTCATTTCCGTTCTTCGATACAAAGGATACCGCTGAATTACTTAAATGGATCTTTCTAATATTTCCACATTTCGCACTAGCCATAGGTCTAAATAAGATATACGTGAATACAGCGACACGTGGAGCGTGTAACAATCCACTCATATCAATACTGCCCGATGCGTTACGTTGTCAATATGTGAAGGAGTGTTGTCGTAAGTAAAAATTTGAGCAAATTTTTTTGCAAATTCTTAAATATGATTTTCTTTTATCTCTTCAAAAGATACAACGCCATATTTTGATTGGAATGATCCTGGTATCTTACCAGAAGTCATTTATATGCTCTCAACAGGTCTCTTGTTCTTTATCGTAATTCTAGTACGAGAATATGGATTAATAAGTGAACTTATTTATAAGATACGCAATCGAACGATGTAAGTACCAACATAAGATAGATTCCGCGAGAGAATGAAACAAATTTAAGGTCCAGCATCACTGATCATGCTGAAACTTTTTGGCATGGTACTTTACTCGATCTGACTAGATACGTACTTTTTTTTTATTTTCGACCTAAAAGTTGGTTCGCTCTCTTGCAAAATCTGTCATATAGGCTGTATGTTATATATGTAGTAATAACTGTTGTTGTTTGTTATTACCAAAAGCAAACCACCGCCACCATCTGAAGATGGATTTTTAGATAATGATGTTGAGAATGAAAATAAACGCATACTTGCTATGTCACAAAATGAACGTGCTGGACAAAATCTTGTACTGGATCGTGTTACCAAGTATTACGGCAAATTTATGGCAGTTAATCAAATTTCATTGGGTGTCCAACAGTAAGTTAGAGGGCTGTTTTTGCATGAAACATATTTTTCTAACATTTATGTATATTTTCTTCTACGCTATTTAGAACTGAATGTTTCGGTTTACTTGGTGTTAATGGTGCTGGCAAAACGACCACTTTCAAAATGATGACCGGCGATGAACGCATTACATTCGGTGATGCTTATGTTACAGGAATGAATTTGAAAACTGATATGAATAACATTTATAAGGAAATTGGTTATTGTCCGCAATTTGATGCGCTCCTGGAAGATCTTACGGGACGTGAAACGTTGAAAATCTTTTGTCTACTACGTGGTATCAAACGTAGCCGTATACCGCATGTATCTGAAGAGCTAGCGAAATCATTTGGTTTCTATAAACATTTCGATAAAGAGACTAAAGCCTATAGTGGTGGTAATAAACGTAAATTAAGTACAGCTATTGCCGTTATTGGTGGACCATCGGTAATGTATCTTGATGAACCTACAACCGGTATGGATCCGGCGGCAAGACGACAATTATGGAATATGGTTTGTCGTATACGCGATGCAGGGAAATCGATTATATTGACATCGCACAGTATGGAGGAGTGTGAGGCGTTGTGTACACGCTTGGCGATAATGGTGAATGGTGAATTCAAATGCATTGGTTCAACGCAACATTTGAAAAATAAATTCTCAAAGGGCCTTATATTGAAGATTAAAGTTAAACCACACTCGGATCTCATAAAACGTGCATCCAAAATGTAAGTCTGTGGAAATTTTGACTTTAAAATTGTGCATTAAAAATGATAAACTTTTTTTTTTCTTTTCTTTTCGATTTGCAGTAGTTATAATTATAATGACGATGAAAAACTCATACCAAAGCAGATGGCGGAGCAGGATATCAAAAATGTTAAAGAATTTGTTGAACGTGAATTCCCTCAAGCGTTATTAAAGTAAGTTGGTTTTTTCTTCTTTCTTATCAGTGATTTCTAAAGGATACATTTAAGCTGATGGGCAAAAATGCTGTTGTCAGTATGTCATGAGTGTCACGTCAGAGTCAATTGTTAATGACCAAATAAGTTGGATCGCTATAAATAAGAGTGATATATGTATAACACAATTTTCATTACTCAAACAAAAATTTATATTTTGAGGAAAGCAAGTATTGTGTTTATTGAACCAATGTCATTAGTGTCACTTTGTTAAAATCGTAAGTACCACATCGGTTGATAAGTTTCTGCTCTAATGAAGTAAACGCAACTTCAAATTCAATTTTATTCATTAACATAGTCTCATTTAAGAGCGATACAATCATTCTCTAAAATTTTGATACCATTCTTGTGGAACGGTTTATCTTTGACCTCAAAATAGGCGTTTGTTGTGGCAATCACCTTCTCATTCGAGATAGTTCTATTTACAGGGAGCATTTTTTAAGGTCTGCACATAGTTAAAAGTCTCTGGGAGCCGAATCTGGAGAATAAGGGAAATGGGGATGGTGATGAGTAAACCAAGACCAAGAACAAGACCATAGCAGTGTTGGTCTTGGTCTCGGTCTGGATCTTGGTCTTGAAAAAACTGCTAGAGATTATTGAGTATTCCAAATTTCGAAAACTTATTTTTCCAAAGCAGTTGGGTTTTTAAGATGCCATATTTCAAATTAAGGGATGATTTTATCCTCGAAACGGGCGTGAAACATCTATTAACTATAAATTACCAATACTGAAAAGCAGTCTTGGTCTTGACGATTGCCAACACCAAGATCATAGGAGTCTTGGTCTTGCAAAGATATCAGCGTCTTGGTCTTGAAAAATTACCAAGACCAAGAACAAGACTCAAGACCAAGACTAATTTTGCTCAGCTCTAGATGGGGAGGCAATTGGAAATGGAATTCATTCATTCACCGTTTTCATCGACTTGTGATGCGGTGCATTGTCTTGGGGAAAACAGCAAACGCGGCACCCATTTTGAAAGCAACTTTCGTAACGCAACTTCACTTTTCGGTCTTCCAAAGCTTTTTATGTTTTCCGAACATCCAGTCAATATGGATCGATTTTCCTAGTGCAGAGTCCGGATGACAATTATCAAGCCAAGATTTTCTTTCAACAGTGTGCTTTCCCATCAAAAAACAATGTTTTATAAACACCTAGTAAGGGTGTTACCTTTGGCCTGGCCAAAAATTAAATACCCTACACTGTAATATTTTGAAAATTTTGCTTCTTTGGGAAGTGCCACGCCCTCTTGACCGAATTCACTTAGTTTTTTTTTTTCAGATCTTCCACTAACCATTCCAAGTGTATATGCGAAATTTGGTTTCATTACCTCAAATAACGCTTGCACTACAGAGTACGTTAATTTTGCTTGTGTAGGATATGCCACTCCCTCTTGTTAGAGTTTGCCTAGATTTTTCTCAGAGCTTGTACTTACTTTTCTTAATGTTTGAGTGAAATTTGGATCGATTATCTCAAAAATCGCCTACAGTATAGCATTTTGAAATTTTTGCTTGTACGAGAGGTACCACGCCCTTTTCCGAATTCACCTAACTTCTTTTCAGAGCTTGTACCTACTATCTCTAGTATTTATGTGTATTTTGCTTCTGGTGTTGCAAATAATGCTCTAATTATTGCATTTGGAATATATTTTTTTACGGCAAAGCGACGAATTTTACGAATTATCTTGCTTAGTTTTCCCGAAAAAAATATTTCCTCAGACGGATAGCCTGCAAGCCAGACAAACGGACATGGCTATATCGACTGAGGAGGTGACGCTGATCAAGAATATATATACTTTACCATACCTGACACGCCTCCTTCTCTGCGTTACAAACTTTAGAACAAAGTGAATATACCCTGGGTGTAGGGTATAAAAAGTTTCTTCACTAAAACCACTGTAATTTTTAAGGCAAACATCAAATCATCATCAAATTTTTAGACGTACCTTCTGAAAGTCAGTACTTACTTATAATCCAATATAATTTAATATTTGAATGTCCAGTAAATACCAATTTTTCATTGTTTTCAAATGCAATATAGTTATAATTACAAAATTTTTCTTGGAAAAATCAGCGTTAGTACAAAAATTGTCATGAGTGTCACGTTATTTATTATAAAATAGGTTTATTAGCAATTATACTTAAAGAAAAAGCTTTCAGTTCTGTTACCACTATTGATTCTGAACTTTTACCAGGCCTGTATAGTAACTTTTATATCAATAGAATTGTTATTTATTTGTACGACTAAATTACTATTTCTCTCTTTCTCTTGCAGGGAAGAATATCAAGGTATATTAACCTTTTACATTCCTCTCGCTAGCATTAAATGGTCAAAAATATTCGGTTTAATGGAAAGTAATCGTGAAGCACTTAATATTGAAGATTATTCGATAAGTCAAACGACGCTGGAGGAGATTTTCCTTGAATTCGCTAAATTTCAGCGTGAAGATCCACGTGCAATTAAGTGAGAGTTATAATAAAATATTATTTTTGGTTAAATAACATGGCACACCTACGAAATTAGAGCGCTTTTCTATTTTGTATAAAATTTATGGCACCTTAGTGGCTTAATGGACGTATTTTTGATTTTTTTTTTTTTTGGTTTTTATTTAAGTGCACAGTATTTTCGCAAATTGTATATTGTAACAAAAGCACAAAGGTACTTAAGTAGTAGTATTATGCAATTTTAACATTTATTTCAGCATACGTATCTTAAGATATATTTTTTTTTTGTAAGTTATAAAAACTATTTTTATTTTTTATTTTTGAAACATTAACTTATTTTGGCATTTTTATAGTAGATGACTTAGTTGCACATTTAGCTGTCACATTTCTTTCCAAAGGCAAACACTTAATCAAATAAGATGCCTAGATATTGTGGATATATTGGCTTCGTAGCAGCTTTTACTAACTGAAATATTTAGTATTAAAAAAAGAGTTTACTAACTTAATATTTTTCATATTTTTGTTATTTTTGATATTGCTTACAAAGTGGAAAAAAGACAAATTGCTATTCGTTTTGTCAGTCAAAGTAGTGAAAACAGAGTAACAACGGCCATTGTTAAAATGCATAAATAACAAGAGTACAATCAATTTTATACACCTGGGTATGCTGATCAATAATGGACATACCATGCGGTACCTGTAAAAACTAAGCTTTAATCTTTCTACGGTCTCAACATGATTTGGATGCGCTCTAACCGCTCTATACTTCAGACTTGAAATGGAAGAATTACATTTTTTTTTATAAAGAAAAAAAAAAAAAAATCATTTATTTATATTAAAAAAATATGTTTTTTTTTTATATAAAATATTCTTAACAATTATGTATTATATACAATTAAGGAGCGCGCATATGTTACTATAATGAAATGCCTCAAAGATGCCTTAAAATAAGATAGAAAAGATTTTAAAGAAAAATTATACTAAAATGTGATTTTAATTTTTAAATGTTGCAGGGCTTACTTAATTATCATTATTAATATATGTATAAATAAATTATTTTTATATAAATTAATCGCGTTAGGTGTAACATACATACATTTCATTTGGACTTTTTATAAAAATATTTATAATTCAGTTTAAAAAAAAAAAAAAAATATCATTAAATTTCATCTAAAATAATAAATAAATGAATTTGGGTTTTTTCATTAGATTTTATCTCATTTGAAGTTTTTTATTTTGTATACTCTGGATCTTCATCATAAATCGTTTTTACATACTCGTAAATGTATAAATATTTGTGTGATTAAACATTTTAAAAACATAACTTCGATTGTTTTAACTTATTTAAATAAATGTTTTTTCTATAAAATTTAAAACCATTTTTTCAATTTGATGTTTTGGATTGTATTCATTTTTTCAGATACCGAATCAAATTCACCGTTCCAATTCAGAAATAATCTTTTTTTTTTATCCAATTAAAATTAAACTTTTTTTAAATGAAATTAGCCCTACGAATCAAAAAAAAAACCAAACAAAACCTCGCACAGAGTTATAAATACAGGTTTTTCACACCAAGTTAAGCCTTTTTCACTCTAAATTGATCTTTTTTCGATTCAAATTAAACTTTTCCAAACCAAAACAAAACTGTCCATAATCCGAAATAAACTTTTCCAATGAAACTTACCTTTTTCTAAATCAAATTAGCCTCAAAGATCAAACAAATCAAACTGAACCTCGCACAGAGGTATAAATCCAGGTTTTTAACTCCAAGTTATACCTTTTCCACACTAAACTGATTCAAATTAAACTCTTTCAAAATCAAATCAAACTTTTTCCAAATCAGAAATAAACGTTTTCCAATCAAATTAAATTTTTTCCAAATCAAATTGACCTTACAAATCAAATAAATCAAACTAAACCTCGCATAGAGGTATTAAGACGACCTTTTGACAGCCCATCATGTCAAAATTTTCTTGTTCATCTATTGAAAATTTAATTTTTCACAACTAGGAATATATTCCTCTATATTTGGCTATAGAATATGAAAAGAAAAATATTCTGAAAACCTGTGTCAAATGAGTGATGATTTTTTTCGGATATGCCAATATATAGTTTTCTGTTAAAATAACGTCTGCCATCTACTTAGAAACATTTTTTTTTGTTAAGAATAACTTTAACGCAATATAGCAAAGGCACGCGATTGGAACAATTTAACAAGTAAGTATCAAAGACGATTTAATCACATACTGAAATTACCACCAGCTTCTTAACTTCAAACTTAGACTGTGCAACGAACCCAGTTCGCTCGAACCAACTCGCAGTTCGAGCAAGTTCAACAGAAATTTCAGTTCGATCAGTACAACGAGCAGATTAAACGTTCAAACAGTATATATCGTTCGAGCGCTCAATTCCAATTTGTTGCATACAACCATAGCTGGATTAACAGATTCACCAAGAGAGGCCGCCACAAGAAATATTTTTTTTTTTTTTGTTAAGGAATGCAACGAAAAATACTTTGAGAAACGTTCTTTTAAAAATCCAAACATATAACACACCGGATCTGCATATCATGTTGACGAATTTAAGCGAAATTGGAGAAAAAACAATTTTCAGATGGTACACTTGACGTGTTTTGCTTCATACTTATATAAAAAAATAAATTTTTGTCTTAGATAAACTTCTTTAAAATCCTACAATGTAGGACCTATGTACATATAATTTTAAGGGTTGCCACGTGATTATTTTCTGAAATTTTCTTAAAATCATACTTTTTTTGACTTAATCCAAATTTTTAGTTTAGGAAACGCTCAGATAAACTTTTTAAAAATTCAAAAAAAAAAATTTTAAGTAACTTTTTATAAGCTCCGGGAGCAAGAGCTTAATTTTAAATCTTAATTCCTGCAATCAATTTGCATTTTGCTAATATATTTAATTTTTGCATCGTAGCATGTTTCATATAATTTTATCGAAGGCCATACCTTTTACAGCCCTGAATATATCATTTATTGTTATTGTTCCATATTTGTTTATATGAGTTAATTGTTTAAGTACGTTTTGTCTCAATAAATCATTTGAACTTGAAAAAAAAAATTAGGGTTGCCACCAGCTTTTTTTTGTAAATTTTTCTTAAACCATATACTTATATAAAAAAATAAAACATGTAATTTTAGTCTCAAAACACTTGTATAAACTTTTTAAAAATTCAATATATATTTTTAGAGCTGCCACCTAGTTATTTTCTGAAATTTTGTTAAAATCATACTTTTTGAGACTAAATTGAAATTCTTGGTTTCAGGAACGGTCAGATAGAACAGATAGCGAAAAAACGCCTGGCAACCCTAAATTTTTGTTTCGTTGTTTTTGGACCCAAGATTTCAATTTGTAGAGAGAAAATGATCTTAGCATTTATTGAAAGAAAATTTTGGTTTTATTAAAAAACCAGGTGGCAACTCTAAAAAAATTAAAAAGAAACGCAATTTTGCGAAAAAACGTCTGGCAACCCTAATATCGCAACCCTAAATTTTACGTTCGTTATTAAAAATATACAATTCAAAAAAAAGTGATTTTAACAAAATTTTTTGTATCATAGGCTATATATTAATGAAGAAAATAAGATACCATTTAAGAAAATCGATGGGGAAATGCAAAAGTTGTATACAATTCATTGATAAATTACTAAAATGCGTTTTTGCCCATTTTTCTCGGTTTTTTTTTTTAGTAAACTGTCGATAATTTGAAACTTTTTGTAAAACACATGAGAAAATCCAAAAAATTCTTAAAGCAGCCGTTCAAAAAAAAATACCCGTGTCTCGTCGTTTTTCTCCAGAACGTCAGCTTTTTTTTTAATCGATTTTTGAAGTTTTTTAATCCACTGTACATGAAAAAACAAAAATAACACATTCTTGTGTTAAATCGATGAATTTAACTATATGATCTTTACATCTGAGGGGTATCATGTGTTCAGTAAACTTATGCAAGATATTGCGAGGAGTATTTTTGTAAAAAATTTTAACCCTCCAAGACCCTTACATGTGGGTCATTTTGACCCCCCTACATGAGGGCATTTTGACCTACATGTGGGGGTTTTAGAGGGTTAAAATTGTCTACAAAAATATTCATCGTAATATCCTGCATAAGTTCACTGAACTCATGATACACCTCAGATGTAAGGATCATATAGTTAAATTCATCGATTTAACACAAGAATGCGTTATTAAAGAACAAAATGATTTTGAAATTTTTATTTTCTTGTAAAATCTGCAGTTGATTTTGATTTTTTCTTAATTTTTTCGAAAAAACATTTTTTTTTTAGAAATCAATGTATTTCGCCGAAACTGACAAGCTAATCAAAAAGTGATGTGAGTATTATTTGTAGGTAATTTAATTACATTTAATATGACGTATAATACGTTTAAACACAAACATTGGTTATTGAGATATTTGTATTTAAGTGGAACTATCTTTTTTTTTGATCCAAAAACCGAAAATGACCGATATCTCGAAAACGACACGAAATAAAAAAAAAGTACTGCGATTTTCGGAATTAGCAGCCCATTTTACATATAAAATGAATAATGGCATTCAATGGGAAAAACATTTTTAATCATTTGTAAGCTAGTGTAATTGCTATTGTTATTTATTTCGTCAGATAACACCGTTCGACACAAAAAAAAAAAAAAAAAAACACATGAGAAAATCCAAAAAATTCTTAAAGTAGACGTTAAAAAAAATACCCGTGTCTCGTGGTTTTTCCCCAGCACGTCACATTTTTTTTAATCGATTTTTGAAGTTTTTTTATCTACTTTTTTATCCGCATTCTTGTGTTAAATCGATGAATTTAATTTTATGATCCTTACATTTGAGGTGAATCAAGTGTTCTGCAAACTTATGCAGGATATTGCGGGGAATATTTCTGCCATGTACAACACCCACATTTTTGCCCTTTTCTTAAAAAGGTACAAAAATAACACCTAAAACAGGGGAATATTGAGTCAGTATGTACTAAAGAAATATTTGCTATACAATTTCACTACTAGTTGCTGAACACTAAAAAAGCAAAATTTTATCCCGAAAGCAAAAAATGATGTGAGTGTCATTTATAGGTAATTTAATTACCTTAATATGACATATAATACGTTTGAACACAAATATTGGTTCTTGAGATATTTGTATTTAAGTGGAACTATCTTTTTTTTTTTGGTCCAAAAACCGTAAATGACCGATATCTCGAAAACGACACGAAATAAAAAAAAAAAAATAATGCAATTTTCGGAATTAGCAGCCCATCTTACATACAAAATGAATAATGGCATTCACTGGAAAAAAAATTTTTAATCATTTGTAAACTAGTGTTATTTTTATAAGTACTTTAAATTAAAACATAATTTATAAGCTTTAAAATGATGTAAGACTGAAGATGGGATTCGGTCGCTAGATGAGAGTTTTTGGCTTTTGAACGCCAGCGGCTGGCAAAACTCTTTGTTTACTCAAGAGGAAGGCATCTTACGAACAAAGTGTACTAGGCATAAAATGCTTAGAATCGTCCAAGAAATACGTGTGAAATTTTTTGAAAATGAATCGTTTCCCAATCCCTTTTCCATAGACAAAAGGAAACGCGTCAGTGAGGGTGATAAAATATTCAACAGAAACATCGTTTCGACTTTAACATTTTATCTAACCAAGGGCAACAATAAGCTAAAATGTGGTCCTGCACACAACTTGTATTATACAAGCAAACCAATGTGTTGGCTGAAACGTTGCGTACACAGTAGCCTGTGCAACTACATGCAACAAGAGCGAAGCAGTTGGCAAACATGTTGCAAGTTACGAACATTCGAATAAACGAGATGCTCGATCTACTAGTTTTAGGTTGGATACAATGACGTTTGGCACACTGGGAATGCTCGAACAGGTTCGAACAGTTCTTTGCACTCTTACTATAAACGTATCTTTTATATATAACCCTATTATTTCTGTGCTCAAATGACGAAACCTGGTCTAGGTTAGGGTTTTCGGTGAGGTCTACAACAAGCTGGCAATTTTGCTGAACGTTTTGTAATTCCTTAAGAAAAACCACTGGACAAAATCGAGTATGTTTTGTGATATTTTCATAGCTTTGCTCTCGTGAAAAATCAAGAATACATGGAATATCAAGAATAATAAAACACAGTTTGCGTCATCCGCAGGTAGAAGAGTAAAATTACGTCAGTGTTGAACTTCCAAGGTTGCCAACGATTGCCGTATAAGGACAATTGATTTTTATTCCTTTGTACGTTTCTTTTTGTGTTATAGTACGAAAAACTAGAATTCATTATTTATGTTTATATTTTGTGCCCAAATATTGTAATTCATTTATAAATAAATGTTTGATGTGCCGATTTAAGCTAAAAATTAAAAAAATTGTTTTGGCTTTTATAGAATTTTTAACGAAAAAGTATTTATATTTTGAGTTGTGGCAACCCTACATTTTGCTTTTGTACATCAGAATCAGCTGATAATATTTTTTTTTTATTTTTATTTTGTAAACAAAAATTTCTCTGTACATCAAAATCATTGAACTCAAAATCAAATTTTGATGTGCTTAAAATGTGTTTATTTTTTTTTTTGTCATAAAAGTTCTTACATATAAAACCACTATTTTTCTAGAACAAAAGAACACGTACTAATTTCATAAAAAATATGGTGTACGTTAGTAATTGGCGCAAATTTAAATTGCTGTTATGGAAAAATTGCCTTTTACATTGGAATCGGAAACTTCAACTTATTGTGGAACTGATTTTACCTGTAATATTCATATTTTTATTGGTTTTTATTCGACTTTTGGTAAAAGTGACACACAAAGAACCTGCACATTTTAAAGAATTGGAAATTAATGACGTTTTTAGTTTTTTGTAAGTTCAAATATTACACCCATATATGCAAAAACAGTTTTCATAAATTAACATTATTTCAGTTCTAACATGTTGTCATCAAAAAATATCGGACCACCACTACTTTTGGCATTACTCAATAGGTTGTATTTGTGATTTTGCCAATGTCCTTAGCAAACTTACGAATTATTTATACTTTTAAACGTTTTAGTCATAAAAAATCCTCTTATCAAATTCCTAAATTTGAATTGGCTTACTCACCGAATACAACAGATATCTTTGAAAAGATTGTCAAAAATGCAGCTTTGAGTCTAAGTATTTTTAAATATCATGGTTATTTGGATGCCGAAGATTTAGAGGATGCACTTCTAGAGAACGACTATCTGGCGGGCGTACAATTTGATGATAGCAAGGAATTTCCTCGAAAATTATCATTTGCTTTACGTTTCCCAAGTGAATTACGTACATCATTTCGAGAATATGCATGGACATGGTTTACAATGAAACTTTTTCCCTATCGTGAAAATAATGGGCCCAGAAATCCAGATGTTGATAATGGTGGCATACCAGTCGGTTACATAAATGAAGGCTTCATACAAATACAGCATGCCATCTCAATGGAATATATAAAATTAGCAAGTGGAAAAACAAACTTGCCACATGTTGTAATGAATCGTTTTCCTTATCCGAAATATATTTCGGATCCCTTATTGACGGCATTGTCATATGCATTGTCATTATTTATATCGCTGAGTTTTATATTTCCATGCACATTCATTACGAAGGTAAATTTTTATGGATGAACAAATTTTTCAATTGATTTTCAATTAAAAATTACTTTAATTAAATAGTCAATAACTACGGAAAAAGAAAAGCAACTGAAAGAAGTCATGAAGATTATGGGCCTCAGAAATTGGATACATTGGACGGCGTGGTTTGTTAAATCATTCTGTACTTTATCCATATCAGCCATATTAATAACATTTATGATAAAGGTACGGTAAATAGACAAATTTCATATTCATTAGTCTTTTCCCAAATCAAAATTAACTTTTTCCAATCAAATTAACCTTTTTCAAAATTCAATTAACCTTTGGCTTAACTTTTGGTAAACGCAACATTCGTCGACGGTAGGAAATAACGCCCAAATAAAAAAACGAAATAACGCCCAAATGTCGAAGTGAAACAATATGAAATATCTCTCAAAAACAAAAATGAAATAACGCCCATATTATTTTCATATAAATTTTTGGACATTAGGAATTTGGGCGATAATCATTTTGGAAATAACGCCCAAATATAGACTTTGATTTTTTTTTGGCGTTATTTCGTTTAAAATAAAAAAACGAAACATCACCCAAAAAGAAAAAACGAAATAACGCCAAAAAAAAAACGAAATAACGCCAAAAAAAAACGAAATAACGCCCAAATTATTTTCATACAAATTTGGGCGATAATCATTTTGGAAATAACGTCCAAAAATTTGGGCTTTATTTAATTTTTTTTGGGCGTTATTTCGTTTTATTTTTTTAAAGCGAACGTTTTATTTTTTTAAAGCGAAATATCGCAAAAAAAAAAAAAAAAATGAAATAACGCCAAAAAAATAAATTGACGTAGTAACGCCCAAAATAAAAACGAAATAACGCCCAAAAAATATGAAATCAAGCCTAAATTTTTGGACGTTATTGCCAAAATGATTATTGCCCAAATTCATATGAAAATAATTTGGGCGTTATTTCGTTTTTTTTGGCGTTATTTCGTTTTTTCTTTTTGGGTGATGTTTCGTTTTTTTATTTTAAACGAAATAACGCCAAAAAAAAATCAAAGTCTAAATTTTGGGCGTTATTTCCAAAATGATTATCGCCCAAATTTGTATGAAAATAATTTGGGCGCTATTACGTTTTTGTTTTATTTTGGGCGTTATTTCGTTTTTTTTTAAAGCGAAATATTGCAAAAAAAAAATTAAATAACGCCCAAAAAATAAAATGACGTAGTAACGCCCAAAATAAAAACAAAATAACGCCCAAAAAATATGAAATAAAGCCTAAATTTTTGGACGTTATTGCCAAAATGATTATCGCCCAAATTTATATGAAAATAATTTGGGCGTTATTACGCTTTTTGTTTTAAGCGTTATAACGTCATTTTATTTTTGGTCGTTATTTCATTTTTTTTTTTGGGCGTTATTTCATTGGGCGTAACATATTTTCAAAATAATTATCGCCCAAACTTTTCGTTTTTGTTTCTGGGCGTTATTTTCCAAATGCCGTAATTGCATTTGAAAAAGGATCAAGGTTTGAGCTTTGAGAAGAAAACCTTTATAAATCTGTTTAAATCTAATTAGATTCAATAAGAATTTCAGCTATCGAATTCAAGAAAATTTGTATTCAATTCACTATTAATTGCATTTGCAGTTTAAATGGTCCGATAAAGTGGCAGTACTTACTCATAGCAGTTTCACAGCCATACTCTTTTTCATGCTCATCTACGTAGTGAGCAGCATTTGTTTCTGTTTCATGATGGCCACATTCTTCAACAAGGCCAACACTGCAGCCGCCGTTACTGGTGTCATGTTATTTGTCGCCTATATACCATTTTCGTACACCCGTTTCATATATGATGATCTAACACTCACTTCTAAATTGGCATTGAGTTTGATTTCAAACACTGCGCTGGGATTCGCCTTTAAGGTTATACTGTCCTTTGAAGGTAGTGGCGTGGGCTTACAATGGTACAATATCTTCACACCAATATCGGTAGATGACAGCCTCAGCTTAGGTGCCATTATCATAGTGATGTTGATCTCTTGCCTGCTTTATATGACGATTTGTCTGTATGTAGAACAAATTTATCCCGGAGATTTTGGTGTACCAAAAAAATGGAATTTCCCACTTGATAAGGAATATTGGAAGCGTAAGGAAAGAGTACCAAGAAAACTTATGTATAAAAGCAGATATAAAACATCGAAAACTGATTTTGAAAGAGAACCAAATAAACCGATTGGCATAGCAATAAGAGATCTAAGGAAAAGTTTTTATAATCGAGAAGTAGTAAAAGGATTGTCAATGGATATGTATGAGGATGAAATAACGGTACTTCTGGGGCATAATGGTGCTGGTAAGACTACAGTATTATCCATGCTGATTGGCATGTATCCACCAACATCAGGTACGGCTTTTGTTAATGGACATAATATACGTCAAAATATAGATGGAGCACGTGAGTCTATAGGCATTTGTCCGCAGCACAATGTACTCTTCGATGGTATGAGCGTGGAGAATCATATTAGATTCTTTAGTCAAGTGAAGGGCGTTAAAGGGCAAGCAGTTGCGGTTGAGGTTGAAAAATATCTGAAAATTATAAATTTGAAGAAAAAAGCAAAAGTGCAGTCATCATATTTGTCTGGTGGAATGAAGCGCAAGCTGTCGATTTGTTGTGCACTGTGTGGTGATTCAAAAATAGTAATCTGTGATGAGCCCAGTGCCGGTATGGATCCATCGTCGCGGAGAGAACTTTGGGATTTGCTCCAAGAGGAAAAACAAGGACGTACGGTGCTACTGACCACGCACTATATGGATGAAGCAGATGTTTTGGGCGATCGCGTTGCTATTTTGTACGAAGGGTACTTAAAATGTTATGGTTCAGCGTTTTTTCTGAAAAAGAAATATGGCTCCGGTTATCGTTTGGTACATCTTTGTTTTTGTTTAATGCATGAACTCCCAATATCTTTTCACTTATAGATCTGTAGTAAGGATGCGGATTGCGATTCTGAAAGAATAACAAAATTGTTAAGGAAATACATACCTGACATTGAGCCAGAATCCGAAGTTGGTACGGAGTTATCGTATAAGTTGCCAGATTCTAAAACGGAATTATTTCAAGAAATGTTTGAAGACTTGGAACTCAAACAAAAAAACTTGAAATTGAATGGTTACGGCATAAGCATAACAACAATGGAAGAAGTATTCATGAGGGTGAGTGCTGATGATGAATATTCCTTGGCTGGGCCGCGTACTACTGCGCATCAGAATACAAGTTTTGATAGGAAATTAGTACAATGTAAGTATCATTACGAAGCAACATATATTAATAAGATATCAAAAAAGCCTATGGGAGGTGAAATTCTGTGAGAAAATAGTTTGTTTGTGGGACTGTCCACAATACATAATATCAATGAAGATGTTTTAAGTTCACAGTATAGTGGTGAATAAACCAAGACCAACCCAATGCTGCTAAAACCTTGGTTATGGTTTTGATACTGAGTTTGGAACTTGATCCATTTTAACCAGGTTTTTTGTTGAATATTTTAACCTATTTTAACCAAGTTTTTGGAAAAGTTGGTCAAAAAGACCCATACAAATGGAACCACAAAAAACGGAGAAAAATGATGATAAACTATAAACTGCTATAACTCGTAAACTAGAAGAGCTAAAGGGATCAAAATCGACAAGTTTTAAAGCAATACAACTCGTAAATTAGAATAGCTAAAGAGGTGAAGGTCGGTGTGTAATAATCCTATCATCTTTCGAAAAATTCTGTTAGCTCAAATATGAGAAATATCCACTATGAAAAGGATGACAAACTTTAAAAATAGACAAGCAAGAGGGGTAAAAGTCAACAAGTATCAAAGTACTATAGCTCGCAAACTTGAAGAGGGTGAAAGATGACAAAACTTTAAATCGCTATAACTAGTAAAATAGAAGAGCTAGTGGGGTCAAAGTTGACAGGTTTCAGCGCCTCTGGCACATGCCTTTTTTCCGTTAAAGCACATCTCAGTGTAATTTGCATAAAATTAATATTCTTCTCTTTTACCATTTCAAAGTCAAACGTTTTTCATTACCATACCCAAACGTACAAAAGCTAAGAGGTGTTGTACGCTGCTTCAACCAATGGCATGCAATGTTCCTGAAGAAAGCATACCATACATATCGGAATAAAATATATTTATTTATACAAAACTTTATGCCTATATTTTTCATTACAACAACAATACTAATATCAAGAACAAGAGGTAGCTACAATGTATTGAAACCAATGAGTATAAGCCTCATGCAGTATCCCCAGACGGTAACAGTTTTGGAGAGAGGGAACATTGGACCACAATCATTGGAAAATAAAATTGCTCATTATTATAGTGTGTATGTTTATTCATTTGGTCCAAATCATGATTTGGAATCGACTGGAAAGAAATCTTTTACACTATATATCCAAGGATTCAGTGATACATTACAAGAGCGTGTAGATACGCGTTATCTTGCTGCGGCTACCGTGTTTCCGGGTAAAATTATTGCATGGTTTAATAATCAAGCGTATCATACGGCACCGTTGTCCCTGAACCTGGTGCACAATGCAATGGCCAAGTAAGTTTACTCAAAATTTAATACATAGTACAGTGTGTAAGTGATGGGACGATTAACCGCATATCGATGCAAACCGGTTATCTTCATACAGCTTACGGCTTAACTGTATCGTTGATTAATCGCAAGATATGCATATTAATCGTTTTTCGGTTATTCGTCCCATCACTATCTATCAAACATATTTATTATTACATATTATATCTATAATTTTAGAGCTCTGATTGATCCAAGTGCTCATATTACCATCAGCAATGCACCATTGCCTTATAAAGCTGCAACACTGCTGACACAACTCGATGCTGGCAAAAACGTTGGCACCCAATTGGCTATGAATCTTTGCTTTTGCATGTGTTTCGTGAGCTCATTTTATGTGCTCTTTCTGATTAAGGAGCGTGAATGCCGCGCAAAATTATTGCAATTTGTTGGTGGTATTCAGGTATTCACATTCTGGTTGACCCACTTCATTTGGGATATGTTGACTTTTACGCTGACAGCGATGGTTGTTTGCGTAACTTTGTTTTGTTTTAAAGAACCCGGTTTTAAAGAATATTCACAACTTTGTAAGTATGTTCTATAGAAAAATAAGCAATCGACACATATTGACATCATTCAGTTTACTTTTTTGTTACCATGCGATGAAGATCGGTATTTCTTCGTACTTGTCATATTTGCTGCATCAGTGTTGCCGTTTATTTATTTCTTCTCATATTATTTTTCCGATTCGGCAATAGGATTTGCTATTATGTCCATAATTTCTGTTTGTGCTGGTAAGTTAAAATTAAATTTTTGGTATAATTTATAATAACGCCGTTTTTTGAGATTATTGGACAAAAACAACTTCTTGATGGTACCAGCAAAACACTATTTAGGTTTTGGTAGTTTGGCTTGAAGTCAGATATTATGTATAATGTTATACAGGGTGTATTGCATAAGGTTACGAAGCTTCTTTGAGGTGAAAGGCGAAACCTAGATTAACAAAAAATTGCACCTGAAGGCGGGTCTTAAATGTACCCCTGAGGAGTTATAGGGTTAAAACTGATTTTCTGACTTGTCACACCAATTTTATAATTTGAGGACGGAAAAAATACTTTTCAAGAACAATCCGTTTTAAGGCTCCGCTAGATAAAGGGCAGCGCACACATCTTATGCAGCGCAACACATGGGAGTAGTCCAGGTGTTACATAGAAAAGTATTTTTTCCGACCTTAAAATAAAAAATTCGTAACACAAATGTGCTACCGAGTTAAAGGAAATTCAACGAAGACTTAAAAAAAAATTATAAAAGGGTATGTTAATAGGACTTTTTTCATACTAAAATGGCTGCCAAAGTCAAAAAATTGGGAAAAAATTAAAATATCAACCTTAAGATCCAGAAATTTGCAAAATACTTTTAAACCATATACACCATCTGAAAGCTCTTACAATAAGCTAAAACTTTGCCATAAAAATGTTTTCTCTAAAACGTTGGGTGATCCAAGAAAATTTTTTTTTTTTTGAAACAAGTCAGAAAATCAATTTCAATCTATAACTCCTCAGGGGAAAAAAAAAAGTTTTGAAAAACCACACTTTATTTAAAAGCTTACCTTGAGAGTATCTAGGTTACAAATTTTGATATAATACCCTATTCTCACTTGCCTGGTTAATCAGATGAATGCTGATTAAGCACTAACCAGGATAGTTTTTCATATAAAAAGCTTTTCGATTTGTATGGAAAGATAAGCCAAAAAATCTCCATCTCCAAATTCAAAAAATCCCAGGGAAATTATGAAAGTTCCTTTTCTCTTGACAAATGCAAAATGTAAACAAATTAAACATTTTTAATAAAAAGCAAATTAAAGCTAAAATCAAAAATGTGTTCGTCTCAATTGTTTTTAAAAAAATTTAAAAACGCCACAAAAGTGTCATTGCAATGATAGATGACACATCCAGGTAAAAGGTGTGAACGTGGTTCTGTGATTATCAAGATTTTCTGATTTTAGGCTGGTTAACCAGGCAAGTGAGAATAGGGTATAACTGTAGGAATTGTAGGCTTTCTTCTCTTCTTTTAAATAAAAAACACACAACACAACACTTTCCAGTTTCTATTATTTTATTTTGAAATAGTTATTATTACTAGAGTTCCCTTGTGGCCGAAATTCGACCAATTGCCTATAAAGCAAAAACTTTTTTTTAAACCTCCTTTTATACCCTTCTTGGTCTATAAAACTCAAAAAGCTTTTAATATTCTTTCTTAGAGTTTGGGTTATCTGCATGCTTAAGAATCGGTGCAGCAGCTAAGTTGCAATACCGTGCTTTTCATTAAGAGGCTTGTAACTTCTACCCATATCAAAATTCATAAAAATCAATCCTTAGTGCTAACTCTATTTCTATACCGAATTTCATATAAATCTAAACAGTGATTTAGCAGTGAGAGTGTTTTTTCAATTTAGTTGCGTGGCACTGTCTACTAAAAACATAATGGTCATTTTATCGTTCTTTAGTATTAAGCCTATCTCCATACCAAATTTCATAAAAATGGATGCAGTGGTTTGGCCATGAGAGCGTTTTTTCCATTGAGGGACGTGGCACCGCCCACTAAAAAACATAATGGTAATTTTATCGTTCCTTAGTGTTAACACTATCTTCATACCAAATTTCATAAAAATCGATGCAGTAGCTTAGCCGTGAGTGCGTTTTTTACATTTAGAGGCGTGGCACAGCCCACTTTTAAAAATAATATAATCCTATGCACTACCCCTCACAACCTTTCCAGCAAAGAAAAATCAAGCAAATCGGTTGAAATTTAGGTATAGAAACAGGGACTGAACCGATTTCGTTTGCCTATTTATACGTATATATAGATTTTAGTTCTTTCTATTTAAGTTTTACTTTTCAATTCAACTTCTTTTACAATGTTCTTTAATTTTACTTCTTTACATCACTTCTTTTCATGTCCTCAGACAACCGTCTTCTTCAACTCTCAAATTCAACTATTTCTGAGTTTTTGTCATGTTTGTTTCGTTCAAGTCTCGTTTTGTCCGTGATACCAGGTTGTCCGTTTTGCTACGTTTCTACATAACTTTAACACCAATTTTTGCAGTCTTAAGCAAGGATATCTTGAAATCTAGAGTCAATTCGAAAAAAAATCATGCAATAGTTACCTAATAACTTTGGTGAAACAGAATTGACCCAAAAATCTTTTGTCACCCTCTGTAATTTTAATAAAATACACATACAAATGTCATTGAGTAACAAACTTAAAATGTATTCCTTAAATGAACATATTGCTTAAATCTTACTTTTATATATAGGTATGGCACTTTTTCTGGTCGTGATTATCCTGTCTTTTCCGATTTTCGAGCTCAATGATATAGCTAATTCACTTAGTTGGATTTTTCGCTTATGTCCACATTTTTCATTAGCTATGGCCTTAAATAAGCTCTACATAAACGAGGCAACACTGGATGCTTGTAGTAATTATGGTTGTAAATTATTGCCCAGATGTTGTGGTAAGTATTATATGTATGAATGTACATATGTATGTATGGTTTTTATTTGATATAAATAGTACAGTCATTTGGTACTTTTATCTAGAAAGTTTTGCGGGATTTTTGCAACCGAGTTATTTTATAGATTTCGATGTGCTCTTTCAGAATTTCAACTTTGCTACCTCGAGTCCTGTTCGCTCGCGCCGCCATATTGGAAAAATGGCGTCCAAAATCATTTTTTTACAAATATTTCTTTAACGATTACATTTAGAGAAAAATATTGTCGCGCAATATTGTAGCTTATAAAAGCTTCTATAGAAGTGACCTTTGAACTGTTTTCGTACGACTTATAACTTAGGAGATATCGTAATTCAAAATTGGAAAAAAATTAGTAAATTGTGCATGCCGCTTATGAGTAGGCACAGTGATGTGTTAAGCTTAAAATTACAATAACTCATGAACGGTGGGTCACATATTCAAGGTAAAAACACCTATTTATAGGAAATTATTTCCACTATAAGCTTCATTTTATTTTTTTTATATGGCTTATAGCTTAGGAGATATTTTTTCAACAAACCTAAAATTTAGAACAAAACCGTTTTTTCAAAATAGCTCCAAAAAGGTTCGTTCTAAAAAAAAAATCTCACATTTTGTAGAACGTTTAATTCCATTTAATAGTCTCTCCAACTGTTTTTTCGTCCGACTTACCGTTCATGAGATATTGCGTCTTGAAAATTATTCAAAATTGAACATTGTACTATGCTCCATACTATGTTCAATTTTGAATGATTTTCAAGTCGCGATATCTCACGAAGGGTAAGTCTGACGAAAAAACAGTTTGAAATGACCCTTATAGGGAATTGAACGGTCTAAAAAATGCATGAACAATTTTTTTTCTAGGACGAACCGTTTTGGAGCTATTTTGAAAACACAATTTTTTTCAAAATTATAGGTTTGTTAAAATAATATGAGGAGTTATTTTTCAAAAGGGCGTAAAACCCCAGCAGAAAGTTTGATCATCCAAACATAGCTGTTTGGCACATTCCTTTCGTTGTTCGAATCATTCCATTGCCACATCAGAATACACTTTCCTTTTGTTCAGCGCTGGCCGCTCATCGTATCATTCCTTTGTTGCCTTCTACAAGAAGGTGCAATCGGAATAGTCGTGGATCGGGTATCTTCTTTTTGTCTATGGAAAATGAATGTGTGTCTTTGAATTTCTTTGCGATAAAACATCATTTTATGCCTTCCATTGGTAGGCTCAATCTGAACAAAACATAATATTGTGCCTTCGATAGGAAGGCGCAGTATGAACAGAACATCATTTTGTGCCTTCGATGGGAAGGCGCAATCCGAACAGAACATCAATTTGTGCCTTCGATTGGAAGGCGCAATCTGAACAGAACATAATTTTGTGCCTTCGATTGGAAGGCGCAGTATGAACAGAACATCATTTTGTGCCTTCGATGGGAAGGCGCAATCCGAACAGAACATCAATTTGTGCCTCCGATTGGAAGGCGCAATCTGAACAGAACATCATTTTGTGCCTTCGATTGGAAGGCGCAGTATGAACAGAACATCATTTTGTGCCTTCGATGGGAAGGCGCAATCCGAACAGAACATCATTTTGTGCCTTCGATGGGAAGGCGCAATCTGAACAGAACATCATTTTGTGCCTTCGATTGGAAGGCGCAATTTGAACAGCCGCAAATGAATAAAATACTTATATTTTTAGAAAATTAAATATATTTCCTAAAAACCAAAACAAAAATTAAGGTGAAAGTTTTAAAATTCAGTGGTTTTACAACATAGGTGCAAAATTAAATCAAATGTGTTTATGAGTATATGTATGTGTCGAATTTAAGAACGCAAAAAGAAATAAAATTTACAAAGAACTTAATAATTAAAATTATAATGCAAAAAACATTGTCATTATTATTTATTTAATTTTGCTTTTTTCTTTTGCTCATGCACTTTTTTATAATGCTTCGCTTTGTTGCTTTTAAAAGAAGTACGCACGTCCTTCACGTATGTTTCGAAGTCGAAGCCTTCTTTTCTTAATGCTTCTGAAATTGGAAATGTCATTAATTGGATTGCTCATATACATTTTATTGATACACTTACGGAAAATTGCACTATTTAGCGCCGAATAATTCTTGAATGGCTTTTTACTATTTACGCCATCATAATTGTAGTCCAGCAGTAACGATTTCGTAAACAGCCGGTGGAAATTTTTTGTAAGCCCATCTGGCGATACTATTTGTTTTATTATAGAAACATAGGTTTCTGGGTTTGCAGAAACTTTCTGTTCGGCTTCAACAAGCTCCTCTTCTGAATTAATAGGAAAAGTTGGCTCCAGGTCGTGATTACGTTTTTTTGTTATTAACTGGTTAAGAGTAGCCTGAATTTTAGCCAGTTGTTGCGTATTTTGCTCTAAAATTAAAAACGATAAATTTCGCTGTTCGACACAAAAAAAAAACATGAGAAAATCCAAAAAATTCTTAAAGTAGACGATAAAAGAAATCCAAACATGATACACCTCAGATGTAAGGATCAGATAGTCACATTCATCGATTTAACACAAGAATGTGGTATTTTTGTTTTTTTTATGTACAGTGGATAAAAAAACTTTAAAAATCGGTTAAAAAGAAAAATGTGACGTACTGGAAAAAAACCACGAGACACGGGTATTCGTTTTAACGTCTACTTTAAGAATTTTTTGTATTTTCTCATGTGTTTTACAAAAAGTTCGAAATTGTCGAACAGTGTTTTCAATGACTCCGATGAGTCAATTGGGTGATAACTTCATTTACCTTGATTTTTCATTGCTTGAAATTGCATTAACTTTTGATTTTCTAATATTAGATTTTGTTGTTCTTGAATTTCGTCCATTTTTTCTTCATTTCGGTTAAATTGTTCTCTACAAAAGATAAAACGATAAAGTTTCTGTTAGGTTCACAATGTATTGTCTATAACTTACCGTCATTGTGGTACTGTTTCTTTAAAATAAGCCTTTGAGGACTTTTTGGAGGTTCATTTTCTTGGTTCATTGCTCTGATTGTTGCTTTTAGTCAGAATAAAAACTGTAATTACATCGTGTGTATTATTGGTATAAAAACTTTATTGCAATTGTAAGGGAGACATAAATATTTGCAGGTAATTTGTGTGTATTCGATAGTTTCCTCTACTTCGGATGCATTTGATGAAGTTACATATATTCCTAAATCAGTCCCAGAGGAGAGAGGAGCAGAAAAAAAATTTTGTAAATCTGAGAACTTTCTCCCGATTACATATATTACGCCTTCTTTTTCTTCAAATTTGGTAATCAAAATGATGAATCTGGATCTTACACCACATAAATTGTTGGGGCTTTTTGTAGATAACATGAATTCACTTGTTCTCAAATGAGTGAACTCTCCCGTTCTACTTTGAAACATTTTGAATGTACGTTCTTTAAGCGGCTTGCTAATCGATCGGAGGTTATTATTAATCTGCTCTAAAATTTGTGTAGGCTTTTTAATGCATCTTTTCAGTTTTTGCAGATAGTTTTCAAATTTATATGCTGTGAAATTGTGCAGGGCTCCAAAGTCTTTTGCGCATTGTGCCAAATGTAACAAGGAATGAACGTTATATGTTAAACATTTTTCGGGGTATAGGAGAGTAAAAGTTCCAACGAAATCTTTAAGCATTTCATGTGCAACATCAATATCGTTAAAAAACTTATCACAAAGCAACATTCGATATGAGCAATGAAGTAATAATAAATGATAATAATAGTCCTCCGGCAAAATATCTTTAAAGAGTACAATTCCGGTATATAGAATGAATTGCCGAAATTCAGTCGCTTTCCATCGTTTTAATTCTTCTAAGCTACGTGGTTTCCTGGCAAATTCGCATGGTATATGATTTTTTAAAACTGCAATGTTGTCTGAAATTTTTGTTATGACTTCAGAGTCTAAATTAAATCGCAAAGTTTCCTTGTTAATGATCATATTCACCAGTTTTCTTACTACTCCTAAATCCAGAACATGCATAGGGTCAAGCGGGAATTGCGAAACCATTTTTATATTTAACTTTTCAAGCTCTGATTTACGATTTTGATAATAAAGATGATGGTGTAACTTATCTTTGCGGTTTTCAAAACATTCATCCGTTCGTAGGATACCACTAATACAACTATACTTCGTAACATGTTCGACACGTACACCAACCTGTGTGCATTTTGTGCATCCATGAAAAGCATTATGGCCTACCACTCCACAAATGAATGACCGCGCGGGTGCATCACAAATAAAAGCACGAATTTCAATATCAATTCTGTGACTGTCTACATAAAATCCAAAAGATTTTATTTGAGACATTTCTTCGATGAAGTCATGTAAAAATTGGTCTACATTACGTGGTTTCTGATTCCCAAGAAAAACTCCAATCACGAATACACTTTCATTTTTAACATTCACCAAGTGGCCTAGAATTGGCCATAAAGAAGTTTTTGAACTCTTATATAAAGGAAGTCCATCAATCCCAATATCAATATGTAAAACATGTAAATTACAAATTTTTTGATGAATTGAATTTAAATAAGACTTAAGGCCATAATGTGCATAAATACCAGGAGCAACAGTACGAACTGTAAGTTCCTTTGGAGGCTTTTCCCTTGGAGGCTTTGTTAACGTTTTAACAGAAAGCGGCACTTCTATTCTGTGGGATCTTAATGTTTTTAAAAGATTTGTTGCACAGACTCTTGATGGGCGAAAAGTGGTATACCACTCTGCCAAATCATCCACTAATGTATGAGCTTGAGGTGCATCATTGCCTTCAATATTATGAATGTCTTCTTCACCAAATTCAAAGCGTTCAGCGACATTGTTTTTGCGTTCGTTCAAATCTGTGATATTACAGAAATCTGGCTTCGAAGGAACACACGACAACAAAGCTTTTTCTTTTGCGGCAAGTCTACGCAAATTCCTTGCAGAAAAACCACTCATTACTTTTTCACTTATCACAATTAAATATCGTTTTAAATTATAATGCCACACAAACAACCGCAAATATAAATTTTCACTAAAAATTATAAAATATTTACTTACTTATAAATTTTTTGTTACGATAAAATAAACACAAAATGATAAGAAAATCTATGGAAACAAGAAAAACTATGAAATGAAAATAAAAATACGAGCGCAGTCGGTAACTGAAATAAGCCCGAAATCAAACGAAACATTGTGTACATCATTTTTGAGCTTCTTAATCAATCCGAAAAGGAGTAGTTCGTTTTTTCAGTACTTTTCGAAACATCCAACGATTACTCCACTTCTGAAGGTGTTCGTTTTATTTTCTGCTGGGACCATGTTAAACAAATTTTCAGTAATGAGAAAAAACTTTTATGGGCAGTTTACAATAACAAATTTTTTTTAATGTCTCCTGTATTATAGTGAGTTGACCAAAGATTCCCCTTAACATTTTTGTTGTAACATATTTGCAGTAATTGCAAAAAGTAAAAAACATTTGGAAATAAGCCCTTTTGTTTCAAAATCACTCTAATTTCACCATTTGGAAGTTTATTCTGATGTCTACAGGCATGGTTTGTAAGCACCTATATAGCCTGGGGAATATAAAAAATATTAAAAGTTGTTTTGGTCACTATTCAAGATACGTCTTTTTGTATCAAACTCTAAAAATTTCTATGAAATTATATGGAAATAAGCCCTTTTGTTCTGAAATGCGACTTTTGATCACGATTTTATCTTAGAAAAATGCATTTTTTGTGATGAATTTTGAACTAGAGTATGCATTTTAGCATGGTAATGGTGATGGCATCCTTAAGTTTGTTCGAGGTTGGAAGTGGTTTTACGCCCTTTGGAAAAATCACTCCTCATATCTCGTAAACTATAGGTCGTGTAAAATAAAAAAATGAAATGAAGCTTATAGTGGAAATAATTCCCTATAAATAAGTGTTTTTACTTTGAACATGTGACTCACCGTTCATGAGTTATTGTAATTTTAAGCTCAACACATCAATATGCCTACTCATAAGCGGCATGCACAATTTACTAATTTTTTTTAAATTTTGAATTAGGATATCTCCTGAGTTATAAGTCGTACGAAAACAATAAAAGGTCATTTTTATAGAAAATTTTATAAGCTACAATATTGCGCCACAATATTTTTCTCTAAATGTAACCGTTAAAGAGATATTTGTAAAAGACTGATTTTGGACGCCATTTTTCCAATATGGCGGCGCGTGTGAACACGACTCGAGGTAGCAAAGTTGAAAATCTGAAAGAGCGCATCGAAATCTATTATATAACTCGTTTGCAAAAATCCCGCAAAACATTCCAGGTAACATCATTTTATTCTCCCAAATGATTTTACTATAAATTAAAAAAGTATAAAAGTAAAAAGTTTAATTATTAAAATGAATGAATGAATTTGTTTGATTTGTAGCCGCAACACGAATTGTTGTTTTTCAACCGTCTTATTTAAACTCCGCGCAACAAGTGCTTATCAGCTGTCGTTGTATCAGCCTCGCTGCTCTCGTCGTCATCTTCGGCGTCGTCATTGATCGTCGTTTTGGTTGTTGCTATTCTTGTTCGTCGTTATTGTTGTTGTTCGCTTGTCGTTTTATCGTTATTATTGCTGTTTGTTTGTTGTCTAGGGAAAATATCTGCATACCCACTAGGGAAAGCTTCTGCATGCCCACATGTATATAGAAGTTGTGTTACACAGATTTTAAATCTTTCCAATATTTAGGGTGAGAATGTACATTTCGTCCAGAAGAGTTTTATTTGAAATAATTTTATCGCGACTACTTAATAAAAAATCTAAAGCTAATTCAAATCATACTAAAAGTTGTTATTTATAATTTTGTTTAAGCAATAACCTCATGGCACGAGTGGTCAGAAACGGGTGTTTTAATAGAGATTACGTATTTGCTTGCAACTGGAGGCGTATGGTTTCTCATGTGTATAATACGGGAATATAAATTGATAAATGCAGTCATTTATAGCATTCGAAAGAGATTAGTGTAAGTATTTACATGAGAAGGTTGCCTATAAAAGACGTTCGCAAACAGGAGAAACATAGACAATAAAAAAAAAAAAAAAAAAAGCGCAGGAGTCCATATTCCTTAAAAACGCATGTGCTTCGGGCAAACAGTAGGTGTGGTCTGAAATTCTAGAATTTTTGCGGGCGCCTTTTTTGGATGTTCTCTAAATATCCTTCACTTTTAACATCTATATGATTCACACTTAATATAGCAAACCACCTCCGATTAGAGAATATTCCAATGATGATGTCCAAGCGGAAAAACAGCGTATTATTGAGATGTCCCATAAAGAAATTGCTAAGAAAAAACTTGTTTTAAACAATGTTTCAAAGTGCTATGGAAAATTTTTTGCAGTAAATCAAATTTCGTTCTGTGTTGATCGGTAAGTACTTTAGTAATAGTCTATTTCCACCGAAGATTTAACTCTGGTGAAATTAGTGCGAAATAATTGCGGTGGAAATAGGCTTTAATTGTGTAAAACTCAAAGTATAAAAAAAACATATTTTCATAATTTTCATTGAAAGTGGAGAATGCTTTGGTTTGATCGGCATAAACGGTGCAGGCAAAACATCCACCTTCAAGATGTTAACTGGTGATGAACGCATTACCTTCGGTGATGCTTATGTCCTTGGCATGAATGTTAATACTGAAATGAATAAGATATATCATGAAATCGGTTATTGTCCACAATTTGATGCATTACTTGAAGATTTAACTGCACGTGAAACATTGAAAATCTTTTGTCTCATACGTGGTATACCTAAAGAGGATATATCCGACACTTCAAAAGCATTTGCAGCGGTATTTGGTTTTTCCAAATTTTATCGTAAGCAAATTAAAACATTCAGTGGTGGCAATAAGCGTAAATTGAGTGCAGCTATTGCTTTTATTGGAAATCCATCGATCGTTTATCTGGATGAGCCTACAACTAGTATGGATCCAACTGCCAGACGTCAATTGTGGGATATCATTTGCAATATACGCGATACTGGGAATTCTGTTGTTCTGACCTCTCACAGTATGGATGAGTGTGAAGCCTTGTGTACGCGTTTGGCCATAATGGTTAATGGTGAATTTGAGTGTATCGGCTCAACGCAATATTTGAAAAATGAATTCTCAAAAGGCCTCATACTGAAGATCAAAGTCAATCCTAATACAACGCTTAAAAAGGAGGCATCATTAATGTAAGAAGTTTGATTATCATCAAATATGTGAGCAAAATAATGAAATTCTGAAATGTTTTTATTTTTGTTCCAGGAAATACGATAATTTGGAAACAAAAAGATCAGCGATAACATTAATCGAAGATGCCAATATTAAGAGTGTTAAAGAATTTGTTAAAAGGAAATTTTCAAATGCTATATTGCAGTAAGTATGGTAAAAATTACTATTGTTGAGATAATAAAATGCAAGCTCTCTGCAAAAACAGGGCGAACTCGGACAAGAGGGCGTGCAATCGCCCGCATAAGCAAAGTTTTTAAAATACTGCAGTGTAGGGTATTTAATATTTTGCCAGGCCGAAAGTAACGTTGTAGGCTACGAGTATGTAGGCTTTCTTTTCCTTTTAAATGAAAACAACACAACTTAAAAATTTTCATTAAATTTTATTTATACATAATTAGTTCATTTTAGTTTCAATTAAGTATTATTCTATTTTACAATATGTATTATTACCATTTCAGTTATTTTTTCTATCTAAGTTTTTCTTAAAATATTCAATTCTGTTCTTTTCTTTGTCTTTTTTTTCACTTCTTGTTATTTTTTCCGCAGACAATCGTCTTGCTTCTACTACTCTTCAACAACAACTAAATTCAACCGTCGTCCATTCGTTTATTCAAAAGTCTTTATGTCAGTTTTGTTTCGTTCAATTTTTGTTCGTTTTATCAATGCTGCCAAGTCGTCCGTTTAGCTCCGTTTCCACATATACTTAAGTCATTACCCAGTAAGCATTTGGAAGATCATTGAAACTCCACGGTATATCGAGTTAAAATGTGAAAATTAAAATGTAAAAAATACTGCGTACTTTATTTTTTCGCTTTAAAAATCATCTTGAGGAATCGTCTGCACAAACTTCCTGCCCAACGGGAAATGGAAGCGCGTTGATTCGACTTCCGATGCGCATCAAGGGAAGCAAGAAGCTGTTTCCAACGCTGTTCTCACTGCAAATCATCGGAAGCACATGAAATTGAAGTAGAGTGGAAGCATACATACTTTTCTGAAATATATTCTGAGGAAACTTATGAAATACTGAGATATTTTTCTCGCACGTATTTTTTAGCTTTTAGCAAGAGTTCAAAAAAATTTAAAAATTACAAAATGTCATAGGCTATCACTGGTGTGCTTCTATTGCGCTCTTCTGGGAAGCAGCTCCATTTCTTTCCGTTGGATGTACATTTTTCCAAATACTTTGCTGATGAATAAGTTACAAAGAAAGACTTTTTAAAAATGTACAATATGGATTGAACTCTTTCAACCGCATTAGAGTATATTTCTGTTAAACTATAATAATATACTAACGTACTTGCTTTTTTTTCTGAAACTTTCAGAGAAGAATATCGCTTTATATTGACTTTTTATATTCCACTCGCTACAATAAAATGGTCAAGAATGTTCGGTCTTATGGAGCATTATCGTCATCGACTAAACATTGAGGATTATTCTATAAGCCAGACAAGACTAGAAGAAATATTCCTTGCATTTGCTAAATTTCAGCAAGAAGATCCGCGATTTAGTCAGTAAATACGGAGGTAGCTAATAAGGGTATTCACAGTTACTTGGTATATCATTTATACATTTTTGAGCGTTGCTAACATATAGTCCATCTAAGGATGTTATATGTCGCAAGAAAAGCTCACTACGTTTGAAATTTCGATTTCACTGTATGTAAGTTAAGTATCAATGAGTATAAGAGTATCTGAAAGAGCGTGCCAAGATACTGTGAATGCCCTGAATTTGTTAAAAATAATTTATTATGCAAATTATAAAATTTATTTTTTATCCTTTCCATTTTAGGGGAAATTTTAATCCATAGCAACGCTTCATAGAACCAAAGCAATCTTTGGAAGAAGTTTTTGAATCGTTCGGTTTTCAAATGAGGAATACATACATAAGTAGGATTGTGCTTATACTATATATATATAAATAAAATATTTTTGAAAATACATAAAAGGACACTTAATTAAAAATGTTATGTAAGTTACAAGATCAAAAAATCTTTGACCACTCTTTTTTGATTTTTCAACACTTTGAAGATGCAGAAAGCGAAATCCCCTAATTGAAAATTTTTAACTATGCCAGTGCTTTTAACCAAAATGTGCTTATCTACATACATAAGTCAATGTTTTGATTACACATTTATCAGATTAATTTATTTAAGAGCCACTCAAGAAATCATATTAATGCAAAAATATGAGTACTTTCGCTATACCGTGAGTCATGGGCATGAGCATGATAGTAAAAATTCATGAGTCACAATTGCTACGCACGCATGGAGTAGTCCAAAAGAGTATTGTTGGTTTATGCTTATGTTTTTTTTTTATTAAGTGTAAAGTATTGTTAAATTCATAAATATGATACAATAATTATTGTTATTTATTTACAATTAACGATTTTAAACCATAAGTTTTTATATAAATAGTTTTGCCGGCAAACGTTATTCTCATGCCTTGTCCAATGTCAACACTTATGCACAAAATTTGGTAGACACCATGTTCGCCGATGCACAGTGGCCTGGAATTTCTATTCCAATTCTATCCCAACTAAGTACATGTACTGCACGAAGAAAAAAATAGCTATTTCTACTTTATTTCTAGTAAATTTTACTAGAATTTCAAGTCAATATACATAGTGACAATTCCCAAATAAAATAAATTTTACTGGTCACATCTCTGCTCTACTGACATACATATACGAGTATGATGAAGAAAAAAAAATTTGTGTATTAAGCAAATGTCTGTCCAAATATTAATATTTTTATTAGAAATATAAAGTTAAAATGGTTATATCAGGTAAGGTAATTTATGTTTGAAATTTAGTATTAATTACTTTAATTTTTTTACTACTCGAGTGGAGTAAAAATTATGACACTAATTTTTCTCCATTAGCGCTTACAACGCAGCAGTTCATTTTCTGGTTCAGGCATAGCTATATACTTTCCATATTTACTGACTTCTCTTCTTTTCTAATTATGTAACAATTTTTTTTTTTTTTGGAATTTGGAATCTGTTGACAATTATCACATCACATTTTTAATGGAATCATATTTATAACTTCACTAAAAATCGATGTGAGCCTGCTCTCAATTTTCGTGACGCTCCAAGCCTTGGTGCCTCGTCAAGATTAAAGGTTTCTTAAAATCCTGTTGATAATTTCACAGTGCAACAAATTGAGTGAAAACCAATCTGAATTTGATCTCGAAATTTTTTTAGACTAATTTAGGGTCGCTAATTTCGAATTTGGTAACTGTTTTTCCCTATCATGTCTGAGATCTAAGTAATCCTTTTTTTAAAGTTCAGAAAACGCTATTTTCAGACAAATGACGTACATTCAGGAAATAGTGTAATTCACTTTTATCAGTGACGTTGAATAGCCCTGATCTTCCTCTTGAAACTAAAATTTTAATTTTCCCAATTGGATCATTACTTTCCGAGATATCAGCCATTGAAGTTAAGGTATTACAAATCCCTATAAAGGACTGTATTAAATTTGTATTGCTTAACTTCAATGGATGATATCTCGCAAATTTATGATACAAATAGAAAAGTTAAAGTTATAGTTTAAAGAGGAAGATCAGGGCTATTCAATGTTGCTGGCAAAAATGAACTACACTACTCCCTGACAGTCCCATGCGCACGGGGGTATTTTGGGGGTTCAACCCCCCCAGGAAGATATTTTACCTATATATAACGGTACAAATCAAGTGTTTAGTATAGTGCACCCTCGTTTTTTTGTATGAAACCCCCCCCCCCCCCCAAGAGCAAATCCTGCGCACGGTGCTGCTCCCTGAATGTACGCCATATGTCTGAAAATGTTATTTCCTGCACTTTAATTCAAGGATCTCAGACGTGACAGAAAAAATCGGTTGCCAGATTCGGAATCAACAACCCTGAATTAGTCAAAAAAGTTATTGAGATCAAACTCAGATTTTTGTGTTGCACAGTGTTATTTTTGTTTGAATTAACATATTTTTCATCAGTATTTTATAAATGACTTCTGTGCGAAATTTTAGCTCCACGGAGCAAAACTTCACACAAAAACTGCTGAGCTCTTCATTATTTTCTTTTGCCGAATTGTTGATTATATTAAGGTACTTTGGCAGGTTATTATTCTATGTACGTTACTAGTGATTTGGGACATTTTGCATTAACAGCAGAGAGGATAAAATATTTGTTAAACCTTTTTCTGGGGGCATATATGAAGTTGCTTACATTTCGACAAGAACGTGAGTTCTTACTTTTCATTTTGCATTTCGAGGTATTCTAACATTAAAGATCAAGATCCCTTAAAGTTTCGGATGAATCATTTCACATTCAAAGATTCTGAAGTTTGATAATACTATCATAAAAATCACATGAGTGGCGTTGGAATAATATCAACGATATCGAATTTTAATAACTTTGATGTTGATAAATAAGCGTGTCGGAATGTTTATCATGACATGTATGTATTATTTATGTGTTTATCTGTAATGAACGCCATAATACTATATGTAATGATTATATATCAATATGTATGTATATTAGGGCTGTTCAAAAAAAAATTTTTTTCGAATTTTTTAGATATACTTTGGCATCACGTGCTACATCATGACAGAATATCCCATCAATTTTTTTCAGATTTTTAAATGCATTTTTAAAGGTGGCTCAAAGCAAAAATATATTTTTTTTATTTTTTTTTTAGCATTAATTTTAAAATGTTGTCAAACAATTTGAAAAATTTGTTTTAGAGTAATTTAAAAACATCCATTTTGTTTGTTTTTTAATTAACTTTAAAACCTACGTTGTAATTTTGACAAACAAAAATTTTTTACACCTCTTAAAAAACGAAAAACTGCTTTAAAAGGCGAAATTTAACGGTTTTTCAAAGAAAAAAGTCATCGTGCTTTAAACGAATTGAACACTTTTTAATTTACAAGATCTCATTCAAAAGAGCTCTTAAAAACCATCAAGACAAGACATGTTAAGACTTTATTGGGTCAGCAGGCACGATGATATAACGTTTGAAACATAGTAATGCAGCCCCGTGAAAGGTAAAACGCTTTTTTACTCAAGAGGGAGGCATCTTACAAAAAAGTGCACATGGCATAAAATGCTTAGAATCATCCAAGGAACAAGTGTGAACCGTTAAATTTCGCCTTATTAAAGCAGTTTTTCGTTTTTTAAGAGGTGTACATTTTTTTTTTTGTCAAAATTACAACGTAGGTTTTAAAGTTCATTAAAAAACAAACAAAATTAATGTTTTTAAGTTACTCTAAAACAAATTTTTCAAATTGTTTGACAATATTTTATAATTAATGCTAAAAAAAGAAATAATAAAAATATATTTTTGCTTTGAGCCACCTTTAAAAATGCATTTAAAAATCTGTAAAAATTCATGGGATATTCTGTCATGATGTAGAACGTGATGCCCAAAGTATATCTAAGAAATTCGAAATTTTTTTTTTTTTGAACAGCCCTAATGTACATAAACATATGTGAATGTTCTTAGATAAGAAATGTGTATGTACATTGTACAATCTGATAAAACAGTAAAATTTCAATATTTAGGAGTTATCGAAAATAATACTCGCATTAAAACAAAATTAAGTACATGGAGGTATTTCCACAAAACTTGTAATGGCAGTAAAATAATTTTACCACGCATATTAAGTAAGAATGCCTAATTACTATCATAAGTTTTATACATTTGGATAGACATAAGTAAGTGATCTCGAGTAGTTAAAATAACTACATGGGTACATGAAATGAGTCATTGATTGCATTTTAAAATGTACTTTCTTTTTTGATGACTAACATGTTGAAAGCAATTGTGCGCATTTAAGAAATCGAATCGCTGATCAATATACAACAACTTGTATTATTACCTATGATGAGCTTAGTGACAGAATGAATCATTTCCATTGAATACAATGTCTTTGGTCTCACCACCACAGCTTTTCCGATATTGATATTGTTTTTGCATGGCCGTCAATGGGAATGTTGCTATCTTTAAAGTGATTTCATTCATACCTGAATCTGGTTCCGTTCGTTACTGTTATCCTTGGATGCATTGATTTTTAAGATGGCCTTATGCGATTGAAAGATTGATCTACTACTTAGTTCATTGCATATCTAAATGTCTAGAAGATAGTAGCCACATACTACTAGCGTAGTTGAGATCTTCTATCAGTAAAGTTCCATTTGACTCCTCATTCGGCCTTATTAAGGGTTTTAACTGGTATATCTTCAAAAACGATAAGGAAGTGTGTTAGCTTAAAAAACCAATATATTTTATAAGCAAAGAGCAGAGATGCGATCAATTGAGAAAACTTTAATCGTTTCTTAAAATCACTGAAAGACTATAATTTGCAATTTGTAGTGATAACTTATTGCGCGGGCGCGGTGTGTTATTAAGAGGCAAATTTGTGAAATTGAGATTTATCTACATCAAAGTGTAAGCCGCATATGGTCTCTATTGACCAAAGTTTTAAAGTGACGTCCACGAAATGGCAAACACGTCTTGTCATTCAGTTAGACTATCTTTCTTTTGAGTAGAAATTCGCCAAGTGGGTCCATAATTTTCGAAGTGGTGACGAAAATTGAAAACGAATATCGCAATGCAATCTACTAAGTGGTAGAAAGCTCTGACATAAAAAGTTTTGAAAAAAGTTAATTTGTTTATTTACAATGCACGATTGAAAATTGAGGTATCATTTTACAGAAAAATTAATTTCTCTTAAACTTTTTATTGAAAGTTTTTGAAAATTGAGCGGGATGGTAGAAAACATATACTTACGATCAACGATAAATAATAATTAGAACGCGTTTGTATTAGTTGTTATGTTTTTTTTTATTCTTTTTTTATAAAAAAAATGCTCATTTGACTCGGTTCTCTACACGATAATTTAAAATTTCCTCTAGAAACAGAAACCTTGAAGTCCGAAGATAAAGAATCCATTAAAACATTTTTGTGCCCGCCCTTATGGTAAATGATATTAAATATTGTTTGGTGCCGTGCACAGTGCGTTCAGCGCAATTATCCAAAGAATACGTGTACGTGTAAATTTTTTTAGAATTTTTGGAAGTTTTTTTTTATTTTTTAAAAAAATTTATTAAATTGAGTTGTTAAGCTCACATTTAAAGAGTTGAGTGGATGAACATGTTAAGTAACATTTTTAAAACAACTAGAGATCATATAGATAAAATTATTATATCTCGAAAATGGTGTCCTTGATTTCAAAGTTCGTACACTCATTTTATAGCTTTTTAAAATATCTATCAAATGACACCAATTGAACTAATAAACTAGTAAGGGTATTACTTTTGGCCTAGCCAAACATCAAATACCCTACACTGCAGTATTTCGAAAATTTTTCTTGCACGAGGGGTTCCATCCCTTCTTGTGCGAGTTCACATACCTTTTGCTCAGAGCTTACATTTACAATTCTTAGTGTCTGAGTTAAATTTAGTTCGATTATCTCAAAAAACGTTTTCATCATAGCATTTTGAAACTTTTGCTTATGTGCAAGGTGCCACGCCCTCTAGTCCGAGTTCACACAGCTTTTGCTTTCTAAGTGTCTGAGTTAAATTTTGTTTGATTATCTCAAAAAACATTTTCAGTATAACGTTTTAAAGCTTTTGCTTGTATGGGAGGTGCCACGCCCTCTTGTCTAAGTTCGTCTAGATTTTGCTCAGAGCGTATATTTGTAGTCCTTAGTGTTCGGGTGGAATTTGGTTGGATTATCTCAAATAACTTTTTCACTATAACATTTTGAAACTTTTGCTTATATGGGAGGTGCCACGCCTTCTAGTCTGAATTCGATTAGCCTTTGCTCAGATTTTAAGCTTACCGTCTCTAGTATTTATGTCTATTTTGCTTGCGTTATCGCAAATAATGCGTTTTAAACATATTTTTTGCATGGGCGGTAGGCGTGTCCACCGACCGATTTCGCTCATTTTCAATCTCTCGAGCCAACTTTGATGACGGAGGCAGAGTACCGAATTTTATTGAATTATCTTGCTCAGTTTTCCCAAAAAAGGTATTTCCACGCACAGACAGCCAGCCGGACATGGCAATATCGACTCAGGAGGTGGCACTGATCAAGAATATATATACTTTTCTATACCTGCCACAGCTCCTTCTCTGCGTTACAAACGGAAGGACAAAGTGAATATACCCTGGGTGTAGGGTATAAGTAGAGCATTCGAGGGTAGTTTAGCAACTTTAAGGCTGATCATCTTAAATTTATTAAATTTGCACATAATATGTTCTTCCACCCAGCTCTTCATTTGTCTACAAAATGCTAGTTTTACTTTAAAACAAAGCATCTACGAAAAATTGCATGTGACGTAAAATCCTTCAAAAAATAGGTGTACATTTTTTCAGCATTTTTTTTTGTTTACAGCTCAGAAAATTCTAAGAAAATTCACACGTATTTTTTAAACAATTCCGTATGTACTTTTTTTGTAAATTCCCCTGTTTTTGAGAAAAAAATCGTTTTTCCGACCTCGTTATTGAAAAACGTAAAAAAATCGATTTTTGGAACCGAACATTATCTATCTATTTAAACTCCAAAATTTTTATGAAAACATAGTCTTTATTTCCGAAGCAAACTTGGGTATCCATTTTCTAATAAAAAAATAAGTTATGATAAAAAAAAAGATTTTTTTTAGCCAAAAGAGGCCTTCAGTAGAATCAAAAGTGGTTGGTTTTTCTCAGAATGAAAAAAAATTATGTCCGTCAAACTTTTGAGTTAGTTTTGGGATGAATCTATATTTTGACCCGATCTCCTATTCATGTTTATTTTTATTGATTTTAGTTTTCGCATTTTACTGTTGACTTAACTCGACGGATTTTCTTAATTTTTCTTTATTATGATCATAAGAAAAGTAAACTATACAAGAAAATACACAAATTTTTAAAATTAAGCAACATGAAGCTTGAAACATTTTTTCGACACCTGTGATTAGATTGTGTCATTGGGGTTTATTTCTTGAATGATTGCGTGAAGAACAGGTCTAGCTAATTCGTCTCTACGTTTGACACCTTTTTTTTTCTTTGTATATAACTCAAATTTATAGCTGAGTCAGTGTAGTCAGTTTTGCAACGGCACACGACACATCTACTTAGTTGCGAAACCAGCTCAAAACTTGTTGCGGAAGCTAAACTTCATAAAGACAAAATTAAAATTTGAAATAACTGATATTCTACACAAATGACGTTATTTAAATTTCGCGCATCAATTCTATGGATTTTTCTGCAATTATAGGAAACAAAAAAGTGGTTGTTCTGTCTTATAGGAATCAATGGATATATCTGGTTTTGCAGTAAAGCTGGCTACTCAATTGTTTTGTTTCTAGTGTCAAATATGTTTCGTTGAAACGCACATCGTTTTCTCAGTGTGCAGTGGAGAATTCATTAAAGTGCTGCGAAATAGTGGGCAATTAAAATTGATACCTGGAACACCACCATTCATGTACAACTAAACTCAAATAAAAGTTAGGGAGTGTTATAGTGATAAAAATATAAATTTTACTTCAATTTATTTTCTCATACTCATTACGATAAGATAAAACTAGATATTTATTTGTTCGCAAATTAATATCTTTCATTTCAAACGTACATTTATGAGGGAAAACATGCCAAGTGTAGCAGTTGAAAAAGTTTGATATGAACGATATAAGTAGCTTAAATTTGGCAATATTATAGTATCGATGTGCGATATAAATAGTACGGGAGGATTTTGTCCTAGCACCATTTGTTGTTAAAATACAGGGTGTTGCAATTGGCAATTTTTGAGATTTCTCAGAAATACTGTTTTTTTCAGAAATTCATAGCTTACATCAAACTTTGTAAATTGTTCATTTTATGAAACGTATTCTTTCGATTGTTAAAAGTTCTTTTTACAAAGAATACTACAAAAAAAAAAAAAAAAAAAAAAAAAAAAAAAAATTTCGCCAAACTTCTCCAAATTTAAAAATGGGCATTTCCATAGTAACGGGTTCGACTTCTTTAAATTAAAAGTAGAGTTCGGATAAATACCCCCAAAAGGTGCCTTAACTTTAGAAGTGTCAACTTTCTCGATCTTGTCAACAAATAGAAGTATTTAAAAAAAGTTAAATTTCAATGCTTTTTCGTACTTAATAGACGGTAACGGGTGCGACGTTACAAATATGCTATTTTTGTTTAGGAAGTTTGATCCCACAGATCTGTAAAATTTTGCATGATACGGTAAAAATAAATCTTCCAAGTGAATTCATTGTAATATTTTGTACAAGAATTTTCTTAGTTTGCTGCATTAATAGAAAAATAAGTAAAAAAAGTAACGGGTGCGACATCGTAAGAAAAAAAAAATATTTATAATTATATCCATTATATTTTATATTTTTTCAATTTTTTTAAACTGGCTTTAGGTCAAAAATAACACTTTATTATATAAAAATTAAATATTTTTGATAATTTTATATTGAACTAATTAAACAGTCATTTTTGCAAATTTTCAAGAACAGTCGCAAGTAATTGTAGCTAGCGTAGCATGTCTCAAAACCAGAGTGTGTTACCAACTAACAATTTAGCAATTTTTCACAACAGACGGCGCTAGTGAGCCTTATGATTTATTCATAATGGCGATCCTGTTCAGAGAGTTTATTCGTGACCTATAGCGCAATCGCTTAAGCACCGCGTTTCTTTCATTAGAAACCGGAGTCACGGGTTCGAGTACGGTTTCTGGCAAGATTTAACTAAAACTGATCTGATGAGGCTATACACATGTTTATATATGAAAAATATATAAATATGTATTTGGAAGTAGCCGAAATATATGTAATCAATTTCCATGTTAACACTTGCTTGCGTCTGTTGTTGGAAATTGCAAAAATGACTGTTTAATTAGTTCAATATAAAATTATCATACTTCAATTTAGAAAAAGCTCGTTGGTACTTTCATTAGTACTATACAAGCAAAAAAAAAAAAAAAACAGTCAATAAACTAACTTCATTAAATATTTTTATTTTTATGTTTCGATATTTCGACGAACTTTGTCCATCATCTTCAGGAAACTACTCGTATATGCAGTGGCGGATCTAAGTAATTTGCCGCCCTAGGCACTTATTTTTTCTTTAAATTAAGTCATTATCTCAATTGGTTCTCAAGTTATAGTACAGTAAAAATGTCCTAAAATGTACGTAAAAATGTAAAAAGAAAGATTGCGCACTGCAATTTTTTTTTGCCTAGTGTTTTTAGGACCTCTCTAGAGGCCTAAAACCAAACAGGTGACCTCGCCCCCTCTGCGCTTCAGCCGCCATCTGGAAATGGTTTTGATTCGATTTATCTCGTTTCCTATTGGTCGCATGGAAAAAAATTACGGGCAATAAAATTTTACGTATTTTTGATCTGGGACGCAGTATCCATAAGTTGATATTCTGAGCGGTATAGGCCGCCAAAGTTTAGGAAAATCGGTTTTTTCCCATTATGAGCCACTGGGTGTTAATTTTTCAAAATGTTGGGACCACTAAATTTTTAGCTCTTGTAAAAACAAGCAAAATAGATTTTAAATAAAATGATTATCTCAATTGGTTCTCGAGTTATTACAAGTTAAAAATAAAATGCGTGAAAAAATTTTTTCTTTATGTTTTGTATCTGAACATTGATCACATAATTCTTAATTACTCGAGAACCAATTGAGATAATCACTTCATTTGAACAATATTTTGCTTGTTTTGCAAACGCTACAAAATATGTTTGCACAACTTTTTGATAAATCAACACCCAGTGGGTGCAAATGGAAAAAAAAAAACTGATTTTTTGTCCATTTTGCTTTTGATAAGAGTTCTTGAGCTTATAGTCCTTTGGTCTTATAGAACAATATCTATTTCAATCACTCATTTTGCCACCCTGGGCATTGAGTTAACTTTTTCTTAAATATCTTATGTCTTTTTTTTTATCACTCCGTAAATTTGCCGCCCCCCCAAAATCTGCCGCCCTAGGCAGGTGCCTACTGGTGCCTTAGGGTTAATCCGCCACTGCGTATATGAACGAAAATATAAAAATGAAACAAATTATTATGAGCACAACCGAATTATAAATTTACGAACCTCTTATTGGAAAACAAAACACTGTTTTTTAAATTTTGCAAAAGTTTAACTTACTGTGATAATTTATTATGTAAAATAAAAATATTTTATATTTATTATATTTTTTAATTGTAAATATCTAAGGACTGTTTTGTTTTCCAATAATAGGTTCGTAAATTTATAATTCGGTTGTGCTCATAATAATTTGTTTCATTTTTATATTTTCGTTCATATACGAGTAGTTTCCTGAAGATGATGGACAAAGTTCGTCGAAATATCGAAACATAAAAATAAAAACATTTTAATTTTTATATAAAAAAGTGTTATTTTTGACCTAAAGCCAGTTTAAAAAAATATAAAATTTATCCTAAGGTCGATGAGGAATTAAATTTACATATATCCATTATATATAACAGTACTAAAAGGAAAGTATGAAAAAATGCAAAATAGTGAGCTGAGATTTTTAAAAATATTTTTAATGTTATTTTATGCAAAATCTGGGCTTGATACGGTGTTTATTTTACAACGTGCTCAAGAATGCCGGGAATGATTCATACTATATATCAAACTTTTCCTCTTGAATCAAGGTATATAATAAACTAAAAATTGGAACCTTACATTAATTTCATACTGTTTTTCTAGCTTAAATACCCGCATAAAAAGTATTTTCGAAATTTTACCCCACTGTAAAACTCTAAATCTTGATTTTCGTTCAAATTTGTTGTTCCAAGGTCATTTTGAAATTACGCAAGGAACAATTTTCTGGAACACTTTAACCCATTATATCCTGCTCTTATGGGTCTTTTTGACCCCCTTTTAAAAAATGGTTGCAATGGGTTAAAATGTTTCAGAAATACATTCTACGAAAACTTTCATTATAGGTCATCAAAGACGAGAAATGCTTAAAACTTCAGAATTATGAGTGAAAAAGTACCAAAAAATACAATAAATATGAAAAATTTAAAATTCTTTTCTGATAAGTAATCATTTGTTTCATTTTATAACATTTTTTACGCATTATTCTTAAGTTTTAAGCAATTCTTGTCTTTGGTTACCCATAATAAAATTTTCCTTAGAATATTATTGTAGAACATTTTAACCCATTATAATCCATTTCTTTTGAAAGGTGGTCAAAAGCCCACGTTAGAAAAGGATATAATGGGTTAAGATGTTGTAGAAAGTTGTTCTTGCCTGGAAATTCTGTAGTTGTGACTAAAAAAAAAAAAATAAAACATAAGTAAAAAACGAAATAAGTAATATGGTAAGTGTTGGAAGGCAAAATAATAAAAAGGTCACGGGTGCGACATTGTTTACAAGTGAAAAAAATAACAACTATGATTTAATAGCGTTTATTTGGAACTACGAATATATGAAACTGACTTACCTTGTTACTCTCCTTTAATTTTTTTTTGACTAATTATGCTATTTTCACAAGTATTTTAAACTTTTGATGTAAAAAGGTAACGGGCGCAACAGAGATTACATGTTTTTCAAAAAATGCCCAAAACTTAATTTAAAAAGCTAGAAGTACAAAACTGCTGCGCCATATAGACAAATGTCGGCACTTTCAGTTGATAATGGTTTTTATTCTCAAATAGACATATAACAGTGTTACTCAAGTGTCCCAAAAACGACTGTTTATAGTGGGACAGAAAACTGCAAAACACACCTGATTTAAAGTGGTTTTTTTTTTTTCATGAATTGAAGTAAAATTTCATTTAATCTTTCTTCGATGTTTTTTATATTTTATTTACACTAGGCTATTTCACGGAAATAAAAAATATATGAAAACTACCAGAAACGGGCGTGCAAACGACAGATTTATGTGTTTTTGTGAAAACATTAGGCAGCAGTACATCGATTTATGTAATAAATTTTGTCAAAAATCACATTAAAAATTTTTTAGAAGTTGGTTAAAAATTCCGACTTAATAATCTTTATGTGTCCACCAGGAAATATTCATAGTGGTTTCAGTTACAAACCACATTTTTTCTATAAAACTTTGTTCAACAGAACGGCAAATTTTGTTTTTTGTTTAAAAATTAGGTAGAAATTCATTTAAAAATAAATAGATTTTCAGTAAACTTTATTATAATGATGGCTGTGATGCTGATGGCTAATGAGCGCTTCTAAGCAAGTATCAGACTGTTTGTATTTACTTATCACACGACAGGTTCTCCCGGTTCATATCTAGCCCAATGCTAATCACAAAAAAAAAGTATTTGTTTTAATTTTAATTGCGGTTTTTTAATTTTGATAGTTTTTTTTCTTAATTTTCATTGTTTAATTATTGCATATATATATATTGTATTGTATACAGTCGTGTTCAAAATAAAAAGATCAACCAAATTGAAAATTGAAAATGTTCTTAAAAATGTGTTCTCCTTTGATTTAAAATAAAACCTTTCACTATGCTAATAACAAAAATATTAGTAATTAAAAAAATGCAAATTGAGATGCTTAAAGAGATCCTCATTGATTGCAACGTGCAGTACTACATTGTACAAGGTTTTGTTTTAAAACAAATAAGAACACATTTTTAAGAACATTTTCAATTTTCACTTTCGAATACAACTGTATATGTTATTGTAATGTTTAATTATTGTAGGGGAGAATGGGGAGTTGTGCGACAGGTTTGGTTTCAGGGAAAAAAAAAGCTATGAAATTAATTTTTTTAGCATCTCAGTTTATCGACGGCTTATATTCAATACCCTCTATCTACAATTTTCACGAAAATGAGTTTTTGATGGCAAACCCTTCAATGCGTCAAATATCATCTATTATTTTATTTTCAAACGAAAAAATTGCTTCTAGAACAATTTTTTTTACATTTTAATAATTTCACTATCTACAGCAACCGTTTTTGTGAAAAGCAATATCCTCTATCTGCATTATTTTAATAAATAACTTTCGTTTTCAAATCTTTGTTAAAATGTCTGATAAGAACAAAGTTGCCTGTAGTGCCTTACAACTAATAGCAACTAATTATGGGCTCGAAGAGATCACAGGTTTGCAATTTTAATACAAAGACACTATTATAACCTCACTTATAAAATTATAACAACTTAATCCAGACTCTGATGATGACCAAATAAATCAAAATGAGACCATTACTCATAGGAATAAGCGAACGCATGAATCTACATCAAATAAAAGAAAGATAAATGCAACAAAGCGAATGAAGGGGAAACCATTTTTGGGATTTTCGACTACTAATGGAGGTTTCAAACAGAATTCCGCAAAACCAGAAAGAAAAATGGGATCAATGTGTTCATCGCAAATGTGTTTAAAAAGTAAATTAAGACACTGCCAGGAATTTAATGACGAAACAAGGAAAGACTTGTTTAAAACATTTTGGAGCGTGACTTGGGAAGCCAAGCGAGTTTTTGTAATGGACCATATATCACAGATGCAAAAAAAAACGAAGCATAGTAAAAAATTCAAAGAGATTGAACAGCTTTATTTTTAAGCTACCATTAAATAATGAACCTATACAAGTTTGTAGATCTATGTTCCTTTCAACTTTATCTATAAATATGGACATGGTAAGGGGATGGTTAAGACTCCAAAACAAAGAAATTTCGTTGTCCCTTGGACGCAACAGTAAATCCAAGTCTAGTTCTAAAATGAATGCTTCTAAATTTTACTTAAAAGAATATTTTCAAAACTTGGATAAAATGGAGAGCCACTATTGCCGTAAAGAAAGTAATAAAGAATACATTGCTGCAACATTTAGAACTAAAACAGATATTTATAAAAATTATGTTAAAAGCTGCTTAGAGAACCAAGTTCAGCCTGTCTCAAAAAATAGTAAAAATTGATAATGAAGTTAGAAAAATGCCATTTGAAGCACAATATTTGAACCACGATTTTTTTAAAGATTATACAGCTAAAAATCTTATTCGGTTTACGAGCATAAGACCTGGCTGCAAAAAAAATGACACAACAGTGTCACAACTAAGATCTCTTAAATATCTACCAAATGGCAGCATACAATTTATAGTTTATTTTGAAGATGATTACGTAGACCTTCCTACCCGAGTTAAAAAATACGACATTCATAAAGAATCAAAACTCTTACATTCGAGTCAACTTCCGATCCAGCTAAGTAAATGGAAACATTTACAAGAATTAAAGTCTGTAATTCCTTCCGAATATCATTATTTTTATGATAATTTGAACACGTCGAAGTAGCAGTTACCTGAATTATTTTCTTAAAACATATTTTGTTTCTTAGTATTGAGTTTTGTTTGAATAAATTTTAACTAACCATGAACAGAAAGTTCGTAAAAAATTAGTTTTTATAACTGTGCTATAGGCTCTATCTACTGATTTTAGCACACACTTCATGTTATATTTGAACTGCAATATCCTCTATCTACCATAATATTGCGAATAACTCAAATTTTGAAAATTTTTTTATTTGTAGAATTTAGTGGCCCTTTTTAATTGATATTGTAGTACTTCGATTAATTAAAACAATACAAAATAGCGAATGAAACAGTTTTTTTTGCTCTCCTGAAAAATTATGTTTTTGCATATAGAGGGTATTGAATATAAGCCGTCGATATATAATCTCTAGCATGCCTCAAAACACAATTTCTGGCTAAAGGGATCGGTTGAAATTTAGAAAAATCTAAAAGTTATGCTTGTTAGCGCAAAAGACGCGTTTTTGGAGAGTTTGCACAACACAGCTTTAAATTAAAGAAAATTACATATTTTGATGAATATTCTTTATTAAATTAACTCTTTGATTGCAGCCACTAGGGCATTGATATCACTCGCTGGTTTGCTGGTCGCACGATAGTAGCATGATGACTACCTACAAAAATCACGAAAAACCACGAATAAAATCAAGAAAAATACTAAATTCGGTGAAGAAAATTCATTAAAATGGATGAAACATACGAATTATTGACAAATAATGCGATATACTCATGAAAAATGCAAACTCGGGTTAAAAACTGTCAAATGTGGCTTTTTATTGCGCAACTCCCACTTTCTATATAATCAAAATGGCCACCGCGTCATCGATACATCGAATGTTTATGTGTCATTACTTTCATGCGTTGGAAGGGTATTCACAAAGGAAAGTTTTGTATATATTGACAATTATAATCAGTTTCAATAAGTGAATGAAAACACCGCAAACACAAGAGGCCAAAGAAACTTTCCGACAAATTTTTCAACGCACAATGGAGAGCGATGCGAAGAATATGTGTTGACGCGACGAGTGCTTGTAAAAAAGTTCGATCGTAGCGAGACAAACAATTGACGGTAGTTGGTCACAAGACAACTACCGTCATTTGACATTCATCGACGTGTTGCACAACTCCCTCTGTTGCAAAACTCCTCATTCTCCCCTATATATTGTTAAAAAAAAAATTTAAAAAATATATGCATGTCACCTTGGCCCTATCCTATTCTTGCTTTATATAAATGATCTTCCTTCAATTATCAAAAATAGTAAAATTTTAATGTATGCAGATGATGTCAAACTCTTTATTTCTCATAATTTACCATCATCACAATATTTACTACAATCCGACCCAAATAGTTTATCTGAATGGTGCGAAGTAAATCGCATGGAATTAAATTTAAATAAATGTAAGAAAATTGTATTTTCAAGAAAATCTGCTATAAGCTTTTCCTATTCTATCAATAGTCACACTCTGGTAGCTGTAGAAAGGTTTAATGATCTAGGGGTCATGCTTGATCCAAAGCTCCAGTTCAAATTTCATATAAATTTGACCATTAACAAAGCTAAAGGTGTTCTTGGCTTTATCAAGCGTTGGGCCAAAGAATTCAATGATCCTTATGCAATGAAACTTCTTTACACTTCTCTTGTGAGGCCTATCCTAGAATACGCATCACCTGTATGGAATCCATGCTATAAAATCTATAGTGATCAACTAGAATCAGTCCAAAAACAATTTTTATTATTTGCACTTCGTGGATTACCGTGGAATCCTGACCAAAATCTGCCTTCATATGTAAGCCGTTTGAAACTAATCCGTTTACCTTCATTGAATAGTAGAAGAGTAATGCTTAATGTAACTTTTTTGCATAAAATTATTAAAGGCATAACGAATTCACCAATTTTACTTCAATCAACAGATTTTAATGTTCCAGGAAGAGACTCAAGGCATTTTCGCCCTCTAAAATTGTCACATTGTAGGTCAAATTATGCACAGTTTAGTCCCTTCCGTAGCATCTGTAACGATTTCAACAGTTTATACCACTTATATTCTTTTGATGACTCAATAGCTATCCTTAAATGTAAAATAATCTTGCAATTGAACTCCTAGCTCGTGTTGCGTTTTCTCGTTTCTTCTTCATATTTCGATTTAATATGTAGCTGATGATCAGTCATGATCTGTAGCTTCAAAGCGTGTATCCCGCGTTGTCACTGATCCGCTCAACAGCAGAGCAGTCCGGTCTGCTTGTGGTCGGTCACCAACCGTACGTTACACGGATTCGCCTCTCAGGCGGTTAGGCGGGTGGTGGGATCGCAGGGAACGTTCGTAAAAAAAAAAAAAAAAAAAAAAAATAATAGTTTTTATTATCGTGTTTGATAATTTTTACTATGCCAATATTGAAATACTATCTACTAAGCAACTTTGAAATTTTTTTAAAATTTTTAGGTAGTAGTTAACAAAAGTCCTGTAATTTTTGAATGATTTTCGCTACAAAAATTCGCTACAAGAATCCAAAAATTTGTCAAAAAAAAAAAAAAAATAGATTTGAAATTGTTCCAAGAAATTTTAAAAAAATTCACACATACTCCATGTATAGTACGAGATCCGGCAGTAAAAAAACGTATCGATCGAGTTTTTAGTTAAAACCTAATTTTTACATATATTTAGGAATGGGGGAATATATTTTTGCTGGGTTGCCTCTTAAAATGTGGCCGCAAGTATTATCAAATTGCGATAACTTATGAACCGTGAGTCGCACGAGAAAAGGTGCCCAGATCTTTTCTATGGAGAGTCACATGCTCTACAAGTAAATTTATTATATGTAAAAAAAAATTTATTAAAAGCCGATTTTTTTTACGTTTATTGTTTATTGCGTTGAAAAAATCGGTTTTCAATAAATAATTCCTAAACGGTAATGTTTTTTTAACATATAATGAAAATTACATGTAGAGCATATGACTCTTCATAAAAAAGATTTTGACACTTTTCGCCGTGAGACTCACGGTTCATAAGTTATCGCAATTTTATAATACTTGCGGCCACATTTTGAGAGGCAACCCAGCAAAAATATATTCCCCCATTCCCAAATATATGTAAAAATTAGGTTTTAACTAAAAACTCGATCGATACATTTTTTTACTGCCGGATCTTATACTAGTAGGTTGTTTCGAAGCATTTTATGTTTCATACACTTTTTTCGTAAGATGCCTTGCGGGCGTTCAAAGGCCGAAAACTGTCAATTGATGACTGAATCTTATTATAAATGATATGCCATTATAAAGCCTAGTCATTGTGTTTTCATTTGACGTATTTTTAAAAAATATTAGGGACTTTTTTTTCAAAATGCAAAAGTATTTGAGGAGTAGTTTTTCAAAAGGGTGTAAAACCATGTTAAACAAATTTTCAGTAATGAGAAAAAACTTTAAGGGGCTGTTTACAATAATTTTTTTTTTTTTATTGTCTCCAGTGTTATAATGAGTTGACCAAAAATTCTAATCCCCTTAACATTTTTATTCTAACATATTTGTAGTAATTGCTAAATGTAAAAAACATTTAGAAATAAGCTCTTTTGTTCTGAAACATTTGGAAATAAGCCCTTGGAAATTTTTATAAATCACTCCTATTTCACTCTTATTTCACCATTTGGGAATTTAAGCTACTGTCTATTGGCATAGTATATAAGCACCTATATAGCCTGGAGCATATAAAAAACATTAAAGGTTTCTTTGGCGACTATTCGAAAAACGTCTTTTTGTATCAAACTCTAAAAATTTCTATGAAATTATATGGAAATAAGCCCTTTTGTTCAAAAAGGCGACTTTCGATCACGATTTTGTCTTGGAAAAATGCATTTTTTGTGACGAATTTTGAACTAAAGGATTTTAGCATGGTAATGGCGATGGCATTCTTAGGTTTGTTCGAGGTCGGAAGTGGTTTTACGCCCTTTTGAAAAATCACTCCTCAATTTTAAATTTGAAGAGTTTTTGATGAAATTTTTTAAAAATTTTTTTATTTTTAAATTTAATTTTTTTATAAAAAGTACATTTTAAAACCAATAAGTTTAGTTGCCTATAATCATCAATTTACAAAGCTTGATGTAAGCTATGAATTTTCGAAAAAAAGTCTTTCTGAGAAAATCACAAAAATCGTCAATTTCAACGCCTTGTATTTTGACAACTGGTGGTATTTACTTACAAGGACAAAACCCTCCTGATTCATATATGTCACACATTGGTGCTACAATATTTCCAACTTCGAGCTAAATCGGTCATATCAAACTTTTTCAAATGGCACACTTGGAGTATTTTCTTTTATATATCGAGCGTTCCACGCTAGTTCGACCAAGTTTCATCTAAAAATTTTAATTTTTCCAAAAAATTTTTAAGTTAATCGGAGGCATGATCCGTGAAACTTGGTCGAACTAGCGTGGAACTCCCAATATACCCGAACAAGAGTTTGTGAATAACGTTTTTCAGGAAGAAACACAAAAAAGTTCTTTGAATTAGACAAATTATTTTCGGCTAGCGCCGAATTACACCTTAATTTAGGGTGAACAGCGATCCCGGACTTTGCGAGACAGCCCTGGATTTTGCCCCCTCTTCTCAGATTCAAAAACATATCGGAAATGTTCCGGATTTTTATGTATATCCCAGAATTCTGCCGGATTTTTGATGGACGCATATTCTACTTTGTATTTTTTTTATTTTATTCTACAACAATTTTAGTTTATGGACTATAGACTGACCTTAGAAAAAAGATTATGGACCATAGACCATAAAGAATAGATCACAAACCATATATTATGGACTATTACTTGTCCTCACCTGTATATGTAAAATAATTTTTTTCCTGTCCCGGATTGGGCCATCAAGAAAATGCTCAGCCTAGCTTAATTGCAACCAGATGCCCATGGGAAATAACATCAAGAGTTAGACCAAACCTCTAAGTGGAATTCACAAAGCAATGGAAAAGGTCGATGGAGAAAGAAATCCAAAATGTTTACTATTCTTATTAATGCCTTGCTAAATAAGTGTTATGGTTTTGTGTACATACTTTGGCGCTAAGATCATCTATCAATATTGAGATAAAGTTTGAAACATTGGTATTATATACGAGTGGGAATGTACATTAAATCTCACGTGAAAACTCTGAATCACACGCTAAATTGCACCCATAAAATCGAGCTATCGACTGTATGAATGCATGGCCAATACAGTGCCGCCACGTAGTAGGGTAGAAAGCGGTGCGAAATAGTTTTAAGAACTATTGCAACATTAAATTAATGAAAATATGGAAAAGAGTAGTGATGATAAGTGCTTAGTAGAATAAGTAAAAGTAAGTAAGTAAACATTTTTTCTACGGGACACGGGTGTCCCATTTTATCTAAGCACCCTGTAGAAAAATTAAACCGGTGAATCGAAAATACGTTGACATTTCTAAAAAGCTGAAAGTCTGTTACACTTGCTACTTATATGAAGCGTATCGTTTATGTAACAGTATTCGAGATAAAAAATTAGTTAGAAAAAACCAAATTTTTTTGGATTTGGGATAATCCTGTGAGGTCCTGAAGATATAAGGCTCAATTTTACTGACGCACTTGAATATCTATATCTTTTTTCTATCGACGAAAACCTACTTGGCTCCAACCGCAAAGAAAATGTGGGTCTGACATGGAAAAATTCAAATGGGATATATATGTCTCGTTGGTCCTGAAAGGGTTAAATGATTTTCATTTTCAGACTTATTTTGAAAAGGTAGTGAATCAGGCTATTAACATAAGTTAAGTTTCTGCCAACTGGCAAAAATTACAATTTTTACTACTACTTATATTTTAGATCTTCGACAAAACTAACTTTCATATAAATCCAATAAAAGATGTTATCTTTTCCAGCTTAGGAGTTAAAATTGTTTTAACTAAGACTAAGGAAGTGGAGTATTTATTGCGAAATATTAAAAAGACTATATTTCCAAATACTGTATAGATACCATCTTTTATTGGATTCATATGAAAGTTAGTTTTGTCTTCTTTCCAGAAAAAGTATTTTAGAAAATCTAAAATGTAGGCTGGGGACCATTTTTATTAATACTAGAATCGCCCGATGGTCAAAATTTTACCACAAATGTATAAAATAATTTTGGTACTTTTTGGACAGTTTTAGTACTTTTTTTTCCTGTTTGGTACAAAAAAGAAAAGCTCATTTATCGCCTCTGGTACAATGACAAATGTGAAACGAAAAGAAAACAAGAACTTGAAAACTCTTTGTGCAGTATTCTCTTTTCAGCTCTATGTGACCGCGTATTTTTATTTATTTATTTATTTTTTTGTCGTTGTTAATATTAAAAAATTTGCATTAAATTTTACCTGGCTTAGTGGCAAAATATTAAAATAACATTAGCTTTGTGCACATTTACACACAAATACCTTTCTAATGGTAAATGATTCAAAGTCCTGCTCCATTTCAAACATAGTAAAAAAGGTAGGACAAATTTTTGTCTTTCGTATTAATAGATATACTATAATCGCCCAGTGGTCAAAACTCGACCACAAATGTATTATATAATTTTGGTACTTTTTGGTACTTTTTGGATAATTTCACTACTTTTTTTTTTGCTATATGGTACGAAATAGAAAAGCTCATTTATCATCCCTAGTATTATTCAAGCGAGATATAAACAAAACAAAAAACATGAAGTCAGAACTAAGCTTTTTGTCTATCTCTTTGTGCTGTATCGTCTTTTCAGCTCTGTGTGACCGTGCAATTTATTGTTGTTGATATTGAACAATTTATATTTAATTTTACCTGGCTTAAAGTCTAAAAATTACCATAATTTTTACTTTGTGCACATCTATACACAAAAACCTTTCTAATGCTATATAATTTAAAGTCGTACTCCATTTCTAACATAGTAAAAAAAGATGGACAAGTTTTTGTATTAGAATTAGTATGTACTAAAAAAAGTAGTAAAAATAGTACTTTTTGGCAGACAGCAGAAAATTTTCTTACTGTTATTTAACTTTTAGAAGGTTGATACTTTTGATCATATCCGTAGTAATTTGCTTGTTTTAAAACAACAATCGAATCTATACATCAGGTCGAACAATTCTGGAATAGCGCTCGCATCAATTGATAGCAATAATACGTTATAAATAAGAATTGATTAAAGTTGTGAACACAAATGGTAATAATTCAACTTTAATCCACACCGCTCATCAATTCAATTCAATACAATTTTAATATTTTCCCAAAACAAAAAAAAAATGCTTATTCACCCCAGACCTCTCAAATTCTTGTTGCGCACCTGTTGTGCCATATCAAACTCATGTTTAGCGAAAATGACTAATAAATACAAGGCGGATTTTATCGGTTTTGCCATAAAAATTGAGGGAGACCTTTGTTATCTTTGACGATAAGCGCCATTAAAGCGATGAATTGGCTAGAAACGTTGGCCACAACAAAGCTTTTTGCACATAAATAGTTAAATTTTCCGCTATTGAATTTTAGTTCGAAATTTTGTGCGCTACACAGCAACGGTCTGGAATACGATATTGATCGGGCTTAATTGTTGTGCGCCTACGACGATACAGGATTAATTGATTAATATATTGCAAGAAGGGCTGTTAAATAGAAAATAAATAAATAATAAAAAAAAATACAAAGTATTTCATCGCAACGTAATGTTAGTATCATTCAAATTAATTGATTAACTAACAATGAAATTTTTGTTTATTCGAAAAAAAATAATACGAAATATGTAGGATTAAAAAACTCCAATATCTTGAAGTAGTTTTAGCCTGCTTCTATTCCCAATTGCTACTATTTCTAAATAAAATTATATACATAATTTAAAAAAAATTAAATTGGAAAACAAAAACATGATAAGATAGAACATTATTTGAAATATCGAAAGTTGTGGAAAAACGTTGAAGAAGTTAAAAATATTAGGGATATCATCGTAAAAGTATTGAGAAGTCAAAAAAATGTTAAAAATATTTTAGGCTTTCGGAAAATGTTAAAAATCCAAAATATTTCCAAAAATTCGGAAAATCCGAAACATGTTGATGAAATTTAACAAAGTTGAAAAAATTTCTTAAATCGAGTTAAAAAAAAAAAACCAAAACAGTTGGGAATGTCAAAAAATGTTGCAAAAACGAAAATTGTTTTTAAGTTTATAAAAAGTTTGAAAAAACCATATAATTTGAAAAATTTACAAAAATCCAATCACGTCGAGCAAGTACGAGTTGTCGGAAAATGTGTTAAAATTTTGTTCAAAAATCAAAATTACTCGGAATATGATGAAAAACTAGAGAAATGCTGATAATGAGAATAATGAAAAAAGTCAAGAAATGCTACAACTGCATTAAAATTCTAAGAATGTCGAAAAATATTGAGAATGTTTCAAAATGTTAAAAAAAAAATTATAAAAATTTAGATACACGAAAAATTTTTAATGATCGTAAATTTTTAAAAATCGTAAGTAATTGTGACGCTGCACAAGGAAAAGGGGCTCTCCTTCTTCATAATATCAAAAAACGATTGTTTTTTTGCATTTTCTAAAAAAATATTTTAATTTGAATAAAATAACACCTCGAAATTTCCAAAACCTTACTGAGTTGTAGCATTTTGAAATCGTAATATGAAAAATTCAAGTTTGTTGATATCGAAGTTCATAGTTTGTCACTTTTTACAGAGCTTTCCTGAAATACGTAGGGCACTACTTATATTTTGGGAATAGCAAATAATAACAAACATTTTTAATTGAAAATGGCTTTATTGTTTTTCAAAATACTCCCCTTGATGATCAATACACTTTTGCATTCGTTCAAATTATTTGTCATAGCAGTTTTCCCATTCCTCTTGAGACACCTCCAAAACATGGTTTTTGAACGCTTCAACTGCTCCTTAGGCGCTCGTAAATCGTTTACCACGCAGTTTACCTTTGATGTTCGGGAACAAGAAGAAATCATTGGGTGGCAAATCAGGACTGTACAGAAGATGAGTATGTTTTGACTGATCAAAAATTTAGCTGTTTCACGAGACATGTGAGAGCTCGCATTGTCATGATGGAGAATGATACGACTTCGGGGGTTGCTTTTACGAATTTCTCCGAAGACTTCCGGCAAACAAATGTACCACTCAGAATTGACCATCCTACGTTGCTCAAGTGGAACAGTGACCACATGACCCATTCGGCCGAAGAAACAGGCGACCATTTGCTTCGCTGTGCTTCTTCCACGAACAACTTTTGTTGGATTTAGCTCATCTTGGAATACCCACACCGTCGATTGCTGTTTTGTTTCCGGCTCATACGCATATATCCATGATTCGTCACCTGTCACGATTTTATACACGTCTTTTAAAGCGATTGATAAATTATGTGGTTTCCAACGAGAACAAACGTTTTTTACAACTAAGTGCTCTTTACCTCACAATATGCCACATGACGATCTTTCATTACCAGTTCATACACTGCATCGATGATTTATGGCACAATAACCGATTTTGGACGACCTTCACAGAATTCGTCGGTGACCGAACTTCGACCACAATTGAATTCACTATACCAACCATATACCGTGGTTTTTAATGGTTCTTTATCGCCTTATTCTTGTTGACATAATCCACGTCGAAAGTTCCCAAAATATAAGTAGTGCCCGTCGGTGGGAAACAAGTTGAGATAGCTCATTTTCTAATAGCCTAGCAGGCAAACAGACGAGTTTAAGAGTAGTCCTTTAACTAGTCCTCTACCAACCAGTACTAGTCCGACTTCAACCGTTCTTTTTTGTGTATTGATGTCTTTAAAAATTTCAATTGGCTCCTTATGCATTACTTCTACACCAGTCCGGGGCGAGTTATGTTATGGAAGTAGTTACTTCACAACTATTCTGGAACCAGTTGTTTCGTGTGCAGTTCTCCTATATGTAGTAATAAACGCATTTTCAAATTTTTTATGTCAATTTTTATTTTCTAAATATAAATTAAATAAAGTTTAAAATCATTTGATACATGTTACATATATTTGTTAATTATGTATGTCATGCTCTTTAGATATCTTTCGAAAGTGTCACTTTTTTGCTACCTGAAACGTTTTACGCACTTGATTCTCGATATCTGAGGAAGACAAAGTCGAATGAATTGAATCTGGAATAAGAGCTAGAAATATATCATATAAGTAGGTAATTTGAATTTACATTTACGACAAGAATTGGTTTCAAATATTTATGAATACCGGTCCCTAACAGTTTCCTTAGGAAAGCAATGCATTTTTTTTATAAATACCATTTGAAACTAAAATTTCATATAAAATTACTGACTTTGTTGTTTATCTTACTTCCATGTTTTATATTTATGCTTTATTTTTGGGTTTTTTATGGTTTTTCTAGAAAAATTGAACACAATTTATTTTGACACAAAACATTTTGGGACAAAAAAAATTATTTCAAATGCAAAAAGCAAAAATTTTATACTGTTTTCGTCACGTTTCAAATTCATCTGCGCCTACAAACTACAAATTGATATCGAACTGGCCCCCACTGCATCCCTTTTTAACTAGTTTCGAGCTAGCAGTAACCGTGAACTAGTGTTTTTTTTGTAGACTATCTCATATTTTTACTGCAGGCAGAATTTTTCATGTAGATTATAAATCTGTTTAGAGAATTTAATTTAAAGTTGCAGTTTTATTGCGATATAGAAAAAGCAAATGAAGGAAGTGAAACTTATATGTACTTGAAAATAGAGCATAGCACTTATCTGATAACCCCCCACTTTTCGACTAGAGTATGGTATTTATGTTCGGTACCTACCTACCAAAATGCATCGAAATAGCTTGCACAGCTTATGGATATAGCATGGTAAAGTGCCTAATCGTATGGTACTTACGTTTGGCACCTGCTTACCAAATTTCATCAAAATAGCTTATATAAATAGTTTAGGAAATACAGGGTGGCTGATGAATATTGCTACATTAAGAAAGCTAAATAACTTTTTTTTTAAATTCATTTAGTTAATGTGTTCTTGTTTTATTTGAAAGTTAATACATTTTTATAGAGTTTAATTAAGTAGTTTTAAAAAATATAGAGTTTAAATGGCCTCCATGCTTCGTGACGCATGTGCGGAATCTTAGTAAAAAGTTGTTCATAACTGTGTGAAGAATTGCAGCAGGAATCGCCGCAATTATTGTTCGAATGGATTGCTTTAAATCGTTCAAATTTACTGGTTTTGTAAACTTCCTGCTTACAATAAGAAAATAGCAGATGCAGTAAGGTCAGGAGGCCTGGTAGGCCAACGGAATGGGGAGTTTCTGGAAATCAGCTTATTTGAAAATTTTCGCTGTAATTCTGTCATAACAGACCGAGCAATGTGAAGAGTTGCACCATCTTGTTGAAACCACACAGAATTGAGAGAGATTCTTTTTCGGCGTAATTCTGGGTAAAAAAATTCTTTTAACATTTTTAAGTAACGGTCTGCAGTGACCGTAACAGTAGCACCGTTCTATTCAAAGGAGTAAGGCCCGACAATGCATTTTGATGAAACTGCACACCACACTGTCACGCATAGTGGATGCAATTCCGTCTCATGGAGTATTTGGGGATTAAAATCACTCCATATTCGAAAATTTTGTTTGTTAACATTGCCATTTAGGTCAAAATGAGCCTCGTCAGACATAAAAATACAGTTTAAGACGTTTTACTTCTCTTCTACCATTTGAAGGATCTTCTGGCCAAATTCCAAGCGAATCGGCAAATCTACTGCATTCAGTTTTTTTCTCATTTGAATTTTGTATGGAAACAAGTTCAAATCTTTGTGCATAATTGCCTGCAGTGACTGTCTGCTTATACTCATTTGGGCAGATAAGCTCCTTGTCGAAATTCTGGTATTGTATTGTATGGCAGTAGCTACAGCAGCGATAGTTTCCTGATTCCGAACTGAAGCGTTTCGATAATAAGGCATTCTTTCAATTGTCACGTGCTCGCCAAAATTGTTTACGAGCCTCATTATAGTCCATCTACTCGGAGGAGTGCTCCCAAACGTGCGCCTATATTCTCTTTGTACTGAAACTACGGACTCCAATGCGTGATAACGGAGGACAATCCAAATCCTTGCCTCAGTGTCCCAATCCTCCATTTTCGTTAAATCTAAAGATTAATCTGTAAAATAAAAAAATAAAAAAAATGGAAAAGATTAACTGGTTAAAAAAAAGTTATAAAATTGACTGCGCCCACTTTTTGACCAGTGTGTGGTACCTTTGTTTGGCATCTACCCAACAAATTTCACCAAAAAAGCTTGCTTCCTTTACGGTACATAACGTAATCCCTAAATTTTATGGTGCAAGATAAGATCGAGGGCTTGGTAAGGCCTCTCTTATTGATATTTGTAATTTAATATTCAGAATATGTCTAAGCTCTGAAATCCACTTTAAATGGAAAACCGATTAAATTGGCCATATTTCATAGTTTTTAGCGATACTGTGCAATGTTGTTATTCTATAGCTCTTTGGAGAAACATGACGTACATATGAATCGCTTAAATATAGAGAAAAGATTCTTGAATATATTCTCAAGCAACCACGTCCTTAGGCTGACTTTTGTGCAACCATGACGTTCTCTGTTCTGTTGGGAATTTCACAAGATGTTTGGCGAAAAACTTCTGTAGAGCGTGTCCAACATTCTTTGTTCAGCTTAGAATCTTTCACATTTTAGATTCGCTTGTTAATATCCTCCCTACCGTTCTTGGAGATTGTAATGGTTTTTTTGATGTTATCATTGGTAACTTTAAAAGTGTTGTATGATGTCTGGATGGGTTCAAGACAATTCCTTAAAGTTTATTTTGCTGAAATTAATTTCTATTTCGGCCTTTTGATAAAAGTTTTTTAATTTCCTCTGCTTTATTACGACGGGTTCATGAAAAAATTGTTCCACTGCCAGTTACGGAAATGACTTGATGAGAACATAAGGGTTTTTTCAAAATCTTTAAATTCACAAAGTCTTTAAATTGTTTTCATTTTATTTTTTTTGTTAAGTATTGTAATATAAACTTTATTTTGAAATTGGCTTTTGCGTTTTTTCTTTTTTTTTTTTTAAATATCAAGTACGCAATTTTGTTTCTTAATCAATTCTCGACGAAAGTTCCATAAAAACTTTTTGCAAGAATTAGATAAATTATACACAATTTAAAAACTGTAGAACTGCTGTGAAGTTTGACAAAAAGTTATGACTAAATTTTTATATGCATAGAGCGATTATAAAATACTATATGACTCAGATAACTACATTGAGAACTACAGAAACCATATGAATCCACTCATGATTCTTAAATAAATAGTTTAAGCAAAACTAACAAAAAAAAAAAAAAAAAAAAACCAAAAGTTTTGAAAAATTTAAAAAAAGTTAATCTAAGCGTTTCTGAAATCAAAATTTTATTTAAAATTATATAAGATTTTCAAAAACAACCAGGTGGCAGCCCTAAAATTTTATGTTGGAGGGTTACTAACCCATCAATGTCCAACGGGAACCACGATAGATAGAAAGCTGAAATTTTTAGGAGTTATAGATCTGAGCTCAAACTATATTTTTGTAAAAAAATGTTTCTATGAAAAATGGGTGCCGTATGGCACCGCTGGGCATTATTGGGCTAAACGGAGAATGTTGCAAAAACGACGGAGAAAGTTGAAACGGACAATGTTGAAATGCTGCAAAAACAATTATATAAACTGGCGGGCCCCTGTAATTGTTTATTGATTTAATTTTATAAAGATAAAACAATATGTTAAGTATTATAAAAAAAACTTATTCGGAGAATGATGCACACTTGCGTTCTTTACAAAATTTTTTGACATTTAAAAAAAAAAAACACACGGACACTCATTATCGAAAAACCAAAACTGACTGAGCAGAAAATACACTAAATCTTCTCTGTCTCTTCACTTTTAGTTCTCTATTTACTCAATATTTAAGAAATTAACAGTTAGAATAAGAAAAATTGAGCGGAGTAAGTCTAAACTGAAAAACTACATAACTTAAATGGTTGTCAATTCTATATAAAAAAAAATTTTTCGAAGAGTTAGCACAGAAAAACAATGTCGTATAAGTTTACTATAATAAGTAAAGGTTTGGTGGCCTCGCACTATATCAAATGCCGAGCTACATCAAAAATGCAAACAGAAGGCTATAGCAAACGAGATCAAGCTGCGCAAATGGGGATGGATTGGTCACACTCTCCGGAAACCACACAGCGAAGTTTGTCGCCAGGCCCTTGAGTGGAATCCACAAGGCAGTAGAGGACGTGGTAGACCCAAAACCAACTGGAAAAGGTCGTTGGAAAAGGAAATCCAAGAATCGGGAAAATCGTGGCAAGAGATCAAAGTCATCGCAAGGGATCGTGACAAATGGAGAGATTTCATATTGGCCCTATGCTCCTCCTAGGAGTTAAAGGAGAATACATACATACATAATAAGTAATACTAGAATCGCCAAGTGGTCAAAATTCGACCACAAATGTATTAAATAAATTTGGTACTTTTTTGACTCTTTTAGTACTTTTTTGACACCTTTAGTACTTTTTTGGCTATTTGCTACTTTTTTGACACTTTTAGGGCTTTTTTATTATATGGTACTTTTTTGACACTTAGTACTTTTTGACACCTTTAGTGATTTTTTGTTATTTGGTACTTTTTTGACACCTTCAGTACTTTTTTGGCCATTTTTTGACACTTTTAGTACTTCTTTGCTATTTGGTACTTTTTTGACACTTTTAGTACTTTTTTGATACCTTTAGTACTTTTTGCTATTTGGTACAAAATGGAAAAACTCATTTATCATCCCTGATATAATTCAAGCGAAATATAAGCAAAACCAAAAACATGAAGTCAGTGCTATGCTATTTTGTCGCTGTTAATATTGAAAAGTTTGTATATAATTTTCCTAGCTTAAAGTCAAAATATTAACATTATTTTAACTTTGGGCACATCCACACAGAAATACCTTTCTAATGGTGCATAATTTAAAGTCGTGCTTTATTTCTAACATAGTAAAAAAAGATGGACAAATTTTTGTCTTGCGTATTCAGGGGCGTGGAGAGAAAATCCGGGCCCGGGGGTAATTATATACCAGGCCCCACTACTAGCTTTTTTTTTATTCGATACTAACCCACAGGATGCCCAAGAGATATGTGAAATGTGCAAATTTGTGATTTTGTTTGCTTCCCGCCCATATTCATAAAATAAAAGTCAAAAATAAGATTTCGGCCGGTCTTCGATCAATGCTTGAAAAATATACTAAAAAAAGCCAAATCATTTTAACATCCCGAACTTCGAGACTATTGGTTTCTTTCGGAGATTTCATTAAATCAAATTTTGTAGAGTATAACTATGCTAAAATTATATCCTTAGGAGATTTCGGTCCAAATATTAAACTTGATGCTGTTTTGGAACAAAAATACAAATTTTTTAAGAAAATTTTCATTACTAGAAATTGATTTTTTGTAAATTTCAAGTGGCGAAATATTTGTTCTGGAAATCCTATGTTGTAATTAAAAAGAAAAACGTAATTAAAAAGAAAAACGTAATTAAAATTACATACTAGTTTTTGGGGTATGGATCTGTTCTCAAAGTACTGATTTTGTCTTCAAAATGAGCTATAAAATGATCTTGTATAATTTTCCTTTCAACAAATAATATTTTCCTGAAGGCAGGATTCTGTACCTTAAAATTTTTAAGTTATGTAGCGTGTAAAAGGTTATTAATTTTATAAGTTTTATTTTTTTTAGTTGAGAGCAAAGATGGGCATTGGTTCTAGTTTTAATCATGACCCGTAGGGCTCTACTTACCAGCGCACTATGGTTTTTTTTGGACTAAAAAGTGCACACAAAAATAATTTACTACAAGGACCCTTTTTTTAAAAAAAAAAATCAAATGCAAAATTAAAGGCATTTGATCCACAAATTAGGGACAGAGGTCGAAATCTCATAAATTTTTAAAAAAACGGTTTTTCTGTTTGAAAATGTTAGTCGCATTAAACGCAGGAGTGATACATGAATAAATTTATAAGTATGCATTCAATGAAATCAAGCAAGAAAAATTAATTCATTATAAAAATGGGCGGTGCCACGCCCAAAAAACAAATTTCTGATATCTCCGAAACTATTAGACGCAGATAGATAAGACTCGGTATGTTTGTAAAAGGCAGGGAGAGAAATTATATTTATTAGAAAAGTGGGCGGTGTCACGCTCCAAAAATATAAAACACACCATATCTTCGAAACTATTTGACCCATGTGGATGAAATTCGGTTTATATACAAAAGTCATCAAGACAAATAATGTCTGCTGAAAAAATATGTGACACCACGCTCACAGGCAATGCTACATGAATGAACTTGTTTCCTGTAGAACAGAGTTTCAATTAATAAGGATATGTTCATTGTTGGGTGTGGTACCGCCCTTTTTTTCAGCAAATATTATTTGACTCACTACTCTTTATATACATATATACCGAAATTCATTGCTGTAGCTCAAATAGTTTCGGAGATATGATAAGTTTTATATTTGTAGGGCGAGGTACCGCCCACTTTTTTAGTGGATATTATTTCTCTCTGTGCCTGTTACAAATATACCGAATCTTATCTATCTGCGTCCAATAGTTTCGGAGATATAACGAATTTGTTTTTGGGGCGTGGCACCGCCCATTTTCACTTTGAGTTAATTTCATCTTAATTGATTTGATTGAATGCAATAAATTTATTCATATTTCACTCCTGCGTTAAATGTGACTTACATTTTTTAACAGAAAAATCAATTTTTTCAAAATTCAAGAGATTTCGACTATTTTGTGGATCAGATGCTGGAAAATGCGGGCATCTTTTCAAATAGATGAATGTATAACCTTTAATTTCGCGTTTAATTTTTTTAAAGAAAATATGTTCTTGTAGTGAATTATTTTTGTGTACACTTTTTTGTCAAAAAAAAAAAAAAAACATAGTGCGCCGGACTAATGAATAGTTGTTTTTATTTATTTATTTCCAGATTTCTGGCTTTGCATCTGAACTACTAACGTTAATAAAAAATAAAATTACAACTGTAGGCGGGGCACCACATATTTTTTCAGCAGACATTATTTGTCTTGATGATTTTTGTATATAAACCAAATTTCATTCACATGAGTCAAACAGTTTCGAAGATATGGTGTGTTTTATATTTTTGAGGCGTGGCACCGCCCACTTTTCTAATAAATATTATTTCTCTCTGTGCTTATTACAAATATACCGAATCTTATCTATCTGCGTCTAATTGTTTCGGAGATATTACGAATTTGTTTTTGGGGCGTAGCACCGCCCATTTTCACTTTGAGTTCATTTTATCTTAATTGATTTGATTGAATGCACATAAATTTATTCATATATCACTCCTGCATTTAATGCGACTAACATTTTTAAACAGAAAAACCGTTTTTTTAAAAATTTATGAGATTTTGACCTCTGTCCCTAATTTGTGGATCAATTGTTTGAAAAAGTGGGCATCTTTTCAGATAGCTCAATGTATAACCTTTAATTTTGCATTTGATTTTTTTTTAAAAAAAGGGTCCTTGCAGTGAATTATTTTTGTGTGCACTTTTTAGTCCAAAAAAAAAAACTATAGTGCAGCGATGGGCTCGGGCTCTGAAATCGATTTTCATGCGAGCCCGTACCTAACCACAAAAGCCCTTAATTTAGAGGCCCGTGAGGACCCGTAAATCACACGAAGGTTTAGAAGCACGAACTTGAAAAGAATTCTGTTATTAAATAAAAATATGGAAAATTATGTCTACGTGAAGTGTTTAGAATGAAAATGGAGTAAACAAATGGAGTCAAACAAAAAAACTTATTAGATTTGTAAAAAAGTTAGCAGGCAATGGTATCACCTTTGTTTTTTCTCGTTTGAAAAAAAAAAAAAAAAAATTGTGCGGGCCCGGGCTTTTTCTCAAGTGCTTGTTTCGTGTTAATTGGTTGGGCCCGTTTCCTCTAGTTGAGCGAAAATATCATTTCGCAAGCTTGCAAAATACTACTATAAATTTAATTTATGAAGATTTTATTTCTGCTTAAATCCGGGCCCTCCAAAAAACTCCGGGCCTGGGGGAATCCCCCCCTTACCCCCCTCTCGTCAGGCCTGTGCGTATTAATATATAGATGCAAAACGGGAAAATTAAGTGCGCTCAGAAATGGTTAGAGACAGCACGGAGAACGAGTTTTTAACACTTTATGTTATGGTTTCATAGTAAAATATTTTCCTTTTTTTTTTTTTTTTGTATGCAACTCGTATAGAAGCTCTGGTTAAGTATCTCTGTATTAAATAGTTAAAATATCAAATTTTAAATTTAAACATAGTTTTGAGCCCCGAGACATTGAATGGTATATTTTTTGTAGACTCACTCATGTAAATATCATTTCTAAGAGTCCTTCTAACTTTTGAGTCGGTTTCGGAATGAATTTAAATTTCGACCCTATCTAATATTCAATACCCTCTATCTTAAAAAAAATACTATTGCGAGCTTCTTGAGCCATTGTTGCGTAGATTTCTTGATGATATAAGCAAAGATAATTCGAAACTTCATAGCTACATCGGTATTAGAGTCACTGATGAATTCATATGGTAGTCGATGAAACCATTATGACTAAACTTAAGTTCTTGATGCGTAGTCATTCTTTTTTGTTATTAAAAATACAAAAATGAATAAAAATCTTACAACACTATATGCGAAATGTATTCGAATATATATCTAACTATTTGTATAACTTTATTCCAGACAATTCATTGTATGCCATTTTAAATGTCCTATTGGAAGTAAAAAAAAAAGAAAAAACAAAATCACCAGAAATCAATAAAATGGCAAAAGTCAGCAATTGGCAAAAATTCATTTTGCTACTATGGAAAAACTGGATACAGCACTGGGATCGAAAATTACTTTTTATTATTGAGATTTTAATACCTGTAGTCTTTTCGCTGTTGCTGGTATTGGTACGTTTAATGGTGGATGTTACGCTCGAACCAGAGATACATTATCCAGAAGTGAGCATATCGAATCTGGAACTGTTTAAGTAAGTACTTAACATACGTTATATAGATAGATTCAATAAGCTCTCTTTAATTTCTAATTAACAGCGATAGCGCACAACTACATCCAAAATTCGAACTACTCTACTCGCCAAATACCTCAAGCGTCTACGATGCGATAGTTAGTGATGCTGCCAACACCTTACAACTTGCTGGATATCAGGGTTATGAGAATGCAAATGATTTGGAGCAGGCGCTCACAGCCGGCAATTATTTGGCCGGTGTGCAATTCGATGAAAATTCCATTTATCCGAATAAACTCTCCTACGCGTTACGTTTTCCCAGCGAATTACGCAACTCCACGAGTAATAACGTAAGGACATGGCTAACAAATGAATTGTTCTACTTTAGCAGCTCGGAAGTGAGAAATCGCGATGACGTTGACGGTGGTACACCAGTTGGTTACTTACGTGAAGGTTTTCTACCAGTACAGCAAGCAATTTCAATGGCCTATCTTAAGTTGGCGGGCGGTCAAAGTGCATTGCCGGAAATTGTAATGCAACGTTATCCATATCCAGAGTATTTACGTGATCCGCTGCTGTTAGCAATGCAATATATAATGTCATTGATAATAATGTTGACATTTGTACATCCTGCCGTTTATATTGCAAGGGTATGTCACCGGATATTTCAATGAATTGCTTGTAGATATAATAAATACTTTTATACTTTTCAGAATATCGTTATGGAAAAAGAGAAGCAATTGAAAGAAGTCATGAAAATTATGGGCTTAAGTAATTGGATACATTGGACAGCATGGTTTGTTAAGTCCTTTATTATGTTAGCTATTTCGGCTTTACTGATTACCATGTTCTTAAAGGTAAATTGAATATGTTCCAAATAAATCGTATCGATTAAACTTTTCGCTTCTTACGATTCTTAGATTGAATTTTCCAACGATGTCGCTGTACTTACCCATAGCGAATTTACGGTAGTATATTTCTTCATGCTCATCTACATCATAACGGGCATTTGTTTTTGCTTTATGCTTTCGACCTTCTTCAACACCGCCAGCATAGCATCTGCTGTAACGGGGCTCATCTGGTTCGTCAGCTTTATGCCCTATCAATTTGTACTGAACTCATATGGTGACATGGCTTTGGGAAGCAAATTAGGCTGGTGTCTTATAGTCAATACCGCAATGGGCTTTGGATTTAAAAAGATTCTTGATTTCGAATCCACCGGCGAGGGGCTGCAGTGGGGTAACTTATTCACAGCATCTTCTGTGGATGATGATCTAACAGTGGGCGCTATTATCCTGGTAATGTTGGCTTCCTGTGTCATTTACATGCTGATATGTCTGTACGTTGAGGCAGTGTTGCCGAGTGATTTTGGCGTTGCAAAGAAATGGTATTTTCCATTTACTAAAGAATTCTGGTGCGGTACAGGTCAATATATGGTTGCTGTTGAAGATATAGCTGGCAACGAAAATGCACGCCGTAATCCTGATGCTTTTGAGAACGAGCCCACTGGTAAACACGTGGGCATACAAGTGAGAAATTTGAAAAAAAAATTTGGCGAAAAGTTGGCTGTACGTGATCTATCCATGAATATGTATGAAGATGAGATTACCGTGCTGTTGGGTCATAATGGTGCTGGTAAGACAACTACCATATCCATGTTGGTTGGAATGTTTCCACCCACATCTGGTACAGGTATAATCAATGGTTATGATATACGCACGAATATGGATAATGCGCGTGATTCACTCGGTATTTGTCCACAACATAATGTGCTCTTCGATGATATGACTGTGGCAAATCATATTGTGTTCTTTAGTCGTCTGAAAGGTGTTAGAGGTAAGGCTGTTCAACAGGAAGTTGATAAATATTTGCGCATGATACAGCTGGAAGATAAGGCGAATGTGAAATCATCGCAATTATCGGGTGGCATGAAACGTAAGCTATCGCTGTGTTGTGCACTCTGTGGTGATACGAAAGTTGTGCTGTGCGATGAGCCTAGCTCGGGATTGGATCCGTCGGCACGAAGACAATTATGGGACTTGCTGCAAGCAGAGAAAATCGGACGTACGCTGCTTTTGACGACGCATTTTATGGATGAGGCGGATGTGCTGGGTGATCGTATTGCAATTATGTGTGACGGTGAACTGAAGTGTCATGGTACATCATTCTTTCTTAAAAAGAAATATGGTTCTGGCTATCATTTGGTAAGTTTGGCATTCATAAATAATATATTATGTGCAATTTTTAAGTCCCTATTTTTGCAGATTTGTGTTAAACGCGACGATTGCAATGTTAACGAAGTGACTGCATTACTGCGCAATTACATACCAGACATATCGCCTGAGAGTAATATCGGTTCTGAACTATCATACCAGTTACCTGACTCGTACTCTGCAAAGTTTGAAGAAATGTTTAGTTCGTTGGAAAATAATTCTGAGAAATTGCATCTGAACGGCTATGGTGTTGGTATCACTTCAATGGAGGAAGTTTTCATGAAAGTTGGCGCTGAAAATTCACAAGCAAATGGCAAGGCTTCTGAGGACATAGTGGCCAACGGCGATACATTCGATACAGAGTATGTGGAATCAGCTCATTGTAAGTTTTTCACTTTTGATTGCCATTTTGATTTGCTTCATCTCACATCTAACTTTTTTTTCTCAGCCGATCACATTTTTTCGGAGAATACACGTCTGTTACATGGCAAAGAACTTTACTGGAATCAATTACGTGCCATGTTTTTGAAGAAAATGATCTATACTTGGCGCAACAAAGTTCTACTATTGGCGCAAAATTTAATACCAGTATTTTTTGTTATTATGACAATAGTGATTGCAAATGCTACGAGCGTCAATCGACAACTTCCATCTATGACCTATAGCTTAGAGCAATATCCCGAAGTTGTTACCATACTAGAGGCTAATTCACTAACACCAAATTCGTTAGAGTCTTCTATAGCTAATCAATACGAAAGAGTTGCAGCATCATTTGGTACGGGCCACACATTCGAGTCCACTGGCAGCAATAATTTTAGCGAATACATATTGAATTTGGGTCAAACAATACAGGTGCGCATTAATTCAAGATATCTGACAGCAGCTACAGTAGCAATGGATAAAATCACTGTTTGGTTGAACAATCAACCATTACATACGGCACCACTGTCAATGAATTTGGTGCACAATGCAATGGCAAAATCACTGATCGGTCCAGATGCTGAGATTGAAATCACAAATGCACCGCTACCGTACAATACGAAAACGCTTTTGAATCAATTAGGGAGCGGACAAAATCTTGGTACACAAATGGCTACTGATCTTTGCTTCGCCATGTGTTTCGTTAGTGCGTTCTATGTGATTTTCTTGATAAAAGAACGCACTTCACGCTCGAAATTGCTGCAATTTGTTAGCGGTATTAATGTCGGGACATTTTGGTTAACTCAATTTTTATGGGACTTTGCCATGTATACAGTAACGTCGTTGCTTGTGATTATTGTACTGGCCTGCTTTCAAGAGGATGGCTTTGCAACATTTGATGAATTAGGTAATATTATAAATGAAATATTTACATATACATATCTTCCATAGAGGTTCTAGCCTTCAAAGTTGTTTTGCTAAAAAATTTTAATTATTTAAAAAATTTGTTTTAACATTTTGAATTATCTTTTGCAGGGCGCTATTTCCTTATGTTGCTTCTTTTTGGTTGCTCGGCGCTTCCATTTACCTATTTGATTGCACATTACTATGATGAGCCGGCTAAAGGATTTTCACGTATTACACTTCTCAATATGTTTGCAGGTCAGTCATGTCAGGTTTAATCTAAATTCGAATATTATGAATAAGTTCAGAAGAATATCATTACCATTACCATTACCATTACCATTACCATTACCATTACCATTACCATTACCATTACCATTACCATTACCATTACCATTACCATTACCATTACCATTACCATTACCATTACCATTACCATTACCATTACCATTACCATTACCATTACCATTACCATTACCATTACCATTACCATTACCATTACCATTACCATTACCATTACCATTACCATTACCATTACCATTACCATTACCATTACCATTACCATTACCATTACCATTACCATTACCATTACCATTACCATTACCATTACCATTACCATTACCATTACCATTACCATTACCATTACCATTACCATTACCATTACCATTACCATTACCATTACCATTACCATTACCATTACCATTACCATTACCATTACCATTACCATTACCATTACCATTACCATTACCATTACCATTACCATTACCATTACCATTACCATTACCATTACCATTACCATTACCATTACCATTACCATTACCATTACCATTACCATTACCATTACCATTACCATTACCATTACCATTACCATTACCATTACCATTACCATTACCATTACCATTACCATTACCATTACCATTACCATTACCATTACCATTACCATTACCATTACCATTACCATTACCATTACCATTACCATTACCATTACCATTACCATTACCATTACCATTACCATTACCATTACCATTACCATTACCATTACCATTACCATTACCATTACCATTACCATTACCATTACCATTACCATTACCATTACCATTACCATTACCATTACCATTACCATTACCAAAACCCTTCTCTTCTTTTTACATTCACAGGTCTTGCTCTCTTCATTGTCGTCGCCGTAATGTCTTCGCCAAGCAACGATCCAGGCACAGTTAATACAGCAAATACATTAGCTTGGATTTTTCGTATATTTCCACATTTTGCATTGGCAATGAGCCTAAATAAACTCTACACAAATGTGGCAACACGTGATACCTGTAGCAACCCTCTGATTGCATCGATGCCAGATCAGCTGCGTTGTGAACAGCTACCGCAATGTTGTTGTAAGTTTTCGAAAATGTAGTATATTTCCTACAAATGATTTATAATTTCCAACAAAATACATATTAGCTATCGTACCATTCTTCGATTGGACAGCACCTGGTATTCTACCAGAACTTATTTATATATGTATTACGGCTGTTTTATTCTTTTTGCTTGTTATAAATCGTGATTATGGATTCTTCAAGGAGCTATTCTCTAAATTGTGCAATAGAAATAAGTAAGCAAGATAATCATCCAGCAGTTGCGTTATATAAACTTGTTAATTTTAATTATTTTGTAATTGCAGCATTCCTCCACCACGTCCAGCTGGTGATTCCATAGATGATGATGTTTTGTCTGAGAAGAAACGTATCGCTGCTATGTCAAAAGATCAGCTTGCTGGTCAGAATCTTGTACTGGATAATGTGTCAAAGTATTATGGTGACTTTTTGGCTGTCAATCAGATATCATTATGTGTGAAGCAGTAAGTTTTTCAAGAATTTCTTAAATTTGGAATACGTTGCCAAGTTTATTCGGTCATGGATAAACAGTTGGTCACCATTTTGTCATGAAGCACATTAGAAATTTAGCAGAAAAAACGATTTTTAGACGACATATCAATTTATCTATGTATTTTAGGTTTTTTTTCTATTTTAGATTATTTTAGATTTTTTTAGAAGTAGTGAGAAGTCAGCGAAGGATATTATAGAATAGTGCCCTATGGACAATAAATGCCAGACGACGAATCTAACTCTGGAGGCATAGGGTCAATACTAATGTTTTTTTTGGAGGTTCTAGTCATTGAAGTACTATAGAGCAGAACATTTAGACTGCTGTGAATAACTCCCTTATAATAATGTAACTTCTCAGTTATCATTATCACTTTCTACATGTTAGACCTTTGGATTGTGATACAATCACAAAATACTTTGAAAATTTTTTAATAACTTTGCTTAAATCCAAGCAATCACAATGCCAACTTTAATTTTAGCACATACTCTTTTTTACATTTACTTTCACAATCAACACTTTCTTCGAGTAAAATCTTGCAACTGCTTTCCCACCTCGGCGCAACTGATCGTTGCTTACGATAGTATTTACTTGTCCTCCCATTTTCACCTATTCTCGGTTCTTTTTCACCACATAATGCTTGGTTTGTGCAGTTGCTTTGATTTTGCACAGGGAGTACCAAAGTTTGGTTTTGCTCTAAGCTGCTAGCGAATGCATTGATCATTTAGGAAAGCGTAAGCTCACCTCTTCTTTGTCTCAATTACAGAAAAGAATGCTTCGGTCTACTCGGTGTAAATGGTGCCGGCAAAACGACAACCTTTAAAATGATGACCGGCGATGAGAACATAACACTCGGTTCCGCATATGTGACTGGCATGAATTTGTCTACAGACATGAATCAAATCTATAAAGAAATCGGATATTGTCCACAATTCGATGCACTGCTCGGTGATTATACCGGGCGTGAGACATTGGAAATGTATGGCCTCTTACGTGGTATACAAAGAGACCGCATACCTTTGTTATCTGATGAATTGGCTAAAGCTTTCGGGTACTCAAAGCACTTGAATAAGCGGGCTGACGCATATAGTGGTGGCAATAAACGTAAGCTGAGTGCATCTATTGCTATATTGGGTGGTCCATCAGTTGTGTTTTTGGATGAACCAACAAGTGGCATGGATCCAGCCGCTAGACGTCAACTTTGGAATATGGTGTGTCGTGTACGAGATGCGGGGAAATCGATTGTTTTAACTTCGCACAGTATGGATGAATGTGAGGCGTTGTGTACACGCTTGGCGATAATGGTGAATGGTGAATTCAAATGTATTGGGTCAACGCAACATCTGAAAAATAAATTTTTGAAAAGTTTAATTTTAAAAATAAAAGTTAACCGTGATGTGGACATGCAAAGACAACGAGAATTTAGAAAGTAAGTTGCTAATTGAAGATTTTAAAAATACCCATGTTTTAATATTAACTCTTGTGATTGAAATTTCAGTAGCTTAAATAATAACGATGAATTCGGAAAGTCAGCTCCAAGATCACTGACAGAACAGGATGTACACAATGTCAAACAATTTGTGGAGCAGCAATTTGAAAAGGCAATATTGCAGTAAGTCCCATCTGATTTTTCTTTAATATTGAATTTCATATATACATAAATAATATTTGGTTTACTATGATTGCAGAGAGGAATATCAAGGTGTTCTATCATTTTATATACCACTTACCAGTATAAAATGGTCTCAAATGTTCGGCCTCATGGAAAGTAATCGCGGAGCTTTGAATATTGAGGATTATTCAATAAGTCAGACAACACTTGAGGAGATTTTCCTTGAATTTGCAAAAACTCAAAGTGATGATATACGCGGTAACAAGTGAGTGGTTGTGGGCAAAAGAAACGTTCAAGAAAAACAATGACTCAAATATAATACTTTATATATATTATAGGCAAAAGCAGAAAGGGTGCTGCAATTTCAGAAGACGAAAGCCCGGAAAAGTGGAAGAAAATACCATTGCATGAAATAATACATATGTGCAACATGTGAGCCTCAGGACGATTTTAGCAGAGAGTACAATTAGTTTTTATTAAGCTTGAAGTATTAGTGTAATTTGTCAAAAAGTTTTAAGCAACCGATCAAAATTTCGATTGTCTTTTGCTGCACAAAAAATTAATGTAAGTTTTTTTATGAATTCTTTTAATGTAATAAACAGTGAAGAAAAATTATTTATTGAATTTAATATATGGGTCATTCGATTCAAATAAGAAAAACAACAAAAATGTAAAATTAAACATGAATTTCAGCATTATCCTATAGTAAAATCTCTATTAGACCTATCGCAAAAATTCAAAATGGAAAATACCTTGCTCCCAGGGGCTAGAAAGTTTCCCATTGGTGTAAGTATAAAGCATAAAAATTTTGGTCCTGATAGGAACATACATGTATTTGACTGTGCCCTCAGGCCGTTGAAGGTCGGAAAAACGCTATATGAAAATATGTGGCGTTAATCGAAAGAATTATTGCTACCTTTGAAACTATTCGACATATGTAGGTGTTTGAAATTTGGTACGTACATATATGTAAAATACTAAGGTAAATAGCATCCATTAAAAAAACGAGCAATGCCACGCTCCCTCTGAAAATCTTCGTATTTTTGGAAAAATTGGAGTCAGGGAAAAGAGATTTGGTACATATGGCACTGAGTAAAAAATTTTCAATAAAAAATGGGTGGGACCACGACTCCTCCTTCTGTTAAACCAATTTAAGGTACTTAGTTGGTATAGAAGTAGTATTTTTTTCTTCTATTATTTTTGTCTCTTTGGTATAGACAAAAAGCAAAAAAAGTTGCTTCTGATCGGAACATATTTGACTGTTCCGCCAGGCCGTTGAAAGCCGTCGGTAAATGCTATTTATGTGAAAATAAGGAAACATTCAATCCTATCTTCAAAACTATTTGACATAGAGGAATAAGATTTAGTACATACATGAACAATACTTGAATGAATAGTATCCAATAAAAAAATGGGCAATGCCACGCCTCTTCTACCCAAAATTCGTCGTATCTCTGGAAATATTGGGCTCAGGGGAATGAGATTTGGTACATATCTAATTGGCACTGGGAAAAAATTTTTCAGTAAAAATTGGGCGGGGCCACGCTCTTTTATTCAAAAAAAAAAAAAAAACAAACAAATTTGTCATATCTCTGAAACTATTTGACACAGGTGAATAAGATTTTATTTCAGTTAAAGTGATGCGTACAGGGTTCAAATCTTATTACCCTGTGTCAAACAGTTTCAGAAAAATTGCACTGATTTTATGCTATATTTGTCCCGTAAGTCACAAGACGCAGTCCTAGGAGTAACAATTTTTTTTTTTATGAGCCATTGTTTTTAAGTAAAAGTTCATCATTATGATACCTTCTCTTATTGATTATGACTATATGAAATAACTGCTTAAGCCGATTTGCGATCAAAAAGCAAATCGGTCTAAATTAGTTTAATAACCATGAAACTCATGCGGCTTTGTCTTATGATCAATGATCGACTTATGCAGTTATTCCTTATTGCCGCAGATGTGTCATCAAAAAGTAGATTATGTAGAACAAAATGTTCATTGACTTCATACATGTCTCGTGAGTCACAATAAGCAGTTCCGTGGCATAAAAATGGCCAGAAAATAACTTTTTTTGCCAAATTGTTTCATTCCAGCTGTCGATATTGACTTATCAACAGTACTACCTTTCTCTTTTGAGTAGAACTGGGAATCTGCCAATGTGCTTTAGTCTATTTTTACAAAAATTTCATGATTCATTATCCATTCAGTCATATCGTTAAGTATATCGTCATAGTCCTTCGAATCATTGCTTCACTCTCTTGAACTTCGCTTTCACTTTTTTTGGGTAGATACTTATTATTTTTGGTGTATTTTTAGGTTTTAGACACATTCGTTGAATCATAGATACTGCTTTCAGCTTAGCATATTTGCCAATTTCCTTACTGAGATACTTATGTTTTAGTTTATCAAAGTCACTAAATTTTTTTCTTCGGACAAACGGCGTGGCACGGAATATAATTTTTGCCCAGGCCAAATGTAGCACATGTTTAATTCTTAGATTAGGATATTCTAAAGAGATACACATAATTCTAAAAAGGCTTTGAAGAGAAATATTAGTACCTTTGACTATCGTAATAGATTTTATCATACCAAATTACACTTTCTTGTAATATAACCTCGAAAGTAGCGGAAAACCTTGTTTTTAGAGCACTTTTGGGTGTGTTTAAGGAATTCTGTTACCGGATTTAAATTCAAGATCAAAAAGTTTGTTGAAAAGAAATAGTCGAGTTTCCTTTTGTTGATTATAAGCAGTTTTTGCAGGTAAGAATTGACTTAACTCTATTCAGTTTAAAATGGAATTTAAGAAAAAAGCACTTTTTTTTTTTAATATGATCATAAATATACATGTAGGAACGGAGCTAAACGGACGGCTTGGCAACACTGACAAAATGAACGAGACTTAAACGAAGCAAACATGACGAAAAGATTTTGAATAAACGAACAAACGACAGTTAAACACAGAAGTAGTTGAATTTGGGAGTTGATGAAGATGGTTGTCAGCGGATAAGAAAATAAGTGATGTAAAGAAGTAAAATTAAAAAACATTGTAAAAGAAGTTGAATTGAAAAGTAAAACTTAAATAGAAAGAAGAACTAAATAATAGTAACTATTGTAAAATAAAATAATTGAAACTAAAAGAAATGTGTGGTGTATTTTACCATCTCTGTCTGTTTCATGCCCATACAAAATTTATATAAAGCATACCGAAACAGTGACGGTAAAATTACGCTGACGCTTGTCTAAGTCTCCAATTTAGGTTTGGCTGTTACATACACGTATGCTAAGTCTTTTTCAAATTTATTTATTTTTTATTAATTTAGTTCCATTTACTGAGCTATAATGCCCTTATCAATTACAATAATTATTATTTTATATAAAACAATCAAAAAAATAAACATTAAAACAGATGATCGAGACAAAAAAATTATAAGTTTTGTATAAAAACAGTTCACAATTAACACCAAGGTAGCAGCCAGTTGCATCCGAAAGTAGTGGTTACAAAAAAATAAGGTGGTTCAAATAGTACCGTAACAAAGCATTATTAGAATATGCAATTTGAGAGATACTCGCAAGAGTTTCCCTAAAATCGCTCTTCCAAACTCTTTGCCCAGCAACTAGAGCAGAGAATGGTGCTCGCGAACCACCCTAGCGCTAGAAGGACGCTATATATTGCAACCACTTTCTCGACGAAAAGCACTGGAAGGAGCGCTATGGCCACAGCGTTAGATAAAACGCTTTGTAGAAGCTGGTATGATGAATTGCCATCTAAATGAAATTAGTGGATGATGTAACGATACATGTCATAATGATCGTTGTATTTCTTGTAGGCTGTAGCAGCAACCTTATCGAATGATGTTTTCCAAGAAATCTAGAATTTTTCTATTAATTTGATGAAAGGATTCATTGAGCTTGATTACATTATAAACCATATTAAAGTCACTACAAGAGCGTCGAAGTGGCTCTTGAAGCATGTAGTTAGTTCTGTGATGACTTAGGTAAAAAAATTCAAAATGCCTAGTTGGGCGATGAGGTACATTGAAATAAACATTACTCAATAGGAATTCACTATAAATATTGGCATTTATTAGTTTTAAGATAAAACAAGCATTAAGCATTGTTCTGCGGTTTTCTAAAGTGGGCAGGTCAATCAGTTTGAGTCGGTGAACGTAAGGCGGTAAGTTGATGCTAGGATTCCAACGTAGGTTTCGTAAGGCAAAGATAAGAAACTGTTTTTGTACCGACTCAATACATTTTATATGGCATTCATATTGAGGACTCCAAACAACGGAGCCATACTCCAAAATCGGTCGTACGAGGGATGTGAATAGTAATTTCGTTATATAAGGACCGGAAAATTCTTTAGACCACCGTTTTATGAAGCCGAGAACACTGTTGGCTTTATTTACTATTTCAGAAATATGCAAATTAAAGCTCAGTTTGGGATCCATTGTTACGCCCAAGTCTTCAAAAGATTCAAGACACTCAAGAATACAGTTGCCAATTTTGTAGTTGAAAGAAATTGGAGGCCTGCGTGAAAATGTCATGAAATTGCATTTTTTTAAGTTTAAGGTCATGCGATTAGTTATACATCAGGCAGTAAAATTATCAAGATCGAGTTGAAGGTTAGAATGGTCTAATGCGTTTTTGACAGGCTTAAAAATTTTTACATCATCAGCATACATTAACACTTTACTGTTATTTATGACAGATGGCATATCGTTCATAAAAATAATGAATAATAATGGTCCAATGTGACTGCCTTGGGGAACTCCTGACGTAACGGGATATTCATTTGATCGTTTACCTTTAAATATAACACTCTGAGATCTGTTACTTAAATAGGACCTAATCCATTTTAGCAGTGGGTTCGGAAACCCAATCAGAGAGAGTTTTAATAGCAACAAATCATGATTAACAACATCAAAAGCTTTGCTGAAATCCGTGTATATAACATCAGTTTGATAGCCCTTTTCAAATTCTTTAATTGTGCAAGTAGAGAACTCCAACAAATTTGTAACAGTTGATCTACCTTGCAAAAAACCATGCTGGTGAGAAGAAATATATGGATTGACACTATGAGCAATTTGCAAAGTTAAAATGTGCTCAAAAAGCTTAGGTAATGAACTTAATTTAGCGATACCCCTATAATTCGATATAAGAGATCTACTACCAGATTTATGCAAGGGAATTATAAAAGAAGGCTTCCACACTTCAGGTAAAATACCAAGAGTTGTAGATTTTTTAAATAGTACCGTTATTGGAAAAACAAGAGCTTCGCAACAATTTTTAAGAATGCAAGATGGAATACCATCGGGTCCCGCAGCAAATGATGTTTTAATATTTCTTAATTTGCTAAGGATATTGTCTTCATCAATGTGAGACATTTGTACTACTCCTGAAGGTATTTCAAAAGGATAATCATTGCGATTAGAAGGAGGTAGATGAGTACGTAGATTGAAAAAATTTAGCGAAGAGATTGCAAATCTTAATTTCATCATCTGATTCTACTTCATCATATTTCATTGCAGATGAAAATGCATTGATCTTTCGTTTTAAGTTAATGAAGCTCCAAAACGACTTGGCGTTGGATTTCAAATTCAGTTTTACCTTATGAAGGTATGATTTATACGCCATATTGCACAAAGTTTGATATTTGTACCGGATACTAGTATATGAAGAGTAGTCTGATGATTTTGACGACAATTTAAACTTTTTGTTAAGTTTAGATTTTAAGTTTCTTAATTTACGTATTTCATTTGTAAACCAGATTGGACCAGAATCAGCGGATTTGATACATTTTGGTACAGACTGTTCAAAACACTCAACAACAGTATTATTAAAGGCTAAGACTGCCTCATTGAGATTGTTATGCCCAATAAAATCATTATCGAGAAGGAGAACAGATTTCCAATTGATTCTAGATAAATTTTCATTCAATAAAACATAATTTGTTTTTTTGAAGTTAAAGAATTTGTCAGTTGTGAAGTTACTTTTAATTCGACATGCCAACTGCACTTCTAATGATATCTCAAGAGAAGGATGGTAGGAGTCTTCAGGCATCGCAAGAGGGTCGCAGCGAGAGATATTGATTATGTCACTATCATCAAAATAAAGCAGATCTAAAATTCGAGATTTTACATTCAATACGTGATTTATTTCAAAAAGCCCTAAGGCAGAAATTGAATTTAGAAATTCTGTTTCAAATTGGTTACCTCCTGAAGGAAAAAGCTTAATAGGGTCTAAAGTATCAGCACTCCAAGAGATATTTGGTACACTGAAATCTCCAGTAATCAATAAATGATCGCCAGCATTAAGTTTTGAACTAATAAGTTTTATAGCATTATGATGTTTAGTATAAACTTGATTTTTTTTTAATTGAACTTTTAGTCATATATTTGCAAAGATCGATTTACATATAAATCTATCAATGCATTTTTCTAACACATAATTATGACAAATCAAGGAACGGATTAAAAACACGGCTATAGTGACATATGTTTCGTCTTTCGCCACAAAGACTCATCAGACTATTTTTGTTGTAATTATAATTATATTTATTTCACTAAATTAATTATAATTGAAAAATTGCAAGTTTGAAAACTTTTTGTGTTTTTGGTCTGGGCGGGAGTCGAACCAAGGATCTCCAGGTTGGTAGCAATTTTCTATATATAAAATGTCATTAAGTAACACACTTAAAAATTCTTAAAGTTTAGTATAAACTTCATAACTAGAGTGAGGAGGAACATATGAACAAGTAATATACAAACTTAAAAGCTGGAATTTTAAAAATACGCAGCAAAATTGGGTATCTAAGGCTTCCTGCAAGATAATTTCTTGGGAGAATAGGTTTGAAGATACAGCAATTATAACGCCACCACTATTGGAGAGATTATCAGGAATATCATTTTTATCTTTATGGTATAAAACAAAATTATTATCAAAAACTTCAGTATCTAAAGTATTGGGTTTTAGCCAAGTTTCAGTTAAACAAATGACGTTGTATTCAAGTCCACTACTTTTAATGAAGATATTATTAAGTTTAGTGCTTAATCCTCTAACGTTTTGATAGAGTATGTTTAACCCAATTAGTTTTTTGAAGCCGAACCTTGGGAAAGCAGAGGAGTCTTTAGTGGTTTATTTGACGAAGTATGACTATATGATTTCGTGTTTTGCCTATTAGGATTTGAACGCGAAATGAACTCATGAAGTACTACATTATTAGGCCAAAATAAGGGATCAAGTAACTTTTCAAATATATTGGGTGGCAAAGTTATGCGAAACGAGGATGTAACCCTTTCATAAGAGAAATTAAATTTTACAACCTTAACTTTTATGTAAGGTTGCTGCAACTGGGAGCTAATGTGATTCAAAACATCTGCCTCAGTAGTATCAGCAGCTAAGCGAGAGATGAAAATTGATTTCATTGAAGGAAGAGCTATCAATTTTTTAGGAACAGCACCAGTAGCAATGGCAGTTGAAGAGCCAGAAGAACCACAAGCAGTCACAATTGAGGAACCAGAAGAACTAGGAGTAATGTCCGCAATGGCCGTTGAAGGGCAAAAAGAAACATCAGCAGCGACAGTATGAACAGTTGAGGTACCAGAAGAACTAGCAGTTTGACTAGAGCCTTAACAACTTCATTAAAAGGCACATCATTTTGAACTGATGAAGGTGATTTAGGCGGCTGAATCTTAGTGGGAATAGATTTGGCCATAGACACGGCTTCAGCAGAATCAGTTAAAGTCTTTTTGGGAGCTTCTATCTGGTCAACTGGAGGTGCAGGAGAGTTAATATCAACTACTGAGGGTACAGTAGGCTATTAAGTTAGAAGAAATTAGAGAAATATCTAAACTTAAAGGAGTGGGTAAAGTATTTTTGTTCAATAATGGCGCTTTGCACTCATTATAAAACTTTTGAAGCTGGTTAAAGCTCGCTTGTGTAGCAGTAAAATTTTTCTGAATTTCAGAAAAACCTCTTCGAGTTTCTTTTAATATTTTGCATAACTCGATAGCAGAGGAATTGCAACTCCCACAGCACCAGCGAAGACCAATATTTTTTAAGATGATATCGTGAACCCTTCCGCTTAAACCAGCACAAGCAAGATGCGCTACATTCTCGCAAAGCCAGCAACAAACGAAATGTTCAGTGATACCCTTTTTACACTTTGGCATGTAACAGTTCATGTTAAAGCAAAAAGTACTAATTGTCAATATTAGTAAAAATATAAAAATATATTGCAGATTGATTCCGAAGTTAACAAGTGTAAATCGGAATAAAATAAAAATTCCTAAAATTTTGGATATTTATAAAAGGATTGCAACACCAAAAATACAGCAATAGTATTTTTCTACTGGATGACAGATGGCGCCAGTCGCGCGGGTTTTGGCAAACCAATGTAATTGAGACAAGGCCAGCAGCTGATGTTCACAATCTCAGACACCAATACAGATGCACGCCAACACAACCTGATATCCAGAAATTGCGATGTAACAAAACCACTTTTAAAGTGCCGAGAATCCGAAGTGATTGCACCAAATCAAACAAATATCACAAGTTTACACCTTGATAAATGAGGAGTTATTTTTCAAAAGGGCTTATAACCAAAACGAGGCAAAAGTAGTATCATAATATTAATTGCCTGATACTTTGTTATAAATAAATAAAATTGGGTTCTTTTTTCACGAAAAGTTTACCTGATGGCTTGAAATTAATTACATTTAGTTAAAAAAATTATATTTATCCACTAATCGATTATTATGCAAATAATGTGTATGACATTACTTTTGCCTCGTTTTGGTTATAAGCACTTTTGAAAAACTACTCCTCAAATCACTTGGCACTGGAAGGACTTAGTAGATATAGATATAAACCTTGACAGTTGACAGTGTATATGGTGCAATACAAGAACTGAAACATTTTTTCGATGTCCGTGGCCTATATAGAATTACAACACTAATTTCTAATTGACACGATATAAATGATAAACAAGCACAAAGTTTCCCTCTTTTTGCATATAAACTTAAAAAATTTGTTTGAAAATTTTCCTCGTGTAAACTAGGAATTACTAAGGAGACGGTCACTTGACCGATATAAACTTTTAGACATACATATATTAGACCTGTTCGATTTTGTATGAAGCACAAAAAAATCATCTCGAAACCAACTCAAAAGTTAGAAGGACTCTTGAAAACAGTGTCTGCATAATTTTTTTTTTCATTCCGAGCAAAAACAATGGAGCACTTTTGATTCTACTGAAGGCCTATTTTGGCAAAAAAACATGTTTTTTGGTCATAATTGTCTGCGCATAGAAAGTTATTCAAGGTCAAAGGTTGCGAAAATCAGTTTTTGGCAAATTTTTCCCTAACGGTTACTTCTATATAAACAAATTTTTGAAGAAACGAAAATATCTATGGCGAACTTTCAATAATTTTTAACTGATAGTTTTCTGGCTCACTCGAAGTTTGCCGAAGGTCATCCAAAGGCTTGATGGCCAAAACGAAGAATATCTATGACGAATTATCAACAAACTTTAACTGATAGTTTTTTGGAATTCCCGAAGGTCACCCGAAGGCTTCATAGTCAAATCGAAGTGTATTTAGGTATACGAGAGGGGAAAAGATCTATGGCAAACTATCAAAAACCTAAACTGTGGCCCCCGAAAGTTTCATTGTCAAAACGAAAAATATATAGATATACTAGAGGGAAAACATGTATGGCGAATTATTTGATAGGCCTTATTTGATAGTTTTTTGGAATACGCAAAGGTTTCCGAAGGTCATCCGAAGGCTTCATAGTCAAAACGAAGAATATCTAGATGTACTAGAGAGAAAACATCTAGGCGAACTATCAACAAGCCTTAATTGATGGTTTCCAAGAAAACCCCAGCTATGCTATTGGGAATTTTTAAGATGGTTTGAAATGAAATTTACTTACCCATGATGCCAAAATTTTGACGTGATAATGGCGTAAATTAACACTTTTATCTAAATCTTCTAAGCTATTAAGAATCAAAAACCAAAACAAACATCCCTAGCGAAGCGAGCAAATAAGTCAAGTTTTATATAAAGTGTAAACAGTAGTAGGAAAGTTGATTTTCAAAACTATTATAATTCAGGAACTAAAGGAAATTTTCTGAGCTACAAATTGGTCGCCCTAAATTTTTCTATAGTATTATAAATTTCCACTACACCGAGTTTTTCATCTAAAATGTCTAGTAGTAGTTTTAAACCGATGATATGCCAACCCAGATCATAAAAAAAAAAAAATTTCTGACATCCATTTTAACTTCATTCGCAGAATTTTTTTAATTTTAAATTAAACAAATATTGAAATATTTTTTATTTATTTTGAGAGCCTTCATATTTTGTTTGGGTGAAAAAATCAATTTCTATTTGAAGGTGAAATTATTAACTGTTTGTTTCCCGCATTTTTTGGTGCGCTTCCGTCAAATCTTCGTTTCAACGAAAATTTTTTGTGGTAAAATATCAATATTTATAACATCGTACGAACCTATTAACTTGCAAATATCTTTATTTCAGTTAATGCCAAAATGCAACTGTTTAGATGTTCCATCGGGAGCAAAACGAATTAGCAGAAATCAAAAAGCAAAAATGGCAAAAGTCAGCAATTGGCAAAAATTCATTTTGCTACTGTGGAAAAACTGGATACAGCACTGGGATCGAAAATTACTTTTGATTGTTGATATTTTAATACCTGTAGTCATTTCGATGTTTGTGGTACTTTTACGTTTACTTATTGAAGTTATAAGATTTAAAACGACGCCCGCACCAATAGATCCGGATTTTAAGTAAGTAACAAGCATAGGTAATACAGATATTTAATAAACTAATACATAATTTGTAATTAACAGCAATAGCGCAGAAGAAACCACCGCCAGCAGCTTACGATTCGCTAAATACCAAGATTATGCCAATGCAAATGATATGAAGCAGATCCTCACACTCTACAATTATTTGACCGGTGTGCAATTCGATGAGAATACCATAGGTCTAAAGTCGGCGGATGAGGAAGAAATTGATCTGTTTCCATATGCAATGCTTGTATTCATGCCATTTCTGATTATGTTGACATTTCTACATCCTGCAATTTACATTGCAAGGGTATGTCATGCGATGTATCAATGAATTGTATGTATGTAAGTAGATATAATACATAAATACTTTTAAACTTTTCAGAATATCGTTAATGAAAGAGAAAAGCAACTGAAAGAAGTAATGAAAATCATGGGTCTAAGTAATTGGATACATTGGACAGCATGGTTTGTCGAGTCCTTTATAATGATAGCTATTTCGGCCTTACTGATTGCCATAATCTTTAAGGTAAATTGAATATGTTCCAAATAGATTGAATCGATTAAACTTTTCGCTTCTTACGACTCTTAGATTAAATTTTCCGATGATGTCGCTGTACTTACCCATTGCGAATTTACGGTATTTTATTTCTTCATGCTCATCTACATCACAACGAGCATTTGTTTTTGCTTTATGCTTTCAACCTTCTTCAACAACGCCAGCAAAGCATCTCTTGCAACGGGTCTAATATGGTTCGTCAGCATTTTTCCATATTATTTTGTAATGCACTGGTATACACAAATGGATTTGACACAAAAGTTAACGCGGTGTCTTATAGTCAATACCGCCATGGGCTTTGGTTTTAAAAAGATACTCGATTTTGAAATCATGCGGGAGGGACTGCAATGGGGAAACTTATTCACAGCATCTTCTGTGGATGATGATCTAACAATGGGCGCTGTTATGTTGGTAATGTTGGCTTCCAGTGTTATTTATATGTTGATATGTCTGTACGTTGAAGCAGTGTTGCCCCGTGAGTTTGGCGTTGCAAAGAAATGGTATTTTATATTTACCAAAGATTTCTGGTGTAGTACAAGACATAATGTTGCTATTGAGGATATTGCTGGTGACAAAAATAAACGCCGTAATCCTAATGCTTTTGAGTCTGAACCAACTGGTAAACACGTGGGCATACAAGTGCGAAATTTGAAAAAACAATTTGGTGAACGCTTGGCTGTACGTGATCTATCCATGAATATGTATGAGGATGAGATTACCGTGCTGTTGGGTCATAATGGTGCCGGTAAGACAACAACCATTTCCATGTTGGTTGGAATGTTTTCACCTACATCTGGTACAGCTATAATTAATGGCTATGATATACGCACGAATATGGATAATGCGCGTGATTCACTTGGTATTTGTCCACAGCATAATGTGCTCTTCGATCGATTGACTGTGGCAAATCATATTGTATTCTTTAGTCGTCTGAAAGGTGTAAAGGGTAAGGCGGTTCAGCAGGAAGTTAATAAATATTTGCGCATGATGCAGCTAGAAGATAAGGCGAATGTGAAATCATCGCAATTATCGGGTGGCATGAAACGTAAGCTATCGATGTGTTGTGCACTCTGTGGTGATACAAAAGTGGTGCTGTGCGATGAGCCTAGCTCGGGAATGGATCCATCGGCGAGGCGGCAGCTGTGGAATTTATTGCAAGCAGAGAAAGTGGGACGTACGCTGCTTTTGACAACACATTTGATGGATGAGGCAGATGTGCTGGGTGATCGTATTGCAATTTTGTCGGATGGTGAACTAAAGTGTCATGGTACATCATTCTTTCTGAAAAAGAAATACGGTTCAGGCTATCATTTGGTCAGTTTTCCATTAAAATTGATAAATGTGTCAATCTTTGCTTAATCGATCTCCGATTTTTTTGAAAATTGGTGAAATGGTTGTGTTTCATATACATATGTATAACTGTGTAAAAATGAAATTCCGAAATTTTCCAAGATGGCGGTCATAGGAAGTTCGATCCAACTTTCGAATGCTCATACTTATATTTGAAAATTTATAGCTCCTCGGCTTTTTATCCGATCTTGATAGTATTTTTTTTTTGTTTTCGGTGACCGCTAGTGAAATTTTTCGTAGAGTATTTTAAAAAATCGGTCAGAAAGATCCCAGAAAACGGAATATAATGGGTTAAGATGTTCTAGAAAATTATTCCTTGCTTGATTGCATGTTAACCTTCGTGATTATAACTTTGATTATAATGGGTTAAAATATTCCACAAATATTCTACGAAAAATTTCACTAGAGGTCATCGAAAAAAAAAAAAACCGTCCGAACGGTGGCAACCCTATACGGTTAACGTGCACAAACGAATCATGATAAACATATGTATATATTAGGCCGGGTCAATTTGTTCGGGAGGCAAAAAATTGGCAAAGAGTATAGCAACAAAAATATCTACGGAAAATTCTAATAAACTTTGCCCCGAAAGTTGCGTTAAAGTTTTGTATGTAGTACTTTAAAATACAATAAGAAAGAGAAAAAATTCAAATTTTTTTTTTACTCTTTTCATATAAAATTATTCAAATTTTTATTTGAATTTTTTGTTTTTTTTTTATTGAATTTCAAAGTACTACATACAAAACTTCAACGCAACTTTCGGCGGCTCGATATTGATTTTTGTCCCATGGTTTCTTGGGCAAAGTTTCTTAGAATTTTTCGTAGATTGTTTTGTTGCTATACTCTTTGCCGCAAAAAAATTTGACCCGGCCTAGTATATATCGTTAGCTTAATATGAAAAAAGCGTAACTCAAATTTTTTCGAAATTGACTTTTTTGCCTATTCTGGTTGGCCACTCTCTAATACACCTCCCTACAAAAATTAGGCATGATAATATCAAAAATAGCCAAGTTATAGTTATTTTTAAAAAAGCCCTAACACATAACAAAAAATTCTTGAAAAAAAGCACTAACTCAAAACATGTAGCGTTTAAATAATGTTAAAATCACTCAGAAACTATTCGGTTAATTAAGCTAAAAACTTGGTACTGAGTGTATCTCAAATATGGGAAGGTTGTGATACTATACACGAAGGTTCCCGAAAGTCATCCGAAAGTTTTCTGGTCAAAACGAAGAATATCTGGGCATACTAGAGGAAAAACGTCTATGGTAGACTATCAATGAACGTTATTTGATAGTTTTCTAAGACACCCAAAGGTTCTCAAAGGCCACCCGAAGGCTTGATTGTCAAAACGAAGAATATTTCGGTATACTAGAGGGAAAATATAATTGGCGGACTATCAAAAAGGTCTAACTGGTAGTTTTTTGGGACACCCGAAGGTTCCAGAAGTTCACCCGAAGGCTTGAAAATCAAAACAAAGAGTTCCTAGGTATTCAAAGAATATGGCGGACTATCAACAAGCCTTAATTGATAGTTTACTGAGGCATCCGAAGGTTCCCGACAGTCACCCGAAAGCTGAAGTCAATACGAAGAGTATCAAGGTATACAGATGGGAGAACATCAATAGCATCTATGAGTTTGGTTGCTGTGGGTACTTTATTATCATAAACTTTACTTGATGTACACTTTAATGTTTTAAATTGTTGTTACCACTTTTATGATAATCTTCCCTACAAAACATAAACATTTTCGTTAAAATTTTTGACCAATCCAATTAACTTTCTATGTTAAGGTGTTACTCTTCATTTTATATTGAATAACTTAAATTTTTTCATAATTTTTGATTTATTGTAAAAAACCCTAACTCACTTTTTTTTTAAAAAAAATTTTAAAATGAAAAGACCTATCACAAAAAAATCCTAGAATGAAAATTGTTGATAGTTTTTGTTGTAAAATGCACTTAAAGTTTTTTTTAAATGTTTGGCGTATTAAATTTTATTCAGTTTTTTCCTTCTCCTGTAAAGTTTTGAAAATGTGAGTTACGCCTTTTTCATATTAAGCTAACGATATATATTTTAGTTCAAAAATTTATAACTTAAAAACTTTTGAAGGTACTGCGGTTTTTAAGCATTGCAAAATAATTGTTATAAAATTTACTTTTAAATCAAAACATTTTAAAAAATATATCCCCAAAATTTAAAACATATATATACATAAGCTTTTTTTCCACCAAAATTAAATTTTTTTTTTCAAAACTATTTCCCTACACTAACCCTCAAAATTTCATGAAAATTGAATAAAAAGCCGAGGAGCTATGAATTTCAAGCATGTATCCAAAAGTTGGATCGAACTTCTGCGCTCTTGGAAATTTTAGGAAAATTTTGGAAAATCCTTTTACCACGGTTAAACATGTCGTCGGTTGAGTATTATTTTGCCGTAAACGCCACTTCGTTGAAAAAGCAAAAGCAGATAACTTGTGCCTGTGTGGACAGAAATAATACTCAATCGACGATTCATATGTATATTAAAAACTAGCTTTTCACAAACTTTCAAAAAAAATTGGAAATGTCAACTCAAATTTTGATCGATTACGCAAAGATTGACTGAAATGTATTATGTGCAATTTCAGAGTAAATTTTTTTCGCAGATTTGCCTCAAACGTGACGATTGCAAAGTTAACGAAGTGACTGCATTCCTGCGCAATTTCATACCAAACATAAAGCCTGAGAGTAATATTGGTTCTGAGTTATCATACCAGTTATCTGACTCAGACTCTGCAAAATTCAAAACAATTTTTAGTTCGCTAGAAAATAATTCTAAGAAATTGCGTCTCGACGGCTTTGGTGTTGCTATCACCTCAATGGAAGAAGTTTTCATGAAAATTGGCGCAGAGAATTCACAAGCAAGTGGAAAGGCCCACGGTGATACATTCGATACAGAGTATGTAGAATCAGCTCATTGTAAGTCCTACATTTTTAATTACCATTTTTTGATTCAAATTACATTTAACGTCTTTTCCTCAGCTGATCAAATTTTTTCGGAGAATATACGTCTGTTACAAGGCAAAAAACTTTACTGGAATAAATTGCGTGCCATGTTTCTGAAGAAAATTATCTATACTTGGCGCAACAAAGTTCTACTATTGGCACAAAATTTAATACCAATATCTTTAGCTATAATGACGCTCTATTTTGGCCGCACAGATAAAACAACAATTCTCGGCAACAGAATGGCTATATATCTTGGTTTCGCCATGTGTCTCGTTAGTGAGTTCTGCATGATTTTCTTGATAAAAGAACGCACTTCACGCTCGAAATTGCTGCAGCACATAAGCGGTATAGGTGTCTGGACATTTTGGTTAACTCAATTTATATTTGACTTCGCAATGCATACAGTGTCATCGGTACTTGTGATTTTTGCAATGGTCGGCTTTCAAGAGGCTGGCTATGCAACGTTTGATGAATTAGGTAACATTTTAAATAGTTACATGTATCTATAGGATTAATTGAGATTTTAGCCTTCTAAGCTATTTTGCTTAAAGCATTAAGACAATTCAAAAATTTATTTTTATTTTAACTTTTTTTATTACCTTTCACAGGGCGCAATTTCCTTGTGTTGCTACTTTTTGGTTGTTCAGCGCTACCATTAACCTATTTGATTTCACATCTCTTTGATGAGCCGGTAACGGGACTTTCACTTACTATAATTCTCAATATATTTACAGGTAAGATATGTCGAGGTTAATTCAAATTCGAATTAGTGCAGAAGAATTTCGGAAAAGTCTATAAAGCATACAAAACATTAAGAAATTCGATCAATAGGTTGGTTGTCTACGAAAAATTTATATCCACGCAAGAACCGCCAGAAACAGCAACATAAAATAAATGAAATAATTCCAAAATACTTTACTTTATACGATTCTTCCATTAACTTTAAACCTTTATTTTCTTTCTACATTCACAGGTCTTGTTCTCTTTATTGTTGTCGGCCTGATGGAACTTTCTAAAGATCCAATCGTTGTTAAAAAAGCAAATACATTAGCTTGGATTTTCTGTATATTCCCACATTTTTCATTTTCAAGGAGCATTAATAAACTCTACACAAATGTGGATGATCGTCAAAACTGCGCCGAATCAACAACAAAGTTGTCGCCAGATGAGTTGATAGATCTTTGTAAAAGTTTCCCAAAATGTTGTTGTAAGTTTACGAAACTTTAATGTATTTTGTATAAATGATATATAATTTCCATATTATGTAATATATTAGCTCCCCCCGTACCATTCTTCGATTGGGAAACACCTGGTATTCTATTAGAAGTTACTTTTATGACTATTACGGCTGTTTTATACTTGTTGCTTGTTATTACTTGGGATCATGGATTCTTAAAGAAGCTGTTCTCTAAATTGTGCACTAGAAATAAGTAAACACGATAATCATCTAGTAATTGAGTTATATAAACTTGATTGAATATTTTCCCGATAGAAAATAACTAAAGAACTGAGAACGAGAATTTTCCGAGTATAATTAAAACACAAAAGATTCGATTATGTGCGGATTATGAGTTTAATGTTTGAGTAGAGTTCAAAAACTGAATTTACACTTTAAGTTTAGCTTTAAACAAGTGAGAGGCAGCAAAGTGCTGCCAATGAAATCCAGCAGGGAACAGGGCCGTGCGCAGGATTTGCTCCTGGGGGCGGTTTTCATGAAAAAAAAAACGTAGGAACACTGTATAGAGAAAACTATTAACAAAATTTATGTACATAAATTGAGGGGGTTAGAAGCAAAGGGGTACAAGTGACAAAAAGTAAATTTTGAGCAAAACACAGTTAAAGTCAATGTTATTTAGTAAATTCCAGTGTGGGTTAAATATTTAAACTTAACTTGTTTTAGAACCTCTGAAATATCCCCTATCTAACGTATTTTTCAAAAATTGCCTAGGCATGACCAATAAAAAGCTATTAATACTTACTGAAAGCCTACTGTACTTGTACCCCTTTGCGTCTAAACATCTGTAAATAAATTTTCGTATTTGAACAAAAATATTTTATTTAAATTTAACCTAACATAGAATGTATGTAGGTTTGTTGTTAATGAATTGGATATGATTTATATTTTAGTATACTTATAAGCACCATTCTGGGATAATCTATGGCTTAGTCGCCAAATTCATTTATTCGATTTTATATACTTTTTTAAAAACTGAATTAGGTTCTTCAAAAGGACTAACTTTATTTTTCTTTTTTTTTTTCTGTGACTAAAGTCACGTGAGAAAATAAGTGTAACCCATCCAACGCAGTTAAAACAGCCAATTTTCCCCACGTTTGCACTTTGCGTTGAATCTAAGGCTTGTACTTATTTTTTTATTGTCACTTGTCATTAGCCAATACTTCAAATATTGTGCAACTACTTTGGGGTCTTGGTTCTTGGAACAGTCAGTATTAAGCTTGAAAGGCAAGTGCATTTGCAAAATTTTTTTTGCTAAAAACACTAAACACTTGCTAGGAAAAAAAATCCTACTATAATAACTTCACCTGACCTACGGGGAAAACATTTACCGGCAAATAAAATTCCAAAATGTCATGTTGATTTTGTTAAACAGCTCGTCCAATCTTTTCCGAAATATTCAAGCCATTATTCAAGGCACCGAAATGAACAAACACAATATTTGACACCAAATTTAAACTTAAGAAAAATGATCCTTATATTGAATTTTGCCTTGAAAAAATCGAAGACCCATTAAAAATGGCACATTACCGCCAAATATTTAATACGCACTTTAATCTACGGTTCAAGCGTTCACATACTGACACCTACGCTACTTGTGATAGCTTAGAAACAAAAATCAAATACAGCGAGGACCAGGAAGTAGTCGCTAACAGTATAATACAAAAAGAAAAACATTTGTACACAGTAGATTTAGCAATAAAAATCTAAGGAATTGGCTAAAATGTTAATCAAAAGTGTTTCAGTAGCTGTACATGCAATTTGTTTTGATTTAGAAAAAACACTACCTACACCTGAACAAACATGCAGCAACATTTTTTATTTGCGCCAATTATGGACATATAATTTTGGAATACACAATTGAGGCATCCAGCAAGCTTCAATGTTTATGTGGCATGAAGGTGAAGCCAATAAAGGATCCCAAGCGATAGGGTCATGCCTTTTACGCTACGTCCTTCAACTTCCACCACTTATTAAGCACTTGATTGAGTATGTTTTTCTTCCTGACGATTGGATTAATAGAGTAGAACGGGGCAATGTCGTGCACTCAACTTTGACATGCTCGTAAAGCCGTACATCTCAAGCGAATGCGACGAGTAAGCATCCGATCGAAAGATAATTTCATTGGTTACATCCATGTGTAACAACATTTGTGTAGCGAGAAATTGTGTTTGTGTAAGTGAAGAAAAAGAAAATGTGCACGACATTACCCCCCTCAAAATTTGTGGGGTTATGTCGGGCATTGTTTTCCGACTATAGTAAAGGTACCAAAATGTGTGAGAAATGATAGGTAGTGGTTCTATTAGAGCAGATTTAGCATTATCATGTATTTATTCATTATTATACAAGTGTGAAGTACATAATATGTTGTGTAGAGTAGAACGGGGCAATGTCGTGCACTCAACTTTGACATGCTCGTAAAGCCGTACATCTCAAGCGAATGCAACGAGTAAGCATCCGATCGAAAGATAATTTCATTGGTTACATCCATGTGTAACAACATTTGTGTAGCGAGAAATTGTGTTTGTATAAGTGAATGTGCACGACATTACCCCAATGGTCGTTTTAAAGGTCAACTTCGATAACTCGGTGAAGCCCAAAATTTTTTTGGAAATCAAATACTTCTTTTCTTTGGCAGGATATTTCGTTTCAGAAAACACTTACCTGGTATATTTTCCCGGAAGGAAAATTATTTTTCTGACCCGATGAAAAAACACTTTTATCGTCCCGAAAGCGTACTTTTTGAAAAAAAGGTTACTCTGTAGAGACGAACTGTAATTGTGTTAATTGGCTTTTCTTAATGGTGCCCTAAAAGTTAAATTATTATGTTTTTCTTAAATAGATTACTGCTCGCTCTATATATTTCCGTGCTTAACTCAATTTTTCATAAATTGGCACTTGTACCCCTTTGGTTCTAACCCCCTCCATTGTAATATAGGTATCGTCAGCGTAATGAGAAACTGTAATAATAAAATTTTTTTTTTTAAAGTTGGAAAGTAGTTTTGCAAGCAAACCAAAACAAAGTTAGTAATTTTCTCCCTAATAAATAGATTAATTCAATGAAACTATGTGTTGCTTTAAATCATTTTCCATGTTTAATTGCTTTTAGGCTTTGTTGTCTTTTTTGTAAGATTTTTTTTTCGATTTTAGATAACATCGATTAATGAAGAATTTATTGGTTTTAATGAATATTACCATAGCTTGGTTATATACGGATTCAACAATGATTACAAACTAAGTCCAAGATACGACAAAAACGAGGCCGAGACAATGTTCGCAAATCTCGTTTGAGCTCGATTTTACCTCGATGTCGTTCCACTCAAGGTTTTTAAGCAAAGTGGTTCATTGAGGTTCAAATATACAGAAAACGTTTTTTTTTTTTAAATTGGTCATTGAGCTAATCTATTTTCAGGGTCGAATTTCGGTAACTAAATGGCCCTTACCTACATTGTTTCTGTATATAAAAAAAGGTTTGACAAAAATTAACTAAAGACTGAGTATGCTGTTTTCCGTTCATTTGTAGATTCAAAAATTGTATTTTTAAAAATTCTAGCTGATCGAGTTAACGAAATATTATATTTTTAGGGATTTTTTGGTGATGAAAATAAAAATGAATTTTTGCGTTTTTTTTTAGAAAAGTAACAAACGAAAACAAAAAAAAAAAAATCATTTTCAATGTAAACTTCGATGTTGAATCCGGCCTTAGAATTGCTATATCTTGTATGGTTTTCGAGAATTCTTAACCTAAAAGTTTTGTTTTTCCATATTTTTGAGGTTATATAACAAAACATGGAAATCTTTAGCCACAAAACCTGATAACGCAGTTTGAAGCCCCAGTCTTTCATTTCAAAAATCCGAATCTAGCAACTAATTTTTTCTATCATGTCTGAGATCCGAGTTATCCTTGATTTAAAGTGCAGAAAAAGCTATTTACAGACATATGGTGTGCACCCAGGTATGATTGATTCCGCTCTGGAAATTTTAATGTAAATCTTGTTGACCACGCACCAAAAAAGTGGACTAAATTCTTAAAAAAGTGAAGGAAGACCGACACATAAGGTGTCGCAACATCGCTACATAATCTGAGTGAAAAAAATCTTGCTAAACGCATTTCGGTATGTGTAACTCTTCTGAATCGAAATAATCTCGAACCACGATATTAATGTGCGAAAAAGCTCATAGTCAAAGCGTGGTGAGCCTGCCCAAATCGTCGCAAGTCTTACTGAGTATTTGGTTGGACTGCAAGGGTCCTATTTACTACAAGCTTCTTCTGCTTGGCCAAACGATTCATTCGGAAGTGTTCTTTCAGCAATTAACAAAATTGAATAAAGCGCTTAAGGAAAAACGTCCGGAATTAGTCAACAGAAAAAGCATCGCCTTTATCACGACAACGCTAGACCACAAACTTCTTTGGTGATTCGCCAAAAACTGAGGGAGCTTGGTTGGGAAGTTTTAATGCATCCACCATACAGCACAAACCTTGAACCTTCGGATTACCATTTGTTTCACTCGTTGTATAATTATCTTGATGTCGTAAAATTGAATTCCCTAGTGGATTGCAAAATGGTCTTGACCGAGTTTTTCGAGCGGAAACCCCAGGAATCTTTTAAGGACCGTATTATGGTTTTGCCGAAAGATGGCGAGTGGTGCTCAATAACAATGGAAAATATTTGACTCAGTAAAGTTATTTTGATATACAGTGACTCACAGCTTATTTCGTGCAGTAATATTTTTTTAACTTCAAAACACTATATCTTTAAAACGAATACATTTATCATCAAATTTTGAGCGCAAGCTAAGACGGGCATGTCTATTGTTCATAATGTGTAAAAGAAAATCCACAAAAATTGATTCAGATGCGCTTAAGGCGGAAAAAATCGATTGAGTAGGAGAAATTTATGTCACAGCTTATTCCGTGCAGATGCTTATTTTCCCTTTGGAGCCAGCGTTTCGCGTTATTTAACGGGAATTTCTTTTTCTATGTTCTCTATGAAGTATTCGCAACCAAATGCAGCCTTTTTTTATTTTGATCTTGTACATGTGAGGATAAAAAAGTGCATTTTGCAGAAATGGGTCGTCTAGCAGCGAAAATCGGTGATAATTCATCTTAAGAACGGCCAATCCCTGCGCAAAGCTGCTCAATATGTTAGTTTGAGTTCCGCCTACAATGCAAAGCACAATTGAAAGCTTCGTGCATATAAATCGGGTCCGAAATAAGGGTTAAATTTCGTAAAACAAAATTTTTAATCCCGCTGACGATTCATTTATTGTCCACAAAATCAATACAGTCCCACATTATTGGTTCCAAAAACTATCAAGGACATACATCAAGAACTAAGTAACTTGTACAGTGCGAAAACTGGTGGCTGCATGTCCCGAGACCACAGCTTCAAAGCCCAAGTAGTCCTTCATAAGCAAAAAAACATCCCAAAAAGTCTACTAGCTTTTGCGATTCAGCTCAGTATTGCGTTTCCACCATACGTATGCTATGTCATCAGGTTCAAATATGTTAAATTTAGACTCATCCATGATTATGATGGGCGTGCTAATACTGAGCTTGATGTCAATAAGAATGTAAGTTATGTTGGCTTTTTTTGCTTATGAAGGGCTACTTAGGCTTTAAAATTGTGGTCTTGGTGCACGAAGTGGACAGTTTTTGCACTTTGCGGATTGCTTAGTTCATGCTGCATGCTTGTGACTATTTTTGGAGCCGATAATGTGAGTTGTCTTAATTTTGTGTATTAAAAACTGATCGTCAGCGGGATTAAAAATTTTGTTTTACGAAATTTAACCCTTTCAATTGTGCTTTGCATTGTAGGCGGGACTCAAACTAACATATTGCGCAGCTTTGCGCAGGGATTGGCCGTTCTTAAGATGACTTATCACCGATTTTCGCTGCTAGACGACCCATTTCTGCAAAATGCACTTTTTTATCCTCACATGCACAAGATCAAACTGAAAAATGCCTGCATCTGGTTGCAAATACTACACAGAGAACATAGAAAATGAAATTCCCGTTAAATAACGCGAAACGCTGACTCCAAAGGGAAAATAAGCTTCTGCACAAAATAAGCTGTGACATAAATTTCTCCTACTCAATCGATTTTTTCCGCCTTGAGCGTATCTGAATCAATTTTTGTAGATTTTCTTTTACTCATTATGAACAATAGACATGCCCGTCTTAGCTTGCGTTCAAAATTTGATGATAAATGTATTCGTTTTAAAGATATAGTGTTTTGAAGTTAAAAAAATATTACTGCACGAAATAAGCTGTGAGCCACTGTATGAAAAAAGATTGGATAAACTAAGCTTTTTTTTTTTATTTTTTTTTGGTATTTCGAAATTCGATTAAGAAACATTTAATTCTTGCGACGTTTGAGCCTGAATAACTTTAAATATGGCAATGATCTCGATATCGATTTTTGACATTTGTTTTAAGATACCAAAATAAAACGATTCCAATTGAAAAATTGCTGGTTCTAATTTTTTTGATCAGAAAACTGATCACTGGACTAAAAATTTATTATTTTTGTTACCTACTTTCTTTCTAAAAATCTTCATAACTATTTCTAAATGGTATCTGAATAAAATTTTTTGATGGTCTATATTTAAAATATAAGTAAAACATATAGCGTTTATACTATTTTTCAAATTTGCAGCAAAAAACGCTAATGCAAGTATGTTTTTTTAAAAAATGTTAGCTTTATAAATTGTTGAAATGAGCTAACCCACAGCAACAGTCAAAATAACTGTAATATTATAGATAAAATTATAGGTACGAGTACTTACAATTGTGTCCAAAATAATAGTAGTGCTTTTTATAAAACTGTAAACGACCTTAAAAATATCTGAATTTTTATTTTGATCGAATTGAAATACATTTTTTTTACAAGAGTGGTATCCTCAGGAGAAATTAAAAAAATAATTAACAAGATTTCAAGGCAGATGGGATAAAAATATTAAAGTTTTCACAAGTTCTTAAAATTTGGCTGCTCAAAATAATAGTAGTGGTAACTTTGCTGTCGTGTAACTTTTGCAAAATAGCCACGTTTTTAAAATTATGGGTTATTCAAAACACAACGTTATCACTAGTATTTAGTTGCATGGGCTTCATTCGCAATAACACAAGCACAGCGCTTTGGTATCGACTCCACAAGATTTTGGCAGGTATGGATTCCCAGTCGTCTTTAACTGTTTCCCAAAGTTGCGAAACATTGGTCGGTCGACATTGGGCGACTGCATTCTTTACGTCGCACCATAGGTTCTCAATGGGATTCAGGTCTGGCGACTGGGCGGGCCATTCAAGAACATTTATGTCGTTGGCCTGAAACCATTGTTTGGCGACTTAACTAGTATGCTTGGGGTCGATGTCCTGTTGAAGACCCAATTCAGTGGCAGTGCCGATCCATGAATTCCTGGATCCAATATATAGGCCCCACACCGTTGTACGGAAATCATACCCAAATAATTATGCTAGCTTCTCCGTGTTTGATTGTTTTTAAGGTAAATCTTGGATCTAATTCCGTATTCGGTGGTCGTCTTACGTATTGCCGAGACCCCCTTCCACCATTAAGCACAATTTTGTATTCATCAGGTAATAAAATATTTCTCCATTTCTGAACTGGCCAGTCGATGTGTTTTTGAGCGAATTTCATTCTTGCTGCTACATGTTTTTTATTTAGAAGCGGAACTTTTCTTGGGCTATGTGCTGCCAAATTATTTTTCCGCAAATATCTTCGTACTATTTGTGTACTGGTATTGACTTTAAGTTCATCCTTTATCTTGGAAGAGCTCGCAAAAGGATTTAGTCTTGAGTATCTCACTTCACGATTTTCTTCTTTCTTGGAGATTAGACGAGGTCGGCCGCGTTTTTCAAGGCGTGGGGTGAACGTGGTAGCATTTCGAACCATCGTCGGTGAGCAACCTACTAAATTTTTCACTTCCTTGTGCAACCCCTATAAGTTTTGCCCTTCGAAATCAATTTTTTATAAATGCACGCCGCATAGAATTGTAATGCTTGCCTCGTCCCATTTTTGGAAAAGTTTTTTTTTGCACGCCGAATAGAAACTGATTTTTTGACAAAATTTCCACGTACACTACTATTATTTTGATCAGACAAAAACCAGCTTAACTGCGAATTTTTCAAATAAAAATTAGAACAAGTACGTAAAAATTGAAAGTAGTGGATCTTCTTATTATGCTTTCATAGTGTTACAAATTGGTAAAAGAATGTATCGAAAATTCAAATAATCAGTAAGATATAACAAAAACAAGCTAACCGGTAGTATCACTACTATTTTTTTGAGCACAACTGTATGAGGTAAATTTTAATTTATTTCAATTCATATTTTCAAATCATAAATATTTATTTAATTTTTTTTTGGTAAAATATCTTCCTGGGGGGGGTTTGAACCCCCAAAACCCCCCCCCGTGCGCACGGGCCTTGCAAGGAATAGAAAGAAAAGAGGAAACTTAAGAGTAGAACAAACACAGGGTGTTTGCTATTGGCGTAAACATCCCGCCCGCCTTGCAAAGTGAATATAGCCGCAAGCAGACATAGCCCTTAGTTATTCGACAGGCTCTGCCGAAGTAACTTCTAATATCAAACGGACCTGCAAAATCGACACATGTGGATGAAAAAGTTCGCGATATGACAATTCGCTCTGGAGGAAGAGCAGCCATAATTTCCGATCGCAACTGCTTTTATGAATAACACAAGTTTAACAACTATGCAAAGTTGTTTTTATTTAATTTTAAGCACGAGTAATGCATTCGAATAAGTCGAAGCATTAATTCCATGAATTGAAGTTTCATGAATAGAATGTACCAAAAGTCGAGTTCAGTGGCAATCATATGGCAATATTATAGGAAATTTTTCATCGTACGAAAGCGTGGGTGAGGAGGCTAGCCACCCGCCCACATGAAGAAGCGCATCTGTGTACAAAAACGGATTCAAAGACAAAAGAGCACTTTTAGGACCAATAATTGGCTTAGTCTCTAGTTTTTGGTACTCATCAGGAAAACTAACCTTTTGGCTTAATAAGATCAATCGATTATTGACCTGCTTGATTTCTGCAGAAACAATATATCTTGATTTACGTGCAAATGATGTACGATTTTTTGATCGGGTATGATTTATGAATCGGAATACATGCGCTAAGACCCATAAACTACGCGACAATAATGAAAAATGCTCCAATATGTCTTCATATTGAGAAAAATACGAAAAATAAACCTTCCCAGGTTAACGTTCGAGCGACGTTTCAACAACTGGAAACTGAAAATGCTCCTGCCATGAATTTTGCAGAGAAAGCCATGATGGTCCATACCACCAAAGAGAATTATTCACCAACTCTTGTGGTGTTATTCCACGAGTAGCTAAATCAACCGGGTTGCCAACCTCTTCTGCGATTCGAAATGCTCCGTTGGCTACAAAAGTAGTACAAGAGCAAGGTGGTTTGCAAAGCAAAGCAATAACTATTGTGGAATCTGTCCAACAATATAAGCGATATTTGTCAATATGAAGATGAGATATTAACGAATCAACGAGGTAATGAAATGGTCTTAACGAGGGCGACTTTACTTTTAGAATAAAGCAGGTGACTGACAATACAATCAGCTGGCTGAATGGGAATATAAATCGCCGCTGCATATGCCTTTTCAGACGCATTACAAAATCCGTGAAATTTGACCCCTGAGGATGGCGAGTAGCTCACAAAATCTGGGATACGAATTTTCTCAATATCTTCGTAGTGTTGCAAAAAAGATTGCCAAGATATGAGACTGTGCGGGAGGATGTTGTCATCCCAATCGATTTCATCCAACCAGATTCTTTGCATTAGAATCTTAGCTGTCACAATAATTGGAGCCAGCCAACCGGTAGGATCAAAAAGCTGACCAATAATGGAAAGAACTTCCCTTTTAGTATAGGCAATTTTTATTTCGAGACGCTTAATATTGAAATAAAACGAATCAGAAGAGGCGTTCCAGCGAATCCCTAACGCTTTAGCTTAACTTTCATCCTCTAACTTCGAAAAGTTTTCGCGAAGAAGAAAAAAGCAGATCGGATAGGATGCATGTGTCAATTCCGCTCCATTTTCATATAGTGAAACCTACTGAGTCGAGAGCGAATCTAAGTTCATCTCTAGCCTTTATGGCAGTTTCAACATCATAAGCACCTACGTAAGTGAAACTGCGAAGAATTTGAGCAGCAGGGGGATACTGCTTTTGAATATCATCTGCCAGTTGCAGCATGGTTTTTATGGCTAGGTACCTTTACCGTTTTTAATGTTAGTCCTGAGTTTCATCTTCAGGTTAGTTTCGAAAAAGATTTCGCTAGAAAGTAGAGTGCTTCGGGTCAACAAGAATTTGGCGATACATTTGCTGAATATCGCCATTGAAAACCTGTTTGAAAAAACGCCATTTTAAAATGAAAGGCGTCAAGTCAGCTTGAAGAGTTGGACCAATGTACAAAACATCGTTCAAGCTAACCCCATTTGAAATGGGAATTGACGCATTAAACATTATACGATCTTTCTTGGTAGTTCGATCAGGCTTGATAATTGTGTGATGCGGCAAATAATAATGAGATGGCGAGATCTCGAACGTAACAGAAGAAACTTTTGTCATGTGACCCAGTGAAAGATATTCTTTGACCACTTCGTTACACAGAACTTTTAAATTAGGATTTTTGTTCAAACGGTCTTCGCCTCTAATGAACTGCTTTAATGCAATGCCTCGAGAAAATCCTAGGTTCACTTCGTGGGGGTATTCACTTTTGAAAGGCAAAGTGACTACATAGCGACCATTTTCGTCTCTTTTTGTCGTTTTTTTATAATTATCTGAATTCACTGAAATGCGTGAGGCAAGTGGTAAAACTAAATATTTCAATGCGAGGCATTGGGTCCGTGAATATTCAACTGAAAACAGTTTCTTGGGCGAGAAGCGAGCCAAGAATGCTCCTCTGAACGCCATCCAATCTTATAGCGGGGTACAAATCGCCACCGATAAGTACATCTATTTGACCACTTTTGCAAGAAATGCGGATTTGCCAATTGGAAATCAGGCAAGGTCTTGCATAAGAAAGTGTCAATTGAAACAGAAGACAAATTTTCAGTTACTTGAGAAAGCACAAAAGCAGTAGTTTCAATCGGGAATTGTTTGTTTCTGGGAGTACTGAGGATCAGAAACCTGTGCTGAAGCTGCGTTATTTATGCCAGAAATTTGAGAATTGACAGCTCGCGTAGGGAGCTTCAAAATCTTCTGAAGACGCTCGGAAACAAACGTACCATCTGAGCCGGAGACGATAAGCGCTCTGGTGGTGTACGCTGCTCCTAGGTGCTTAGTAAAGGAATTTTTTATTTTTTAATTTCAAATTGCTGTGAGCAAACCGCAATTTGTTCCAAAAACCTGGCAGCTGGAAGTTGCTGCTGTTGCTAATGCAGCTGCAGGTCTTTTTGATGAGGCTTGTGATATTTTTGATAAGGATGCTGATGTTAAAGTTTTAATTCCGCACAAAAGAGAACTCCTATGTTTTAGTTATTTCGCAAAATTCTAGTTTTCAGTGTTTTTCAAATATTATTCCGTCGGGAAAGTATTTGTTATAATTGTGTAATTACAGAACTCCTCGACGACGTCCAGCTGGTGATCCCATAGATGATGATGTTTTGTCTGAGAAGAAACGTATCTCTGCTATGTCAAAAGAGGAACTTGCTGGTCAGAATCTTGTACTGGACAATGTTTCAAAGTATTATGGCAAGTTTTTGGCTGTCAATCAGATATCATTATGTGTGAAGCAGTAAGTTTAACAAGTTCTTGAATTTGGAATAAGTTGCCAAGTTAATTCGGTCACGGATAAACAATTTGTCTTCATAATCTAATTGGTGAGGAGTACCATAGAAATTTAATGAAGAAAACGATTTTTAAACGACATATCAAACTCACTCAACAATAACTGAGAAGTCTGCAAATCATATTCTAGAATAGTGCTCTTCGAATTTTTATTTCAGCTATTTCATAGTTTCAAAATCGGTTCCGAATCAAATCCTAGGTGCCACGAACCGTTTAAATAAGAATTTTCATGAAACTTCTTCTTCTAACTCACCTCTTCTTATTCTAAATTGCAGAAAAGAATGTTTCGGTCTACTCGGTGTAAATGGCGCCGGCAAAACGACAACCTTTAAAATGTTGACCGGCGATGAGAACATTACACTCGGTTCCGCATATGTGACTGGCAAGAATTTATCTACAGATATGAAACATATCTATAAAGAAATTAGTTATTGTCCACAATTCGATGCACTGCTCGGTGATTATACCGGGCGCGAGACATTGGAAATATATGGCCTCATACGTGGCATACGAAGAGAGCGTATACCTGTGTTAGCTGAAAAATTGGCTAAAGCTTTTGGTTTCTTCAATCATTTAGATAAACAAGTACATGCATACAGTGGTGGCAGTAAACGTAAATTGAGTTCAGCTATTGCTATATTGGGTGGTCCGTCGGTTGTATTTTTGGATGAACCAACAACTGGTATAGATCCAGCCGCTAAACGTCAACTCTGGAACATAATGTGTCGTGTACGTGATGAGGGGAAATCGCTTGTTTTAACTTCGCACAGCATGGATGAATGTGAGGCGTTGTGCACACGCTTGGCGATAATGGTGAATGGTGAATTTAAATGTATTGGGTCAACGCAACATTTGAAAAACAAATTCCCAAAAGGTTTAATCTTGAAAATTAAAACTTCACGTAATGCGAGTTCACAGACAAAACGGGATGTACAAAATATCAAAGATTTTGTGAAACAACATTTTGAAGGAGCAATATTGAAGTAAGTCTCTTCTGATCTTTCTTTATTTTAAAATTTCCGATATGAAATATATTACGTTTTTATGATTTCAGAGAGGAATATCAGGGTATTTTAACTTTCTATATACCACCAACCAGTATACAATGGTCTGAAATATTCGGTCTCATGGAAAGTAATAGTAAAGCTTTAAATATTGAGGATTATTCAATAAGTCAGACAACACTTGAGCAGGTTTTCCTTGAATTTGCGAAAACTCAAAAAAAAAGTGTTGATAGACGCGATAACAAGTAAGTGGTTTTGGGCAAAAGAAACGTTCAAGAAAGGCAATGACTCAAATAAAATATTTTATATATATTATAGGGAATAGAAGAAAGGGTGCTATAATTGCTGTAACCGAAAGCGCTAAAATGTGGATATATGTACATACTTATAGGTACATACACGCTGGAACATGTGAGCTTCAAGACAATTTGAGTAGAGAATACAATGAGTTTTTATTAAGCTTTTAGTATTAGTTTAATTTGACAAAAAGCTTTAAGCAACAAATCAAAATCTTAGTTTAAAAATTTACTCAAGTTTTTTATGTATACTATTATTGTAATAAACAGTGAGAAAAAAATGTCAATGAACTAGTCACCTATCTATCTATCTACACGCCAAGTGTACCAGCTCAAAATTTTTTTTTCTCTGATTTCGCTCAAATTTGGCAATATGGTAGATCCGATGTGCAAGAATAACAATCCATTTGGTGCTATTACCATTTGTTGTTAAAATATAGGGTTTTGAAGTTGGCATTTTTAATCATTTTCATGAAAAGGGTGTTTTTCCAAAAATTTATTGCCTCCCACAATTTTTTAAACTTAAAAATACTTTTGAATTGTTTTTGTAAAAAACCCCCCTTAAATTTTTTTTTAAAAGTATTTTAAATTAAAGCATAATTTATAAGCTTTAAAATGATGTTTGACTCATGATGGGATTCGCTCGCTAGATGAGAGTTTTTGGCTTTTGAACGACCGCGGCTGGCAAAACTCTTTGTTTACTCAGGAGGAAGGTATCTTACGAAAAAAATTGTACTAGGCATAAAATGCTTAGAATCGTTTAAGAAATACGTGTGAAATTTTTGAGATTTTTTTGGCAAAGTTCAAAAATTTTTTTTTTCTTTGAGTAATTTTTGCAAAAAATTTTTAAAAATTATTCAAAAAAAAAAGTTTAAAAAAATTCCGAAAAAAATTCACACGTATTTCTTGAACGATTTTAAGCATTTTATGCCTTGTACAATTTTTTCGTAAGATGCCTTCCTCTCGAGTAAACAAAGAGTTTTGCCAGCCGCAGGCGTTCAAAAGTCTAAAACTCTCATCTAGCGACCAAATGCCGCCATGAGTCATACATCATTTGAAAGCTTATAAATTAAAATACGAGTAGCATTTAAAAGTAACGCATACTTGCCAATTAGTCAAATTTTTAAAGCCCTCTAGCTCGTTATTTTTACTGATAAATTTATATTGAACTTAATTAAACAGTCATTTTTGCAAGTTTTTCAACAACTGACGCAGATTGATAACATATGTTTCGGCTATTTCCACATACATATTTATATATTTTCATATATAAACATGTAGAAGCCACACTCGAACCCTTGACTCCGGCGGTTTTCTAATGAAAGAGAACGCGGTGCTTTACCAATTAGGCTATTGCCAAAAACAAATTTATCTGTATAAGAACGCTATACATTAGGGTGGATCGCAAATATGTTTTTTGAGTTTTTAACAATGGGGGGTATTGAATAGTTGTGTGTCAATGCTATTAAGCATTTCTGAAGGTTTCAGGTGAATTGGATATCATCTTCAGTTTCCGCTTTTAATTTTAAAGTTTTATATAGCTGTATTTCTTATTATTTTTCATGTTCAAATTTTCGCCAATCACTTTTACTGTGATCACCCAGATTTCACCGCGTGGAGGTATTTTGAATTTGAAATCCTTTTTTTTTTATTTTGTTTTAAATTTTTAAAATTTTTTTTTAAATTTTTTTTTGTTTTTAATTTTTTGTTTATTTTTATAATTTTTTTTTTGTGTTTTTTTAACATATTTTTTGTGTGTTTCTAACACATGTTTATTAATTTTTTTGTTTTTTTCTTTTTTTTCTTTTTAATAAAGTTATAAAATTTTCTTTGAAAAATCTTTGTTTATATTGATTAAGTGAGTAGTCAGGTAGTTTTTTTTCAAAAAAAAATTTTGTTTTTTTTTTTCCGTTTCGGATACTTTAAACCCTCAAGAAAAATGTAGAAACCTTCTTTTCCCTCAAATGTTATCGGAAAGTAATTAAAAACTAGTTTGATAATTTGATAATTTCATAATTGATAATTTGTTGTGAAATCTTTAAACGTGTTTATCTCAGAACAGTGTTTTTTGAACTGGTACCCACGATTCCGGATGATCTACAGTACCGATTTACTTCAATTTTTTTTAAATGTTTGTAATAGATTTGGCTATCTTGGTACCAGAATCAATACTGTCAATAAATATTTAACAACATTATTAACAAAAAACGAGGTTGAAAAAGACCAAAAAATTGAAAATTGCACTACTTGTTTATTTATCAATATTTTTTTCCAGTTCTGGTACCCAAGATAGCCATTCACATGTACTTTAAAATGCAATTTGTTTTTTGTGTTTCAGATGATCGAGAAATCGTGGGTACCACATCAAAACCGGCCTACTTCCGGTCGCCCATATCTTCACCGGAAGTCAACGAAAATTGAAATTGAAATACTACAATACATATAAAAACATCAAAAATGTTGAATTAAAATTTATATGAAAAAAAATTGTTTCGCAAAAACGCTATTTCTACCTGACTACTCCCTTAAGAAAATTTTGAAAACTTATTAGTATTTTATTTCAAGCCAGGCATGATATTCGCACTTCTCAAATAGTACTTTTTTTAAAAAAGCCAATAGTACTTTGGGTACTTTTTGTTTTTCCAGCCTTGGGTATATGAAAAATAGAAAGAAAACATTGCTCATAGTAAATTTATTCGCTTCACCCGCGCATTTTTCGATGAGAAGGACTGTTTATTTCTATTTAAATATACAGCTGTGTCCAAAATAATAGTAGTGCTTTTTATAAAATTGAAAACGACCTTAAAAATATCTAAATTTTTATTTTGATCAAATTGAAATACATTTTTTTTATCCTAAGGAGAAATTAAAAAATAATTAACAAGATTTCAAGACAGTTGGGATAAAAAAATTAAAGTTTTCACAAGTTCTTCAATTTGGCTGCTCCAAATAATAGTAGTGGTAACTTTGCAGTCGTGTAACTTTTGCAAAATAGCCACGTTTTTAAAATTATGGGTTATTTAAAACACACCGTTATCACTAGTATTCATTTGCATGGCCTTTACTCGCAATTATACAAGCACAGCGCTTTGGCATCGACTTCACAAGATTTCGGCATCTTTGGACAGGTATGGATTTCCAGGCGTCTTTAACTGTTTCCCAAAGTTGCGAAACATTGGTCGGTCGACATTGGGCGACTGCATTCTTCACGTCGCACCATAGGTTCTCAATGGGATTCAGGTCTGGCGACTGGGCGGGCCATTCAAGAACATTTATGTCGTTGGCCTGAAACCATTGTTTGGCGACTTTACTAGCATGCTTGGGGTCGTTGTCCTGTTGAAAGACCCAATTCAGTGGCATTTGGTCGCTAGCATATGGCAACATGACTTCCTGCAGTATATTGGGCTATGTGCTGCCAAATTATTTTCCCGCAAATATCTTCGTATTGTTTGTGTACTGGCATTTACTTTAAGTTCATCCTTTATCCTGGAAGAGCTCGCAAAAGGACTTGAGTATCTCACCACACGATTTTCTTCTTTCTTGGAGATTATACGAGGTCGGCCATGTTTTTCAAGGCGTAAGGTGAACGTGATAGCACTTCGAACCATCTTCGGTGAACAACCTAATAAATTTTCCACTTATTTGTAAGTTTTGCCCTTCAAAATCAATTTTTTTATAAGTGCACGCCGCTCAGAACTGCAATGCTTGCCTTGTCCCATTTTGGGAAAAGTTTTTGTTGCACGCCGATGAGAAACTGATAAATGATTATAATAATACCCTTTTTGTTTAGGATTATCCGGTTTATTCTAATGCTTGATTTCTGTAACTTTTTATTTATTTTCAAAAATAACGGAAAATTTCAAGTTTGGTTTTTTGTGAAAATTGAAGGATTAAATATGCAATTTAAAAATGTACTTCAAATTTCTTAAATTATTTTTGCGTACTTAGTTTTGGGGCATTGAAAAATAGTTTGTTTGGTGTACGACTTTGGCTTTGACCTACTGTAGATTGTTTTGTTAAAAGTACTTAGATTTTACTCTAATAATTCTTCTTACAATGGTTGAGTATTTGGTAAATTTGTTCGTAAAATCTCAGTACCAATATCAAAGTTATAATAACAATTTACTGGTTTAATTAAGTCTTTAGCTTTTATCATAGCTGAGCACGTAGATACCGCCAAATGATTTCGACATCTAGTTTTTATCAAGCTTTATTCAGAAAATATTCTCTCCACATTTGCAGAAGAAAGCCCTATTGATAAAATGCCATGTGAAATTCTGTATATATTTCCAAACATCTTTTCTCTTAGTTTATTTTTTAATACATCCTACAATAATCCTATATGTACCAGTGAAGTATTTTGTGAAATGCTTTAGCAAGTTTACATACTAAATACACAAAAAATTACGAAAGGACTTTTTCGAGGCGAAGGTACTTCAGTACTTTTGTAAAGTCAATAGTACCAAAAAAAGTACGATTCCACTACAAATATCATCCCTGTCAGTGATGATATTTGATAATTTTGGAGGGGACCTTTTTTACTCTTCAGAAAGTACTTTTTCGATTGCGAGAGTACTTTTAAATAACATGATTAAATAAGCTATTGTTTTGTTGTTGACGCAAATATATATTTCAGTTTTATTATATAAAAAAAAATAACAAAAATAAATAAACAAAGGATTTAAAAAAAAAAAAATATTTGAGGATTTATTTCATATCCATGTAAATAAATAACAATGTTTATATCATATACAGGGTCCGCCAAATAACTTTTTTTTTTTGAAATTCTATAAAAAAAAACTACTGGATATTTTCTCAAATTTCTTTTTTTTTGAAAATACAATCCTTTCGGGTAATAATGGAAAATAATTTCATTCAAATGGCTGCCTCGGCTGGCCATGCAGTAGCCTACACGATCGATCCAATTTTTAAGCACATTATCGATTGTGTGCAGCTGTATTTCACCAATGGCTTCACGAATATTGTCCTTTAAAGCGTCAATTGTCTCTGGCTTGTCGGCGTAACACTTATCTTTGAGGGCACCCCAGAAATAATGGTCCAACGGTGTCAAATCGCAGCTCCGAGGTGGCCAAACGACATCAGCTCTGCGGCTGATATTGCGATCTTCAAAAACAGGGCGCAAAACATCGAGTGTAGCTTCGACTGTGTGGCACGTAGCGCCGTTCTGTTGAAACCAAATGTGAACAAAAATTCGTTCAACATGGCCCGATCACGATCGCCATTGACTGTAACGGCTACTCCGAAGAAAAATGGCCCAATTATGCCTCTGGACCGAAATCCGCACCAAACAGTGACTTGTTTTGGATGCAGCGGCTTTTTAATGTATGCGTGCGGGTTTTCTGTGCCCCAAATGCGACAATTTTGCTTGTTTACATACCCGCCAAGATCAAAATGAGCTTCATCTGAAAAGATGATTTTTTTGGCAAAATCGATATCTTCTGCAAGTCGATCGCAGGCCCACTTAGCGAAGCGATGTTCAAGCATATACACAACCACATTCGTTCAGCGGAAGGATAAGACTAATTATCTGTCAAATCAAACATGAGTTAAGTGTTACCATTCACGAAATAAGCACTAGTTGAAAAAAAAAAAAAAAACGTTAAATGGCGGACCCGTTACTTCATATCATTTATAATAAGTTTTATTATTTGAGGAGTGATTTTTCAAAAGGGCGTAAAACCACTTCCAACCTCGGACAAACCTAAGGATGCCATCGCCATTACCATACTAAAATGCATCCTCTTGTCCAAAATTCATCACAAAAAATGCATTTTTTTTTTTGATAAAATCGTGATCAAAAGTTGCATTTCAGACAAAAGGGCTTATTTCTATATAATTTCATAGACATTTTTAGAGTTTGATACAAAAAGACGTATTTTGAATAGTGGCCAAAAAAACTTTTAATATTTTTTATATGCCCCAGGCTATATAGATGCTTACATACCATGCCTATAGACATCAAAATAAACTTCCAAATGGTTACATAAAAGTGATTTTGAAACAAAAGAGCTTATTTCCAAACGTTTCAGAACAAAAGGGCTTATTTCCAAATGTTTTTTACTTTTTGCAATTACTGCAAATATGTTACAACAAAAATGTTAAGGGGATTAGAATCTTTGGTCAACTCACTGTAATACTGGAGACATTAAAAACAAATATGTTATTGTAAACAGCCCATTAAAATTTTTTCTCATTACTGAAAATTTGTTTAACATGGTTTTACGTCCTTTTGAAAAATAACTCCTCATTTATACTTTTTATTTTTTATGCATATTTATACTATTTATATAGTTAAATATAATTAATTTATATTATTTTAATGTATTAATAATATTTATTGCTTTTCTCGGGCTATCTACGTTTATTTTTTATAATTTTTATTTCCATAATTGATTAGATTAGAGCTCAAAGTAATAAAATTACCCAAAAACCATTCAAAATATTTAGAAAAAATATTCGAAACCTGGATTTGAAATTTAATTTAATAGCATTTTTAGGACAATCAAATAGGTTAAAAAAACAAAAAAATACAATGTCAAGTTTGCGCACTTAGGCACTCCTAGTGCTTAAAGTAGACATGATACTCATTTGAAAAAAAAAAAAGTTTGGTGAAAATATCATTTTTTTTAATTACCAAAATATTTAACCAAATTTTTTGTTTTTAAGAGTAATTTACACTTCACTAAAATAGGTTTTTTTTTTTTTTATTTCGTGTATTTTTTTTCTCAGTGTAAAAATATTGTGTGTTATATTGCAAATATTCAACGCCCATAAAAAGTCCCATCGACTTCAGACAATACGGTCAGAGCCTAATTAATACAGTAATATTTAGTACCATCATATGGATTAAGAAAAAAAGTCAAAGGTAAATTTGCGCACTTAGGCATTCCCAGGCAGTGGTGTCGTTTTGAAAAGTTTGAGCGAAGTGAAATTTTGTAAAAACTGAAGTGTTGCGAAGTAAAATTCTGAAAAAGTGAAGTATTAGCGAAGTGAACACAAAAATCACAATTTTATTTATTCAATTCATTCATTTTTATGCTACACGTAACAAAATTTGAAAGTATATTTTTAAAAAATATGAAAAAAATAAATAAAAAATTTCTTTGGTCAAAAATTTACCGAAATATGGCCAGCTACTCGAACATGGAAATTTTGTTTATGCGGTCGAAAAAACGATTTTTACTCAAAACATGGCATCTTACAAAAAAAGTGTTTAAAGCAAAAAATTCTTAGAATAGTCTAAGAAATACGTGTGAATTTTTTTCAGAATTTTTTGGAACTTTTTTAACTTTTTTTTTGATCAATTTTTTAAAAATTATAAAATGTACCCAAAAATCAAACGTATTCTTTGAATAATTCTAAGTATTTTAGGCATTATACACTTTTCTCTCGAGACGCCTTTTTTTTAATTAAAAAAAATTTTTCCGAACAATTTTTCACCTAAAAATTTTATAATGAAACATTTTAAAGGAAATTTTATCTACTTTTATGATATTCTGCTATATGTTTACCTATCTCTGACTCTAAAACAGTTATAGACAAAAGAGTAAAGAGTAAAAAATACAAGATTTCGAAATTTTCGCTCTCTTTTTTGGTCTATAAACTATTTCGATGGCAAATTTAATTCTCTACAAAAAGTTTAGTGTGAAGTATATCGAAATTTTCCTTTGTTCGCTTGAGATATTGAAAAACAAATTATTTTTCAGTCAGGGCAGGCTTCGGGCATACAAGAAAGTATGTTTCTGAACTCTCTTAAAAAGAATAGACAAATTTAAGGGCAAATTTTGTATTTAAGAAAAAGTGAAGTGATTTTATGAAAGGGGAAGTGGCGAAGTGTTTTTGATAAAAAAGGAGCAAAACACTTCAATTGAAGTGCAAACGACAGCACTGTTCCCAGGGCTTAAAGTAGACATAACACTGATTAAGTAAAGAAAGTTTGGTAGAAATACGGAGTGGCCTATTTTTTTTTTTTTTTCCAAATTGTTTTGCAGAATTTGGCGTTTTTCACATTTATCTCTCTAAATTCTATTCTATAGCACCAACATTTTAAAAGATTTGGTTTTGAATTTATAATATTTCCATAAAACATATCTTGGCCGTAATGTTTGCCGATTTTCAACTCAAAAAAAAAAAAATTGTGAAAATTGCAACTAATTTCATGGACACAAATTTGGAAAACATCATTTTTTAGGCCAACTTTGCCGATTTTTAGTATTTTTATGTAAAAAGCGGAGGTAAGTAAAAAATTACTTATGAGTTAGTTATATATTTTCTGATATTTTTTCATATTCTGAATGTAAAAATTCGATTTCGAGTTTTTTCCGTCTAGCTTGTACTGATCGCATCACTGTGCGCCGTCTGTTGTGAAAAATTACCAAATTGTTTTTATGTAGTTGGTAACACACTCTGGTTTTGAGACATGCTACAACTTTTTACTATTGAAATATTTTGTATCTGATCACTTTAACAGTTATGAAACTGTATTTTGTTATGAAACAAAATTTTGCTCAGGTCTCAGTTTGATATTGGACATTATAGTCTGAGTTCTAGACGGAGATTTATGGAGTGACTTTAGTGGTAATTTACATTATTCATCATGTATTAAACGTCAAATGATAAGCCTTAAATCACCTCATAAATCTCCGGTAGAAACAGACTATTAACAACCGAAATTTTAATAAAATTCGGTGATAATGAAGGTTGACTCTTTGATTCATTTAATATGGTTTATCCCAATAGTATGTAAACTTATTCAAAAAAAAGTCGAAAGTAATATCATAATGTAAATGACTGCTAAATATTTGTTGAAAATTTTCTTATCTTAAACGCTTGATGACACATATAATAGACAAAATTGTTGGGGGTTTCCTCAAGCAGTCGTAGACTTACAGTAAAACTGATAATAATGAAAGGCGAATACTTCGTTTTTTGTGACTAATGGATATTCGTATATGAGTCATAACTGTCTGTTGCACCTAGAGTTTTAAATCAAAATTAATGGAACTCTCATAAACTTTCAAGTGCTAGTAAATTTAACGAATTGTTTTATCTGAAAAATCTATGAGCTTTATGAAATATATGGGGATGTTAAATATTTATAGAGTTTATTTTAATTGAAGCGTGCCACCATTTTTATCATAAGTTTTGTTATAATTTCATTAAATGTACATACATACATCAATTTGTACTGATTATACAAATGTATGTATGTAAATATCTATTTCATGATAAATGTCAGTGCACTTATATACGTGAGTAGATAACAACTGTGTACATACTTATATACATGTTTGTATACATATATGCAGAGATAATAGTATAATTACAATATTTGAAAATAATCATAAGGAAAACACTCATGGGAACAAAGTTTCCAAGCGGTTTCTCCAAAAATTTAATAATACGTGATATTCTAGACTTTGTTAAAGGAAAAACCACAACAAAAACACAAAAAACTTTTGAACTATTTGAATTGGCCAAAACTGAAATACCCTACCATAGCATTTTAAAGATTTTGCTCGCAAGAGATGTGTCCCGACCTCATGTCCGAGACTGCCATCGATACAATCTTGTTAGGAAAAAACCTTCTCGAAAATCGTAAAAAAAATTGTCGCATTGAAATTTTATATAGAAAATTAAATTTTTTTTTTCCATTGCGAAATGAAAGATAACTTCTGAAGAAACTTACCCTAAAAAATTTCAAACTTTTCAACTGTCATAAAAGTTTGTATAGTAAATACCAAGAAAAACTATATATTTTCGAAACTTATCGGACAACCCGCTCAATTCGATGTACCTTACTTCTGTTGTTAAAGGCAGCTCATTGCATTGAAAACGAACGATATCGGTCAACGGACACACCTATCGCCCATACAATAAAATCAGTAATCACTCTATTTTAAGAGCATTATTTTCGGGGACGCTGCCATAATGCATAAAAATCCTAGATGCAGTAAAGGCAAGGTCTCAAACGAAAGAACGTGGCACCTACAGTACAGCAGTATAAAGAAAAGTATTTAATTTTTGGCCATGCCATAGATAGTTTCCTTACCAGATTCCCTCCATATAGTTTTTTATTGAATATTATTGAATGAATTGGTTTTTTTAATAGCCGTGTTCACGATCCGGAGCATTTAGACTTGCAAAGTAGCAAAATAGCAATAATTTCCACTTGATTGTGAGCAATCTGAAGAGTATAAACATTGCAAGCTACGAAAAAATTTATTTCTCTGAGAAAATCGTATGAACAAAGCGAACGAGAGCATAAACAAAAAATTTTTATTTGAAAAATGACGTGATATTTTTATGCTATAGGTTTTTAGTATAGAAAATGTTAATGCAAATGTAAATTCAATCCCATATATTTTGTTGTTTTATAGCAAAATTTTTCAACACCTATTTACAAATGCTATGATGCAAGACCTTTTGCACCGAATCGTGAACATGACTAATAGTTTTCAAGTATTTGATTACACAGTCCTACAATGGTTTTCCTCTCTTAATTTTGAAAAGCAATTTCTATAGATTTAAGTGTACTGAAAAATAGTAGAAGAATTTCATCACGTCAAAATTTTGAGTATATTAAGTTTTACTCAAGTGATATTTTCGTATATAAAGGGTGATCGAATACAAGGTTCTTTTTCCAACTGGGTTGTTTTGACATATATGTGTCATATAGCTTGTCCATATGACGTTTGTGTTCAATCATGAGTAGATTTACTCCTGAACAACGTTTATTAATTATGGAAACTTACTACCAAAATCAGTCATCAGTTAGAGATTGTTATAGAGTTCTTCAACATCATTTTGGTCGCTTTGAGCGTCCAACTGAGCGCACTATTCGTAACACCATCACCAGACTTCGAAGCAATTTTACACTATTGGACATTCATCATTCAACCAGAGTGTATAGAGCCGTGTTCGTGAAAACCGTGAACAATTCATTCGTCGCCGATCTCAGGCTTTGAGCACCTCTTATGGATCATTGTGGCGTCTCTTAGGCGTCATCTTAGTCTGAACGCCTATAAAATACAGCTCGTATAAGAACTGAAGCCGGCTGATCTTGGTGTACGTTTAAATTTCGTTTTATGGGCCTTACAGCAACTTCAAATTGATCCATTATTTTATCGAAAAATTGTGTTTAGTGAAGAAGCTCATTTCTGGTTGAACGGCTTCGTTAATAAGCAAAATTGATGTATTTGGGCCGATGAACAGCCAAAAGAAATCCAAGACCGTTCACTGTGTCCCGATAAATGTACTGTTTGGTGTGGTTTATGGGCAGGAGGCATCATCAGACCGTATTTCTTCAAAAATGTGGATGAAGTCCGTGTTACGGTCAATGGTCAATGAATTTTCATTGCAAAAAATTCAGGACATTAGTGTAGCCAATCTCTAGCTTCAACATGCAACATGCCATACAGCTGTAGAAACAATCGCTTTATTGAGGGAAACGTTCGATGAAAACATCATCTTAAGAAATGCTCCTATTAGTTGGCCACCAAGATCATGCCATTGGATTACTTTCTTTGGGCATGTGTTAAATCACTTGTTTATGTCAACAAACCCTAAACTATTCACGCTTTGGAAACCAACATAACTCGTGTTATTCAAGGAATACCGTCCGATATGCACAAAAGAGTTGATAAAAATTTAACCCACTAAGAGCTAGTCGTGGGCAACATTTGAACAAAGTAATTTTTAAACAGAAATATCATTTTATATAAAGATTTGTATCAATACATTGATTTTTACATATGTATTTTATTTAGAAAACAAAGTAAGAAGCTCTATTGAGCATGCATGTTTATAACTTACTGCGTAGGGCGTTGCTGAGAAGATAATGAAGTATGGATCGAAAAACTATGGAAAATAGCTCTTCAAGTGGTTGCCACCAGAATGTGGTTAATCCACCTGCTCAAGCACTGAAATGGCTTTGAAAAAGGAAAAAGGTTTTTTTCGACCAAAATTTATTGTTTTTTTCAGTGTAATTTTTTTTTTTTCAAAAGCTTATATTTTTTTACAGAAACCCTGAAAATTTCATTAAAATCGGTTAAAAAGCCGAGGAGCTATAAATTTTCCAAAGGTTGAATCGAAATTTTCGGAATTTCGGAAAGTCATTTTACTAACTTTTCACAATTTTTCATAGAAATCGGAGATGTCAAGTCAAATCTTGGTCGATAACGCCAAGAAAGGCTAACATCGGATTTGGAGGTGCAAGGAACATGCACAGTTAGGAATGATTCTCCTATAACTGGAAAGAATATGGTTCGTCAAAATTTTAAAATCCTTTCAATGAAAACTCGAACACGCATCGGCTCTGATTCAAAATTTGTACAAGGTCAAGTCTTACAGGATCCAAAAGGCGCATGATCTCACACTGAAGCAGCAACAAGATAGACTTTAGAGAGAGAAGGAGTTGCTTCGCTTGGCCGAAAGCGGTCAATTTCCGAACATTGTGTTTTCTGACGAGAAAATTTTCCCAATTGAGCAATTCGTAAACTCTCAAAACGATAGGGTTTACTTGACCGACATTACATACAAGAATTTGAGTCATCGATTGGACACCAGGAGGCAGCACTCGCCGCAGGTAATGGTTTGGGCCGCTGTAACCGCAGATGGGCGCTCTCCAATCGTTTTTATCGACCCCGGCGTCAAGATAAATGCGAAATATTATCGGGAAAGTATTCTGGAGGCTGCTTTAAAGCCGTGGACAGAAAAACATTTTAGCGGCAGACCATGAACGTTTCAACAGGACGCGGCAACGTCTCACAAAGCTCGAGTGAACCAAGAATGGCTGAAAACCAACGTTCCGAACTTCATTACGACCACACAATTGCCCTTGAATTTACCAGACCCGAATCCAATGGATTATTCTTTCTGGGCTATTTTGAAAAGCAAGGTTCGAACTAAAAGATATACCAGTCTTGAAGCGCTGGAGACAGCCATTGTCCGCAAAAGGGCCAAAATACTCGCAAGTCACATTCGGGTAGCTTGCGATTTTATGAATTTTTGAGATAAAATGGCTTCTGTGCAAAATTTAACTGAAACTTAACTTCAATTTTGTTCAAAACACTCTGGTCATAAGCATCCTTAATCAATTTCTTTTCGTTGTGAAACTTTTTGGATGACGGTTAGTCGCATGATAAAAACTATCAAGATTGGTGAATAATTACATGCTCTATAAAGAATTACCGTATATCTCCAAAAATCCGCACAACGGTAAAGATTCTTCTAGTTGGATTATAAGTTTTCATCAAAAATCTTTCAAAACGAAAAGTAATTAAGACTGCGGATTCCGAAACAGGCCTGATATTTAACCTTTTGAACATTTTGCTTGACTATTTATATGACTCTGTTATTCTCATTGATTGAAAAAAAAAAAAGAATTAAATTGAATATGCGAGCATTCCAAAGGCAGTTAGCCCCTTAATTTCTTGAAGTTTTTAACAATTTTCCGTTTTCGTACTTTTGTAGTTTTTGTTTTGTTTTGTTTTTCTGAGAGTAAATTCTGCTTAGTCTCTGAAATTATCTTGTTAACAATTCGTCGCCTGAATTCTCGTTTGCTCCATACGCAACTTCATTAAAAAATCAAAAGCAAATGGCTTGTGCTTGTGTCGGTACAGTTTATGTGCTTTTGCCTTTTTAACAAATAGGCTTATGGGGCAAAAGAGAACTCAGGCGACGAACAAATGTGAACAAATGCTATTAAAATTCATAATTAAATTAACAAGAAACAAAAAAAAAAAAAAAAAAAAACAAGAAAATATCTAATGCAAATAGTAATTTTGAAGTACATATCTGATTCACTTGCTTCTGAACTGATTCATAAAAGAAGTAGCACCTATCCACAAACTAAAGATAAATAAATAAACAAAAAATGTTGTTATCACTGTGATAACTTAAATCAGGAAGCTTATGGGGACATAAGAAAAATACAATGTTTTGATATTCCAAACTCATGCTTTTAATTGAAAATGAGTAATTAATAATTGGCGCACTTTATCGTTTTCGAAATTACAGAGAGTGACTATTCCCCACTTCGATCATGAGTGCCGAGTGTTGTTATCATTTTGGCTAGAATGGCTAGATATTCTGTTGCAACCTATTCCCGCATATAAATAACTTAGTTTTGCGCTACTGAATTTTAGTTCGAAATTTTACGCTCAACAGCAACGGTCAAGAATACGAAGGAAGTTGGTGCACTTTATTGTTTAGAGTGAAGTGTTTTTTTTTTACAAATAGATAATTTTAGAAAATCGTAAAAAGCTAACTGTGGATAATAATTTGCAAGCCTAATAAATTATCAAACGAAATGTTAGTATGATGAATATTGTGCGTAAAAATTATTTAAATTAAAAAAAAGTTAAAAACATCGGGACAAAAAAATTTAAAAAAATAATAAAAAGTTGATTTAAATAAACTAGTACAAAATATGTAAAATTTTCACAAAAACCGTCATAAGAAAAAAAGAAAAATCTTCGATAAATTTTTGTCATATTTCTGTTAAACATTTAGAAATTTGGTGAAAAAAATAATTGCATTTTTCTAGGTGAAGTATAAGATTTTTTTTTTTTTGGTCTTTTTCAGAGTTTCCAAATTGCTCCTTTGATATATAAGTTAATGAGTTAGATTCTAAGGCATTTGAAATCTTATCAAACTCCGCATGTTTAAAAAAGCAATTGGTTTTTTATTCACCCACAGAAACCAAAGTCATGAGCCTTTTTTTATAGCATTCTTAATTTTAAGCTCGAAAACTCCAAAGTTTTTGTAATAGGGCCCGGTCCACAAATCAAAAAAAAAAAAAAAAAAAAAAAAAATTATTTTGGACAAAAGAAAAAAAAAAAACACGTATGTAGTCAAATGCAAATTTGTTGGAAAAAATAATAGGGACAAGCAATTTTTTTAGGTTTTCCATCATAACTCTTAATTAATCAGTAACTTTGGAAAATATATGTGACCTGGTCTATGGAAAGGGTGCTTAGGTGTCAAAAAAAAAAAAAATTTTCCAATTTTTTGCCGAGCCACATAAATTGACCTTTAAAAGTTATTTTCCAGCTGTTTTCACGAAAACTTATTTTCGCACGTTAGCCCCCTTTTATAGACCAGGTCACATATTATGCAATTTGAGGTAATTTTAGTATAGTTTAAAAAAACTGAAGAAAAAAAAAAATTGACTTCAAGTCTTTAGATGAAAAAAATACGCGATATTCTTGGTTTCCATACTGGAAAAAATATTTGGGACTAACGTAATTTTTCATTGAGCTATGGATTAACTCTTATTTTAATATTTGGTCAATGCTCCTTTCATTTTGAGTATCTTGAAGCGTCTACGAGTCACAGATTCCATAAAACTTGCATAAATTTCAATCAGTGTTGAGTGTCATTCTTCTTGTATTTGTTGCAATAAATCGTTTTTGTTTTTTGATTTATGAAAACCATTGAACTTCTTAAGCACTCCCCAGACATGCTTAACGGGGTTGAGATCTAGTCAAAGTGATGACCATTCCATAATCGTAATCTTTTTTTTGATTCATTCATGACTTCACTAGCTTTGATAAATGTTTGTGGTCATTACCATGCATGACATCTCAGATCAAAGGAATTTTCCATCCCACATAAGGCCGCATAACTGGACTAGATGATATCAACATAGCCTGCTGTCAATGCATGAAATTGAAAATAGAAAAAAAAATTATGTCAGTTTTCATTGCAGTTGACAGGATAGAATTAAAAATTAATTGTGTAAAATTTTTTTTTTTTATATTTTATTTAGCAACGCGCGTTGTTAAATCACTCACAAACGTAGTTGAAATCCATTTATCAACTCGCTTTGTTAAAACTTCCACAAACGTGCCATGTTCAAAATGTGGGTCGCACGTGGTTTAAATAACTATGTTTCTGTCACTTTTGACAATGTCTTTTTCTCTGTGTAGTGTATCTGCTTTCGAATGCTGCATTTTAAGGTCATCTAACAAACAATCTATTATCAGAACCAAACAAAAATAATTTGAGTTTCTTCAAACCACAGCAGATATTAACAGTTTTGATGAAACTTGAGCCTGGTAGTAAACTTAATTATCTGGAATATGTTCTTTTGACTTAAAAATGGTACTTTTCTTGCACTTTTGCCACACAATCCTTCTTCTCGAAGCTTGTTTCTTACAATGCGGCTTGTAACTGAAGCTCTTAGAGCTAGCTTGAGGTCAGTGGACCAAAGAAATGCATTTTTTTCGAATGCCTCACAAGAATGTTATCAAACTGTCTTGAAGTTTGGCACTTTTTTTCTTTTTCCGAAACTGATTTCAAAGCATTAAATATCATGGCCTTAGAGTAAATCATTATACCCACAATTTACTTTATGGTTTTATGCGCTACCCTTAGAATCTTTATTATTATTTTCTCCTGTTGTTCGGAACGACAAACTCCTCGACCCATTTTGCATAAATTTCGCTTTATTCTATCATATTGCACAGGCAATTACTGAATATTTTATCACTACAATTAATAATACACAATTTACTATTTTTAAATCAACAATCAGCACTATAACAGGTACCCAGCATTTAAAATCATATACTATTCCTATTATTTTTTCCAGTCCCAAAACGAAGTGTGAACAATTTTTATAATTTTTTTCGAAATGGCGATATTTGCTAATAAAATGAGAATGCCGTTGTATAAAGTAACTTTAGAGTAACTTAGGGTAAAGTGGTTACCTTTTTATTTTTTACCAATTTCTACCAAAATAATGGCAGTAGGTTAGCTTGGTCAATTTATTTGTGTTAGTTATTCCATTGTTTTTACTATTTGATAATTTATATACTAAAATATTAACATTTTCAAGCGTGAGGCCAGTTAAATTGAAAGTACCTAAAAATAGCTGAAAAAGAAAAATGTCGGGTAATGTGGATCACCCTGTCCATTTCCTATCTTATCTTTGATTCTTGGAAACAAAAAGAATTCATTGGGTGCCAAGTCGGAACTGTAAGGCGGACGACCCATAAACTCGTTCTTTTAATTGTTCAAATACTCGCTTGTTTCGGCCAATGTATGAGATCTGTGCAAAAAATATGTTGGATTCACAATATGTCATTATTTTTGCATCAGCTTGTATATATTCGTGCGAGTGCACGTGTACGTTTCAAAATCCATGTAAGTCAGGGACTATCATTTTAGACACAAATAATTTGACAAATGCGACACATAACGCTGATAAGATTGCTATCAAAATAATTAACATTTTACAGTAAAAATCAATGCCAAGTAATAAAGTGGAACTTCTTCTTTAAATTCTTTGATAAGATATGATAGATAATGCGCTTCTTTTGTTGTTGGCGTATTTTTGTTTAATAAATTTTCATTTTCTCTAATAAAAAAGAAGCTTCGTAACCAAAAAAAAAATTGAATTAGTACTAATATACCATGAACATTCACTTTAATTCAGATGAAACATTAAGTTTAAATACGCTCCAGCGCAACTACATATCGATACCTTAGAGCGCTATAGTCCTATCTCCACTTTTTGCGATTTTGAGATTTTTGCAGTTATGGCAACATTATGTTCTTCTTTACCGTGTGGAAAACTGTGTGATGTCAAAATACCACTAAAACACCAAAATATTCGAAAATTTAAAAAAATCTTATCTCCAAACTGTAATTTTTTCAAGAGCGCTACTGTCCTATCTCCACTGAATATTCAAATAAGTCACTTTTAAAAAAAACATTCTTTGTTTTTTCGCGTTTTCTAAGCGTTTCGTGACTTTTTGCGACATTTTAGTGAACAAATTTGGTTACACACAAGGCTCCACTCTTGTTTGTCGGAACCAAAAATTAAAAAAAAAAAAAAAAAAAAATTCATTTTTTCGTGTTTTCTACGCGTTTTATGACTTTTTACGACATTTTAGTGGAAAAAATTCAAAAAATTTACTATATACGTCGTTTTTTTCAATAGTAGTGGAATTCTATATAGGGCCAAAAGTAATGTCATACTGTAAATTGGCTGGGATTTCGTTAGAAATTAATAAAATTGGTTAAAAACAATAAATTATGTTAAAATATACTACAGGTAAAAATATTGCATATATCGTTATACCAAAATAGCAGCCAATCCGAAATAACTACTGTTTGAAATCTTCTTTTTGCATTTCCCAACAATTGGAAAAATGGAGATAGGACTATAGCGCTCTAAGGTATCGATATTTATTTAGTAAAAGAAAAGAAAAATCATAAAAAATCGAAAAAAATGGCAAAAGTCAGTAATTGGCAAAAATTCTCTTTGCTACTTTGGAAAAATTGGATACAGCATTGGGATCGAAAAATACTTTTTATTGTTGAGATATTAATACCGGTTATCTTCTCGCTTTTATTGGTATTGATACGCTTATTGATAACAGCTACGCCGGAAACGCAGATTTATTATCCCGAATTAAATATATCAAATTTGGATCTATTTAGGTGAGTAGACGCATTATATATAATCAATATTTTTTGTATCATTATCATTACGCCAATATCTACTTCCACTCAATAGTCACAGCACACTAGTACTGCCCAAATTTGAATTACTCTACTCACCAAATACCTCAAGCATATACGATGCGATAGTTAAGGATGCCGCCGACTCTCTGCAACTTACTGGATATCAGGGTTATGCCAATGCAAATGATTTGCAGCAAGCTCTTACAGCCGGCAATTATTTAGCTGGTGTGCAATTCGATGAGAGTGCCATATATCCGAATACGCTCGCCTATGCGTTACGTTTTCCCAGCGAATTGCGCAACTCTTCGATTAGTGATGATACAACATGGTCTACAAATAGACTTTTTACCAGTACCATACCGGGTGCAAGAAATCGCAATGCTACAGATGGTGGTGAACCAGTTGGTTATTTGCGTGAAGGTTTCATACCCATTCAACAGGCAATATCCATGGCTTATCTGAGGTTGGCGGGAAATCAAAGTTCATTGCCAGAAATTGTACTACAGCGTTATCCATATCCCAAGTATATAGAAGATCCACTGTTGACAGCAATGCAGTATATGATGTCATTGATAATAATGTTGACATTTATACATCCTGCCGTATACATTACAAAGGTGAGTTAGTATAGCTTGGAAAAAAAAAAAATGTATATGGACACTACTTAGTTCCATGCAATACTCTTTTGAAACTAAGTATTCCGCTGAATCTCCTATTCCTTTGAAATAGAATGTTTGCACACCTAGCATTCCGAAATCCTAGTCATTTTTATTTCGATAACGCCCAAATTATTTTCATACAAATTTGGGCGATAATCAATTTGGAAATAAGGCGTTAGAAAATAACGCCCAAAATAAAAAACGAAATAACGCCCAAAAACAAAAACGAAATAATGCCCAAATTATTTTCATATAAATTTGGGCGATAATCATTTTGGAAATAACGCCCGAAAATTTAGGCTTTATTTCGTTTTTTTTGGGCGTTTTTTCGTTTTATTTTTAAAAAATGAAATAACGCCCAAAAACTAAGAACGAAATAACGAAAAAAATTTTGGGCGTTATTTCCAAAACGATTATCGCCCAAATTTATACGAAAATAATTTGGGCTTTATTTCTTTTTTGTTTTTGGGCGTTATTTCATATTTTTTGGGCGTTATTTCCTAACGCCGTTTTCAGTATAGCATTTTGAAACTTTTGCTTATATTGGAGGTGCCACGCCCTTTTATCCGATTTCACCCAGTTTTCGTTGAGAGCTTGCATTTATAGTTCTTAGCTTATAAGTAAGGTAACTTATGTTGGTGTTAATTACTGTAATTTTTTTACCATGCGAGTGGAGTAAAAATTATGAGAGTGATTTTTCTCCATGCTCTCTCCTTGACAATTTAATATTACATATAATGATTTCTTTAAATGTTTTCAGAGTATCACAGCGGAAAAAGAAAAACAACTGAAAGAAGTCATGAAAATCATGGGTCTAGGTAATTGGATACATTGGACGGCGTGGTTTGTCAAATCTTTTATAATGCTGGCCATTTCAGGCGTACTCGTTACTATGTTCATAAAGGTACTAACAAGCACTCAAATCTTTTTAATACCAGCCGCAGAAGCAATAATCTTATCATCTATGTAATTACTTTCAGATTAAATTCGCCAATGATGTTGCGGTACTTACATATAGCAGTTTTACGGCAGTATATTTCTTTCTACTCATCTATATCATTACGGGCATTTGTTTTTGTTTTATGATTGTGGCGTTCTTCAACAATGCCAGCACAGCAGCTGCTGTAACGGGGCTCATCTGGTTCATCACCTATATGCCATACCAATTTATTCTCAATTCATATGATCAAATTTACTTGGGACAAAAGTTGGGTTGGTCTCTTATAGTTAACACCGCCATGGGATTTGGTTTTAAAAAGATACTCGATTTTGAGTCCACCGGTGAGGGTCTACAGTGGAGCAACTTGTTCTCACCATCTTCCGTTGATGATAACTTAACAGTTGGCTATATTATATTGGTAATGTTGGCATCATGTGTCATATATCTGTTGATATGTTTTTACGTGGAAGAGGTTTTGCCTGGTGATTTTGGCGTTGCAAAAAAATGGTATTTTCCATTTACCAAAGATTTCTGGTGCAGTACAAGGCATAATATTGCTATTGAAGATATTGCTGGTAATGAATATGAGCGCCGTTATCCTGATGCTTTTGAGTCTGAACCCATTGGTAAGCACGTGGGCATACAAGTGAGAAATTTGAAAAAAAAATTTGGCGAAAAGTTGGCTGTACGTGATCTATCCGTGAATATGTATGAGGATGAGATTACCGTGCTGTTGGGTCATAATGGTGCTGGTAAGACCACAACCATATCCATGTTGGTTGGCATGTTTCCACCTACATCTGGTACAGCTATAATTAATGGCTATGATATACGCACGAATATGGATAATGCGCGTGATTCACTTGGTATTTGTCCACAGCATAATGTGCTCTTTGATGATATGACTGTGGCAAATCATATTGTATTCTTTAGCCGTCTGAAAGGTGTAAAGGGTAAAGCGGTTCAACAGGAAGTTGATAAATATTTGCGTATGATACAGCTGGAAGATAAAGCGAATGTACCATCATCACAATTGTCGGGTGGCATGAAACGTAAGCTATCGCTGTGTTGTGCACTCTGTGGTGATACAAAAGTGGTGCTGTGCGATGAGCCTAGCTCGGGAATGGATCCATCGGCGAGACGGCAACTGTGGGATTTGTTACAAGCAGAGAAAGTGGGACGTACTTTACTGCTGACGACACATTTTATGGATGAGGCGGATGTGCTGGGTGATCGTATTGCAATTATGTCGGATGGTGTATTAAAGTGTCATGGTACATCATTCTTTCTCAAAAAGAAATACGGTTCTGGTTATCATTTGGTAAGTTTGCGAAACGCATTGTTGTATTTAAGAATGATTTTCTTATTGGAAACCTTTAAATTCCGCAGATTTGTGTTAAACGTGAAAATTGCAATGTTAATGAAGTCACATCTTTGCTAAGCAATTACATACCAGGCATAATGCCCGAAAGTAATATTGGCGCAGAGCTATCATATAAGCTGCCTGAGTTGTATACTTCGAAATTTGAGGAAATGTTTAGTTCGCTGGAGAAAAATTCTGATAATTTAAATCTCAACGGTTATGGTGTTGGCATCTCTTCAATGGAAGAAGTTTTCATGAAAGTGGGCGCTGAAAATTCACAAGTGAATGGTACAGCTTCAAAGAACAAAGTTGCCAATGGTCAGAACGGTCACGTGCATAAGGAATCAGCTCATTGTAAGCCTTTAGACTTTGATTTCGATCTGATGCCATATAACACTTTAACTATTTTTTTTTTAGCTGACGATATCTATTTGGAGAATACGCATCTGCTGCGTGGTAAGGAGCTTTATCTGAATCAAGTGCGCGCTATGTTTTTGAAGAAACTCATCTATACTTGGCGCAATAAAGTTTTGCTGTTAGCGCAAAATATAATACCAATATTTTTTGTTATAATGACCATACTAATTGCACGTAATATGGGCACTTACAGTCCATTGCCATCGATGGCAATTAATTTAACGCAATACCCCGATGCGGTTACAATACTAGAGACTGATTCACTACAACCGAATTCTTTGGAATCTACAATCGCTGAACAATACAAATCGTTAGCAACATCAATGGGACCGGAGTACATATTCGAGTCTACTGGCAGCAATAATTTTAGTGAATACATCATGAATTTGGGTAAAACAATACAGGTGCGCATTAATTCACGATATCTGGCAGCAGCGACTGTGGCACAGGGTAAAATTACGGCTTGGCTGAATAATCAACCATTACATACGGCACCGCTGTCAGTGAATTTGGTGCACAATGCAATGGCAAGGTGAGTTCAAAGTAGGGACCTTTAGTCTAAAGGTACATATATAGCTACTTATTTTAGTCTTACTCGACTGTCAAAAGTGTACCACATCAAAGTAATAATATTCTTATTTCAGATCAGTCATAGGTCCAACCGCTGAAATTAAGGTCACAAATGCGCCGATAGCCTACAATACTAAAACTTTACTAAATCAATTGAATACTGGTCAAAATGTCGGTACACAAATGGCTACCGATCTTTGTTTTTGCATGTGTTTCGTCAGTTCATTCTATATAATTTTCTTGATAAAAGAACGCACTTCACGCTCCAAGTTGCTGCAATTCGTAAGTGGTGTTAAAGTATGGACATTTTGGTTAACCCAATTGATATGGGATTTCGCTACATATACAGTAACTGCACTGGTTATAATCATTGTATTGGCTTGCTTCCAAGAAGATGGTTTTGCAACCTTCGATGAACTGGGTAAGTTATTAGTTTTTGTGTGATAAATTAATCGCATTGTTAATAATCGATAAAATTTTTCCAGGACGCTATTTCCTTATGTTGCTAATATTCGGTTGTTCAGCGTTGCCATTCACGTATTTAATTTCATTTTATTTTGTCGAGCCGGCTATGGGCTTTTCACGTATTTCACTTATCAATATGTTTGCAGGTAAGTGCTGGCAACAACTTTTGTTCAGATGCAGCGAAATTCAGAAAATGATAATTTTTTAATGTCTTTTGTAGGTCTTGCACTTTTCATTGTGGTCACCGTAATGGCAATGCCAAGCAATAATCCAAGCACAATAAATACAGCACATTCGTTGTCTTGGTTTTTCCGTATATTCCCACATTTTTCACTGGCAATTGGACTTAATAAACTCTATACAAATGTGGCAACACGTGAATTCTGCGCGAATCCATTGATAGCAATGTTACCACACCAGTTGCGTTGCGCAGAGATACAACAGTGTTGTTGTAAGCTTAAAGAACTCTAATCATATATGTATGTTCCATTTCTAATGCATTATATTTTAGCGACTACACCTTACTTTGATTGGACAGCACCTGGTGTCTTGCCCGAAGTGATTTATATGGCTTGTACAGCTATTATATTCTTCTTGCTTGTCGTAAATCGTGAATATGGACTTTTGAGGGAACTGATCTGTAAAATGTGCAATAGAAATCCGTAAGTTGGATACATATGTCATATGTTATATTATAAATTTAATTACCTTGTAATTGCAGAACTCCACCGTCACATTCGAATGCCGATCATACTGATGATGATGTATTGCATGAGAAAGAGAATATCTCCGCCATGTCAAAAGATCAGCTAGCAGGACAGAATCTTGTACTCGATAATGTCTCAAAGTATTATGGTGATTTTTTGGCTGTCAATCAGATATCATTATGTGTGAGACAGTAAGTATTTGTGTACATACATACATACATAGTTCATAGGTTCAATCCGCGAGATGATGTTTTCACTACTTTTGATGATGTATAGGTCAAACCTACCAACTAATTTTTGTATACCCTACACCCAGGGTATATTCACTTTGTCCTTCCGTTTGTAACGCAGAGAAGGAGGCGTGGCAGATATAGAAAAGTATATATATTCTTGATCAGCGTCACTTCCTGAGTCGATATAGCCATGTCCGTCTTTCTGGCTGGCTGGCTGTGTGTTGAAATACACTTTTTGGGAAAACTGAGCAAGATAATTCAATGAAATTTGGTACACTGCCTCCGTCGTTAAAGATATCTCGGGGGATTGAAAATGAGCGAAATCGGTCAACGGACACGCCCACCGCCCATACAAAAAATATATTCAAAATGCAATTTTAGGAGTATTTTTCACGACAATGCAACCAAAATACGCATAAATACTAAGAATTGTAAGCGCAAGCTTTGAAAAAAAACTGAACAAATTCGAACAAGAGGGCGTGGCACCTCCCATATAAGCAAAAGTTTCAAAATGTTATACTGAAAGAGTTTTTTGAGATAATCCAACCAAACTTCACTCAAATACTAAAGACTATAAATGCACGCTCTAAGCTAAAACTAGAAGAATTCGGACAAGAGGGCGTGGCACCTCCCATATAAGCAAAAGTTTCAAAATGTTATACTGAAAGAGTTTTTTGAGATAATCCAACCAAACTTCACTCAAATACTAAAGACTATAAATGCACGCTCTAAGCTAAAACTAGAAGAACTCGGACAAGAGGGCGTGGCACCTCCTATATAAGCAAAAGCTTCAAAACGCTACACTGAAAACGTTTTTCACTCAGACACTAAAAACTATAAATGCAAGCTCTGGATAAAAACTGGGTGAATTCGGACAAGAGAGCGTAGCATCTCCCATAAGAGCAATTTTTTAAAAATACTGCAGTGTAGGGTATTTAATGTTTGGCCAGGCCAAATTTTACACCCTTACTAGTTTTTATTATTCAAACCAACGCTTTGGAAATAGCCCATATAAATGTAATGGAAACACGGTAAAATTCTTAATTTAATTTTAAAACCAAAAAGTAATTATATAGATCAATGCCAAAAAAAGAATTAATTTTTATACTATTTTGGAATAAATTTCATACTTTTTTGAAATAAATTTCAAATTTCAAAGTAGGCGTTAGCAATTTGTATTAGTTTGTTTGTAGTTCACAAGAAGTTCATGCAAAAATTGATATGTATAGAGACTACTCTTTGTTAAAGTTCTCGTCCCTTATTTAGTATTATAGTTCCAAAGTTTTATGAATCTTTTCTAGATTAGCCTTAGCAATTTATAAATAAGTGTATGTATTTTAGACAAGATAAATCGGTAAATATACCGAAATGTAGTGAAGGCAGTGCTGCCGTAAAATTATAAAAAGACGCAACTAGTTTTTCATAGTTTTGAGATAATCTAAACTTTATTTTTATTCAGAAAAGGCAGCAACTTCTCTTTGTTATAAAATCTATTTAATTTTTCATCTTTTTTGTATGGAGTTACTGCCTTTTATGATTATAATTATGAAAAATATAAAAATGCTTACATTTCTTTATTTGCAATTTGCAAGAGAAGTGGAAAACGGCAAAAATTGGCGATTGTACTAAAATATAGATAAAATTATGCTTAATCCGATGGGGAAGTAAAGTTAAAAAGGCCGTAACTTAAGTTGCGCCCTTATATATTTTTACGGCAGAGTGTGCCATCAACGCGAATATTATTGAGCAATTTTTTGAGGTTTGTATTGTTCACAGACGGTAGCTTTGACGAATTCAAACAAAAAATCTATTTATATCTCTTCGCTTCCGGATGAGAAGAGATGTATACAGATTTTTTGGTTAAATTACGCTGCTTTGTTCTAAATTCGTCAAAGCTACCGTCTGTGAACAATACAAACCTCAAAAAATTGCTCCAGTGCTTCTTTGCGTCTCTTGATAATATATCTCTTCGCCTTGGGTAATTTCTGGAGTGACAGAACATTACTAAAGCCTTAGATAAAACTCACTATTCCACTACTAAACATTCATTGTCCTAAGATTCAATTTTCATTTACAGAAAAGAATGCTTCGGTCTACTCGGTGTAAATGGCGCCGGCAAAACGACAACCTTTAAAATGATGACCGGCGATGAGAACATTACACTTGGTTCTGCATACGTGACTGGCAAGAATTTATCTACGGATATGAATCAAATCTATAAAGAAATTGGTTATTGTCCACAATTTGATGCACTGCTCGGTGATTATACCGGGCGTGAGACATTGGAAATGTATGGCCTCTTACGTGGCATACGAAGAGAGCATATACCTGTTTTAGCTGAAGAATTGGCAATATCTTTTGGTTTCTTCAAGCATTTGGATAAAGAAGCACATGCATACAGTGGTGGCAATAAACGTAAATTGAGTACAGCTATTGCCTTACTAGGCAATCCGGCTGTTGTATTTTTGGATGAACCAACAACTGGTATGGATCCAGCCGCTAGACGTCAACTTTGGGATATGGTGTGTCGTGTACGAGATTCGGGGAAATCGATTGTTTTAACATCGCATAGTATGGATGAATGTGAGGCGTTGTGTACACGCTTGGCGATAATGGTGAATGGTGAATTTAAATGTATAGGGTCAACGCAACATTTGAAAAATAAATTCTCAAAAGGTTTAATCTTGAAAATTAAAACAAAACGTGATGTGGAACTCTTGAGAGAGCAGACCACAAAAGAGTAAGTTAAAATATTTCAAAACAAAACTTAGTCCTGATTTTATGTATTGTAATTTTTAGTAGCTACAACAATAATAATGAACATGGAACGTTAGCAGCACAGCGCTCAATGACAGAACACGATAAACAAAGTGTAAAAGAGTTTGTCGAGCGACAATTTCCAAAGGCAATATTGCAGTAAGTTTCTCTTTGCTTTCACATGAGCGCAAAGTTCACATATGAAACTATTTATTTACTCTATTTTAGAGAGGAATATCAGGGTATTTTAACTTTCTACATACCACTTGCCAGTATTAAATGGTCGAAAATATTCGGTCTCATGGAAAGTAATCGTGAGACTTTGAATATTGAGGATTATTCAATTAGTCAGACAACACTTGAGGAGATTTTCCTTGAATTTGCGAAAACTCAACGTGATGATACACGCGGTAACAAGTAAGTGTTTTTGTGCAAAAAAGTATTCTTAAAAATAATTTACTTCAATTTTATCTTTTCTACGGTGTATAGCCAAAAGAAGAAAGGGTGTTGCTGAAGACAAAAGCCAAAAAAGCCACCAGTACGGATTTCAAGTGGCTAAAAATATGAAAAACACAGCTCTCGAAAGTAAATGTTGGACTATAGGAACACAAAGTTTTCTTAAGTGAAATGTGCTATATGTAAATTGTAAATATCTGTATTTTGTAAGTTTTGTCGTTTGTTTTATCAAAAGATTTTAGGTATCTGATAAAAGTGTAAGCTTGTAAAATTTGGATTGTTATATCTTAGACAAAACATTATACTCGTTGTTATTAAAAAATTCAATATCAAAAGGCATAAAAATCTCTTTAATCTCTCTAGTTATGTAGGAATTGTAGGCTTTTTTTTTTCTTTTGTGTATATGAGAACAACACACAACACTTTCCAGTTTCTACTTAAAGTTTTATTTACACATTTCATTTAATTTCATATATTTTGTTTTACAATAGTTACTATTATTTACATTTTATCAATTTAGTTCTTCTTTCTTTTAAAGTTTATCAATGTAACTTCTAATTCTGTTCTTTTCAATGTCTTTTTTATACTACACTTCTTCTTTTGTCCGCAGACAACCGTCTTCTTTCGACTCTTCAACTACAACTGAGTTCAACTGTCGTTTGTTCGTTTATTCAAAATCTTTTCGTCATGTTTGTTTCGTTCAAATTTCTTTCGTTTTGTCAGTTCTGCCATGTCGTCCGTTCAGCTCTGTTCTCACAGTTATATGTGGTGGCTGCATATTAAGTAGTATGCGATGTACTTAGTAGAAAAGAGTAAAACAATTTCGTGCGTCCTCTATATAACGTACAATAAAGTATTACGAATTTGGCTAAAAATCATTACTACGATTTCTTACAATAATATGAAATCATTGCTGCAAATTTAAAGTCATTACTATAGAAATAGGGCATTTTTGCACCTTATTTCAATGCCTGGTACACTATATACAGTGTTCCAATTATGTTTTTGTACACCAGCTGTTTCAAACTTAAGTGACAAAAAACAATAAGTGGGGAAAAAGTTTGAAACAATTTTAATGCAGATTTATTCAGTAAATATTTATATTATTAGCTAACCAACAATGAAAATACATTGATGGTTGGAGCTTACTGTTCAGTGTTTTTGAGTAAAACAACAATAAAAACACAAAAAACAAGGCAAAAATACACATAAATAAAAAAGCAAAAAAATGTATCGGAAGGCTGGTTTGCGTTACTAGTTTCGGGACCCACCACAGGTCAAAATTGACTATAATAAGTCAATTCCTCATCAGACGCTTTGCCGACATTTTTTAGAATTCTGCAAGCAAAGCGCTATGCAAAAATAGTATAATATCAATGACTCACAACGGCTTGGCAATGCATATAAAAGGAAAAACAAAGAAATTTGAATTTTTGCATGCGCTGTGTTTTTCTTGTAGCTGTGATTCTCGTCTAATCTATGCTAAAAGTTAAATAAAGTATGCTTGCAGAATTCTAAAAAATGTCGGCAAAGCGTCTGATGAGGAATTGACTTATTATAGTCAATTTTGACCTGTGGTGGGTCCCGAAACTAGTAACGCAAACCAGCCTTCCGATACATTTTTTTGCTTTTTTATTTATGTGTATTTTTGCCTTGTTTTTTGTGTTTTTATTGTTGTTTTACTCAAAAACACTGAACAGTAAGCTCCAACCATCAATGTATTTTCATTGTTGGTTAGCTAATAATGTAAATCATCATCTGTTCCAAAAACAAAAAAATTTAGAAAATCTCAGAGAGCCAACTGATACACATACGAATGCGCTTGCTACTTCGTTTTGTCTCGGCAAAAAACCTTGCAAACGAAGCGCTATGCAAAAATAGTATAATATCAATGACTCACAACGGCTTGGCAATGCATATAAAAGGAAAAACAAAGAAATTTGAATTTTTGCATGCGCTGTGTTTTTCTTGTAGCTGTGATTCTCGTCTAATCTATGCTAAAAGTTAAATAAAGTATGCTTGCAGAATTCTAAAAAATGTCGGCAAAGCGTCTGATGAGGAATTGACTTATTATAGTCAATTTTGACCTGTGGTGGGTCCCGAAACTAGTAACGCAAACCAGCCTTCCGATACATTTTTTTGCTTTTTTATTTATGTGTATTTTTGCCTTGTTTTTTGTGTTTTTATTGTTGTTTTACTCAAAAACACTGAACAGTAAGCTCCAACCATCAATGTATTTTCATTGTTGGTTAGCTAATAATGTAAATCATCATCTGTTCCAAAAACAAAAAAATTTAGAAAATCTCAGAGAGCCAACTGATACACATACGAATGCGCTTGCTACTTCGTTTTGTCTCGGCAAAAAACCTTGCAAACGAAGCGCTATGCAAAAATAGTATAATATCAATGACTCACAACGGCTTGGCAATGCATATAAAAGGAAAAACAAAGAAATTTGAATTTTTGCATGCGCTGTGTTTTTCTTGTAGCTGTGATTCTCGTCTAATCTATGCTAAAAGTTAAATAAAGTATGCTTGCAGAATTCTAAAAAATGTCGGCAAAGCGTCTGATGAGGAATTGACTTATTATAGTCAATTTTGACCTGTGGTGGGTCCCGAAACTAGTAACGCAAACCAGCCTTCCGATACATTTTTTTGCTTTTTTATTTATGTGTATTTTTGCCTTGTTTTTTGTGTTTTTATTGTTGTTTTACTCAAAAACACTGAACAGTAAGCTCCAACCATCAATGTATTTTCATTGTTGGTTAGCTAATAATGTAAATCATCATCTGTTCCAAAAACAAAAAAATTTAGTAAATATTTATATTCAATTTAGAAACGAAAAATAATTCACTTTAATTATTTTTTGCATATATATTGACTTAAAATAAAACAAAGTCGCAAATTTGACTCCAATAAAGTCTTCGTACACTTGAACTTTTGTATGCATTTTTATACTTTTTTGCTGAAAATTGTCCTTTAAAAATAATGATTTTTTACAAAAAGTGCTACACATTCACACGTGATACACATACGTAACAAGGCAAGTGCCAATTTGATGAGTTTTGATTAAAATTTTTTAAAACTACGCCTGGTAAATACTTGTTAGTTGAAGAGCTTAAGCTTTCATTGGATCTACATGTGAAGAAGCAAAAATCATACGCGGTACTAGCCAAACTATTGTCCCGCAACCTCTCTACTATCTAGTGTGCAATCGGCCGCTTTACATATGAAGACCGCGTAGAGAATAAGCAAAAATTAGAACGCCCTACTGTTTCACACATGGAGATCAGATGCAAATCAAGCGTATGATCGCCGTGGATCCGTTCATAACTGCACTGAAACTAAGTGCAAAGCTCCTTCAATCCAGTCAAAACGAACTTCATCCAGGAATCATTAGAAAACCCATGATTGATGCTGCCTTAAGCTCTCGCTAATCTCACAGTATTGCAATAAATCATAAAAAATGTTTAAATTGCGCTCGCTAAATTGTATTTAAATTGAACATAAATATTTACTCAATAAATCTGCAATAAAACTTTTTAAAATTTTTTGCTCCACTTAATTGTTTTTTGTCACTCAAATTTGAAATAGCTGCTGTACGAAGACATAATTGGAACACTGTAAGTATGTACACTATAAAGACGAAAGGCGCACAGTAGCTACATCTGGCATTTCTTGTTGCAAAAATCATAACTTCTGAACCATTTAAGATATTTTAATTCTGTTTTCGGTTATGGATAGAAAATTCTAAATTTATAATAATCGTCTAATGAAAGAGAACGAGGTGCTTAAGCGATTATGCTATAGGTCACGAGTAAACTCTCTGAGCAGGATCGCCATTATGCATAAATCATAAGGCTCACTAGCGCCGTCTGTTGTGAAAAATTGCCAAATTGTTAGTTGGTAACACACTCTGGTTTTGAGACATGCTACGCTAGCTACAATTAAAACCTACAAGGGCGGATTTGTTTTCCACATACAATGCAGGCTCTCGAAATTACGAGAATTTTAATGATAGATAGGCAGGTTCCCCTAGATAAATTATGAAGTTAGTTTATTGACTGTTTTCTTATTGCTTGTATAGTACTAATGAATAATAATTTATCTAGGGGAACCTGCCTATCTACTTATCATTAAAATTCTCGAGCCTGCATTGTATGTGGAAAACAAATCCGCCCTTGTAGGTTTTAATTGTAGCTAGCGTAGCATGTCTCAAAACCAGAGTGTGTTACCAACTAACAATTTGGCAATTTTTCACAACAGACGGCGCTAGTGAGCCTTATGATTTATGCATAATGGCGATCCTGCTCAGAGAGTTTACTCGTGACCTATAGCATAATCGCTTAAGCACCGCGTTCTCTTTCATTAGAAAACCGGAGTCACGGGTTCGAGTACGGTTTCTGGCAAGATTTAACTAAAACTGATCTGATGAGGCTATATACATGTTTATTTATGAAAAATATATAAATATGTATGTGGAAGTAGCCGAAACATATGTAATCAATTTCCATGTTAACACTTGCTTTCGTCTGTTGTTGAAAAATTGCAAAAATGACTGTTTAATTAGTTCAATATGAAATTATCATACTTCAATTTAGAAAAAGCGCGTTGGTACTTTCATTAGTACTATACAAGCAATAAAAAAACAGTCAATAAACTAACTTCTTAAAAATATAAAGTTTTGTACTTAAAACTTCGTGAAATTTGCTTTTTCATACATAGGTTTCGCCATAAAAGTTGCTCTTACACAAAGGGTTGTAAGTAAAACCATACAGTTTTTAGAGCACATGCTTAAAGATAAACAGAAATTAGTTGTGTAGTAAGCCGAGCTTTACAAAAAGCGAAGTTTTTTTTTAAACTCAACCCAAAGCTTAAAAATTACGCTAAAAGCAATGTCTTCAAAAAAAATTCATAAAAAATAAAAGCTATTAAAAAAACTTAGATTTTTGCTATTTAATTTTATGAAACAAGACCACTTATGTTTTAAGTGAAAGAAAAACTCGGTTTCCTTTAACCATTTGCCAAAGCATTCAACCTAAATATGAAGCATTTTTCTCAAAAATTAAATTTTTTCGCTAACTTGAAAATTTACTCAACTTTGAGAGGCTGTAAAAACCAAACCACTTGCCCGAATGGGTTCAAATTTTCAAATTCTTTAGCTCCTAATATTTTCCTATCTGATGGCAATATCAGATTTGTAAAAAGAACCCACTCAAAATTGATTTTTGCAACGCCTTTTCGAAAAATTACGTCATGAGCCACAGGTTTCTTGATGAAAATTATTATAGGTTTCTTGATGAAAATTATTATAACTCATAGAGCTGCAAGTAGACGCAGCTGATCCTTTTTATATTGTATTCAGAATTGTTCAGTCTATTTAGTTTTAGTAGTCCGTAAGATATCTTTTGCGAACATTTTTTTGAAACTCCATTCGAAGCTGAAAAAAGGGGTAAAAATAGTGTTTCAGAAAAGTACAGAACCATCAGACATTAAAAAAAAAATCATTTATTTTTAGTGTTACTTGATAGTATAAAAACGCTTATAGCATAAATAGAAAAAAATTAACTTTTCCTTCATAAGTTGCAGAAAAATTAGAACCACATCTTGAAAAAAAAAAAAATAAAAAAAAATTACAATCTCGAAAAAACCATCGACTTTGACCAGCTCTACAAAGCGAACCATTTTTTCAAATGAATTAAAATTTTACATCCTTAAGCACTGATCATTTGTTTATCGAACGGCATCATTAGATTTGCAAATTTTCACCACACCAAAATTGATTTTGGCAACCACTTTTGAGAAATGTCGCCAGTGTGAGACGGTGCATCTCGTTATCGCCCATACAAATGCTGACCGCATTTTTCTATTACTCTGTTTTATTGATTTAATACATTTTCTTCATTCTTTAATTTATTTGCATTTATTTTGATTATTTAAGTTCAATAAATACATGAATCAAGAATTGTTAAGTTTAAGACATGAATTGTAATTTAATATAATTAGCGAACAAACCTAATGTAGGAAATTAAATTTTACCTGGCTTTGAAAAGAAACAGCTAACCGAACATGTGCACAAGTAGTATGAAAAATATCGTCAACATTGACAATCGTTCCGGGAAAAATCAGTCAGTCGCTCCCGAGGAGTTCCGCGGTTCACATCGCAGCAGCAGTCAACAAAAACAGCAGTAACAGCAGACGGAGCTGGAGGAAACAAAGGTAATTGTTAACCGTAGACGCAGTAGTAGTGGTTGTTGCAGAAATTTGCTTGCAGCAAGAGTTGGTTTGTGGCGACTCGCTTGGTTAGTTGCACTCACAACTACACGCGTCCTGTGTCCTGCGTCATTTACACACGGAGACTCGCTTGTTTATGCTGTTTCCGTTGGCACACGGCTTGAAGTGTACGAACTAGTTGCGTAAACATAGGAACTCCGTATGTAGGTGTAGGAAACGGCTTTTACCATACGAGGAGTGTTTTTATGGAAACTCGCTTGTTAAGCTGTTTCCGTTGCTACATGATTTGAAGTTCGCCGAGTTGTTGCGCAAACATAGGAATTCAGACCGTAGTGATAAGAAATTTGTTGGGACACACGGAAGCACGCTTGTTTGGCTGTGTCCGTTGATCTATGGCTTGGGTAGCACAAACTTGCTGTACAACCTAGCTAGTAAGGGTGTACAACTTGAATCTACTACGCTAGAAGATAGGGAAAGGTTAACAAGGAGTATCAGCGTCTGACGTCACGTATAACTTTCGATCGGAACTAAGAAGGCATATAATAAAGGAAGTAACTATTATTATTTAAACAAAGCAATAATACTAAATTAAATATTTAAACTGGAAATCGTGTCTTTTATTTAATTAAACCAAACCCTTGGTCACCGGCGAGTCAAGACCCTTAGCTAAAGTGTCGTTACAACATAAGTACATATATTCATCTTATGCTTCAGACGAAAGATGGTCAACATTATCCATTAATTGTACAGTTAATCGAGTATTTGAAACCACAAAATCTTCGATATATATATTGACGAAACTACCGTCTATTTTTAAATAAATTTCCGATAAAGTTGTATCCTCCTCTGGTATTTGAAAATATAATGTTAAGCCCGTCTCTTCTCTGTAAAGAAAGAAAAAATTAAATAAATCAAATAACAATTCAAATCTGTTGCAAGTAATCAAAAGTACTTAAGAAATGCATTTGGAAACTCAGTTTCTACAAACAATAAAATCTTCGAATATGGAGTGGCCACAATAGACGATTGGAATGATCTCTTAGAAGTAGCAGCGGTGGCAGTGTTGATTTCAACTTCCTCAAATGGCTTTATCTTAATCTTCAGTAGATAATCCATTGGTAGAAGTCTTTTCAATTCATGAACTGTACCCAGCCAAGTAAAAATTCCATGGCTGAGTACCACACAACGTGTGCTTATGGTTGAGCATTCACGTGGTCTGGACGATGCGATAAGCAACGATTTTCCCGCATTACGTACAATACCAAATAAATTCCACTGCTGGCGTACGCCCGATGGGTCAATACATTTGAATGGAGAATCAAGATAGATCATCGTTGGATCTCCCAGAAATGCAATGGCTAAACTTAAACGTCTGCGATTGCCGTAGCTCACCTCACCATAGCGCCTATCGAAATCTTCAAAAAAACCCAAAAGCTTAGAGAGCGTTTCACATCTGTGCTCAATTAGATACTCTGGTACACCACGTAACATGCTCAAAATTTTCATCACTTCATAGAGTGTAAATTGATCTAAATATTCAGCATTCTCAGGGCAATATCCGATATGTTTGTAGACCTTGTAAAGATCGTTGTTAACATCATTGCCATGGACGTATGCATTTCCCGAGGTTATTATTTCTTCACCAGTAAGTACTTTAAGTATAGCAGATTTACCATCACCATTTTGACCAACTAAACAAACGACGTCGTTGCTGAAACATAAAATTCAAAGGTTTAGCATAAAAAATTAACATTGACGTATTGACTAACTGTTCGATAATTAAGTTTAATTTTTCAGCGGCCTTTATATGTCTATAACGTTTGGTGAAATTGTCAAGAACCAAAGGCATTTGCTCAAATTGACTTTTCGTTAGGGAGAGCATACGACTCCGTTCATCAGCATGTTCTGCAAATAGGTGTGCGCTATTGGGTGCTGTATCAGAAAGTCTTATTTCAGATAGTATAACAGACCCCAAGCGCGATGCCCTTTGCTTTGCCAGACCCATTTCACTAAAATGCAAATTTATAAATTTTTTTTTTATCTATATTTATAAATAGCAGTGTAGTTTTCTTACGGATCGGGCGTTCTGTAGTCAGATGTTAAGCGGAACCATACTTTTATAATAATTACGATGATGCAAATTATTGAAACTATAAAAAATGATACCACTTCTGGTAGAACACCAAATTCGTTCCAAGCTAGCGTTTTGTATTCAACTGAAAAAGAAGAAAGTATTTAAGTCTGGGCAATGTCAGACTGATTCTTTAAAAATTCTAAATTATAAATAAAATATAATAATAATACAATAGATATACCATAATTCATGCAAGATTTGAATTTTTGGCAGTTCGTCCATCAGCAATTTTAAGTTCAATAAAAATTTATGTGAATTCTGTTAATGAAGTTGTGAGTTATAAGTAAGTAGATCGAGAAAGCCAAGATGTTGTTAGTCTCATAATTGTAGCTACTTTCTTTCTTATTTTATTTATATGCGATAAATAACTTGTTCTTAACTACTTACCACAACAATTTGGATGAATATGGCATTTTCCCAGTCCAATCGATAATGCGCTGATTGCTTCTGTTGAACACAAATGTTGATGTTTCCCAACATTGTAGGCCTTAAAGAGCGCTCTACTCAATGCAAAATAAGGATTTATGCAAAACAGCCTTTCCAATAATTTACTTAAATGAACTTCATCTTCTTTTTCTATGCCATCTATTACGGCGGCAAGTGATATATCTGTGTCAAACACATAAAATTAAGTTGTACGAATTTTTATCTTATTTTCACAACTTACGGGCGGATATTTTTAGTCCGCGGAGTGGGGGAGTAAGGAGTGGTAATAAAATTACACATTTATTATTTCACGTTTAATAAATTCATCTGCTGCCTTATACATTTTTTTGATCTTTTAGGTACTTAAGTAATGTATACCTTCGAAAAAAAAAGTTTTACTTATGTTTGTCTGAAAAAAAAAAAACGCTGAAATTGAATCTTTTACTCCTTCATCAATGAAAATTTCTTTCCAGAAAGCTTTTTTTCAAGTTTCGAAATAGATAAAATTGCTGTGAGCCAGGTCATTCTGAAGCTCAACTTCTGCAGGGCGGCTTTCGCAACATGGCTCTTAAAACACCTTAAAACACCTGTCGAGAACTCACGTACTATTTTAACACTAGTTTGCAAACTACTTCATGGGAGTAACCGACTAGTTCAAATTCTGGTCCCATCACATATAAAGTTATATTTACGTTTTATATTGTTTGTCATTGAGCGTAACGAATTGTCTCCTTATGCATTACAATCGGACCAGAGAAGGGTCAATTTTTATTTTTTTTATTTATAAATTTAAACAAATTTAATTTGAAATTCAAATTTTATACAAAGATGTCAAAAGGTTTCATAGCCGAATGTGCTAAAGAGTTTGTTATTTACTTCTGAGCAATGTGTTCCGAGTTCGAAACTCAGTATGGATGAAAGTTTTTCTATAAATTTTTTATTATTTTATTCCTCGGTTATGTTGGACGTGTATGCTTCAATTTCAGCTCCGAAGACTCTTCATACAAATTGTGTACAAATTAATAGAAATTTAAGAATTGGAATTGAAAATCACTGAGTGGGGGATTTGAACGCGGGCCTTTCCACGCAGCGCAAATCATTAGACCAATACACTATCGTTTGTTCTTCATGACAATTGACGTTCGTATGAGTATAATCGATACATAATTTGACCACTTTTGGTACTAATGACGGATTATGCATTACAGTTGGACCATTTTTGGATTTGGATTCAGCAACAATAACTACATAGGAAAAAGGGTTCTTTGATGACCGCAGGCTGCAACTTGCTACGCAGAAGTCTTTTGTGACGCTCTTCACATCATGGACTAGCAAGGTTAATAAATCCCTCAATATCCATACAAACGGAGACCAAATTCCGACCGTTAAATATCCGAAAATCCTTGGAGTGACACTCTATAACCTATACAAATTCTCAAGGCCCGCTAGTGAGGTTTGCTCCAAATTAAGCAAAAGAAACCGTGTGCTGAGTGCCATAGCAGGGGGTAAGGACAAGGAGACCCTGGTCGCCACATATAAAGCGATCGGGCGATCCATTTTGAATTACACCGCCCCCATCTGGTCTCCGGCACTTAGCGACACGCAGTGGAGCAACCTCCAATCCAGATAAAACAGTGCCTTGCGCATAGCTACCGGGTGTCACCTCATGTCTGACCCGGACCAACTGCATGATGATACCGGGCTCCTGAGAGCACACAACAACCTTTTATCACAGCAGTTCTTGCTGATATGCTGCAACCCTGACCACCCCACTAATAGAGTGGTCAGCATGCCATCAGCACATAGGTGTATAAGGGTGGATTTTAGGTGCTACAGAGAAGCCATAGCAGACTTTCTGCCTGACTCTTGGGATCCCGGGCCTGTCCGCAAGGCCCTGAATGATCTGGATATGCATCTTGCTAGTACGGCTATTGAATCACTGGCACTTAATAAAGTGCTCAATAGCCGCCTTCCACAAATTAATCCCAGTGAAAAATCACTATCGAGGGAGGCAAGGTGCATACTGGCCCAACTACGCTCTGGTTATTCACTCATCTTGATGAGCTACAGAGCCCGGATCATTGAGGGCACCACGGATCGGTGTCCATCATGTAGTGGAAGTCCGCACGACAGTCTCCAACTTTTCAACTGTCCGTCCCGTCCCAGCAACCTCTCTACGATTGACTTATGGTCCCGCCCAGTAAAGGTATTCCAATTTCTGGGCCTCCCGGACTAGGTTCGACCAGTTTTCTATTTCCCACATCGCCAAATTACTAGTAGGCGAAAGCATTCATTTTGTTTTTCAATTTACAGCCCTGGAGTTGGAGTTGGTACAACAACAACAACATAGAAAATGACTATTTTTGTTTTGGTTCGTAGTGTTTTTTTCAATTATACAGTTTTGCGACCTCTTTTTTTAAAAAAATTATGAACAAAAATTTCAAAAATAGTTTTGTGTCTTCCTTAGTTGGGCATATTTTTGGACTCTTTTAATGATTTCCGGAGAGGTCACCTCAATTCGCCATCCTGGCTGTGGGCTTTGCTTTAAGAGGTTATGTCGCTTGTAAACCATAGTTTTGCTCGGACAGAGTCCTCGTAAGCGGATGATATCTCTTTCTGTATGGTTTGAATTTTGCTGGGTAAATAAATTTATAACAGCGCGGTACTCGATTTGTTCCATATTTTGAGATTTTAGTCTGGATTTACTTGTTTGGTCGAAAAATTAAATGAAAAATGTTTTAGGGTAGAATAATATATTGAAAAGGAAAAAGGTGTATTTTTATTTCGACTTCTTACCCTGAATTCTGTGGACTTAAAAACGTCCTTTCGTACTATATAGTACATATATCTACTTACCTCCGAAAACGTAAATGACAATGGTTACAAAGTAACCTAAGACATAATCGTCAAAAAACTCAGACATCAAGTAATTGAAGGGCATCACGGTGATTCCAAATATAAACATTATTAGACCAAAGTCAACTAAGAAAAAGAAGAAAAAATAATTTACGTACTTCGTTATATGATTAGTTTCCATATGCACGAAAGAGTTGATATCAGAAAAATGTGGAATTCTTTGTAAATAACCCTTAAGAAACTTGAGTATATGGGTAATTCATCTCACGATGGAAGGAACATGCAGTATTATCGGCACAACTTTTTTTTTTATGTATCAGTGTTCAGTAGTTTTGGCTCAGCGTGAGTACTTTTCTAAAAGCTGCCCGAATTTTATGGCCGTTTAAAAGAAAAATGAGCTTAGGAGGCTAGGTACCTAAGCAAATAAGCGTTGTTTGTTAAAACCCAATTATTTTTACTAGTAAAAAACAAAAATTAGATCTTTAAGTTTTCAGAAAATTGAGGACAGGAGGCTGAGGTTTTTGCACTTTTCAGTTCATAAAAGGTCAGTACAACACTAAACTTCGAAATTATGGATTTCTACGTTAAAAGGCTATGAACATGTAACCTTAAAATGTAATAAAAATTTTCTACGAAGTATATTTTTAACGAAAATACTTGTCAGGGACCTGAGGATTTGACTGGCCGTAACACTATTTCACATAAAAAAAAAAAAAAAAATGGCGTATCGACTAAAATATTCACTATCCGAGATATAAGAAAGCGATTCTAAGATCATTACTTCGTTCATTAGCATCAATAAAGCAGCAATGCGATAGATATGCGTATCATCAAAATTTTTAAATGTTTTTATGTGGCAGGAGGCTGAGGTAAAAGCCGAGTTTAATAACGATTTTTTAATAAAATTGATGCAATTAGTTGCAAAATTTAACAGTTTTATTGAAAGACTATTGAAATCGGGTTTAACTTACCAACACTACTTTCAATTCGGAAAATAGACATGACAGGAGGCTGAGGATTTGCCTATTTGAAGTTAAATTTTTGTATGAAATCTTTTTGGGATCAAGCATATTCTCAGTGTTATTCTAAAAACAATTTATGCTTTTAGTTTCGATTATAAATCTATGAAATATTGTTGGGTGAAAGTCACCAAATGCCAAAAAACTCCTGTCCCATGGGTGTATTACGCGATTGAAGCAAAATTTCGACCATCCCACATTGTTTCAAAGTTAAAATTTTTAGTAATGTACATACATGTATGGGGGTTTTAGAGGTGGCTGATCACGAATCCGAAGTCGGATTTACAAAATTCAAGATGGAGAATACAAAATGGCGCACAAAATTTTTAAAAATCAACCGTCAGTCATCTTGGGTCCGCCATCTTGAATTTTCCAAATCCGACCCGGATTCGTAGTCAGCGACCCCAAAAACCCCCATGTACGAAATTTGGTTCACATAAGTTTATTTTTAAATAAATTCCACCATATTGAATTTTTGACCGCCATATTGGAGTATTGAGTATGGAAGGCGTCGTGTAGATTTCAGGGATTTTTCAGACTATTTCTGATCTAGACGATGGAACCAACAGGATACTGAACCATTTCAACAACTTTTCAAATTCAAATTTTCACATCCCGAAATTACGGTATTTCGTGTCATTCACCGTGTTACAAAAAATATATAAAATTAGATGTATGTATGTATGTATTCTCCTTTAACTCCTAGGAGGAGCATAGGGCCAAGAAAGAAATTAGATGAGTCGCACAATATTCCCTCGTGAGTACAATCACCCATATAATACAATGCAAACTATACATACTTACATGCTAAATTATAATTCAGTAAATTAATTAATTCATAGAAATAAATTATTGACATAAACAATAACGTAGCCGCCGTTATTATTGATAAATCATAAATGAAAGTTGTCATCCAAAAAGTAATTGGTCTCATGCCGGATATATGCTGCATAAGTTTGAAACGGCTTTGTCGTTCCCTTATGATGTACATTAGTGTAAAAGAGTATTCAAAGACAAGGCAATACGATAATGCTGCAGCCAAAAAGTTACTAGTACTTGAAGAATCACGCATGTCTTTAGCATGGTAAATATTATTAAATGGCAATGGTTCCAGCGTCACTCTAATTGTGGAATGCTCCGAGCGTGCGCTAAAAATAAATATATATAGAACTTGTAGTTGAAACTTCGGATTCGATGGTGTATGGTGGATTATTTTTTTCTGGTACGGTCTAATAAAGGGTTTTTCAATAGGGACGCTACAAAAGTTGACCGATAGGGACAGCAAACGATGCCATATTTTTTCCCGCTCTTTTGAAATTTCACTTCAGTAAAGTTTGCCATTTCATCATGGAAAGATATACGAGCCAAAAACGAGTAAAAATTATTAAAATTTGCTACCGAAATTCGGAGTCAGTGGCCTCAACTTTAAGAGAGCTACGTCCAACTAATGGTCGTCATAATCGTCCTACCAGATCAACAATTGAGCGTCTAGTGGAAAAATTTTAACCCACAGGCACAGTACAAAATTTTCCCGTGCCAGTGAGATAAAGAAATGCTCGTAGTGTCGAAATATTGCTGCTGCTGAGGCTTCAGTTCAAGAAAGCCCAAATGTGTCTTTCACACGTCGTTCTCAAGCGTTGGGCATCTCTGTGACGTCGTTGTAGCGAATTTTGCGAAAAGATCTTGGCCTACATCCTTACAAGATCAAACTGACGCAAGAACTGAAGCCGCTTGACCACCAGAAGTGTCGTATGTTCGTGAACTGGGCTGAGGAACAACTTGAAAATGATTCGGATTTTCATCGAAAAATCATCTTCAGCGATGAGGCTCATTTCTGGCTGAATGGATTCGTCAATAAGCAAAATATGCGTTATTGGTCAGGCAACAATCCACACGTACTCCATGAGTCACCATTGCATCCCGAAAAAAATACCGTTTGTTGCGGTTTATGGGCCGGCGGCGTCATTGGGCCGTACTCCTTCCGTGATGATCAAGACCGGCACGTTACTGTGAATGGGAATCGCTACCGTTCAATGATAACCGAATATTTTCGGCCCGAATTGGATATGGACTTGGACAATATGCGGTTTCAACAGGACGGCGCCACAAGCCACACAGCGAACGTCACAATCAATTTATTGAAAACCAAGTTTGGTGAACGTGTTATCTCACGAAATGGCCCAGTCGATTGGCCGCCTCGGTAGTGCAATTTGAGTCCGTTAGACTATTTTCTCTGGGGCTACGTCAAGTCTATGGTCTATGCCAACTAGCCAGCGACGATTGATGAACTTCGTACGAATATTGATCGTGAAATTGCAGCAGTATCGGCCGATTTATGCTTGAAAACTGTCGAAAATTGGGTTCAGCGTCTGGACTTCTGCAAGCGTGTCCGTGGTGGCTATGCAAAAGAAATCGAGTTCCATACATAATGGCAGCGAATGTACTTTCACAGGAATAAAGACATTGATATCCAAAACCGTTTTTGTTTTATTTAAAAAAACTTTTGTAGCGCTCTTATTGAAAAACCCTTTATATACTCACCTCAGCATAGCGTTATGCAGCACATTCATGCTGAGTGGTGCCGAATGTAAAGCAAAATTATTAAACCATGCTATATATTCCTTCTCATCAAACGAAGCGCCAATTACATATTTCTTATATGTATGTTCATCAGTATCACTCTTTTGTTTTTCGAGTATATATCCATCCATTGAATTTTCGACGACCATAGCTGTCTTGTGATTGACTCCATTCCATGTTATAATTTTCTCATATTTTTTTACAACGTTTTCGGTCTCATCACCTTCTGCCCCATTGTACACAATTGGCGTCGTGGTATCGGTATAATTTGCAAAACGATATGTCATAGGAGGAGGATTTTCCGCCTCGAAACTGTGCTGTGAGATGAAAAATGCCAGCGCTATGACCAAAACGGGAAATAAAATCAATTGAATCCATAATGTACGCGAACGGAAAATGTAAAGAAAACGTTTATAGAGCAAGGCTCTCCAATGATAGCAACAGAGTGTGATGCCTGTATGCGGTGTATATGGCTTAAGGAATTCTAAATCATCATAATCGTCCAACAATGATGACTTGCCGTTCATTATTTCCGCATGACGTTCAGCTTCACCTTCACTTGGATCCGCCGATCCCATCGATAGATAAATATCCTCAATTGTATTATTTGTTATATAGAAACCATGTAAATCAAGCTCATCGGAATTTTCCTCTAAAGTTTCTAACAATTTGGGAAATGATTGGCTATTATCTTTTTTTAGTCTATAGGTACACTCGGTACCAATAGTACATTCAAGCTTAGCTGTGGGCAAAACTTCATGAATGACCTCTGTAAGTTTATCTATTTCACAGTGGTCACCTCTTGAACAAACCTATGGTATGAGATGCGAAAATAGTATCAGAAGTATTTTAGATTTCAAGAATGTACTAAGTAAAAACATATAAGCAACAACGCAACTTCATTAGATTAGACAATAACCACTTTACGTACAATACTAAGTAGAGCTGTCGGATCAAGTGATTTCGTACACGTGAGTACGTGAATTCACGAACTGAGTTGCGAAATCACGTACCTCCAAAGCACGTGATGCGAACTTCGTAGAACTTGTAATTTAATTTTTTAATAATTTTTGAATTAGAAATCTATTTTTGTGCAAGACAAAAATTTGTCCTACCTTTTTACTAAGTGAGAAATGAAGCACGACTTTAAATTATACACCATTAGAAAGGTATTTGTGTATAAATGTGCACACAGTCAAATTTTAATGTGAAAAATATTAACATAATACTATTAAAGTATTATAAAAGTTTTTCTCTTTATTGAATATAAAGAAAAAATAATTGAAACAACTTGCAGTCGAGTAAATACGCGTTGCAGTCAATAAGCTGCGAAAAAATTTTCGTTTTATTGATTAATGCTATTAAAGTTGGTAGAAAAATAATGAAAAAAAAAAAAAAAAAAAAAAAATGGTGATGCGTAAGAAATGCGCCTAAAACACCTGATGTCGAGGACACCGTTAACAGACTCGAAAATTTCTCATCTTGCTTTTCCTATCGATTGAGCCATTCCTAACAAGGATCGGGGACGCCATTGCCTGTTTCAAAAAATTTTCTTCAACTTCTCCCTATTGATTGGTGCAGTAAATATTTTTTTTTTTTAAATGAGCCCAAGACTTTTAAGAGTGGTCGAGGACACCTCTGACAGTTTCCAAAATTTTTCTTTGATCTTCTCTTTCGATTGGTACAATAATTTTTCGTTTTTAAATGGGACCAAAACTTCAAAGGAGGGTCGGTGACACCTCCGACAATATTTAAAATTTTTCATCGGTCTTTATCATATCGATTGCAGTAATACAATTTTTTTTATATGAGAAAATATTCCTAAGAGGAAAAAAATGTTTGTTCAACCTCTCCATATCGGTTGGTGCAATAACATTTATTTTTAGCGGGGGTCGGAACCACTTTGATAGTGTCCAAAAATTTACTCCGGCCTTTCCATATTGATTGGTGCAGTGAATTACAAAAAAAAAAAAAAATGGGACAAAATATCATAAGAGGTCGCTGGCTTGAGCTATAAGCCCTTAGCCAGAGAATTCTTTTTTTTGGAGGAAATGTGACAGAAATATCAAAGGTTACCTTAAGCTTGTTCTTGACCAAAAATCTACTTATTAGGAGTTGCTGTGTATGGCTCTCTCCAGATTAATACCTTGCCGGTACTTTGCTTGAGATAAATAGCCTGCACGTCGCACAAATTCCTCTACTGAGGATCGCTGGTGTTCCAAAAACTTCGGCACTGCTTAGTCACGGGAAGTAAGACAGAAAAAACCCACGCTGGGTAGCGCCCACACGATAGAAAACAAAAACTGTTTTTGGCATACAAATGTTATGGTGAACTCTTTATTGAGTATTAAACTTTAATTTTAATTTATTAATTTTACAATTAAACTTTATTCAGTATGAGAACTAAACTGATAATCTTATGCTGCCCATGCTATTTCAAAGGTGGTTTTTAAACGAATGAATAAATGAAAGACAAAAACAAAAGAATTTGACAGCTATGTGCAGTGGGGCATTGTTCAATTTAGCAATGGAGTTGCGTTGCCAACTACGGAAATTTATCCCTACTTTTGGGGATTAGGAGTGTTCACGTAAACACAAGGTTCAAACAATTTGACAATTTTAAAAAACAAACAAACAACAATATAAGGAAAAAACATACATATTTGAAATCAAACTTACCAAACGATTTCCCATGCCATACATATTTTTTAAAAAATGCGTAGTACCCATGCATTTCAATTCCCCTCCAGACATCATCGCCATACGATCTGCTAATAATTCAGCTTCGAAGGCACAATGCGTAGATAGGACTATTGTACAACGTTTCTTCTCCTTCAGCAATAATCTCCAAAGTATTTTCCGTGTGCTTAGATCCATTCCAACGCTGGGCATATCGAGCACAACAACTTGACTGTTAGCACAGAGTGCACAGCAAACACTCAATAGGCGCGAATGACCCGCCGATAGTTGCCGCGTATACACGTGTATATATTCGCTTAGCTCGACGGCTTTCAAGTAGTACATAATTTCTTTATCGATTTCATGGGGATCCGACATACCTTTAATACGACAATAAAATATCAATTGTTCCGATACCGATAGATCGTACAGTATGATATTCTGTTGCAAGCACATGCCAATATATGAATGTGCAATTTCTCTGTTTTTATCAACATCAAAGCCATATATTGATATTTTACCACTTGTAGGCTTTAGCAAACCAACAAGCATCATAAATAACGTCGTCTTACCACAGCCATTATGGCCCATAATAACGAAAATTTCATTTTCAAAAAAGTTCATATGTATATCACTGATGACCATTTCGTTCTGGTAGGCCTTGCACAGTCTCTCAATTTGTACATTGACTTTTTTATATTGCGGTTCGACTTCGAAAACTTTTGTCTGGCGTATGGGCGATGAACGTTTTCGATCGCTTAGACGACGTTGATCCGGTTTTACAAAGAAATAATTCCAACTACTGGCAATGCCATAAGAGCCTGGATTTATTTTATCAACATAAATACCAATGACGGTGTATAGGATACACTGAATGCAAAGTATTAAAGTTGTTAGGCCAACTGTGATTTTATCACCATAATTTTGAGAGTTAAAAAAATTGCTAAGCTTAAAACCCTCTGAAAATTGCTCATATTCGAGTATCAGAACGAATGCCGAACCCATTGCTGTGTTCGAAAAGGAATGCATCACAATCGAAAAGAGCCATTTATCCTCGATATGCTGATTCACCTTGACTATATATGGTAAAAATGTTAAGATCCAAAGTAAGCCCAGCATTATAATAGCCGATTGGGTATGTGAACAAAAGGAGTTGATCATGAAGCAAAACGATATACTGGCTATTGAATAAGAAGTCAGAAAAAGCACCAAAGCAAACCACGAGCATTTTGTGATGATTCCTAAATCATCTTGCCACTGAATCTATCATAAATGAGAACAAGTCCTTTTTGGTTTTATAGAAAAAGATTATAATGGCATTTTACTAACCTTCAAGAGTGTAACTACCAATACGGTTGCGAGAAAAAAGATTATCACACCATAAAAGAACCAGGCACAGAATTGCACAAAATAGTTTATACCATATATTTTAATAACTTCCTTCATTGCAGTTGACCTTTCTCTGGAGAGACTCTAAAATAAAGATAAATAGATGAAATTTTAAGATGTGATGAGCTTTAGCTCAGATTGGTTTGAATAAGGTTTAAATTGCTTTAAAAAGTTAAACTAGATTGGGAAATGGCTTAAATTGATTTGAAAGATGGTTAATTTGAATTTAAGATTAATTTGATTTTGAAAAGGTTTGATTTGATTTGTAAAAAGTTTAGTTTACTCTTTTTGAGTACTCGTGCAAAAACAAAGCATTGCACTCACCCATGTTATAAACATACAGGGATATAGAAATCCAGCAAGTATTATAAATGCCAGATACTCTTCCATACGTTCCGTCAGCAAATCCATTGTATGCGCTTTATATGGAAAGCGTTGTACTCTAATTGGTGGATACTTCGTATAGCCCGTAAATTGTTCGATAAAGGCAAGTGAGATGACGTTTTGTAGCATAAGGAAACCCTCACGCAAGTAACCAACATAACCGCCATTATTATTATTGGGAAAACGTTGTTCATGTGGAGCGAAATGATCATACAGTGATTCAGTTGACCAGTCCGAGCCGATGAACGTATCATCGTAGTAACGCAATTCGCCTGGAAATATTAATTTGAATTCGAAATCAGTGTTATCTTTATTATTCGGTGGATTCTTGAAAAGATCATTGTTAGGCGGAAAAAAGACGCCAGCAAAGAAATAATTATTTTTCATATCCTGTATTAACTTCTTTTCTGTCCTATAGCCTTTTAGGGGTACGTCTGTTAATTTTTCACCCACTTTCTTCATTAACTCTTCTATGAAATCCTGATCATTAGGTGCATATCCAATAGTAATTTTTGGCAAAAAATAGTTGTTATCAAAGTACTTATCGTACTTTTTCATATGTGTTGTGTCGTTTTTAATTCTGCCCAAGGTCCGTCTAAATGAAATATTTAAAAAAAAGTAATTGTTATATAATAATAAATATATGTAAATCATTTAAGCACATACTGCCAAGCGTAATCCAAATGTATCGGACTATAAGTAGCGGTGGTCAAGTTAACGCAATCAACCTGAAATCGTATGAAAATTAACACACTTGCAAATAACGCTGGTGATGTTATGGCCATAATGAAATGCTTGCGATGATTCCAGTGTGAACGCCAATTTTTCCATAATAATAATGTAAATTTCTCCCATTCGCTTAAGCTTGCATCCATTTTTGCTTCGAAAAATTTTCACAAAATGAAGAGAAAAAACAATACGTTTTTCTTTGTGAATGACATTAGAGAAAAAGAGTTATTTTATTGGCGACATTTTCAAGGAGAAATTATTTTGTGTTTTTTCAAACATTTTACTGTGGTAAACCCCAGTCCATGATACAATTAACAAGGTAACGTCAGTAACTGACACGTTTCTTGCTCTTCTTTTTGGGTAGCAAGTACTGTCAAAATTAACTAGCAAAACAACAACAATTTTACAGTTTTCTGATTTTGACGTTTGTCTCTAGGCGATTTGATTGGTTGATTTCGTTCTCCGCTTTGCTCTTATTGACAGAACTTGCTGCCTATTTTGTCTCCGCTTTGTTTGTTTTGACAATTTGGCGCTACCTCTATATTTGTACCATGCCCCGTCAGAGTCGATTTCCGTTTATTTGTTAAATTTTATTGCTCTGGAAATAATCGACCAAAAAATCTATAAACAATATTTTACAACATAAAATTGGTCCAAATTAAAAATTCAATATCTAGTAATGTTTGATTATGATTTATACATATTTACATACTTACCAAAAGTTCCGATTTCGTATTTCCGAGAAAAAGATTCGGAAAAATCTTTTAAAAGTCAATATCATCTAGCTTTCCGGATTGTTCTATTTTAAATCTACAAACTTGCAGAATTCGCATTGTTGTTAAACTTAGAAATGTTTGGGGCACATTGTGTGTAGTATAAAGACGAAAGTCGGCGCACCTAGTTTTCGCCCATACAAATATGCCGATCTCATTTTTATTTATTCATTTAAGTTAAGTAAATACATGAATTCATTAATTGTTAAGTTTAAGAAATGAATTGTAACTTAATATAGTTAGTGAACATACCTAATGTAGTAAATTTAAATTTGCCAATGTCACCCCTGGCACGTCAGGCATTGTCAGAAACAGCTGTTGACGGCTTTGACTGATCGTGCAAGTGTGATGTGTGCAAGTAGTACGAAAAATATATATAATAATTGATACGTGAAAAATCAGTCAGTCACTCCAGAGGCGTCACGCGGTAGGCATCGTAGCAGCAATCAGCAGTAGTAGCATTAACAGCAGACGGAACAGGAGGAAACAAAGATAATTGTTAACCGAAGTTGTAGTAGTAGTGGCTGTTGTAGTAATTTGCTTAGCAAGAGTTGGTTTGTGGAGACTCGCTTGGTAAGCTGTCCTCACAAACACACAACTACACACGTCCGGTGCGCTTACACACGGAGACTCGCTTGTTTATGCTGTGTCCGTTGGCACACGACTTTAGGTGAGCCGATTTGTTGCGCAAACATTGGGACTCGGTACATAAGCGTAGGAAATAGATTTCACCATACGAAGAGTGTTTTTGCGGAAACTCGATTGCTTAGCTGTTTCCGTACATAGGAATTCCGCACGTAGACTTAGGGAAATAGCTTTCAACATGTAAGGAATGTTTTTGTGGAAACTCGCTTGTTTAGCTGCTTCTGTGGATACAGGAGTTCAGGTCTGCTGACTGTTTGCGCAAACATAGGAATACCGTACGCAGGCGTAGGAAAGGAGTGATTTTGTGGGAACTCGCTAGTTTAGCTGTTTCCGTAGATACAGAGCTTGAAGTACGTCGGTTTATTGTGCAAACATAGGAATTCCGTATGTAGGCATGGAAAGTAGCTTTTGAGAAGCAAGGAATGTTTTTCGGAAACTTGCTTGTTCAGCTGTTTACGTTGATCTATGGTTTGGAGTGCGCAAATTTGTTGTGCAACCTTACTGGAAAGCTTGTGAAACTTGAGTCGAGGAGTTGTCATCCATAGTCAAAAGAAAAGAACGCCATTACTACGCTTATAACTTTTGGTCGGAACTAGGAAGGGATATAAAAGGATATGACTATTTAAATAAAGAAATAATATTAAACTGGAAATGGAGTCTTTTATTTAATTAAAATAAGAAGTGGTCTCTAAATCAAATAAATTTTTGTAACCAAACCCTTGGCCACCGGCGAGTCAAGACCTCTGGCTAAAGTGTCGTTACAGTAGAGGGTCTCTCGATTTTCTCGAAAATGATTTTAAAATTTTTTAAGGTTATTTGGTACCTTCTAATAAACAAAAATCCACAAAGAACAAAGTAGCGCAATTTCTTGAGCTTAAATTGAGTTAAGGCAATCTGTGACTGATGGAAAAGCTTAATAAAAAAATATTTCAAGCGGATATAGCCTCTCCACCTAAAGTTAGTCTTACGAATTGGCGACAAAGGTAATTCTTCTGACCGGAAGTAATATGCAACATCTCAACACTGATTGCACTCACAATGGTGTTTTGATAAAAAAAAAGAAACCATAAACTTACTGCAGCTTATAATAACAACTCCTAAAACTGGAATTGTGTGTTATTCTTGTAAAGGAGTAGTTTAGTTTTTTGTTTTTGTTTCTGGCAGCTGCTGAAATTGTCTTATTTGTGAGTAGAGTTGATGCGAATAGCAGTAGATATTTATACAAAGTCTTACTCTATCATATAAGTATGTATGTAGCTCTTTACTTGTTCATCTCTTACGTAATATAAATACTTGACTTTTATCTCAATCTTTTGTTTATTTTTTGGTATACATATGTATTCTAGCAAGGTGATCATTTATTAATACGTTATAACTGATTACACAAATAACTTTAAATGGTCTTCTCCTAACGCTACCAAAGATATTCATCATTTTGACTAAAATTATTGTCTATTTTCATACGATTTGTATTATTAGGTACTATGTCACAAATACGATTGTTCATACGTTTCGAAATACGACCAACATGACAAAGAATATTGAAAATCTTCTTCGATGGACATTTCTAAAGTGTTCCTTACTTATACAGGCAATAGCTCTGTGATTTCATTATTCATTTAAACTATTCAAAGTGTTTGCTTTAGCTTCGCTTAAGTTTATAATTTTAATTGTATTTTATTAGGAAGCACCCTAATCTACACACAGTATGTTAGTGGCCAAGTCTCTTCCAAAAGATTTATGGCAATTTATTGGCAAATGTTGTGCATAATGTTGACTTTAAGTTTTAAATATTTTCGGTTTTTTTATTTTGCTCAGACAGATGTACTTTTATAGAACAACTGTATGGAGAGGTGTGTGGGAAAACATTCTAATGTGCAGAAGTAGTTTCCTTTTTTTTCCTTTCCACAAAGTGTCTAAGGTATATGTATGTCCCTTTGTAATATATATTTCTTCTTACGACAACAAAAACTTCAACACATTTTCAATGCATTTGTTTGACCAATGCTCTCATACTGAAGAAATTTTATTGCTTGGTAAATATGGTCTTCCCCAGCAAACATTTTCAATCGCGGATAATCTTCCAACTTTTTGGAGATGCATTTACAACTCTTCCATGCGGGCTTTCTACGATAAAAATTTTTCGCGAGTATCAGAAGATTTCTCCTTACACTCTTCTGGAAGATCATTGCAAATCAAACATCTTCGCGATAATTATACAGCTCCCCTCCAGGCGACATTTGCACGACAGGGCAAGTAACAGAAGATTTCTCCTTACACTCTGATGGACCATTAGGACCCGATGCGAGGGGTCGGGAACGCCTCTAGACATGTCCGAAACATGTTTTCGACCTTTCGCCATCGATTGGTGCAATAAAATTATTTTTCAAAAATGGGCCCAAAACGGTCACTTAAGGGGGTTTGAGACAGTTGTGGTCATGTTTAAAATATATTTTCGACTCTTTCACATCGATTGTAGCAATAAATTTTTTCAAAAATAGCCCGAAATCGGTCACTTAGAGGGGTCGGGAACACCTCTAGTCATGTCCAAAATATATTTTCGACCTTTCCCCATCGATTGGTACAAAAAAATAAAAAACTTCACAAAAAAGGGTCCAAAACGAATAACAAAAGATTCGCATAAGATTTTTCTGGAAGATGGCTTTAAATTAAACTTCTTAACGAGTACCCTTCAACTCTCCCAGATGAGTTTTACATGATATAAGATGGCTGCCAACGACATGATGTCAGCTGTAGAGAAATTTCAGAAAAATCAATAATTTTCTTTTCTAAAAGGCAATAATTCTTAGGCCTGGTATTTTTCACGAAGTAAAATGTCGAACTACACGCTATATTTTGAACGGCACATAAATTTTGACAGATAATTGTACAAAAATTTGCAATTTCTTATAAAATTATTTTTATATGGCTATTTTATGTTTATTTTTTTTTTCGCTTTAAAAAACATCTTACTGAGTTGTCTGTGGATCCTTCCTGGGGATCATTTGTGGATTCATTTTGGGGAGTTGTTAGAGGATTCTTCTACTTAAAACATTCGCAAATTACAGGACAATTTCTCACACCATAAGCAGCGCGGAAGATCAGAATGCGACTGTTGCGGACGATTGATTTGAATCAAAAGCGATTCTTCCGCGATTGAAAATGTTTGCTGGGTCTCTTTGTCTGTGTGTTTTTGTGTTTTTTATTTTCGGGATCCATAAAGTTGCTTGCAACCAATAACGCAGTAAAACTCTTATAAAACTCTATCTGTCTTCTTTGTTTGTCCATTTGTCTGTCTCTGCCTATTCTTTGGTAATATTTCCTTTTTGGCTGCAATTTTTGTCATTTTTGGAATCTGTGCAAGTCGGTCATGGATATGCGCAATATTTGCTCATGTCATTCTTAGTAGCATACATATGAAACTTACATACGTATGTGTGTGTATGTGTGTGTATGTGTGTCTCTACAAAAGATTGAAATGTAATCTCTAGTTGATTACTATAACAATGTGGTGCAAAGTTGATTGTTAAATGTTTTACTTTATACATAGCTCTGGGGAAGATTGGTTGGTCTATGGAGCGACTTCATTCTCCCGCTTTCGATGCCCCTAGCAAATGTATGTGCGTAATCTTATCCATTTGTGTCAAACAGTTTCAGAGATATGAAGAATTTTTTTTTTTTTTCTAAAATAAGTGGCTTAATTCTGTCCATTTTCAGCGAATGTTATTTGTTTCGAAACTTTTCACATAAGTAGCAAATCTCATCCATCTGCGTCAAACAGTTTCCAAGATATGAAGAATTTTATGCTAGAGGATGTTAGTTGTCCAGATGCTTACACAATAGACATTCATGTACCAAAGTACACAAACGTATTAGTAAACATATAGTAAATAAATTTGAAAATACAACGGGCGATACCGAAGGAATTTTAAAATAAAATATGTTCTATAGATTTAATGGATGTAATGGATGTTTGAATAGTTGAGTTATGATCTTTTTTAATACCATGGGTGAAACTGATGGAATTTCGATTTAGAGCTTGTGCTGGAAGCTCAGCGGATAACATGCTTTTGAAAATCGTGCAAATCGGATAGCTAGTTTTGGAGTGATAAGGTTTTCGCACAAATAGTTCTCGAGTTATGGAGACTCAAACGAAGTATTTTATATAGTATGTAGTATGATGATTATACCGCTCAAGACTTGAGAGTTACATCACTACAATGCTTAGCAGCAGAATTCTGAAGGTAGTTGGGGCTGGGTTTGATTAGATACAGTAAGTTCACCTTCTTGCTGAAAGTGTAGTTTTTGTTGTGGATATTTCTAAAGCTTTTGGTAGAGTGTGAGATCGCGCACTCTTCAAAAACTTATTGCATATAGCATAGGTGACTTCTTCGCTCGTTGGATAACGAGCTTCTACAGTGGCCGTTCTATACGTATTGTCGTTTCACATCTAATGAATACTCTATTAACGCTGGAGTTCTCCAGGGTATATATATGGCACACTCTTTAGTGACCTTGATATAATCTCCGAGTGAAATCGTGCTAATCGGGTCGCATTCAACGCTAGCAAGATCAAATGCTGTCTGTTGCCTCAGAGACGAGTGGATTGTCCCATAAGTTTAATTGGATAATCGTGTTATCATTTTACGGTAGACTTTTATTCTTGTTTAGGGCGAATTCCACAATTTCGAACAGTCTCTGACCTGGAATAGAAAATATGTATGACAGGACTAACTAACGACATCACATATCCAGTGTTAACAAAACACAACGCCAAATATTCAGAACACAACAACAAAAAGAGCAAAAGAAACAAAATACTAAAGTAAACTTTGTGTTTGCTTTTTTTTTCGAACATGCGGCGGGCCGCACATGTTGAACTTGAAATTTGTTGAGAAACAGCAATAACATCTCAGAAAACAGCATTGCAACAATAACATCAATAACATAAAACAGACTGAGAGCGCTATAAATGTAAATAACAAAAAAAAAAAAAATGTTAAGGTTGGCGCTTAACCCGTTTTCTGCCGCTGTTCGCTTTAGCTGGTGGTTAAAAAATCACTACATCATATCTTCGAATGAATGAGATTTGAAACATGTATACAAAGCGCCAGGACAGATAATGTTCCCTGGGAAAATGGACGCTGCCATGCCACTCGAAAAGGTTATTCATTATTTATGAGATTTGGTACACTTGTATAATGGATAGGGACAAATGACATCCTTTGGAGAAATTGGTGATGTCACCTCAACTTAACAAGATAATGTGATCCAACATTGACTAGTGGAAAAATTGTCACGTTCATATTGTCACTTATCGATTCAGATTACGATCAAAGCAAAGAAAAGAACGGAAGTTCTTTGAATCAAACAAAATACATTATAGAGTAACATTATTGCATAAGATTCTAAAATTATTCGACTTAGAAAATTCTGACTTGTTTCGCTGAATTCTGACTTGTTTCGCTGAATTCTGACTTTCTTTGAATTGGAACGAAAGTTACTTTTATTTTCGTCACGTTCGTTTCAAGTCTTTTTTGTGTGTATTTTGGAACCAAGACTTCGCCTGCTACTAAAGTTGGCACTAATTACAGTTCTACCTTAGAGCTAAATGTAAAGTAAAAAAAAACTCCACTTTTTTTCTACTTTAAATGTGTATGATGGTCACGTTCGTCACCTGGGAAATGCCCGTATAGTTATAAATAATTCTTATCTAAAGGTACTTTTTAACTGTAGGTAAAGGTCGAAAACATCCAAAAAGAAAGTTAATTTGATTTCTTTCCAAAATTAAGCATGGACAGACCCGCAATTCTGGCCAAAACTCTAAAATATTTTTAAAATTCTTGTTTGATTTTGTTTGCCTCAATACTAAGGTGGTTCAGAAAAAAAAAAAAATGTTTAATTAAAGTACAAATTTAGGGCGGCCCTCACTCAAAAATATTTTTTAAATCGCATTAAGTGACACACACGAAATTTCCACCATATTATCTTTAAACTGAGAAGCGCTACAAAATTTCCTTAAGTTTTATTTAGAGGGGATATCAAGGGTGACCCTCATACAAAAATTTTATTAAAAAGCATTACCTCGATGTCCGCTTAAATGATTCACACGGAATTTATACCAAGTGACATTTGTAGATAAACAGAGAATATTAGTATGTTTGGGCATAATGTTGAGTGAGAAAAATGAGATTAGTCTTACATTCTTTTCCATTAGAGGCACTCTAAAAGCATTGGAAGCGGGGAAAAAAATTTCATAAAATATTTTTTTTTTTTTGGCAGGAGTGTCCCCCTAAGGAGAGGAGATAGGGGTTGGCTTTGGTCAGAAAAAATAATAAAGGAGAAAAAATAAATGGGTGTGGATTTCACATTTTATTTCCCTAAGGGCGACGACATCTGAGCAGCTTTGGGGCTATTTGTTGGTCATCCTTACATTTTGTTGAACTTTGACCTCGACAAGCTCCAATTAACACTATCCCCATTTACCCCATTTTTTACTCTGTGCGTTATTTTTTAAAGCCTCACAAAATAAAGGATTGTAGCGTATCCAAATCGAGCACTTAGTTATGCCTAATATGCATATCCAATATACAAGCTGAATTGCGCAAAACCGCCATTGTTCGACTTTTCGAACAGTCCCCACAGGTAAAAGATTTGGGCAACAGATTCGAACTTTTTGGGTCATAATAACTTTAGAATGATTACTTTAAACTCTAGATTCGAACTTTTATTTGGCGCGGCAGAAAATGGGTTAAGCAAGAGTATACTCACCACCACTACAATTAAATGGTGCCTCACAGATGAGCTCCACTCTCTCTGTACTGTTGTTATTCATAGCTTTGCTCCACATCTGCCTATTCACAATAGCGCATGCCAATAGAAACGCATGCCAGTGATGTGAACATTTGTCGGTTGTGTTAATGTGAATAGTGGCGTCAGTACGAATCGCGCATTCGAAGTGGAAACAACTGAAAGCGGAAGTTTGGCGCTCGTTTTATTTTGTGTGACGTGTGTGAGTGTTGATTCTGTTTGGGAATTGAAGTTTAACATTACGAGAAATAGGTAGTACCTTGCTATCGTACGTTGTGTAGTTAATGTGTTACAAGGTGACGGAATAAATAAATCTTAAATTAAAAAGAATTGCAAGTTTAATGAACGCAACCTGAGTGTTGTCAAAAAAAAAAAAAAAAAAAATTGCAAGAGTTTAATAAAAAAAAAAAAAAAAATATTAATTCAAATAAAAACGACGTCATTTTTAATTTGAAATTATAAAAATAAACGTAATATAATGAAAAACTAAATGAATTTTAATAGAATTTATTGGCTCACACAACAACGAAGCCGCTCTTTCAACTAAAAGTCGCCAATTAACGGCAATTTTCTATTGGTATTGTCAACTTGTACTCTTCTTCACCGCTGACGCTGGTGTGTGCGCTCTTTTTACAATTTAAATTTCTTTGTTGCCTGTTTTGTTTTCTTTATATTTTATAGCTTTTTCTCATGTTTTTTTTTTTGTTTCTTGTTATTATTTTAGCGCTTAAAAGTGTAAATTGTATTTGTAATTTAATTGAGCGCTTCTCTTGACTTTTGACTGAATAAGCTGGCTTATCATCTCTAGTGTTCATTTGTGAGATCAGTTTCTTCTCGGCTTCCGGCGTATAAGCCCGGAATTTGTTGTGTGTAACGCGTGTGTTAGTGAAATTTTGCATTTTAATCTTATTATTTCTGTTTCCTTTATTCTATTAATTAAAAAAAAAATTTTTTTTTTTAATATTGTTAAAAAAAATTTTTTAATTAAAAAAAAAAAATTTAAAATTTTTAAATTTTAAAATTCTTTTTTCCATTTTTTTTTTTTAACGATATAGTAATAATTAACAATTAAAACAAGTGAGTCTTCTTAAGACTTATAAACTGGATACAAAAATATTAAAACAATTTTCAAGACTACCGATCCTGCTTAAACTTTGCAGCCTATTGAACAGTTTTGGTAAGTTTTTATTTTGTTGGAACAAATTTATCATTCACTAAGTCATTAGATAATTAGATATACCGTGAAAATCAGCATAAACGCAGATTTTTAGGTGTTTAATAATCTTTTGAACCTTACGTTCCAAAGCGTTGGAGCGCTTCGAAAACAGTGAAAAAAAATATGCAAAATTATATACACAAGCGTTGAACTTTTTTCCATCGCCGAGCTTTAGAACCAAATCTGGAAGCTTTAAACCTACCATTGACGAGTTCTATTACGTCAGGAATCTATGATATCTTTTTTTTTTTTTTGTTAAATTACGGAAAGTAATATATTTACCCATGTAGCCCACCTCTAGAGAAACACTTTAGATATCCTCATAAAACTTTATCTTTTTTTAACATACCAATTGGATCAATATTTTCCGAGTTGCAATCAATTGAAGTACAGGGGAAAACTAGTCCTTCTTATAGAGTTGGAAAATCCGGTATTTCAGTGGATAGCTCAATCCGATTGAAAAAGTTGAAAGGCAAAGTTTAATAAATGGGTTTTGAAAGTCAAAACTAGTTCTTCCAAATACCATATCAAGTAAAAAGTAATGATCATTTAAAAGACATGATAAGAGTTAAAAATCATATGAAAATCCACATTTCTGGAAAAAACTTGCCATATCAATGGTACGGTTTGATAATTTCATAACAAATGCACTCAAACCAGAATAATCCACCGAAACTGGAGAGCACCAAAAAAACTTCATCAGTGACCGACAATCGCATCGTTATGTTAGCTTAACGCTACCCGTTCAAGTCATCCATAACAATTGCAAGCAAAAAAAGGAGTGTTGTTTCGTCACGAACCATTCGACGACGATTAGTAAGCGCAAATCTACCCGGCAGGATTGCTTGGTAAGTTTCTCCTAGAACTGTAAATTTAAAGAAGACGCAAAACTTTCTAGTACTTCATATAATCTGGTGTGGACCACAGGGAGAAAAAAAAATGGCGCAACATTCTCTGGAGTGATGAAACAATGATACAATGTGAAAACAAACTTTCGCCACCTATAAGGCGTAGAATTCACGTATGGCTCATAAGACTATGAAGAACAGATATGGCAGCTTAAGATTCTTTGTTTGTGGCAAGGTGTAGGTCTGATACATCGAATTGATGGCATAATGGATAGATTCGTTTATAAAGATTTATTGGAAACGGCAATGCTACTAAGTATATACCGAGGATAATATACCGCTTTTGTGGAAATCTCAGCAGGAAAATGATCCTAAGCATTTATAGCAATTTGTCAAAGCGTTATGCCAAGAGCATAATGTAGACTTTCTTGAGCGGATAAGTCAATCCTCAGATCTCAATCTTATTGAGAACCTTTGGAAGGAACTTAATTCCAAAGAAGTTTAATGGGAAAATATTTAAAAAGTTTGGTATAATATTCCTGGAGAAACTTATCGGAAGTTGGTATTGTCAAGACCCAAAAAATCGAAAAGTTCATCAAAAATAATGGCGGATATTCAAAGCAATAATAACGTTTTAATCAATTCAGTAAATTACGGGACCATAACTAACAAAATTTCAATTTTTACAACCAAGTTTGTTGGGCACACCTATTATTCTGACCAACCAAAATTGTTTGTATTTATGAATTAACCGAACGCAAAGCTATTTTTTATTGTGTGTTTGGACGCTTATGTTGAAAACTATCTTATTCTTTCTATACGAAAGCCAACCGTTTTTGACAAAGATTATGCTCACACCTATTATTTTGTCCAGCTGTGTATGTATAATATCGACATGTAGGTAATATTGTTCAAAGACAGTTTTTACGGCTTTTTGATGACATTGACTTCCTTTGCATTCTAATCTTCATATTTACTAATGCATGTTTTAAAAACATAAAAGAAATTTAATTCATGAGTTGCTTTTTTCTCAATAAAATTCCAGCAATTTCTGCGGACTTTGTTATTCACTCTTAGTTGGATTGCTGAACTTATATTCCAGTTTTCAAAGTATTTTACTTCGGTTCCAAGCAAAATTTCATCACGAAATTTTTGTGAAATAAATATAAAGAGAAACGAAGAATATCATAAAAAAGTATTTATAACAATTTTGTCGGGAAATGGAAAAAAAATATAGATTTCTAGGATACTTTTTTTCGAATAAAAGCAGCATTTATATATTCAGAAGGTCCCACGCTATGTTTTTTGGGTTGGTTGGACTTTTCCACCTGCAAATATTTTCTTCAGCTTCCCTGTAATTGATCTGACAACTATACACATACGACTATATAGTATTCTATTTTCCAACAAAAGCCAAGTCTATAAATCAAAATTATGCCAACTAAAATATTTGTTGACTTAGCAAAAAAAAAAAAAAGAAAAAGCAAAATGATAAATACCATCCAAAATGGCTTTATACACATGACTTCCAAATGCCATTAATTCAATTGTTTATTATTTAGATTTTTTTATTGTTGTCCCTAGTATACCCGTAGTACGTATTGTTGTCATTGACCACCCACTATCTTGGACGCTTTTGAAACCATTTATGAATTAACGTTCATAAAAAACTGTCTCTGGTGTCCTGCGATTTTGTTGTTGTTTTTTAGTTATAATACACCGATTCTTAGTTGCCACCGAAAGCTATGCCATCCATTTTTATAACTATGACTATTGTTATTGTTGTTGCTGTCGTTGCTTTTGTTACTGCGATGTAGTTGAGTTGTTTGTCATATGTGGCCAGTTGTAGTTTTCGATTTTTTATCATTTTTGTTCTGTGATATCTCTTCTTCTATGTATTCCTTTCAAGTTGGATGGATGCCGCCGCAATTTCAACTTGTTCGTATGCATGGGAATATCATTTATTTTTTATGGTTTTTACAAAATGTTTTTTTTTTTTTTATTTATGTTCTGCATTTTGTGTGTTAAACCCATACTTTGTCATTTTTACTGCGTTTGTTTGTATTTGAGGTTTTTATTTGCATTTGTTTGATTTTTTCATTCATCAGTAAATTAAAAAATAAAGAATATGAGGAAATATAACATTTTTTTACCATAGTTAAGGGGTAATAATAGAGTTTGCTCAAAGAAATACTGATGTCTACGCGTTTTTTGGGATAAAAGAAAAATACTACCTCATCGTCTTGTATATCAAAAAAATAATTTTGAAAATTTTGAAAATTTTGAAAAAGAGAACTAATTTGCTGATATACATATGGGGTATTATTCGTCAGACTTGCACTTTAAAAATTGATTTTAATTTTATAATTTTTTAATGATTTTCTGTTAAAAATGATCGAGGACGTATTTTTTGTTTGTATAAAATAAATTATATAATAATAAATTATTTTTCAATACAAAATGAGCACTGGCGGCAAAGGTGTTCAGCACTCTAATCTTTGAAATTAATAAAATAATTAAAAGAACAAGACTTTTTAATACCAAGGTTAATTTAAATAAAATTTAACAAACTTATTACATTTCTTTAGTGTAGTCAAAAATCATATTAATATTTGATGATGAAAAATCTTTAAGAAGATCGGAAGGAATTAAATTTCCAAAAATGTTAATTCGAAAACTAGTAAATGATGGACAGTTGTCAAGTAAATATTTTGTTGATATGTTATTATTGCAGTGGGGACATCAAAAACGGTTTTCCCCAATGAGTTAGTGACTGCGAGTAATAGAAATGTGTCCAAGTCTAAGTCTTATGAAACATCTCAAAGCTGCACATGTAGCTTTAGGATGGGAATTAAGTACTTTGTACTGATGGTTGTATAGTTGCCAGTTTGTTTCTCATTTGGCTGTAAAATATTTGAAGATGAGACGATTAATGTCTTGTTTTAATGTAGATAGGAAAATAAAGTAGGTATTCTATATGTTAGCTTAGCAATATTGTCAGCGACTTGGTTGCCATGTATTCCGGCATGAGCAGGGACCCACATGATTTTAACAATATTGTGGAAAGCAATAATATTGTTTTTAGTTGAGATTGAAAGATGATTTAGTCTGCATGAGGATAAAAAAAGAGCAATATGGTTCAAGAATTCCATTATTGATTAATCCTCCATTTTCATCTACAACGGCAAAAGCAGTACAATGTGCTCTTTTTGAACCATTAAAATGAATAAATTTCCACCCATTAGATTTATGTTGGTTTCTTATGTCTAAAAATAAATGTCTATATGTTTCCGTGAAAGTAGAATCTTTACGCAATCTAATAAGGTTAAGGATGAAATTGTTTTGATCTATAGCCCAGACTGGACATAAATACAGTTTCGGTATAAGACGAGCAGTCAAAATTTCAACTCTTTCTCAGATGGAGCACATACTGGCTTCAGCTAATATAATTTTATAGGTGTTGTAGGAAAGGCACAAAGGCTACGGCGAATAGCTGCGTGATAAGGTGGAGATAAAACCCGCAGGTTAGTTTTAGCGCAGTGTCCATAAATTGGAAGAGCGTAGTCTATTTTAGCCAGTATAATAGCTTTAACAACGTTGATAAGTGAAGAAGGATATACAAAACTGTGTTTACTAAATAAATATTTAGTGATATTTGGTCTGGAGTTCAAGCTATCATGGATGTAATAGCAATGCTTAGCAAATGTATATTTCCTATTGAAAATAAGAATTTTTAACGAGTTAACACTTATGATGTTGATATTGTTATAAGATAAAGAAATCCCCAGGCAATTATGTTTACGACATATATGTGACTTGGACTATGAAAAAATTTGTAAAAACAACTGGAAAACAACTTTTAAAGGTCAAGTTATGCGAATCGGCAAAAATTGAAAAAATTTTTTTTTGACACATTAGCCCCTTTTTCATAGTCCAAGTCACATATGGAGTTCAGATATTCATAGCAAATGTAGAGAGTAGAATAGCCATTAATTTTGTTTCGAATATATTTGAAAATTTGTCTACCAACAAAATAACCATTCACTTCAATACTTGAAATTCAGTTGATTGCAGACTGCTATAACAATATGACTCTGTATTAAGAGTATCCTTTGAGGCACCACTTCTCTATAGGTTTTTGATCAAAAAAACATGAAATGACCATCAACTATTCTCTTGTTCTTTTGCTTTTATCTTCATTGAAATATTATTTTCATTGTTGCTATTTTGAACACAACTGCAATGTTTTATTTTCGTTATCAGTCTTTCTGTCACATGTCCTTGAAATCCTTTACCCAAAATACAATAAAATGTTTTTAGTTTGTTACTGCAGGCTACAGTTTCTTTAATTTCAATGCGAGTCAGGTTTTTTCTGTGGCTTGGCATCAATGTGGCGCTAGCATTTTAGGGTGTCATTAAAAAAAAAAAGTTAAATGTTTTTTCAAATTCAAACTCATTCACATAACATATTAATGATCGTAATATACCGCTCATTAAATAATATCAAAAAGTGATGAGCAAACCAAGCCCAGGACCATAGCAGTTTTGATGTTGGTCTTGTGCAATTAGTCTTGGTTTCGGTTTTGATATTGAGTTTTGGTCTTGGCATTAGATGTTATGTCTCGGTCTTAGTTTCTAAAGATTGTTGACCTTATTTTTCAAGGCAGTTGGGTTTTTAAGCTGCCCAATTCCGAATTGAGAGATGCTTTTATGCGCGGAAGAGACGTGATAATTTTCATCAGAACTATCCAAAAACTATTAACTGCTTAGGAATTTCTGGGTGAAAAGATTCGGTTATTCATAGTACTATCGTTGACATTTTTTACAATAGTTAATAATTATTAAAAGTCCAAAATTTTTTTAAGTTACAAAACTTAACTGAAACACCCTGCCAAGTGCTTTTTATGTGTGCGTCATCCAGCACAATCTCACAAGTTACTGGTATGCTGCGTGTCCTTCAAGCTTTTTATTTAACTGCATTTTTGGTTACAAAATAATAAGTTGGCACTATTCGTCCTTTTTTTTATTGTTTTGAATTTTTTTCTGTTTCGCTTGGTTTTTTTTTTGTCAGTTCTGTTGCGCTTGGCTTCGTTTGCCATTTTTATTATGATTTCATTTTCTCGTTGTTTCGTTGTCTGTCGCTTGGTTGCTTGTGGTTGACTGGTATTGTTGCCATCGTCCTTTTGTTTCCTTAAAATTTCATCTTTATGCATCTTATGCAGACGTTTATACGTTTATGGCACATGCTCGCACATACATAAAACGCATACAAAGATGCGCGAATTTTGCACACATAATGAACTTTAAGGATATTATTGCTACTGCCGTTTTTGCTATTCCTACCACCATTGTTACTGTTCTTCAGTTTAGTCCTTTGGTTTTTTTGTTTGTTTTGTTTGTTCCTGCAGCTTATTCTCATTTAGATTTATGCCGCATATACGTTGTTTGCTCTTTTACTTGTATGCACTTTTTGCATGTGTTTGCTGTCTGCTGCTGTTTCATTGTATTTGTTTATTAGCTAACATGTGTGTGTATGTGTAGTTTTCTATGCTTGTGCATTTTTGCCTTGACTTTATTATCCTTGCCACGGTTCTGTTTTCATTATAAATTCATTTGGGAATTATCTTGTTGCTCTGGTGTGGATTAAGTTATTTGACTACGATTTAATTTTTGTTCTCTCTAATTGAAATTTGAAAGCGAATGTGTGTCGGGGTTAATGTACATGAGCCACTTTTAGCTGTATGTATTTGTGAAAATTTTCGATTGCTAAGAATAATTCTATAACAGGAAAATATGAAAAGAACAATTTAAAGAAAAAACTCTCCTGGGAAAGAGTTTTTAAAGAAATATGTCTGGTTTGCTATAAGTTATTTGTTTCTTTTCAATTTTCGTTTGAAAATGCTAAAATTCCATTTATCGTATAGCATTTATGCGCATTTACGTTGGATTACAGTTCAGTTATAGTTTGATTACAGTGCATTAAAGTCAAATTGCTCATCTGAAAGTACACATTTTGCATTAATAACGCTAGATCTTTGCTAGAATTTGCATTTATCGTCCGCACATAAAATTCGAGTGTAGTTCTAGTTTGATTGTAGTTCTAGTTTGATTGTAGTTCTGTAAGAACGAAGATTTACTAAGGCCTTTCCTGTTGCAGATACTTTCTTTCTCTTGGTAATCGCTACATAGGTAAGACGTGTACCTGGTTTATTTAAAAAATCCAGTGACTTAGGACTTTTTTAACAACGAGGAGACATTGAGACATGACTGGGACTTATAATTAACAACCATAGGACACATTTCGAGGACAACTGATGGAGAGGCATGATCTGTAATGCAATTCACGACGGACAGACGGAGACGCAGGACCAAAGAAAGCGAGGCATGGTCAGTGATGCACTTCACGACGGGCGAACGAAGACACGCTGAAACCCTATCCTCGGGTAGGAAGATTAAAATTTAAGCAATGTGATAACTTTATATTATACTTATACGATATTATTTACTAGGTAAATATTTAACTTAATGCTTGCTCTTAGTGGTCGCCGCATAGAATTAAGTGAATAAAGTGAACTAAAACATTTGAAAAAGCTGTGTTTTCTTGGGATATATAAATTTTGTTGTGTACACTGGACGCCGATGGCTACACCCCAGCTAACGAAGGAAAGGTTCGTTACAATTTTGTGAAATTTCTAAAAATGTTCTTAAAGACATTTTAAAATTTATTCAAAATTGATCAAGAAAAAAAAAAAAAAAATTTAAATGTCAAAAAATTCTGAAAAATTCGCAATTACTTATTCTCGGGATTTTCTGGACAGTTCTAAGCATTTTGTGCATTATACACTTTATTCGCAAGATGCCTTCCTTTTGAGTAAAAATCGTTTTCCGTCCACGTAATTGAAAAAATCAGAAAAAAAAAAATCAATTTTCATACAACAAAAAAAAAAAATATTTTATAATTTTTTAACACCAAAATTTTTGTAAGAACATAGCCTTTAGTTTTCAAGCAAACTTGGGTAAACATTCAGTGAAGAAAAAAAGTTTTCAATAAAAAACATGTTTTTTATGTTGACCTATTTGTTGAGCCCCTATCTTTGGCATGATAATCGAATTGAAAGAAAATTTAAAAAAAAAAATTAAGCCCATTATCTAAAACAACTGCCATGAAAGAGTGGAGTGGTGCTCTTGACAAAGAACGACCCATATATTTTCACAAAATCTACAAATTCAGGCGTGCTGCCTTAATTTTCTCTTATTCATTGTTTTAGTAAACCAAAACACTACCAATATGACATTTAAGTTAAATTCTTGTCACCATTTTAGTTAACTAATTGGTTAACTAGTGACTGTGAATTCTGGCCTATGTATTTGAAAAAATTTTTGATTATAAAAGATACCTCCTCATATAAAAAGGAAATATGATAAAAACAAATTACAAAACTAGTAAGGGTGTAAAATTTGCCCTGGCCAAACATTAAATACCCTACACTGCAGTATTTTTAAAATTTTGCTCATATGGGAGGTGCTACGCTCTCTTGTCCGAGTTCACCCAGTTTTTGTCCAGAGCTTGGATTTATAGTTTTTAGTGTCTGAGTGAAAAACGTTTTCAGTACAGTGTTTTGAAGCTTTTGCTTATATAGGAGGTGCCACGCCCTCTTGTCCGAGTTCGTCTAGTTTTAGCTTAGAGAGTGCATTTATAGTCTTTAGTATTTGAGTGAAGTTTGGTTGGATTATCTCAAAAAACTCTTTCAGTATGGCATTTTGAAACTTCTGCTTATATGGGAGGTGCCACACCCCCTTGTCCGATTTCACCCAATTTTTGTCGAGAGCTTCCACTTATGATTCTTAGTGTCTGAGTCAAATTTGGTTTGAATGCCTCATAAAACGCTTTTAGTATAGCGTTATGAAGCTTTTGCTTATATGGGAGGTGCCACGCCCTCTTGTCCGAATTTGCTCAGTTTTTTCTCAGAGCTTGCGCATACATTTCTTAGTATTTATGCGTATTTTGGTTGCATTGTCGTGATAAATACTCCTAAAATTGCATTTTGAATATATTTTTTGTATGGGCGGTAGGCGTGTCCGTTGACCGATTTCGCTGGTTTTCAATTCTTCGAGCTATCTTTGACGACAGAGGTTGTGTACCAAATTTCATTGAAATATCTTGCTCAGTTTTCCCAAAAAGTGTTTTTCAACTGCGTTACAAATGGAAGGACAAAGTGAATATACCCTGGGTGTAGTGTATAAAAAGCTACGCTCGAGAGAGCTTTTAAAGCAAATAAGTATCTGGTTTTCTATAAGTTATTTCTTTCCAATTTTTGCTAAAAATTGTTAAAATTCATTAATTTAAATTTTAGCACAAATATTTTCTAATCTCTTTTTATAAGAATTATGGCTCAAATAAAATATTTTGAAAATATTTAAAATCAAATATTGCCAATCACAATTTTAACCTTCACTTAGTTGGGGTTATCGCAGCTTGGTTGAAATTAAAGCTAAAAACATAAATAAAATTTGAATGAAACTGATAAGAATATATGAATTACATTTAATAGATGATATTTGCTTTTGTATTAAATTGTATTTATTTGATGTAACATCATTTGTCTTAAAACCCATATCTTCAACCATATTTAAACAAACGAAACATTTAACATGAGTTTTAAATAAATTCCAATGTCAGCCTACAAATTCATGTTTGAAATTTTAATGAAAAGATTTAGTAAAAATTGTACTTGAATTCACTAAATCTTTGTTTAATTTATTTTTAGCTTAAGTTTGTTGTTTATGTCTTATTTTTTTGTAGCTACTGTTTTGATAATAAAACCAGTTTTTAACAATTTCAGCAAAATATAAATAACGTCACCTCAAAAGTGAAACATTGTAGTATTTTGCATTTTTGGATTGCCAAGTTAAATTGCTAATTCATTTGTTGGACTCAAATTAAAAAAAATAATCTGCCTTTAGAACTCGATAAATATTAATAGAAAAATGTGTTTATTTTTGCAATAAATCAATAGAAATTTTTAAATGCGAAACATTTTATTTACCTATTAAAAAAAGGTATTTTAGAAAATTTTCTTTTACATTTTCATTGTCTGGAATGAGATTGCAGTTGGACATGACGAAGCTTTTGAAGTTTTTCCTTATAATAAAGTTTGTAACCTCTACATCTTAATTTTAAGGTCCGAAATTTATTTCATATGTCTTGTAAGTCGTCAAAGAAACATATTTGTTGTGGAACCTTTTTGAGATTTGTAATTTTTGCAAGAATTTTTTTTATTATGGAATTTATACTGCGTAAGTACCAATATCATTTTTCAATTCCGAAATATTTGAGAAAAATTGGTTTATATAGCACAATATGAATTTTGTATAAATGGTTTAAAACACTTTTATACGAACTTCTGTATAAAATTTATACAAAAATAGTATTAAAGATTTTTGTATAGTGATATCATTAAATTTAAACCAAACTAGTGTAAATTGTATTAATACTTTATTTGTATAAATTTCATACGAATAAGTATAAATGGTTTGTATACTAAGTTGTAGCATAGATTTTATGCCAAGTTTGGTGTAGATTTGTTATTCATTCCAATTTGGTTTGAATTTTACAACCAAACTATTTGCTGAGTAGGTGCAGCATTGAGGTGACAATATTTCTTCATATTGAAATTAATGCCTCTTTTGCTTTCCTTTTGATATTTATTTCTATGATGATTTATTTGTTTATTATTTAATTTGCTTTTCATAATTTTAATTAAATTGTCTGTCATTCAATATTTCTGGTTTTCACTCGCAGCTGTATATTTACAGGTTTTTTGCTTAATACCCTACCTAGTGCTGACAGTCAACTCAGTTTTTCTCATGCTTTTCATGATTTTCAGCAATAAGCAGTTGTGTGTGTTCTTGATGTTAAGTCAACTTGACCTACTGTACTTTTTCAATTTATTTTCTGTATTTGCATGCGACATTTCACTTTCAGAAGTTAATGTGTATGTATGAAAAAAAAAAAAAAAATCATATGCTGATCTCACATAAAGTTCCAGTGAAAAATATAATATTGAGAGAACAAATTTAGCTCCACAGATACTATATAAGTATGTATGTAATTAAAATTTTTCTCATGGGGCTTTTTGGTAATTATTATTATTTCTATTCCTTTTGATTTGAGCAGCATCAGAACACAACAATTTATGTGTTTTTATTTTTCTCTAGAAAATTGTTTACTTTCGGCAAAATCTGATTTTCTCAAGACATTTTTATGATACTTAATTAAATTGCTATTTTTAGCAGAAATTTATGGAACGCAGTGTTATATCGTTTGCAAATGAAAGCAAAATTTCTCAATGTCAATCATAACATCAAACATATTCATATAAAATTTGGAGTTTCATTAAAGTAAATTGCTTTTTGATTTTTAAAATATGTGTCACATTATGATTTAATATAAATCGAAAATATTTATAGCGAATGCTTAGCCAAATTAATGATAATTTTGATATTACTTGCCCTAACCTTGTCATTTGTATTGTTAACATGCCATGCCGCTAAGTTGCTTATGTATTTTTTTGCTGATAATGACTATCATCGTTAACGTAATCGCAGCATTTTGTCATCATTCATTTTGCTTTTTTTTCTTTGCTCTTCAACTTAATACACTCAATTTGTTCGTTATTCCTTTACTCTGTATTCATACTTCTGACGAAAATGAAAAAAAAAGTAAAAAAAAAGCTAAAGAATTCCTGCTTGTAGTCTTCATACGAAAAACTGGCAAACTTGTGCCAGACGACATTGACATTTCGTCACAGCTTCTGGTTTTACCATTAACCTTACACTTCGCTGGTTAAAGTAGATCGATAATTTTCATCATTTCTGATATGCGGAATGCTTCTTGACTCTTTTTTTTTACGTTGATTTTGTCATCTTCTGTGCGATATACAGTGAATGACAGAAAAATTTGAACAGTCGCAGAAAATTGTTTCTTTGTGCACTTTTAATTTGTATTTGTAAAAGAAAACTCTTCAATCTAAAATGAAAAATTTTGTAAACAAAAAAAATCATTTAAAATGGTAATTAAATGTTGGTGGGATATAATCCGAATCATAATTTTTACTCCACTCGGATAGTAAAAAAATTAAAGTAGTTAACACTAAATTACATAAATTACCTTACATATGGGTATTACCTTCCGTAACTCAAAAATAGAATCAACATTTTTATAAAACTTTAATTCATAAAATATAAAAAACACATGCATCTGCAACATCAAAGAAAGATTGAATGAAATTTTTTTTTAATGCATGAAAAGAAATCACTTTGAATCTGGTGTGTTTTGCGTTTTTCTGTCCCACTCTAAGCAGTCGTTTTTGGGACACTTGCGTAACGCTGTTATATAACTATTTGACAACAAAAGGCATTATCAGCTAAAATTGCCAACTTTTGTCTACGTCGAGCAGCAGTTTTGTACTTCTAGTCTTTTAAATTAAGTTTTGGGAATTTTTTGAAAAATAAAAAATCTCTGTAGCGCTCGTTACCTTTTTTCATTAAGGGTCGTTTTCACAATGTTCATTTAAGCTTTAACTGAAACTTTAACTGGCACTTTGACATTAAATTTCATACAAAATTTTTACTTATCTGAAAGTTAAATTTCAACTGGACATTTCGAAAACGGCCCTAAGAGTTTAAAATACTCTGAAAATAGAATAATTAATAAAAAAAAAAAAATACTGAGAGTAACAAGGTAAGTGAGTTTAATCTTTTCGTAGTTCCAAATGAACGCCATTAAATTATTGTTGTTATTTTTTTTTCACTTGGGAACGTTGTCGCACCCGTAACCTTTTATATTATTTTGCTTTCCAACCGTTATCGTATTACTTATTTGGTTTTTTACCTTTTGGCTAAACAACTATGGAGTTTCCAAACAGGAACAACTTTCTACAACATCTTAACACATTTTATCCTATTCTCATGGGTTTTTTGAGTTTTTGACCCCCTTTCAAAAGAAATTGGTTATAATGGGTTAAAGTGTTCTTCTAAAATATTTTACGTAAAATTTCATTCGGTGTCACCAAAGACAAGAATATTTTTGTAGAACACTTCAACCCATTATAACCATTTTTATTAAAAGAGGGGTCAAAAAGACCCATAAGAGCAGGATGCAATGGGTTAAGATGTTCCAAAAAATTGTTTCTTGCGTCATTTCATGATGACCTTTGAACAACAAGTTTTTACGAAAATGAAGATTTCGATTTTTACAGTGGGGTTATGTTTCGAAAATACTACATATTTTTGCTTCACCCGGGTCTTTGGGAAATCCCATAACTCGAACACCAGCAACCAAACTGCGCCACTTTTTTTCTTTTGTTATTCGTTGAGGTTCCAGGAAAAACTTTAATTTGAAACTCCTTCGACTGCGCCCGGGATAGAGATAAGGTAAATAAATTCATAAATACATTCGTAAAGAGCATTGGGAATGGGCGAACGAAGTTGCTCGCGGTGCAACTAGTTTCATATAAGGAAATTGAAAAACATTGAGTGACAACTTTTTCACATACAATTTTGTATGAAAAAAGTAATTTTGTGAGAGGCACGCTATATTTAAATTTTTTGAAATTATTAGGTTTTTTTTTTCATCTGATTACTAGCCATTAAATTGGTAAATAATGGAAACCATAGCTTTTATGCATAAGAACCATTTGAATCTGTTTGATTTTTTCTATCTGCCACTGTACATTTGCTTATGCTGCCAAGCTGAATGTTGCCAGAAAATTGTCAAAAGCCTTGAAGTAACCAAATAGTTAGCGAATAAAAGTTAAGTTGTTGTTACAAAAAGCGATGCTTTGATTACTTTGATTTAAATACGAGATTCGTCATGAATAGTCCTTTTCGGATTCTTAGTAAAAAACTGAATTTTTTTTAGTTTTTCGAATGAAAAGTACAAATTTTTTGCAAAAATTTAACTTAATATATTCTTTAGAACTCTTCGAGCACAACCTCAAACTACAATCAGCACTCCTCTACGAAAAAATTTTCATTTTCGTATACTTGAAAAAAAAAACCGAATTTTTTTTTGATTTTTCGTTTAAAATGAAAAGCCTTATCCGGAAATTTAACCAGCACACCTCTGCGAATAGTCCTTTTCAGATACTTAGTAAAAAACCCAACAATTTTTTCTAATTCTCCAAAAATAGGTAGTACGATTATAATATGAATATTATTGAATATGCGAGTAAGTACATAAAGTATATAATATACTTACTTATGTATACAGGAAAGTGTCTTGACTGTCAGAGCTATTCAATGTTGTTATTACTTAAGTTGTTGACAGCTTTAGTGCGCTTTTGTGATAAATCTACACTTGCTCTTATCACATCAAAAATAAAATGATGATGGCAGCGCTGTCATCACCATTGCAGACAAATTTTAATGTTTTCTCTGTTCTGTATGCGTGTGTGTGTGTGTGTGTGAATGAGTGAATGTCATCTAACAGTTCATCACTTTTCATTGTCTGTCTGCGCTTTATATTGTTGTTTAGCATTTATGACAGTTGCCTCATTTAAATGTCATTTGCAAATGCTGCTACTAATCGCGTCTATATCTCGCACTTAATTCACACTACAATAGCAACCGACGGCAGTACCAACAACAGCAATAAGTACAATATCATCAGCAACATCTGTTTGGGAATTAAATACGCTTTTTAGTACTACAAATAGCTACATAAGTATGTCTATCAACGCTTTTCAGTGTAATCATCTCTAATTTTTTTTAATCTCTCTCCTTGCCTGTGTTTATCTACAAATATCCATTTAGTTTATTTTAAATATTCACAATTCGTTTTTGCATTTATTATTTGTTTAATTTATTTATTTTTCAAGTGATTACTATGTTTCTTTTTTGCGTAGAACTTGGGTATTTTTTTCTATTAATATTTTATATACATTTACATATTCGTATAGAGGGGAAGTACCTTTATTATGTGTGACTTCGAAGCAACTCCCAGATTTTTTTACCTGACGCTTCCATGGCTTTTATAAAATGTTTTAATAATTATGGTGTGGAAATAAAATGATCCTAAAGTTATATAAAAAAATAGGTAATAATGATACTTCTAAGTAGATGGCCTATCTACACAACAAAAAGTTTGGGTGTAAAACTCAAACCAAATTGGAGTGCATACAGATGCACACCACGTTTGGCATAAAATCTATGCTTCAATTTGGTAAACAAATCATTTATGCTTGTTCGTATTAAATGTATACACATAAAGTATTAACACAATTTAGTCCATTTTGGCTTATATTTTATAGTATCACTATTAAAAAATCTTTTATACTTTTCTTGTATAAAAATTATATAAAGAACATATGAAAGTATTTTAAACTATTTTATATAAAATTCCAATTTTTTGATTAGAAGGAAAAGTATGAATATTTTGGAGAAATGTAATTAGGACTTTCTTCAGAACTCTTCAAGAGCTATCCAGATTCCTCATAAGAACAAAAAAAGTTTTTTTTAAAAAAAATATAAACTACTCTAGAAATCTTTCTGGCGAGCTCAAAAAGGTTATCAGGACTACTCTACGTGGATAAAGCAGCGCTGAGCAAAAACAGCACACCACCGATATTTTGTCAAATTTCACAGAACTACTTATTTTCAATTTTGTGAAAGAACTCCAGAGCTATTCCCACCTGACCCGTACTCTAAAACAATTTTCGATTTGCGAACTGATATAGCCTTTGAAGCCATTTGCAAAAATTTTCGTACAATCACATTATGACATTATTTTCGTATATATTACTGTATGATCTATGTATAACTACCTATATTAAAATATCATCAAGTATTTTAAGTACTTCAAGTTAACAATCTCTTCAAGCAATTAACAAAAAGTGCCCACATTCATTTAAACCACAATTTTGTGGCTGACACAAATGGTCTACAATTTAAACGAAATTAACACAAAATTCAGCAAAATTCTGAAATATTAATATTATGACATCAGTACGTTGAAATACAAAACAAGTGTTGTCCATCAACTTCCTGTTATGGGGGTGCAATGCAAAAAACACCCAAAGGATGTAGTGCTGTGGGTAATGTACCCTAACAAATTTATGAATAGAAATAATACCCTGTTGAGAGTTGAAGTAGGTGGTTAATATGTAGTAAAAGCATGTGTATGTATTTGTGTTAACCACATTAAGGTATAAATTTGCATTTAATTATGCATAAATTTTGTTGAAATTGAATAAACAAAATTTTAACATCATTTCATTTCATTTACGATATTTTGTATAAAATTCAACAAAATTATTTTATGCACTTCATTTTCAGTTTGGATTTTAATGTAATTTTGGTTTGGTAATCAGAAACTTGTTACAACATTTAATGCAACCAAAAATTTCATTTTCACATTGAAATACAATTTACTCCTGTGGCTGCTGTTGTTGTTGTTGATATAGTGGGAGTTTTTGTTGTTGTTGTTATTGTAATTGTTGTATTTACCCCCGCCTACCCCTACCTAATTGTGGCTACTTTTGGAAGTCATTTAATTGAATTTTAATTGCAATAAATTTAATTTGTGCGTTTGTTAAAACCGGAAACGGAAATGATTTATATATAATTTTAGTATGCAAATTGTTTTATCCGCCGACGCTGCGTTAGGTGAGAATGCAATTAAATGAATTTGAATTAAAACCACCCATATCAGTAAATAAATTTTAAATACTGTCCTGATAATTAATTTAAGCCTTAAATAGTGGTATTAGTTAAAATGCGCTTTGAAAGTTCGTTGTGGCGCTCGAATAATTTTTTTTTCTTTTTCGAGCGCTCCACACCGGTAATATTCTTGCTCATTTTCAGACATATTTCTTACCGATGGTATAGGAAAATCTATTTGTTATATGTAAAGAAATGATAAATATAATCATGTGATGCATATCATATGATGCACTTCTATAATGCATTCACTTAAAAAGCCTTAAAATTCCTTTTTCCTTTCAATTGAAGTAGAACCTTTAAAAGAGAACACACCAATTACCTATTTAATAATTATTCATTGCATTTTTCTCATTTTCAATAAATGAAAAAAATATTTCAGCCTCGCTTGACTGAATGTAATTGTATTCGAATTTCAAGGTCAACTAGTGAGTATTTTGCACTGTTCATTAAAAGTTTAATTATTTTTTTTGTATAAATTTTGCTTCGCTTTTTTTTTACAAACAAATGAATTCTATTAATGTGCACTGAGTTTACATGTGCGTCGTATTTTGAGCGCCGCACAGTGGTTACTTTTCACTTTTCGCAATGCAAAAACCCATAACATTTAAATGGATAAAGGTTAGCTAATTTTCGGGCAAGAAATTAAATCTTTTTAATTTTTTGATATAAAGTATATTTTTAGTGTAATTAGCACCCCATGATTCCAAATCCGTCATCAAAAAATTTTTATGAATTCTGATATCATTGCAAGACCAAGACTGCTATGCTATAACACGTATGGTCGTAGGTTCGTATTCTCCTGCGGTCGTTTCTTTTTTTTATTTTTTTTTTTATTATATTATTTTTTTACACATTTCTATTTTCCTTTCTCTATTTTATTTACTTTTATTTAATTGAATTGAAATTGATTACGCACTTATTCTGTGTAAGGCTATAGGAAGCATTCGAATATCAAATTCTGTTTGAACAACGTTTGCTTGGTTTACAAATTATTAACCTAATCACCATATATGTAGGTCAATAGTGTATCGGTCTAACGAGTTGGTTAGTTTAAGTAAAAATAAAATGTTTATATCTATCACACGGAAATGGAAATTGTAATAATACTTTATTTGTATAAATTTTGTACGAACAAGCATAAACGGTTTGTATACAATTTGTAGTATATATTTTATACCATGTTTGGTGTGGATTTGCATTCATTCCAATTTGGTTTCAATTTTACACCCAAACTATTTGCTGCGTAGGTTTTAATTTTAGGGTAATTTTTATAGAATTTCTCTCGATTTTGTTCCTGCTATAAGTCTTTTGCTTTTTTTCTCATCCGAACAATTTAACCCACCATATTGAGCACCCATATAAACAAAAAATATTTTCAGTTTTCGAAACTCTGTTAAATTTTAGTTCGAAAATTTGATTTTTGCAACTACTTTTTGATAAAGAATTCTCTGTGCGGCGCCATTTACGTAAGCAAAATTCACTACGGTAGCAGTAATTATAACAGAAAATTAGCATTTTTGTGATGAAATTTTCAGTTTTGTGTTGTTATTTTTTTTTTTTTTTCATAATAAAACAATATGTACCTATGTATGTATGTAAACAAATGTTAACACATGAGTGTTAATGAATCATAATAACATACATATTACCTTTTTGCCTCTATTTAAATTGAATTTCGTTATAAGGCGCAAAATTTTTATAAATCTGGGGGATTTTGTGATTTTCGATATAAACTCAACCGGTTTTTATCACTTTTTAGTTTTTAAAGACAATGTAATAGTAATAAAATTTTATTTTACTTAGAAGTTGAATGATTTTCTAAACACTATTTCCATACTCGTATTTCACAAGCAGGAAATCTGAAATTCCGTTGTCTTATACTACAAAACCTATAAATGCTATGGATAATTACTTTACTACAGATATAATGTTGCAAAAAATACAATTATTCGAATGAAGAAATATGGCCATAAAAATAAAAACTATAAATACAAGAAATGTTATAACTATTTACATTATTATAGATACCACAGATGCTGTAACTTCTATTAATAAATATTAATTCATTAAATGTCATAAAAATGACATTTGCTAAAATTATTTAAAATTTTACATTTACTACTCTAACGAACCTTTTTCGCCGCTAGCCAAGGTGTAGTTGTCGGTGCCCAGGGTTCGTATACAAAAATTTATTCCCCTTCAAGGAAGGAAACACTTTTTACAATTTTCACTGGTTTTGTTTCACAATTTTATTTAACTGATGTTATTCCTCCTGAAAAGCACTCTTAAAATGGGCTATGTACGAATGATGACAAAATAGGAAAACGTGAATATCAGAGTCAACCGAATCAGGAGACGTGTCACCACTACCTCCCCCTGGTCGCGTTAGCATCGCCGGTCTGTATTTTTGTCCAGACGTCAGGATTCAAGAGTGTTTTCACTTGAAAGTCTCAGTTTTATCGAAGGATCGTTGAAATATTTGAAGAACATGTCTTACCTAGTTGCCGGTTGGATTACTAGAGAACGATACCATCGCCGAAACTTGCATTCCACCATTCCATTTTCACCCACGATCAGCTGTTTCTTTTAATCGATAGAATTTGACAGTTGGCACTCACTGTTTCGGGACCAGCGTTACTGCTTCATGCGATAATCATGCAATTCTCGTCCAACTGTTTGTCAAGCGGTTGCACTATAGTTTGTCAAGCCCGTTGGATGCGATTGTCCTAAAACTATCTACTTACTAAAAATTCCTTAGGCTTTAATTAATTCTATACTTATTTGACTAGAAATTCATTACTTCTTAATTATTATTATTATTAATACTTTAAATACAAGTAACTTTTGAAAATATGTGGAAGCAGATGAGGCTTCCGATTTGTGTCCTCACACTACATATACTAGAAACACTACAAATGCTGCAAACAAATACTTCTAATATGACGTATAAATCTGACAATTGGTTGCCTAATAGTAAAAATACTATAAATGTTGAACAAAATACTATATGTGGCTTGGTCTATGAAAAGGGGGCTTACGTGTCAAAAAAAAAAATTTCCCAATTTTTGCCGATTCGCATAAATTGACCTTTAAAAGTTGTTTTCCAGGTGTTTTTATATTATATTTGATGAAATCGCTAAAAATATTACATATGCTACAAATACAAGAAATACTACGAACACTACAAATGCTTCAAGCAAATGCCTACAGCATCACAAATACTATAAACGCAGCAACTGCCATTAATAACGCCGGTTCTCCAAATTTCATATGTACATATGCTGAAAAGTCGACAATTATTACATACATAAAGTTTAATACGAATACTACAAATGGAAACACTACAAATACGAACACTACAAATGCTTTAACCAAATATTCGCACTATCAAAAACACTATAAAAGCTGTAACTGCTAATAATAACTACTGATTCAAAATACGCCACTGATACTAAATTTGCTAAAAATATAACAAATATTACATATACTATAAATAATAGAAATACCACAAACACTACAAATGCACTAAACTATTTTTCTTTAAGATTAAGATCTTTAACTTTATGCCGTAGCTCTTTTCCATTATCTCACACAAAAGATTGTAGTTATAGTAAAAATATCTGCAAAATAAAATTCCAAGCTCAAGATAAAAAAACTTTAAAATAACTCAGCATTGAATCACAGAATCAACATTAACACAAAGACAAGCATCAGCAGCGTTTAAAATCGCTCTCTCTCTATCTGTTCTTATCAAATACGCACTTATCACAAGTGTCATCAAAAAAAATCATTGTGTGTGAGTGAGATAAACTGTTAAGTATGAGAGTAAGATGCGAAAGCGATAGCAATAACTCGAAATGTTTTATGAAAATAGTGTCGTGCTAATATTAAAAAGTCAAGTGGAAAAGTTTTTTTCAAAAGAAAGCAACGATTGCATAGAAATCTCAATTACAGACAGTTGGTTGATTTGTGAAAAAGATTAAAATATTGAAATGAATAACAGGAAGCGTAGGCTGTAGGTGGGTGCTTTTAGTGTGTTATATCAGAAAGTCAAATAAAACGATTGATATGAGACACAATCTGTGCAAAAAAATAACTTTTATTTGTTTTCAAATGAGGGCACATCGTATCGTCGTAGGCCAGTCGCCAAAATTGAAAACTCTGAAAAATCAAAGCTAAAACGAAATGCTGCTCTCTTTTTGATTTCAATATCTATGCAAAATAAAAAACAGATTTTGAGGTCACATTTAATGCTTAGCACTGAGCACTTTATGTGTGTACAGTATTCACCACATGCATGGCATTCGTAAATATGGTGGCGTGTGCTCCTTTTTCACAGCCAAATGTGACTACTGCAACTGCAATATGTTGTCGTTGGCTTTATGGTATAACATTTTTTTTTGTGGGTCATGTTCATAAATTATCTACAAAAATAAAAAGACAAAAGAAAAATATTGAAACTTTTTTTTTTGTCTTTTCTGCCAGTAAAAGTCTTAACTCAATTAAAGTGCAGCCAAAAAAAAAAAAAAAAAAAAAATTGTGTACAAAACTGACCTTATTTCATACGAATTCAACTACACAGAGTGCAGTTTCGTCTATTTGTCTGATATGTTGGCTGATAACGAAAGTGCAAGAAAAAAGTTTCCGACTTTAAAATATTTCATTGTGTAAAAATGCCCAAAAGGTTTTGGACAATTCCATAAGCAAGAAATTTGCAGATGCTTTTTATAAATACGCTTTATTTGTTTTTTATGGTTTTAAATGATAAAGCCAGAAGAATTTTTCATTTTTAGTCTATTAGCTTCAAGACGTTTACTCTGAAATCCTTGAAATTAAACAGATAATACCGAAATACCACACACTAGTTGGCTTCTTTCTCTTGACAAGATAATATTGATCATCCAAAGTCCGAAGCTAAAGAAAGCAGTAGACTAAGACTGCCCAAGTTCCAGCCAAAGCTTTCAGAGCAAATAGTTTCTTAAAGCCTTAGCTACAATTTATTCTATTCGAAGTCACTTGTCAAGAAATGAAAGTTCTTTTATTTTGCTTTGCAATCATGGGAGAATCCCAAAATAAAAGAATAGTTTTCAGACACCAAAAAAATGTTAAACTAACCTTAAAAAACAGACACAAATACCATAAGCACTACAAATACCACAAATTCTAAGTTCTGCAAACATTATGTATTTACTCCATAAACATTTTCACCATCACATAGAATGGCATAGCAATCTTATATATTACAAGCCTTAAAAATCTTACGGAAGGTGTAAGTACTACAATCATTCTAAATACTACAAACTCTACAAATGTCATAAATAGTAGAAATAGAACATATAGTCTCCGTTATGTCAAAACCATGAATATGCATCATAACAAATTTTGAGAAATAGCACATAAGTAGAACAAAATTTTTATTATGGTACTTTTCAAAATTTGTAAAATAATACATTCATGGTTTTGACAAATGCTAAAATTACTTCAAACAAAACTAATTCGCCAAAAATTTTTATTAAAATTAAGAATACTACTTTAAATACTACAAATGCTAAAGCACTACAAATGCTTACATCATTACAAACAATAAACTATGTACCAAATACTTAGTACATAATATATACGAGTATTGTTTTCGATTGGATCAAATTTTTTATAACATTCTTTCCAATTTTAGAGTAGGTCAGAATATCAAAACATGAAATACTACCACAACATCTGCTTTATGCAACCATATACTTAAAATTAAAAACAAATATTTTTTTTTTTTTCAAAAATCCCTAATACATAGGTATATAATTTCTACGATTAAACATTTTTTTGTGTTATTCACCTCTTATGCCTTGTACCCTGCATTCTTTACCACTTGCCAATATTATGTCATGTATTGTGGTCCACACATGTGGTTTTGTCGGTAATTCACTTGTTTTATATGAAGCGGAAAATACTACTTTACCTACACGGATATTGTACGAGTAGATGTCCCCGGAGTTGGTGCTGGTGCTGCTGTGCCTTTGTTATTATTATGATGTTGTATTTGGTTGCTAAAATACATGCATTTTCCAATAATGCGCCGCAAAATTTATCCTGGTTATTTGCTGTTCTTGAGCATGGTAAATGTAGTGCAGTGTTATTTTTTTTGTATTTTTTTTTTTTATTATACACTTTAAAGGCTACCCAAATTTGTGTTCCATTCGGTGAGTTTACAATATTTTGGCAATATAATCGGTTGGTCATTATTTGGTTGACTGTATTTTTTAGCATGCAATGCGGTGTGATTATAATATGTAATACACTGAAATTATGGTTATGTTTTTTTGAAATTTTTCTCTGATATATAAATGATAATACATAGTGTCTTCAGATCAATGCAAAACTCATATGTCTATATATTAACATGCAAGACAAAAATTTTTCCTTCTTTTTTTACTATGTTAGAAATGGAGTACGACTTTGAATTATACACCATTAGAAAGGTTTTTGTGTGCAGATTTGCACAATGTTAAAATTATTTTAATATGTTGTCAAAATTAAATAAAAATTTTCAAAGTAAAAAACAACAAGAAATGCGGTCACACAGAGCTGAAAAGAGGATAAAGCACAAAGAGAAAAACAAAACTTAGCACTGTACGTGTTTTTTTTTTGTTTACGTTTCACATTTGTCATTGTACCAGGGATGATAAATGAGCTTTTCTATTTTGTACCAAATAGCAAAAAAAGTACTAAAAGTGACCAAAAAGTACCAAAATCATTGAATACACTTGTGGTCGAATTTTGATCATTGGGCGATTCCAGTTCATAGTTAAACGCCTGAAAATATGCCCCTTGACCATAACTAAAATCATACATCCTCTGCTTTGCAGAATATCTAGAGCGTTTGCCGGAAGTTACCAAAATATGGGAACCATAGTAGATTTAGAAAGTATAGAGCATGCTATCAGTTTGTCTAATAATACTGACAAAATTCCAACTAGACAGAGTATGTAAGAAATTATGTGTGACAATTCAAAAGCAACGATCGGTTCTCTGGCGAAATAGTTTATACTTCACTAATAACACTTTTCTAGTTCAAAATATGGTCTGACGGGAATAAGTCATCCTTACTTAATTTCGGTACGGGGAATTTAGTGGTGCAAACTATTTTACTGGGTTGGTTCATGGCCCCATACAAAATGTTTAAATGAAAATTTCGTTTTGAATGTGGTGTTTTTCATACAGAATCTCTTATTAAATTGTGATAAATCAATGCTTTTTCATCAAAAGTATATTTTTTAATCGAGTTTTTTAATCATTTTATCGGGTACTTCTTAACTTTAACTTTAATTTTACCGAATTTTCTTATAGAGTGTGCGTCAGATGGACCTGGGTATGCAAAATATGAGCACCGAAAACTGTGCTCAGATTCTCACTGGTCTAACCATAAGTAACAAGAAAGTGGATGTTGCCAGGAACTGCGGTCGTTCATTTTTTTAAGACCCTTCCCTCGTCCAGTCCAAACATGGTCTTCTGTCCTCAGTTTTTATAGCCATTTATGGTGGATTGTGACCTTCTTATTACGAATATGATCTTGGTCTTCTAAAAACTATATAACAAAAACAGCAAATAGTAAAATTAATTTTTGGTAATGACTACAGATAGAAACCAGTACCCTTAACAAGCCTTACTTAAACTATTTTCAATTGAATTAATACTTTCTGAGTTCCTGAGCCTTTAAAAAAGGATATCTCACAATAACACACAAGGATTTTTTTATACTAAAATACCCGCCAAAATCTTAAAACAGTGAAAAAAAAAAAATTAAAATATCAACTTTAAAGGTCCAGAACTTTGGGTAATCAATCCTCTAAGCTAAATACACTGTCAGAATGCTCATACAATGAGGTAAAAATTTCGAGCAAACAATTTTTCTCGAAAACGTTAGGGTGACCCAAGAAATTTACTTTTTCTTAAACAAATCAAAAAATCAGTTTAAACCCAATAACTCCACAGTGGTACAACTTAGACCAATAAAAAACTTTGCTCTAAGTCTTTAGGGTGGCCCAAGAATTTTTTTTTCTTAAAACTTGTCAAAAATTCTGTTTTAACCCTATTACTCCTCAGTGTTGCATTTAGACCAATAAAAAATTGGTTTTAAGCCGTTGGGGTGGCCCAAGAAATTTTTTTTTGTTAAACTAGTCAAAATATCAGTTTAAACCCAATAATTCCACAGGGGTACATTTTTGATTAGTAAGTAATGGTTAGGATGGCCCAAAATTTTTTTCGTTTTTGTAAAACTAAGCAAAAAATCAGTTTTAACGCTATAACTCCTCAGTGGTGTATTTTAGACTGTCCGCAGGTATAATTTTCTGTTAGTCAACGATTCCTCTATGACCTCCCAGAAGTTTTGTAACCTAATCGATTACACCCTGTACAATCTATTACGAAAAATGAACTTGAATTTGTAATTTTCCGTATTATGCTTTTATAGAAAATTTGTTATTGAATCTACCAACTTTTCCACTAAAACACACTCTATCAAATCAACGACGTAGACCTGTCTTATTCCGTTAACACCGAAGCAGTAGATTAATCAAATTTTGCTTTCCATTGGCCGTCAATGTACTTACATTGGTTGATAAACATCGTATTAAATTAACCACATAAGCTACAACAACACAAATAAGCCACAGGTCAATGAAAATATTTTAACTCGCACTTAGTACACCCTGAAGTCTTTACGCTTTATTTTACTGACTTATCACCCACCCGCTTGTGCTTAAACTCCGCACACGCAAAACAGTCGTTGTTGCTGTTGGAGCAATTTGCTTCCCTCTTCCAACTCTACAATTTGGTATCTGACCAAACTTTCACCTTCAAATTGCGCTCCTGCTTGCGAGCATAAAATTTACGACCAACGATGACTATCCGCTAAGTCAACCTCAATCTAACCTCATATTAGCCTATAGCTTTGGGCTAAAAATCTTCTACACTGCAATCAGTAGCACAGCCAAGAAGAAGAAGAAGGCGACAACAAAAAAGGGTTGCCAATTTAACGACCGATGGGGGTTGTCGCTGAGAAATAACTGGGGAAGCAGACGATAAAAAGTAAAACTTAAAATTAAAAAACAAAAACAAAAACATAAAAATAAAGTCAACAGCAAATAAACGAAAAAAAAATATATGTGTATGCCTGGCAACACTGGTGCTGCAGCAAATGTCCTCATTTTCAGCTATGGACAGTTTTATTGTTGTTATTGCTATTGTTACTATAGTTGTTGTTGTTTTTGTTGCTTTTCTTGCTATAGGGGCAATACTGGCGCGCGCTGGTGTCAAATTGCATTGCAACACTGGCAGTGGGAAAAAGTTGAAATAAAATAAAATAAAAAAAAGCGAAAAGTATTTTATTGTTTTTATTACATTGGATATTGTTTCGAAAACCACCTTCCCCCTCTCCGTGTTACCTCTCAAACTCTAACTTTGCCCGTTTGACATTCCCAATGCAATCACCTTTGTCAAGGGCAGCCGCTCTCCAAGAAAAACGCACTAAGCGTTCGGGGAAAGCGTAGCATGTGTCATGGTGGGGATTTTGAGGGGAGAAATATTTAGTGCGAGCGAGATAGTGGCAATAAAATAAAATTTTAATTATTTTGTGATGCGAACAATTTTCCGGTCAATGCGGCGTCGGTTGGTCGGAATAAATGGAATTTTTATTCGCGTTTTATTGCTGCCTTTTTGCCTCTTTTACAATTTGAAAAATTTATGATTTTTACCTTTGATATTTACAAATTTACATTTGACACTTTGGGGATTTGCATACATATATAAATAAATAAACAAAAGACGGAAGTTATAAGTAATTTTTGTTGTTATTCATTTGTCATTTTTTTCGTTGTTGTTTTTTATTTGACTTATGAAGATCAAGAATTAAAGTGTAATTGAGTGCCGTAATAAATGACAATTGAAAGTGACACTTGTAGGTTCAACAATGTGATTGTGTAACGACATAATTGCGTTGTGTAAACATTTTTTGTTTTTTTTTTGTTAGATATGGAAATTCCAGGGAATCATCATATTTACAACAAAAAGCAGTGATAATTCAAATCCACTGCCAAAATTTCAGCCATAAATTTAATAAATTTCTTTCATAAAACTTAATTAAAATGTTTAACAGTTTCCATTTAATTTTCTACCAAATAAATTCAGTTTGAATTTCAAATTAAAAGAAATATTATAATCTTATGTATTATTAATCAAACAAAAACATTCATTTTTCATTTTTTGTAGATTTACTAACATCTTTATCTACTTCAACTCAAACATTCACAGGTAAATATTTTACTTTACTTACTTTTTTTTATTTTGAATTTTCTCAAGCTTCCTGTGTTTATTTTGCACTTTGAATTTGATCAAATATTTAATTAGCTACAAAAATAGTTCCATGTGTGTATATTTGGGTGGCCCACCCATTGGATTATTTTTAGAAAACAATCAAAAGAGTATAGCTTAAACTTAATTCAAATGACTGTCTCGGCTAACACATTAAAATTAACTTTCTCTACTGCCGTTTTTCGAAATTCACAAAACTAACTCTGTTTGTGTAAAAAGTTTACTTGATGGTGTGGAATTGATGGCAAGAGATCGGTCAAATAACCGATTATTATGGCACAAAATGCGAACTACATTACTTTTTCCCATTTATGGACGTACTCTACTTTCAAAATAAACGATACATATGATTTTAAAAGTATTGCTTTATACATTTTGTGCCTTAATAATCGAAAAAGAAAAAGTTGTTCAGAATAGTCCCAGGAATCTAATAATTTTCGGTGTTTTACTGATTTCTACCCACCATGTATAATGGCAAAAGTCTTATACCGTCGTTCGAAGCTGTTTGACTTTTGATAGAGAGATTTTTGCAAATTACTTCACGTAGGCCATTTCATTCAATCCGAAGATGTTGAATATGGACTGACTAAAACAACCGTTCGACGGTTCTCTCTATTAAAATAGTATCGTAGCTATTTTATATCGCTGTGAAAAGTGTATGGATTTCAAAGAAGACTGCCAGGTTGTTCAAAAAGATTTAAAAAACGACTTCACTTTACAGTTGTCAAAATGGATCCCGTCATTTTAGTGGTTTTCCGAAAGATCTACAAAACTGTTCTAAATGTAGTGGATACCCCGAAGGGGTATACCATACAAATTAAAAGGAGCACCTAGAATAGAATATAATAGAACAGAATTGAATTGAATTGAATTGAATTGAATTGAATTGAATTGAATTGAATTGAATTGAATTGAATTGAATTGAATAGAATTGAATTGAATTGAATTGAATTGAATTGAATTGAATTGAATTGAATTGAATTGAATTGAATTGAATTGAATTGAATTGAATTGAATTGAATTGAATTGAATTGAATTGAATTGAATTGAATTGAATTGAATTGAATTGAATTGAATTGAATTGAATTGAATTGAATTGAATAGAATATAATAGAACAGAATTGAATTGAATTGAATTGAAATGAATTGAACTGAATTGAATTGAATTGAATTGAATTGAGTTGAGTTGTGTTGTGTTGAGTTGAGTTGAGTTGCGATGAGTTGAGTTGAGTTGAGTTGAGTTGAGTTGAGTTGAGTTGAGTTGAATTGAATTGAATTGAGTTGAGTTGAGTTGAGTTGAGTTGAGTTGAGTTGAGTTGAGTTGAGTTGAGTTGAGTTGAGTTGAGTTGAGTTGAGTTGAGTTGAGTTGAGTTGAGTTGAGTTGAGTTGAGTTGAGTTGAGTTGAGTTGAGTTGAGTTGAGTTGAGTTGAGTTGAGTTGAGTTGAGTTGAGTTGAGTTGAGTTGAGTTGAGTTGAGTTGAGTTGAGTTGAGTTGAGTTGAGTTGAGTTGAGTTGAGTTGAGTTGAGTTGAGTTGAGTTGAGTTGAGTTGAGTTGAGTTGAGTTGAGTTGAGTTGAGTTGAGTTGAGTTGAGTTGAGTTGAGTTGAGTTGAGTTGAGTTGAGTTGAGTTGAGTTGAGTTGAGTTGAGTTGAGTTGAGTTGAGTTGAGTTGAGTTGAGTTGAGTTGAGTTGAGTTGAGTTGAGTTGAGTTGAGTTGAGTTGAGTTGAGTTGAGTTGAGTTGAGTTGAGTTGAGTTGAGTTGAGTTGAGTTGAGTTGAGTTGAGTTGAGTTGAGTTGAGTTGAGTTGAGTTGAGTTGAGTTGAGTTGAGTTGAGTTGAGTTGAGTTGAGTTGAGTTGAGTTGAGTTGAGTTGAGTTGAGTTGAGTTGAGTTGAGTTGAGTTGAGTTGAGTTGAGTTGAGTTGAGTTGAGTTGAGTTGAGTTGAGTTGAGTTGAGTTGAGTTGAGTTGAGTTGAGTTGAGTTGAGTTGAGTTGAGTTGAGTTGAGTTGAGTTGAGTTGAGTTGAGTTGAGTTGAGTTGAGTTGAGTTGAGTTGAGTTGAGTTGAGTTGAGTTGAGTTGAGTTGAGTTGAGTTGAGTTGAGTTGAGTTGAGTTGAGTTGAGTTGAGTTGAGTTGAGTTGAGTTGAGTTGAGTTGAGTTGAGTTGAGTTGAGTTGAGTTGAGTTGAGTTGAGTTGAGTTGAGTTGAGTTGAGTTGAGTTGAGTTGAGTTGAGTTGAGTTGAGTTGAGTTGAGTTGAGTTGAGTTGAGTTGAGTTGAGTTGAGTTGAGTTGAGTTGAGTTGAGTTGAGTTGAGTTGAGTTGAGTTGAGTTGAGTTGAGTTGAGTTGAGTTGAGTTGAGTTGAGTTGAGTTGAGTTGAGTTGAGTTGAGTTGAGTTGAGTTGAGTTGAGTTGAGTTGAGTTGAGTTGAGTTGAGTTGAGTTGAGTTGAGTTGAGTTGAGTTGAGTTGAGTTGAGTTGAGTTGAGTTGAGTTGAGTTGAGTTGAGTTGAGTTAAGTTAAGTTGAGTTGAGTTGAGTTGAGTTGAGTTGAGTTGAGTTGAGTTGAGTTGAGTTGAGTTGAGTTGAGTTGAGTTGAGTTGAGTTGAGTTGAGTTGAATTGAGTTGAATTGAATTGAATTGAATTGAATTGCATTGAATTGAATTTAATTTAATTTAATTTAATTTAATTTAATTGAATTGAATTGAATTGAATTGAATTGAATTGAATTGAATTGAACTGAATTGAATTGAATTGAATTGAGTTGAATTGAATTGAATTGAATTGAATTGAATTGAATTGAATTGAATTGAGTTGAATTGAATTGAATTGAATTGAATTGAATTGAATTGAATTGAATTGAATTGAATTGAATTGAATTGAATTGAATTGAATTGAATTGAATTGAATTGAATTGAATTGAATTGAATTGAATTGAATTGAATTGAATTGAATTGAATTGAATTGAATTGAAATGAAATTAAATGATAGAAATGAATAGATAGCGGAGAACAAAATTCATAAAATCAGATTTAAGAGTCGAAAGTTTTACGTAAATATATGACAATATGCCTTCATTCACGGTGCTCCTTAGGTACTGGATAAGTCAAAAATGGTCACTGTCCGAGCACTTAAATAGAGAAACCCTGCCCGAATAAATTATCCGAATGGGTCTCCCACTAAAATCACTCGCACAACGACCATCCCTGGATGCGCTAATCGTCGCTTCCATCATGGTATAAATACCCATCCGGTACCAGATGAAAATTGCATATCTGTATAAAATTTTCCTCTCTGGTGAGAGTTGAAGCCCATTTAATGCTTCTGTCGTTCTCTGGGTCAGATGGAAGGTAAGAATGTTCGGCAAAAGTGTTAAGGGGGAAATAAATGGGTTTTGATCTTACATTCTACCCCTCTAAGGGTGACATCAGTGTAGCTCTGCGGCTATTTTTCGATCATCTTGAATATTTTTCTGAACTTTAGCCTAAATGAGGCGCTACTTAACATCATCCGATCCTCATCTTTTTTTGGCTCACGCATTATTTGATCAAGCCTCACAAAATAAGATGTTATAGCGTCTTCAATGATTTTTTCTTCGGTAATGCAGACCTTTTGGTATCCAATTGTTCCAGAAGGTTACAGTAAAATTTTGAACTTATTATTTTTTCAGTTAGGAAACAATTCATGACCAAATGTATTTTGCTTCCACAAAAACGGAATTTAACAAATTTTTTGGTATAGGTATTGAGGACCAAAAATATTTTTTAAAAATTGTTTTGCTTTTGATTTATTTTTAGACCATCCTCGTGTATGTTTGCATATGAATTACAATTTAATGTCTACTATAATTGCTCAGTGGTAAAAATTCGACCACAAATTTGCTATTTGGTACAAAATAGAAAAGTTCCTTTATTATCCCTGGTACAATGACAAATGCGAAACGAACAGTGCTATGCTTTTTAATTTTCTTTTTGTCCTTTATCCTCTTTTCAGCTTTGTTTGTCCGCGTATTTTGTTGTTGTTAATAATGAAAAATTTTGTATTTAATTTTGGCAAGCTTAAGGGCAACATATTGAAATAATTTTAACTTTGTGCATATCTACAAACAAATACCTTTATAATGGTGTAGAATTCAAAGTCGTACTCCATTTCTAACATGGTAAAAAAAGGAGGACAAATTATTGTCTTGCGTATTAATATATAGATGCCGAAGTTTAAAACCTTTTAGAGCCACTCTTATGTCCCACAATTTAAATTTTTTTGTTTTATTTCATAAATCATGGCAAGGTATATAGTTAGCGCTTTTAAATTATAGAGCATTTAATTGTGCTGGAGTTCTTTTAAAAGTACCTCATATGATAAATTTCTCCTCTTACTTTACAAATTATGATATGAAAAAAGCTCATGTATAGTGAGGAACTTTCTACATTTCGTCGTATTTCCACTACAGTTGCAATTAAGAATTAACACAATATGTAAATGAAACAAAGCTGGGCGCTGGTTTGTAGAATTTGAAATTAAAATGTCACGTGTCGGAGCAAAACTTATAAATTATTTAAAAATGTATAAAGTGAAGCGATGTGAAATTTAGTAAGCTTTTCGCAGAAAATTATTTATTTTCAAACGAAAACCGCATTCTTTTTAAAGCAATGTTGAAAATAATTAAAAAAAAGAAAATATGAAACTAGCGCCATTATAATAAAAAATGCAATTATTTCTATCTATAATTCATATAAAAAAAAATACATATTTACATTCATTTCTGTAGTATAATTCTTTTACCGTTGTTGTTTCTGCTGTTGCTGCTGCTTTTAACCCTTACAATTCCCCACTTGCATGTTATACCATTTTGACCTGCTTCTTTTCCCCGCTTGCATTTTCGCAAGCTTTTATATACGTTACATGCCTCTCGAGTATAATTAACAGAAATGCACTCCATTCAAGTGCATGTTGCATGCAACACCGCCCCAAAAGTATACTACAAAATATAGTTTGAATAAAAGCAGGCAGAAACAGTAGATACAGAGACACAAAAAAAAAAAGAATTCAACAAAATGGCAACAAGAAGCGCCGCACATTTAATATTTACTTGAGCGCATGAATTTACACTTATACTATGATGTAGCATAAATATGCACTGACATACACATACATTTGTATAAAAGTCGTCGTCATACCACTAAAATATTTACATGCTGCTGCTGTCGTCCTCCCTTTAACCCTTGTGTGTCTGTCTAATCCCAGCGCACATTTAGTCAGTTCTACTCTTTTGTGTGAGTGCTGCTGCTGCTGCTTGTCACAAAAGTGCTTCAGTGCGACATAAGAGCGTTTCGAGTGACTGACTAAAACTGACTGCTAGGTTGACTGCCTGCACTGCGCGCCTATACATATGCAACGAAATATGTAAATTATAATTTTATTAACATTTTTGTCATTCTAGCGGTTGGCTGCTGTCATTTGTTTTAAAATATTGATGCACAAAGAAATATGCCAGCCCAATAAGCATTATAATCGTATGTGGAATTTTATTAAATTTTTCAAATTTGAAACTTGCGCCAATTTATGTTAGAGTTTTTTGTTTCATTTAAACTAAATTGTGATACTATGCAATTGATTTTTTTGTTTTAACCGAAATTTTTTGACTTCCTGTTATAGTAATAATGACACGGTACAGCAAAATTTAAGTTTTTAGTGTATTTCGATCTCTTAAATATACTATCCATTTTCATGCGTTGAGTCAGGTTTTCTGTAAATCCGGCTTAGAAGTTATTAGGAAGCAGGTAATATTAATATTAGGCTGTGTTTATTCGAGCGAATTCGAGTCGTGCGATGCAAAAGAAAAACTGGTCAAGAAGACCCATAAAAAAGGATATAATGAGTTGAAATTTTCTAGAAAATTGTTCCTTGCATAATTTAGTGTTGACCTTGCAATAAAAAGTTTTGTACAAAATGTACACAGCAAATAGTTTGGGAGTAAAATTCAATCGAAATTGGAATGAATACAAATCCACATCTAATGTGGTATAAAATCTATGCTACAATTTAGTGTACAAACCGTTTATACTTGTTCGCATAAAATTTATACAAATAAAGTATTAATACAATTTACACTATTTTGGTTTAAATTTAATAGTATCACCATACAAAAATCTTTTATATTATTTTTGTATAAATTTTATACAGAAGTTCATATAAATTATTTTAAACTATTTTATATAAATTTCATACTGTGTTATATATATCAATTTTACATAGTTTTCGAATAAATATTTTGGAACCTAAAAATGATATTGATAGTTACGCAGTTTAAATTCCATAATAAAAAAAATATCTTACATTTCGAATCTTACGCTAATCGTTGCCGGAATTGTGCTAAAATTTTCATCGGAGACCTTCATAAAAAATTTTGATAAATATACCAAAAAAAAATAAATTTCTCATTGCCGGGAGAGGAAAGAAATGTTCACCACCGCCATAAATTTTACCACTCACATATTTTTCTCGAACAAAATTTTTATAAAAACATCAAAAAAATTTTTCTTTGCCGGTAGAGAGAAAAAATGTTTACCAAAGTATTTCAATTATTTTCCCCTCCGCTTTATTCTCGATCATAATCCCCCCCTTATTCACCCCTTAAGGTGGCAGACATGTAAAATTTTGACGAAAAATATCAAAACAATCCTCACTGCCTCTCCAACGTTTCTCTCGAACATACCGCTCTCAGTTTTCTATGCAAAATTTTGGTAGAAATATCAACTTTGTATGGAAAGCTCTTTAAGGTGTGGTAAAGTAGGGGTAGCATGTTCGAAAGAAATGTTATGGCTTATATTATTTGGCAATTTTAATTTGCAGTCGTAATTTTTATGAAAAACAGTGCTCACTGGAGCCATTACAAAAAATAAAAAAACAAAAAAAATTTATGTAAAACCCCGAGAAAATTCTAAATTAATTATAACAATTTTAAGCTTCATCCAACTGAGTCTCCCTTATTTATTCCAACGTCTATCCGCCTGATCATTTATGTACATATATTCATATATGTATGCATGCATGAATATCAGTAGACCAAGTGCAAATTGCTGTCTTGTCTGTCTTCCGTTCACTCGGTTTGCTCTTACGAAACATAAAACTTGGAAATTTTGTTAAAACTTCATTTTGCGTCAACGCTTTTTTGTATGGAAGTTATGATTTTTGGTCAGCAAATGTTTAACCAAAACTTTATTTTCACTCTTCTTCACACCTACAGTATATGAATTTTAAACCTTTGTATTTAACTTATTACCCCAAATAATACCATATAAGTATGAGTATGCATATCCTCCACATAAAACTCTGCTCAACAGTTACGATGTGCAGTGTATGTGTGTGTTATGAAGCAAAAGTACAGTTGCATGTCGCTTTCAATGGCGCATATAAAATTTATACTTTGGTTCCAGTGGCCCATAAAAACCCGGTTATTTCCACTGTTACCAACATAAATTTTGTATGTGTGTTTGTTGAATTTTTTTTAAAATTTATATATGTATTTATATACGGATATGTATGTAATTGCAATACATATCGTATTTCGTAGGAAAATGGAAGTTAATTGTCTTGATAAATCATTTATGTATGGTCGGTCGTTGTGTTCACCTAAACATACATATGTACTTATGTATATACCTTGCTGTTGGTGTTGCTGCAATCAGGCTTTGTTGAGGGTACCTACAGCAACAGTGAGTTGTTCGCTTGTAAAGGATATAAACAAAAAAAAAAAAAATAGAACCAAAAGTTATTTTCTCACAGTGTACAGATAAATATTAATATGGTAACTCAACGCTTTGAGCAGAAAATTCACTACAATGTGGCTTTAATGCTCAGTACTAAAGTGTAAAAATTTATGGTACATCCATCTTTACCTGCAACTATTTATGGTTATGGGTTTTTTGCTCCTTAGCATCATGCATTTATAATGAAAATAAGGGACACAAAAAAATATTTTTCAGAATATTACTGAAATCCATCTCATGAAATATTGGAGTATTATTTGATCTTTGAAACATAAAGATATTGAAAGGTAGAATGTGAATTTAAAAGTAATTAGAATCGCCCGGTCGTCAAAATTCGACCACAAATTTTGGTACTTTTTGGACACTTTTAGTACTTATTTTTTGCAATGTGGTACAAAATAGAAAAGCTCATTTATCATCCCTGGTATAATTTAAACGAAATAAAAACAAAACAAGAAACACGAAATCAGTGCTATACTTTTTGTCTTTCCTCTTGTGTTTTATCCTTTTCTCAGCTCTGTGTGAACGTGTATATTGTTGCTGTTAAAATTGAAAATTTTTTATTGAATTTCAACCGGTTTAAAGTCAAAATATTAACATAATTTTCACTTTGTGCAATCTACATACAAATACCTTTCTAATTGTGTATAATTTAAAACTATACTCTATTTCTCACTTTGTAAGCAAAGGTGGACAAGTTTTTGTCTTGCGTATTAATATATAGATTTTGAACAGCACGTTATTTCATGACTTTGTGAACATTATTTCAGTATTAAATTAATCATAATCATTAGGCTATGTAGTTGCAAATAAATCCTTACATAAAAAGTGAATTCTAAAACTTTAAATTGAATATGCAATAAATCAGATATCAACTTATAAGCTGGCAATAAATTTGAAAAGCAAGAAAAGAAAATAATTCAACTGAATGCAAAATGAAAACAAAAAAATAAATCCAAGTTAAGAGCTCATCACCCGGTTATTCAATAATGAATCAAAACCAATAATCCACTAGAAAAAAAACGTGAAAAAAACCAAAATTTAACATCATGCTCATAGTAGTACATGCATACATACAGCTTTGGCTTACAACATCCACTCAATTTGCCAGGATGCCACGAGAATAATCGCACCCACTTACTCACACACACAGGCTGACTGACGGGGGAAAAAGAATCACATTGAATCCGACTACTGCAATTTGCCTGAATGTCCTTGTGCAATAAATCGTACAAGCGGTGTAAGGAAGTTTTATACCCACCTGCTGCCAACTCGACTTGTTTTGCACTGCAACGACAACGACGACGACGACAACGACAAAACAGAAGTAATAAATTCAAAAAGAGACACAAATACATACAAACAGAAACACACACACACACGAGTGCTGACATATGAAGTTCTTTTACTACTCTTAAGTACTCATATATGAAAAATCTATCTTTTTACATATATCCTAAAAAAAACATAAAATCTGGCGGCCTACTTACGGCAAAAGCTTCAGTGCTTCACTTCAACATATCGAGTGTCACAGCGACGACTGTAATGCGGAGTGGGGTTGTGAAAGTAAAGGACAGTGGGCTTATTGTCTCGTCAATGTAACTATGAATAGTTTTAGATGGTCATAATGACACAGTCAGATAAAGCCATTTTAATACCATCGGAAAATAACTATTTATCTATTTTAGAGTTGGCTTGTGGTTGAAATTGGACCGTTTTCAATTGATTTCAATATTTCAGATTCAATTTCAATATTTCAATATTTCGATATTTCGATATTTCAATATTTCAGCATTTCGATATTTCAATATTTCAATAAATCAATATTTTAATATTTCAATGCATTAATACATCATTATTTTAATATTGGAATATTTCAATATCAATATTTCAATAATTCAAAATTTAAATTTTTCAATATTTCAACATTTCAATATTTCAATATTTTAATATTTCAATATTTCTATATTTCAATATTTCAATATTTCAATATTTCAATATTTCAATATTTCAATATTTCAATATTTCAATATTTCAATATTTCAATGATTCAATATTTCAATACTTAAATATCAATATTTCAATACATCAATATATCAATACATCAATATTTCAATATTCCAATATTTCAATATTTCAATATTTCAATATTTCAACATTTCAACATTTCAATATTTCAATATTTCAATAATTCAATATTTCAATGTTTCGATAATTCAATATTTCAGTATTTCAATATTTCAGTACATCAATATATCAATATTTCAATATTTCAATATTTCAATATTTCAATATTTCAATATTTCAATATTTCAATATTTCAATATTTCAATATTTCAATATTTCAATATTTCAATATTTCAATACTTCAATATTTCAATGTTTCAATATTTAAATTTCAATTTCAAATTTCAAACTATTACGTATACGCACTAACACACAAATTGATAATTTCAAACATTCAATCCACTGTTCAATATTGGTAGCGAATATTAGCATCCTTTTTTTAGGATATGCGAAGATATACTCGCATGTATGAGTATTTGTGTGTCTATTTCAACAAGGATAATTTCAGTCATTTATCCTCTTACAGTAGTCGCATATACAATGCAGCACCACCACTTCTCTTCGCTGCTCCTTAACCCCTTCACATCCACTTGACTACATATTGATTTCGTATATTAAATCCTTATTTTTCTTCATTGCACTTTACTTCGTTTCACTCTTCTCTCAAGCGCAGGTTTTGGCAGCATCCAATGTATGTTGCATTTTCCTTTCATTCCGTTTGTAATATAATACTTGAGCTTTTATGCAAACAGAGGAAGGGGGGAGGGTTCTATAGTTGGTCGATACATCTCCGGTGTGTGCAAGCTGTTGTTTTTGTCGCTGCCGCTGTTGGTGTTGTTGCTTTCATGCCTCATTTATTGTCGTTTGTCCCAATTTTTTATTTGATATACGAGCAAAATATTTTAATTTTATTGACATGCACTCTGAGAGTTGGCCAGGTTGCCTTGCCGCACACACATGTGTGTTTTACCTATGTATTGGACTATATGTGTAGGGGACATTTTACAAAATACTGAAAATGAAAAAGTGTTTGTGCATTTGGAATGAAAATGGATTTTGAATATAATCAGATGCATACAATTTGAAAGAGTAATTTTGAAGTAGAAAACATTAAGATAAATTCAATTCAACCAGAAATTACCTTAACAAAATTTTGATAAATAAATTAATGAATTAAACATTAGACCATGCTCTGAATAAAATCTCTTGATTTCCGTTTGCAAGAATCATAAAATTCGGCATTTAAATATCATTTGCGTTAAATATGGAAATAGCATAAAACTAACGACTTTACCAATTTATTAGCAAGTGCCAGTATATGTGTGTGTGTATGCGACAGTGTGCAATGATGTGGCACAATTACGAGCACTTTAACCTGGTTATGTGCTGTTTTTACTGCATTATTTGCATGCTGTCTCACTAGATATTTATAGCTGATTTTAATTGCTTCTTTTTTGGATTTTGAGCTTTTCACAGAGAAAGTACGTACTTACAAATACCAAAGCAGTTACATTACAAAGTAAGTTGCTAAGACACACTAAATTCATATACATTCACTCGCACACACACACACACACACTCACAAGACACTCAGGATTGAGCATGAATTCCTTTTGTGAACTGCTTGTGACAGCAATTGAATGCAGTTGCTGCTGCTGCTGATGCTGTAACACATCGCTCTCAGAGTTTAATGCTAATGTGAGTTTAATGCTTGAGATGTCCTTTAATTTGAAATTTATTGCTCTATTTCATTGTCCAAATGAAAATGTGTGCAGCAATTTAATTGCGGCATGAGCTTAAAATAAATGAAGAAAACACATCTGTGCCTTTACCTTTAGGAATAGGTATGCTTGCCCACTTTGTTATAAAAAAAATTGTGAGAAATTTTAGTTTAAAAAATTATATTGATAATTTTTTTATTAATGTTGACATACAATTTTTTATTTATTTATTCATTTTACGTTCTTAATCTCTTTTTAAGCACAAAGCCTTCAAAAAAACTTCCATAACAGAACAGACCTTGAAACTATTATACTTTTATTCAAAAAAAAAAGAAATTTACAAATTAAGGGGAAAAAATGTTTAAACATGAAGCTGAAAGTTAAGGTTCCGAAAATTTAAAAGCAAAATACGAAATAACAGCAGAACTCAGTTTATGTTGTTATTCCTTTTGCCACTTCTTGCAATCTGGACTTATGCTCTTAGGTTTTGCTTTTATATCATTGTAACCAAGCAAACAATTTACGTGAGATTTTGACATAATAAAGGGTTGAATACGAGGATTGATGTTACACTCGACTTATGCTGTTATCTCCTGCCTAATACCTCCTACCACCAATCTCCTCCTAACTCATACCTCCTACCTATCTTCCATCGCTTACCCCCTACTTCCTACTTCCTACCCCTATCCCCTAGGGGGTCGGAAGTAAGCTACCGACCACCTCCTACCTTTTACCTTCAACCTCCTACTGGAGGTTAATACCTCCCACCTCCCACATCCTAACTCCCAACTCCTTACTCCTAGATTCTACGTCCTACCTTCTACGTTCTACCTTCTACCTTCTACCTTCTACCTTCTACCTTCTACCTTCTACCTTCTACCTTCTACCTTCTACCTTCTACCTTCTACCTTCTACCTTCTACCTTCTACCTTCTACCTTCTACCTTCTACCTTCTACCTTCTACCTTCTACCTTCTTCCTTCTACCTTCTACCTTCTACCTTCTACCTTCTACCTTCTACCTTCTACCTTCTACCTTCTACCTTCTACCTTCTACCTTCTACCTTCTACCTTCTACCTTCTACCTTCTACCTTCTACCTTCTACCTTCTACCTTCTTCCTTCTACCTTCTACCTTCTAACTTCTACCTTCTACCTTCTACCTTCTACCTTCTACCTTCTACCTTCTACCTTCTACCTTCTACCTTCTACCTTCTACCTTCTACCTTCTACCTTCTACCTTCTACCTCCTACCTCCTACCTCCTACCTCCTACCTCCTACCTCCTACCTCCTACCTCCTACCTCCTACCTCCTACCTCCTACCTCCTACCTCCTACCTCCTACCTCCTACCTCCTACCTCCTACCTCCTACCTCCTACCTCCTACCACTTACCACTTACCTCCTGCCTCTTTCCTCCTTCCTCCTACTTCCTACCTCCTATTTCCAACCTCCTACCTCCTATTTCCTACCTTCTACCCCTACCTTTAACCCTTTATCACCTTCCTCCTACCTCGTACCTAATACCTCCTATCTCCTATCCTATCTCCGATCTCCTCTCCTTCTTACTTCTTACTTTTTACTTCTTACCTCTTAGCGGGGAATATTTTCAGTATTTCAGCAACCATTTGAGAAGAGTATCCAGCTTTTTTATTTTCAAGTAAATTTAATGGTTAGCTTTCGGTGAAGGGTTGATATTATCCGGGAAATGTTATTTTCATCGGATTAGTTAATAGTTTCACTTTTTATATCTTACATCCAGGGTATATTCATTTTGTTTTTCCGCTTGTAACGCAGAGAATGAGGCGTGGCAGATATAGAAAAGTGTATATATTCTTGATCAGTGTCACCTCCTGAGTCGATATAGCCATGTACGTCTGTCTGGCTGGCTGGCAAGGTGTGTGTGGAAATAAATTTTTTGAGAAAACTAAGCAAGACAACACAATAAAATTTAGTACACTGCCTTCGTCATCAAAGTTAGCTCATGGGATTGAAAATGAGCGAAATCGGTCAACGGCCTCGCCTACCACACATACAAAAAATATATTAAAAATACAACTTTAGGAGTATTTTTCACGACAATGCAACCGAAATACACTTAAATACCACGAATTGTAAGCGTGGCAAAAACTGGGCAAATTCTAACAAGAGGGCGTGGCACCTTCCATATAAGCAAAAGTTTCAAAATGCTATACTGAAAAAGTTTTTTGAGATAGTCCAACATTTTCATTTCATTTAAATACTAAGGACTACAAATACACTCTCTGAGCTTAAACTAGACGAACTCCGACTAGAGGGCGTGGCACCTCCCATATATGCAAAAGCTTCAAAACGCTATGCTGAAAACGTTTTTCGAGATAATCGCACTAAGTTTTAATCAGACACTAAGAATTCTGAGTAACACTGGGTGAACTCGGACAAGAGAGCGTGGTAACTGCCATATAAGCAAAATTTTTAAAACACTGCAATGTAGGGTATTTAATATTTGGCCAGGCCAAAAGTTACACCCTTACTAGTTTTGCTTTCGACTGGAATGGAAATTTTTTTTTCCAGAATTTTTCAGATAAATATTTCTCTCAGTTATTATTCATACTTTCACTAATTATTGTAAAAAAATATAACCTCATTATATCCAACAATCAATACATGCCATTGATTGACAAATTTAGGAACATAAGTATGAATAAACATTGTTATTAATTAGCACATTACGCACCTTTGTCCGAACAAATAACAAAACAGATCAAAAGTCATTGATTATGTACAATCGCACTAAATTTGCGCCTTCCGCACTCACTTTCATTTCACTTAACACCTCAAAAATACAAAAAAACTGACCGAACGTACATGAAAATATGCAGACATGAAAAGATGTGTCGTGTAACAATAGGATTATAAAAGGCATCTTTTTGTTCTATAAAAACAAGTCAATTTATATTCATTATGTTGAAAGCAATAATAGTCATCATTATTCATAGTTGTAATCATCATCATCATCATCATAAATAAAATAACAATCAACACACAATTGAATTGTCACTCAAAAGGATGAAAAATAAAGGGGTGGACGCATTCAGACGCATGTCGCCCCAACCCACCTATAGCAAATACTGCGAACTGTAAGCCATACAACACATTAATTGTATGAATGAATAACTGTCTGCATGAATGAATGAATGAATGGATGAATGCAAATGTCAGAGCTGAAGCACTCATAGGACTCAATTGAGATGGATAATAATTGAGCTAATGATGTTGCACACTTCACAATGCTGTCGCTGTTGCTGATGATGAGGACGATGATGACGGTGTGATGTTCATGCAATAATGTCATTGATATATAAAGTGTTGATGCTGTTGATTAAGCTTATTAAATAGATATTATCAAATAAAATAAAATGCACTTTACAATTGCAATTTATACAAATGAAAATTTTTCTATTAAATTGAAAGAATGAAAATGCATAATTTTTGAATTTTGGCATAAGAAATTTCATTACTCTGATATAACACAAAAAACAATATACATAATGTCATTATTAACATAAAGTGTCATTTAAAATGCTAATACATACATACAAGGCATACAGTGCAGCATAAACAACATGAGCGAACCAATTAAGGGAATTCCCAGTGGCATCATTTGGCAGATGTAGACTATCTACCACTAAGTTTGCATAGTATGAGCCTTCCAAATGGCACACATTTTATTGCTTAGTGTGAGGCACTCAAAGGTACGTGTTTAGAGAAGGTACGAGTATCTTATACGAACGAGTGTGCATGTTCCAAACAGATAAGTGAGTTCAAATGAAAACGTGTGTGCGTATTGATTGTAAAGTTTGGCACCACATGCTTGCGCACCATTGTCGTCGGGTACACTTGGTCCAAACCAATTGTATCTGTGTGTGCCATTTGGAATTTCAAAACCAATATAATAACATAAATATTTTATTAATGACATCGTTTCGTGGTTGTTTTTGCCATGTGACAATTGGAGAAATGCAAAAACAAATAACGAAAGTGAAAGAAAAGGAAAACAATAAAATATTGAAATCGATATATCGATGCAATTACAACAACTAGTTGAGTCAAAAGTGGCAAAAGACAATTGGCACAAAAAGCCAATGACACAATGAAATGTGTGAAATATGAGTAATAACTGCTGGGTTGTAGTGAAATAAAAGACTTATATTGTTATGTTTCATCGGAGAAAATAAAGAATAAATGTTGAACGTTTAAAGAAAGTCAATTACACTTGTTAACAAATTAATAAATTCTTCTGTGAATTGATTGCCAATCTAAAATTCTAAAGATGATTGCAAAAATATTGGTATTAAGTTTCCAGACAAGTGGACCGGGGAGCAGATGGCGGAAATAGATTGGTACAAAAAAATCATGGTTGGCAAAAGAGCAATGTCAACAAAGGCTAAAAATTACGTCACCTAGCCGGCTGAGTCTGCAAAACAATTGATCTGGCATTGACGCCGAAGACAATCAAGTCTGGTTTCAGGGCAACAGACATGATGCTATTAGATCCAGAAGTTTTTGTTGAGCCCATTGAGCAGAATTTGTTGAATTTGTGTGACTCAATGTTTTCAAATAAATTAATTTTGCTGTCTTCTACATATGATTGCGCTTTACTTCATATTTTCCCATTTTTAGCGGATTTTTTTAGGGTGCCCACAACTGAACCAAAATTTTTTTATTTTTTTTTTTTTTTCAAAAATTATGAGTCGAAAGCAAAAAAGTGCCCACTCCCGACACTATTCCCTTACATATATCTGACTTTTGAGTTTTTTTTTCTAGTTTGTTTAACTTTTGGTTGATTTATTGTTAGGTATTTATTTCATTCAACACTACTCAACTGTCATATTTTTACAGAATTTTTTGTATTACTTACTAAAAGCTGAAATTTTTCACAAAAAGTAAAATTATCCAGAGAATACAACTCTGTAATGAGGAAAACTTTCTTCCCACAAAAAACTAACTTTCGAAAAACTTTAAGGCATAAATATGATGATGATTATGATTGCAATAATGATAATGTTTGTGGATGTCGGTGTTGATGACAACGAAAATGTTAGTGCATTAGAAATTCAAATTTCTTTTCAATTCAATAAATGCAATATATATCAGTTTCCAATTTGCCTTGCGGTGACAAAGCTTTGATAGAAGAAAAACTACGCAAACTATGCAAAAAAGTCTAAAAAGAACTCGTAATAAAAAAAAGAAACCGTTGTCGTGGTGGCAACGCAGTAAAGGCGCAGCAGTAGAAATCCAATTGCATGCAAATTGCAAAACAAAACTTTGCAATGCCTGAAACAAATAGTTTTGCAAAACTTCAAGATGAAAAAAAGAGGAGAAAATTGCAAGAAATGCTTTAGTGAATAACTAAAAGAATTGTTGAATTTAAAGGTGGTATGAAAAATTTTGGAAAACTCGCTGCTACTTGTTGAAGATATTAAACAGTTTTTTGAATATGATCTGAATGAATTTTATATTATAATAAAATTATGCAGTAAAATAAAAAAGTATTGTGCATATTTCAATAATTTTAAGTTTTTGAGGCATAGTTTTAGGCTTAATATAAAAGCTTCCATGCGGCTAAAAATCATAAAATGTTTTCCAAGCCACTCAAGTCGCATTGATAAAACGCAGGAAGTAAGAATTTGTGCAAGACACAAGTCGATGCGGAAGGCGGCTTACATTAGAATGCTGTCTTTTTGCTGTATTACTCTTCTTTTTTTGCTCCGGAATTCGTTGCGAATGCAAATCAGCTTTTGTAACTTAAAACTGCAGAGATACAGAACGCATCTTGCAGATACGATGCCACTTTAAAGCCAGATATACGATAATTCTAAAGCCAACGGTATGTCGAAGTTTTTAGTTTGCGCAAAGTGCGAATGCAAATTGCTTGAAATATGGTGTGGATGCGAATGAGTGAATCATTTGTTTTGCACATTGAAAGGAGTCTACGACGACGGTGGTCGCTTTTTCTGCAGCAAGCGAAAACTATGGTGCTGCTTCTGCAAAAACTGTCATTTTCTTCAACCTTTTCATCAAGTAGTATGCTAAACAATGCGCTAAATCCACATTGAAATTTCAACAAAGAAATTTTGCGCAAAATTAATATGAATGCGGTGTTGGAAAAGTGCTCGCATTTTTCTTACGACAAAGTATCGATATCTTTGAGATTAGTGATAGTTTAGTGGCAAGGCTGTGAGGAACCTTAGGGATGCTCAAAAATAATGCAATGTACTATAATGATTTTTAGAAAATATAATTCGCACGTGCTTTCAATTAAAATAATGATTCACTGTCGTTATTAAGTAGTTAGCTAAGGTTAAATCCCAACCACATGAACAAAACCAGACGCAACGGCAACACTGCGCAACAGCTGTTTTTGACACGCTGCTGTCGTTCGATCTGTTTGCTGTCACAGAAACAGAAAATAAATTTAGACACACAGCGGTGGATCTAGACAGACGGTAAGCAACAGCAGTAAGCAGAAGCAGCAGATAAAGCGGTAAGCAGCAATGAAATAAGGTATTTGATAAGTTAAAGTAGTTGTAGTAGTGGAGCATTGTAGCGTAGAGACCGCGGCACTTAGCACACGTAGCCCGATAATAAACTAGTTGCCTGTGGTTAGTACAAAGGTGATGGATCACACAAACGAGTAGCCCGATGATATACATATCAGTTATTCGTGGGCGCGATATAGTCACAAATGGAGTAGGGTATGCAATTAGCAGAGAAGTGAGCGGAATAAGGGGTATTTAGTCGCGTATAGGAGAGCATTGTAGTAAATAGCGTTAGCGTAGTATAGGGAGATAGTACTCGGTGGAGGAAAGAGAATCACCACATTAAACATGAGTGGCCCGATGTTAAATCAGCTACTCACGGCTAAAGTGTAACCGCACGATCAAGCCCGATAATAAATAAGTTGATCGCAGGTGTGCGCTCTCTCTCTCTCCGAAGTATAAAAGAGATGTAGAAGGATAGATAGGGTGAGAAAAGTAGCCATTGCATTTGGTGTGAGCAGCCCAATACGGTATCAGTTATTCATGACTATAAAGTACGTTGTCAAGAGAATAAATTAAGTATTTGGGAAGAAGCAGTTAGCTACTAGTACTACACTTTACTAGGCCATGGCTAGCGGCGGAGGGAACGATGCACTGGAGCAGAGAGTGGAGAGGAGTAGAGAGACGTGTTTTATTTATCATATTATTATAAATATGTTGAGAACAACCGTATTTAGTAATAAAATGAAGTGAATTATTAAAACTCTAACCCGTGATTTTAAATTTAATTAAGACGCCGTCCTTTTCTTTTATACATTTTTGTAGTCAAACTGCTGGCCACCGGCTAACAAAACCGCTGGCAGAAAGGTTCGTTACACGACGAACAAGGGCGTTTCAAGCTGACTATTAGGCTTTGCCCTTCGGTGAGTTGGGTGGAAGCAGAGGTTTTTGCCATGCGCCAATTTTTTAAAAATGATTTAGTTTTCAGATAAGCTTTTCTCTTAGATGGGATCATGCATTTCTTAGAAATGATGCAATTCAGAGAATTTGAATGTATTAAACTTCGAAAATGGGACGGAGCGAGATTCTCTTCGGCCAGTGTCGTAACAATTTTTTATTCAAACGTGTTGAAAAAAACATCGAAATCAATTTTAATAACTTTTCCACACAGTCACTAACTACAAGCACATACCATAAAAGTGGGCGCATCCTGCAAAAACAACAGAATCTTTTGTCACATGCTACGCTATATTCAAATTCATCTTATTTTCCATCCAAAAGCGGAAGTTTCAAGGAAACTACAGTTTAGCTTGAAAATTGAACTTCGCTTTTGTTGCGTTTTGTGGTTTCATTCATTAAGAGTGGAATTCATTGAAGTCGGCATTTGTCTCTCTTTGAAATGAAAAGGAATGCGCTTAAATCAGTGGGAAGAAAAGGAAGCAAAGGATAGAGTTATCCAAAGTTTAACAGTAAGGGTAATTTGATGGAAAAGTTTACCATTTCAAAAGACGAATTTATCAGTCTCAAGTTTGCGCCTTCGAAACTTTCGACAGAGCAATTGTGTGCGCGTGTGTGTGTTTGTATGAGCAAAATAAAGGATATGCTGCTTTATTATTGTGAAACAATTGATGTCACGGTCAGGTTAAAATTAGTTGCTTCAATTTCAGTGCGGTATGCGCTTTAATTAAAGTTTTTTTGTTTCGTTTTCTGTGTGGAAAATAGCTCCTGTTCATAATTTCTTTGGAGATTTTGATTTTAATTTTTATAGTGTGTCCAAGTTTAAGTCATGACTTTTGAAGATTTGTCTTTTTGACAAAAAAAATCAGAAGAAATTTGGAAAAAATATACTGTTCACAGGTTTGACAGGTTTTCAATAAAAAAACAGGATTTTTAAGAGACAAGTTTTTTTAGTATTTTACATGACTCAGAAAAGTATGTTTCCAATGAAAATGCAACTGATAGGTTTTTGAAAATAGAAAACAGAAACAGCCTACTGAAAACAGTAGGTACTTACCTGCTAAAAGCAGAAAAAATGTTCAAATCAGATAATTTTGAGCAATCTTCAGAGTTCTGCGTATTTGTGTAGACTTCCGTAGATCTCAGCATAATACTTAACCATTTTCGCGAATGCTTCTTTAAAGCACTTCTAAAATGAGATGCTTATCTATTCTACCAACAACCCAAGTTATTTCCTTTCTGAAAACGACGATATAGCGTCAAATAACAAATTGATTTAAGTGTTATCTTTTTCCGGATAAAATGCTTTATCTTGCAATATTTCATTTGATGGTAATGGCGCTGCAGTAAATTTACGATTAGCATTGAAAGGCACTGTGTGCAACTTTTATACAACAGCAGCAGCAACAACAGCAACATCAATGATGACAGAAAAATTTTCAAATTGAATTGTTATTGCTGTTTGAATATTGTCGCCAATAGATGTTGCTGTTATTGCTTTTGTCATTTTTAAACTTCCGGTTTCGTACTGCATTTTCGTTTTGTTTTTGCTGTTGCTAAGAGACCTTAAGGCAAAATTGCTTGCCGGCGCTTTCATTTAAAAAAACACAGCAATAAAAACGCCCATTGTTCGATTGCAATTTCGATTTGCAATTCGTTGAAAATACAAAGCACCAAAAGCAAAAATCCAAAAAAGAAAAAAAAAGCAACAAAATCTGTATTTTTTGCTGTTGCTGTTGCTTTGTTAACATAGCCGCAAAAAAAAAAAAAATGTTTGTGTAGCCACCGCCACCAACAGCCTTTACTCGTACTCGTTGTGTTTAAGCCAAGTTAATCGTCCGAGTTGCTTGCACTCGCATTTTGCTACGCTTTGGTGAACGCTGCTCTTTTGATGACGACACTTTGGCTTCGTATGGCTAATAAAACAATCGTTTGAGTGGACATTAGAGTTGCCATGTTCTTTAGATTGAATTGACTGCTTTTGAGAATTCACCTTAGAAATTTTGATTTGAGATCCTTTTTGACGTTATGAGAAAGAAAGTTGGCGAAGCCGCGTTTTCCTCCTACAAATCATCGTTTTGTATAAAAGCATATTATTATATAATATTATATTTTTTATTTATATATACGTAGCTACTTAGTTATTTTTAAATTTCAAATGAAATTTAATTAATTTTATTATTTCTAATATATGTAAATAATGATTTATTGTCGTAATTAAGTAGAGCTAAGAAAGATATTCATAATTTTAGTAAAAGGTAAAATCCCCACCACATGAACAAAGCAAGACGCAACGGCAGCACAGCGAAACAGCTGTTTTTGACACGCAGCTAAAGTTCGATCTGTTTGCTGACACAGAAACAGAAAATTATTTTTAGACACACAGCAGTGGATCAGGACAGTCTTTGCGTGGCCCCGGTGACCAGTGAGACCGCGTAGCTCGATAATAAATTAGTTGCCTGTGGTTAGTACAAGGGTGAGGGGTCGCACAAACGAGCAGCCCGATAACATATCAGTTATTCGCGGGTGCAATCTAGTCTCAAATGGAGTCGGGTATGTAAACAGTAGTTGCGTATAAGAGAGCATTGTAGTCAATAGCGTAGTGTAGGGGGATAGTGCAAAAAGAGAACCACCACATTAGACGTGGGTGGCCCGATAATAAATCAGCAGCTCACGGCTAAATTTTGCTAGTAGTTTCTGCTTAAGCTGCTAGTGTTGTGTGTTGATCACACGCTGTTATAAATATTCATTGCCTACCGTTAGGGATTTGATGTTATTCATACTCAACTCAGTACTAAGGCTATACTCGCGACAGTTTTAGTACTGCCAGAGTAATAACAGCTAGCATACCTTTAGGGGCCGCTAGTAAAGAACGGTAAGCAAGGGAATTAAAGAACAGCGGGTTCAACGCGGAAGCAATCTGACCCCTATATCATAGATATGTGACTTTATTGGGCACGTCAATAAAGCCAAGTAAGATATATTTCGCAATACTGCGAAATAGTATGAAAACAGATAATGTAAGTTGTAACCATACATGTATGTAGCTAGAGGCACCTGTAAACCTCTAGCTGGTAAGTGATTTTAAAATAAAGAGATGAGTTAGTGATCGGAACTATAACCGAGTGTTTGTGTCTGTTTATAAATCGTTTTAAGGGAACTTTACGCGTGAACATCAACATCGACAAGTGGGGGATTCAGCGTTTGGACAACACAGCATTTGGTGAGTATAATTTGGCGACCATCTATCCCTTTGCCGTACTCTTATAGTTTCAGATAAACAGCTCAGCTGTATTTCCCATCGCAAGGGAAATATAGCAACAACATTTTGGCGCAGCCGGTAGTCCGAGCCAGGACTACGCATCGAGGGAAGCAGAATTGAAAAAGAGAGATCAACGTTGGAGGGAATAATTCGTGGAAAGTGGTGAGTATTTTAATTAAAAAACCTTAGAAAGTCTTAGTCTACTTTGCTTTAATTTATTGCAAGTGCTGAGCCAGCTAGTAGCGGTATCAATATCGCACAGCTGTTCAGGATTAGGTAGGGCCTAATTCACATTACACGGTATATTCAGGTTAAAGTGCTTGAATATACCAATCTTCAATTTCACAAAAAGAACACTAGTTTGGGTTTATGTGCTCAAACTAGAAATACACAACACACAAAACATTTGCTTATAGGCCTCAAAGATTCAATGGTAGTCGATTCGGTAGAAGCCGGATCGAATATCATAGTAATAATATAAAGAAAACCTGAAAGAAGGTTAAGAACGTAGTGAGGGAAAGTGTCCATGAGAGTAGGAAAGGAAACAATTTTAGGGAAATCTATGTTAGGTTACAGTCGTTTCGGGACTGGGTGTTTTTGTTTTAAAAAAAAAATTGAGGGAAAATAATATTAATAATTTGTGGTTTTAAAGAAAAGGAAAAAAAGGAGAATTTTTCATAAATTGGAATTTTTCAAAAAAAAAAATTTAGTAAATTAAAATTTTAATTTTTGTTCACCGATAGACTGGCTTCCCCCACCCGTGGTAAGAAGTCAGTTGTGCGATATCGGTTTCGTTTTCGTGGAAAAATAATCGGTGATAAATTTCTGGAGTTTGCTCTTTTTAGTGGTTTTCGTGCTGGGTTGGCTGAGACCTTTGGTATAATAAAGTACCAAGGGCTTGGGGACCTTGTTAAGGAGACTAAAAAAAAAAGTGAAATACTGGTTATTTTTACGACCGAAGTAGTTCAATTCTTTTGTTCGAACGGTTTACGAACTTTGAAGCCACTTTGCAAGGGGCTGGTGTTTGTAAAGTTTTCGTTGAAGTTTTGAGCTCGAAATCGGAAAATCCTACTGGTTTAGTTTTGGGTTCCTGGGAATTATTTTCAAGTAATTCCATGGTTCCGTTTCGATCAGTAGGATTAAGCGGGAATTAGCGGAAATAATTGAGAAAGATTTCTTTTAAAAATTTATTTCTTTCTTTACGAAGGGAAAAATTTCGTATTCAGTTCTTTTCATACCAGCAACTAAAAGCTGGTATATGCAAAATAAAACGTTTCGTTTTTTGTTGCGAAGGTCGTGGTTTCACTTATTCAAAGAAAAAAATATATGTGAATAGAACTTTGCGTTGTGGTTCATATGAACTGTTTTTGCAATTGTAGGTGCAATTTTTGATTTTTGTTTTTGGTTTTAGCACAATTGGTTTTCGATTTCAATAAAACAGAAAATAAAAAGACAAAATTAAGTCATTTTTATTTGTCATATTTTTGGTTTGCGTTGGTAACAAAGCCAATGCGTTATTTTGTTATTGGGATTGAAATTACTGCTAATTGTGTTGGTCATTTTTGTTTGCAGTGGGAAAAACTGTATTTGATAAAATTTGTAATGTTTTGTTAATGATGTTAAAGGCATAATTTTTCTTTGGGTGAATTTCTGAAATATTAAGGACGGCAGATCAAGGCCGTGATTCACTGCACTTTGTTGTAATTGACTGATTGGATTGTATGATGCGGTTATTGTAGTCGAGGTGACGAAACAGTAAACTGCTGACATTGGTTTTTGTTTTTTCAAAAGTATTCTTAGTAGATTCAATTTGTTGGGAAAACATTTTTTAGAGTAAAGTCACTTAATTGTTGCTATTTTATGTGGTTGTTGCAGTCAAAGCGACGAAGCAATTTACTACTAGCATTTCGGAGTTTAAAGCTATAGTAGAAGAATGATTGATTCAGAGAACGGGATGAATGAGCCTAAGCAGGCGGTTGCAAATAGTTATCATGAGGGACAAGTCATTGAGGAAATAGATATATCAACATTGGTAAGGGAAATGGTTCCGGAGTTTTCAGGGATAGATTTCCCATTCTCAAAAACAGATCTGTACAGGTTTATAGCAGCCTGTGAATATGTACGTAGGGTAGTAGGCCCTTCAGAGGAATCGGAGTTATTAGGATGGATAAGACTAAGGCTCAATGGGGACGCGTTTGAATTAATTTATCTACAAAAATTAGATACAGTTCAGGAATTAATCGATATATTAAAAGATACGTATGTAAAGCGGCGGGCCCTAAGTAAAATTCGAGAAGAGATTGGAATTACAAAACAGTTTCCGGGAGAAGGTATCCGTGCATTCGCGAGGCGACTAGACACTTTGTATGCAGAAGCAATGGACAGCCTTAAGGCCAAATATGGCACTGTAGAAGATGATAGCTTTCAGAAGGAGCTGTATAGCTCCGTAGTTAGGTCTTTTCAAAGGGGGTTATTAGATCTACAAATTAGAATGGTCGCGCTGATCAGCAAGAGTGACCGATTGGAAAACTTGTTGGATGAGGCGTTAGCGGCACAAGAAATATTAGGCGAGCAGGAGGAAATCTCGGAATCTGCAATTCAAAGCTTTCAGCTTAATGAGGATTATATGAGGCAAAGCCCTCAACGTTTTATGAATCAACACCCAGTTACAAGGAAGCGGCAAATGGAAGCCACTCCTGATACATGGAAAAATAGACGGAAATCTCATACAACTGAGAAGCAAGCAGAAAATTGTTCTTTCTGTGATAAATATGGTCACACTGTAGAAGAGTGTTTGGTGCGGAAAAATACTCCATTTTGCGAGCAATGTAAAGAATACGGTCATGAAAAGAGTGACAGGTGTTTCCAAGGCAATGTACGAGAAAATCGTCATGAAAGTCATATGGGAACGAAAAGCCAGTACTCACGGCAGGAAAATTCGGGAAACTAGGTAGGGCCCAGTCACAGCCTGCCTGGGGATCCCAAAATAATAGAAAATTTAAGAAAAATAAGTCGAGAGTTGCGAATCATACGCATGAAAATGTAGTTGAAGCACTCACTAGAAATAGATTTTTGGCGAAGAAGGATAGTAAAAAACAGAACAGCCTGGAAACAGATAAAAGTTACAGAGCTGAGAAAGGGTTAATTAACAAGGTTGATGAAAATGTTGTGGGAACGGTGAGTTATGCGCAGGAAGCGGTAGTTAAAACGTTGCCAGTGAAACCCAAGAAGTCTAGCAAACGGATTATAGATGACAAGGATATGAGCACAGTTAATCAAACGCAGGAATCTGTTGTGGATACGCGCTCCATATCATTTGTAAAGGATTTGAGTACAGTAAATCAAACGCAGGTGACTGTTGTGGATACGTGCTCAGGACCGAAGGAAGGTGGTTTCCCTCGCAAGGAAATACCTTCAAAGTTTGCTAAGGATGGTAAAAATGTAAATGAGGAGTACAAGAACATAAATTTAGAAAAATTGGGTACAGTAAATCTGACACAAAAGACTGTTGTGGATTCATGCTCAGATTTGGTAGAATGCGGTGTCAATGGAAGGGAAAATATTCCAGCTGCAGTTGTTAATCCTACATTGAAAATTAAAAAAGAAACCGTGATAGGATCGGGAAACCAACCTGAAAGTGGGGTAGGTGTGATCACTATAAAAAACGGTATGAATAAAAGGGAAAATTTAGTAGTAGCAGAAGGTCGATCAGTACAAGATACGGTTGACAAGCTAACTACGGTTCATGGTGTGGATTTCACCAGTGAAATTTGTGTAATCAAGCTTCGCGAAACACAGAATGATGTGTTCATTGAGGTCCCTTGTAAGGAGGCCAAAAATGGAAAACTCATTTTGCTTGTGGATTCGGGAGCTGGTGCAAGTTTTGTTAAACAGAATTCGATGTCACAATCAATGGGGATAGACACGAATTTTAGTAAGGAATTGAAAGGAATGTTAGGCAAACAGATAACAACATTGGGTATTTTTACTATTCGCCATAAACAGCAGCCAGAGCTATGTTTACCACTGCATGTGGTACCACTAGATCATGGAGTGCCTGCTGATGGGGTATTGGGTAGGGACAATTTATGGAATCGCACAATCATAGATGGTGTCCGCAAGGAGTTGACATTTTTTGATGAAAATAAAAAGAAGATAATTACGTTCGCATTAAAGCCAGAGGATAAAACTTATGATAACGGAAGCATGAATGAACAAGAAGTAATTATGGAAAAAAGGGATACCACAGTTTTTGTGAGTGATCCAAAGAAAATAAATGGAAATTTGAAAGAGTTGCCTTCGATTCCATTGGGACGTAATCAAGGGACAATGAAAATGCTGCTGCGAGCAAGGAAGCAGTATAGATGGCAAGGAATGCAAAAGGATCATCAGACGAACGAGGGGTCTGAACTGTCGGATTCGCAAGTGGGTTTAAATATGGGAAATATTTATATGTGTTCGTTGGGAAGACCACCAGAAATAGTAGCAGGTGATCCAAATTCAAAGAGTCTGTAGTGCCTCTAACAATCTACTACATTTGTTAAGCCTGCAATCACACACATGCAAAACATGTAGTGTTTCATTTAATTGTCAAAAGAAAATTATGATAGTCACTGAACAAAGTATTTAAGTGAAAACGAATCTATAATATGCATAGTTTTTTTTTTTTTCCGTAACGCAAGATTTTAGCACCACCAATGTGCATTGCTAAAAGTACTAAAAGCAAACAAAAGTTTCCAATTTCGTAAACATTTAATAGCGGCTGAAGTGCCGGCAACGTTGAAATTTCATTGTCAACTACCGCTGGGGAATACCTTCATAGAGAATGCAATCGGAGCAAAAATTGTCTTGAATGCAAAAGCAAAAAACACATAAAGTGATTTGTAAAGTTTTTCGATTAGTTGATACGTCACTTATGAATTATATCACAGTGCATTAGGGTACTGCGTATTGTAAATATATGAGTTACTAATAACTAACGTACTAACCACTAACCCTTGTTGCCTATTGTTAAGAGAATTACTAATCAATACTAATCAACGCAGTACACCTAACTCTGAATGATGGAAGGATTAAATACATAGTAGCGGAAAAGTTATCAGCAAAATTGAATTGACAAATTCAAAAAAATTTTTAAAATGGTAATGGGAGGCCCAAGTGCCATCGGGGTAATTGACATGAATATTTCAGGTTATTTTAATTGTTTAAAAATTAATTTCGTAATATGAGTTGTGTATGAATTTATGTGCACAAAAATTGGAAAGAAACAGGGAAAAAGCTAAAATTAAACAAAAATAAACGGAGTAGCGTTTAATGAATAGGTTACATTTATTTGGATTGTATTGTCGTTACACCAACAAAGTAAACAAAAAATGAACAGAACAACTATGGGCAAATTTCGGTTTAATATGAAATACATAAGTGGGTAGAATAAAATATGGGAAAAATAAAAATACATTAATAACAAATGTAATTCAGAAGAATAAAATAAAAGGTGAAATAAGATAAGCAACAGCACCGAGCTAGTTGCGAAAACATATGTAAAAATAGGGGATTGTAAAATTTTAAAAATTAGGAATGGTTTTCATGATATCGAATAATCTTCAAGGAAAGTTGTAAGATATTGCAAAATGTAGAAAAGAGTAAATAAGAATACTTTTAAAAAAGTCTATTTTTATTTATAGGTAAAACGGTCAGAGTAGTTAAGACGAACTAAATTAATAACATATAGAGAGTTAGATAAATGAACTATGAAATAGTACGGAAATAGGGGAAAATGTCAAAGACTTTAGTACTATAGTAATTAGAATTGAGTAGATCATATTAAATTATAAGTTTGAATGTATTTAATAATAAAAGGAATAATAATAAAAATGAAAAAATGAAGAATTTAAGTAAAACAAAAACTCACGTTACCCATGAACGCGGGTAGATGAAGGTGGATGAAACCTGTTGAAAAAAAAAAAAAAAAAGAAAGAATATTTAGTGGAAAATACGTTTTAGAAGAAAAAAAAAAGGGGGGTAAAATTTCAGTTGATACTCATTCCTATGCAGGGTCCGGGATGATCTGACGGTCTGTTGATATCTATTGAAAGAAAAGAAAACGAAACTTTTAAGGGCAGTCTTGGCAGTAGGAGAGGAACGGTACTTACGACAACATAATTGCATTTGACACAATTGTGACCAAGTCCAGTTTGTATCCGAATTAGTAGAATGCACAAAAGACAAAGGTACACCCAAATTGCGATGTACAGCGGAGCAATCAGTGCATGTAAAAAGGCCATATGTGACGGAAGAACCGAGTCGGCGGCTTGGCACAGCAATCGAGGCGGAATCCATTTGCGAGCTGTGCACGTGGTCGACTGAAAACTGCATAGATTTATATTTTCACACTGATTTCAATGAAATTAGATTTTTATGCAACACAGGAGATCTATTTCAACAAGCAAATCTATTCAATTAAATCACTTTGGTTTGCTGGCCGATGAATAATACGTTGTTGCAAATTTATTTAATTTGGTACACTTTTGCCTTGTCGCCATTTTACAGTTCAACAGCAACATAAAAATGCAAACTACACTGAACTTTTTCACAAATTAAAATATTTTACTTCAGCTGGATTTCTTCCTTTGATTAACCGTTTGCTTGCGGTCGATAGCCCGTAACCAAGTAAAATGCGGTTGAACGGAAAAATAAAAACCAAACGCTCTGATTGAACGAATAACTTAGAGAAACATAAAAGCGTCAAGTGCTGATTCAACAAAAAAATGCACTAACGTATGGTATGTATGGGGTATGTTTGTAATTTGTTTATACTAAAATTCATACATGGGAAATAAAAAGAAATAAAAAATAGAAGTAAACACCACATATATTTGTATGCAAGTTAGTGCATATACATATAAGTATAGGTGACGAATAATGTCATAAAAACTGTTGGGATAATATTGAAATCCCAAATCAGCAGTTATGAATGAAATGTATTTTTTTTGATAACTAAAATATGTACATATATAAATTACACGGGAAAAAATATATATACATATTTAGTTATTGCTAGAATTTTAAATGGTCCGAAATACCAATTAATTAAATAAAGAAAGTATAAGCTACACTAAAAGTAATAACTCAATTAACAATAGAATAATTACGGGATTAAAACCAAAAGAAAACTTTAATTAAAGTTCTTAAACTAAACGGAATGCAATGCCGTCATATGAATCATATTTATATGCATGAACAGTGCTAAATGCATATAAATATGGAAAAGGTTGCAAAACTTAGATAGAGTTGAATAGGTATAAATAAGGTTTTTCATAAGTAAAAACTAAGGCATAACAATAAGATATAGGGAAGTAAATCCCAAATAAAATATAATTTAATAGAAGGTAAAAGGAAATTGTAAGATATCAGTTGAAAACTGCTAAGGATATTGATTGATTAAAAGTAGATTAAAATAATAATTGAAAGAAAAATAAATTTAATTAAAGATATATAAAGTAAAGTAGTATGTATAAGAAAATTGAAAAATCTTAATCGGAAAATATAAAATAAATATGAATTTAAAAAAAAAAAAAAAAAATTTGAAGCAGTAAATAAAAATAAATAAGTAAAATGTTATGAAAATATTTTTGGATAATTTGTTAAGGATTTGTAGCAAGAGAAGTCTACATACATAAAAAACAGGGAAATAAGTCCCAAATAAAGTATAACCAAGTAATAAGTACAAGTAAATTGTAGAATCTTAATTGAATGATGTTAAGTAAATGTGAATTCTGAAAATATTATTAGGTTTAATTGATTGATTGAAAAGTAAATAACAATAAGTAAAAAATTATTAAATGATTTTCGAAAATTAACTAGGGAATCCTAACAAGTCATAAGTAAAAAAAAAAAAAAAAAAAAAAAAAAAAAAAATTATTTTTTTTTAAAGTAACGTAAATTTGAAATTGTCAAATCAGAAGAACAAAGATTCAGTTTAGAACCAGAATGTATTTAAATATAGAGTAAAAATTTTTAAATATTTTATGTATTATGTCAGAATTGTATAAAATGCAAAATTGTTTGTATTGAGTTGAAATATAATGAAAAATAAGAATAAATAAGGAATTAAGTTCAATGTCATGTATATAGGTAAATTTAATAATTACCAATTTTCAAGAGTTTTAGCAAATAAAAATATTTGATTTAGAAAGCATAGGACTAGCTAGGAAAGAATAGATAAATCAATAATAAAATCGTTAACAAAGTAGGTAGAATCTGCGAGGGATCATGGTACGGCGTTACAACAGTAGCAGTAGAAATTAAAGAAAATAATCTAAAGAGGGACAGCCCAATGATGTTAAATCCGGAAAGCCTAGAGTGACGACGATCCATGGTTGCATGCGTCAACGTTCGGACAGACAACCACTTTTTATCTCGTCAGTTGTCTGTCATCCATAGATGACATCCAATCTTGTTGGAAGGGAGGGGCCGGATTACGCCACTCCTATGTTATCCTGTCACGTTGCCGCGTCAAACATCCAAAATGACCGGCATCACCATCAAGAGCAGAAAATGTAGATGGTCCAGTTAGAAGCTGAAGCGTAGACTTGTCGAAAATTGCAAGTCCAACGCATTAAAAAGCAATGTTCCAGTTTAGAAGCAGACGCGTTGACTTGTCGAAAATTGCAAGTCCAACGCATTAAAAAGCAATGTTCCAGTTTAGAAGCAGACGCGTTGACTTGTCGTTGTTACTTCATAACAACAACTTTTTCTTCCATAAGGGGGGAGGGATGTTGTGTGTTGATCACACGCTGTTATAAATATTCATTGCCTACCGTTAGGGATTTGATGTTATTCATACTCAACTCAGTACTAAGGCTATACTCGCGACAGTTTTAGTACTGCCAGAGTAATAACAGCTAGCATACCTTTAGGGGCCGCTAGTAAAGAACGGTAAGCAAGGGAATTAAAGAACAGCGGGTTCAACGCGGAAGCAATCTGACCCCTATATCATAGATATGTGACTTTATTGGGCACGTCAATAAAGCCAAGTAAGATATATTTCGCAATACTGCGAAATAGTATGAAAACAGATAATGTAAGTTGTAACCATACATGTATGTAGCTAGAGGCACCTGTAAACCTCTAGCTGGTAAGTGATTTTAAAATAAAGAGATGAGTTAGTGATCGGAACTATAACCGAGTGTTTGTGTCTGTTTATAAATCGTTTTAAGGGAACTTTACGCGTGAACATCAACATCGACAAGTGGGGGATTCAGCGTTTGGACAACACAGCATTTGGTGAGTATAATTTGGCGACCATCTATCCCTTTGCCGTACTCTTATAGTTTCAGATAAACAGCTCAGCTGTATTTCCCATCGCAAGGGAAATATAGCAACAACACTAGCAAAAAATTCATTGCATGCTTTTAGGCTCACATAATTTTATTTTTTTAGCATATTTAATGCCATAAAAATGATTTCTTTTGTACATTTTTACAGCATCATTGTAAGTTTGCATTACAGAATGATATTTTAATTCATAATTATTAAATTTTCAACACAACAACTAAGGACTTTGAGCCAAATGTCGTATTCATTTCAGCGGAATATAGTTTTGAAACTTCTCTCCAACATTTTTTTTTTTGATAAATGGCAATCTTTACTTTAAAACAAGACTTTGAAGAGTTTCCTGATTTTTCTTTAAGTTGTAGGATATTATTTTCCACATTCTCTGCTCATATAATGTCTTTCTTTTCTTCATTGTTTGTTTCCTTTCTAGATTGTATGTCCATTTACTCAGATTTCTCCTAAAATATGAAATTTTTATTTGCCTGCATTTGTTGCCATAAATTTAGTAGCAAATAAATATTTGTTAATGGCCACATTAAGTTTGTTTTTACTACATCATGTATTATCGTTTGTATGTGTATATGTGAGTCAGTTTTATTGCTTTGTTACACATAAATTTACCCAAGAGGAAAAACTTCAAGCGCTTCTGAGCCATGCACTTTAAAGGCAATTGTCCACATAGAAATTTAACTAACAATGATAAGAACAACATGAGTTCGAACCCAGCATGGGTAATTTTTTTTAATGTTTATTTTATTTTTTGGTTGCTTTATTTTTTCATATCACTTTTCTATTTTCCTTTCTCTTATTTACTTACTTTTGCTTAATTGAATTAAAATTGATTACACAATGATTCTATGTAAGGCTGCAGTAAGCGTTCGAATGTCAAATTCTGTTTGGACATTTGCTTAATACACAAATCTAATAGCTCTTCATCGTATCGGGCGATGGTGAAGCTGGCTAACGAGTTGATAAATGTGAGTAAAAACAATATGTTTCTATCTATCACACGAGACGGTCGTGGATTTAAAACCTGGTACTGTAAGTTTTTTTTCTAATATTATTGAAAAAACGCTTACAAATAAGTGCTTCAGAAGGCCTTACATCCTATGACATGCAATCTTGAAAAGAAAGAATAGTTATTAGGGAGCGGAAGAGCTTATTGGTGAAAAAGATGCACTTCAGAAGGGTGTTTGAAGCACTTCTTTTCCCTTGGGAAGGTTTTGTTACACATACATGCATTTAGGTACGTGACTGAATTAGTTATATTCCCTGTATCACTTGATGTATCGCACACTTAAGTGTTTTTTAGGAGCAGCAATTTAATTAAAAAAATTCTCTAAAAATAATATAAATCATTAAATAAAAAAAGTTTGTTAAATGGATAATATTTAGTACCAAACTGTCATTTTGATCAAAATATAAATTGCCCAATGACCGATGTTCAACGGTCCAAACACTAAATAAAGAATTTCAAAGGAAAACAACCGACCTATCCAAGAGTGATTGATTCATTTCAACTAATATTTGGATGCATTTTTTATAGAACGATTTGTTTCAGCAATTATTTCATTATCAAAGTTATATCTCTTATCGGCGATCATTTCTTAAGATTTGCGAACAGGTCTTTAAGAAACTCAAAATTGTTATTGCTCACAAGCACATAGCTATAATTTATTTAGGAACTTATCTATGTACATATCTTATTTGTGCAAGCTCTTGATTTACGTACTTTGTGTTAGTTATTAGGGGAATAATGTGGCCTTTGGGCATTGGTCGAGTGTGGGCAGCCCCCGTAACTTTTGACAGAAAACAAATACGGCTGTTCTGAAAAGTGTTAAGCGCGCATTATGACAGCACAAAGTTTCTGTGCATATACCGGAGCAAACAGAAGCAGTTGCTTTATGCTGATTAGAAAAATAATTTTGAATAAGTGAAAGTCAGCAGTTTTTTTCAATCATTTTCCAAGTCCGATAAATCGAAGTGAATCCATCGAAAAATTAATTATATTTTGTGACTCAAAACCGAATCCATCCAAAATGTTCCCACAACAGAAATTGCTTTTCAAAGTGGCTGTCAGAGTCAATTGTGGGCACCCAAATTGGGTAGGTTGTGGGCACCCATCTTTTTTTTTATTTTATGAGTGTGATTTACTGAAATATCGTCATGGATGTCAACATAACAAATTTAAATGGTGTTCTTTGCCTCTTTATGCTTTTATAGTGGAAAGGGAAGAACCAATAGGTTTTTTTTTCATTAAGTGTGGGTGATAAGGAGGCATACCACTTTGTAAAAAATCTCGGTATTGAGTTTTCGGACAAACGGACCAAAGAGCAGATGGTGGAAATGGAATGGTACAAAAAAACCATGCTTGGCAAAAGAACAATATCAAAAAGGGCTAGAAATTACATCACTTAGCCGGCTTAGTCTGCGAAACAATAGATCTGGCATTGACGCCGAAGCCAATCAAATCTGGTTTCAGTGCAACAGGCATGCCATTCGATCCAAACGTTTTCAGTGCCGCTGATTTTGTTGAAGCCGATGAGCAGAATTTGTTGAATTTATGTGGGTATTGCATTTAACTTCATATTTTCCTATTATTAGCCGATATTCTAAGGGTGTCCACAACCGACCCAAAAAAATTTTTTTTTTTCAAAAATTATCACTTCACTATTTTTTTATATAATTTTTTCAACTGAAGAAATCATTTTACTTTCTTTACCAGTAGTAAGTTAAGGTCTTTAGGTTTCCATTGATGCTTATATGTCTGTATAATATACATTTGGTCAAAAGTTATGAGTCGAAAACAAAAAGATGCCCACACCCGACACTATTCCCCTACATAATTTTTTATGAATATTGTATACATCTTTTATTGCCCACAATTGTAGGCAAATTTGGTCCTTCATGTTTTGATTGTACTTATTTTATAGTTCTTTTCTATAACTTTATTTCTCAACTGCTGCCCAATGTAAGCTTCTACTTCAGTTTAAATCCTTTTCATATACTTTTCATGTTACTCCATTTTAATTCCATTACACACACACATAAAGTCCATTCACAAAATTGTTTTGTTTTTCCCCTGTGAGTATGCAATACTTTCTTTACTTTCTTTTATGTTTATTGCTCGGACTAAAATAGAGTTTTTCTCTTTCACATCGTTTCAGTTTTGTGCTCTCAACTGTTGGCTGACAAAATTTTTTAATTGGAAAAATATTCTCTAGAGGTAAGTGGTGTCGACTTTGATAGAATTTCATGCATGTCCTTAGAATAGTAAAATAGGATTGAATATGATAAGCATTTAATAATGTTTATAAAAATGATATTAATTTAAGAAAACTCATGTACTCGACAATTTTAGCATTTCCAGGTCCAAGAGACTGAATTCAAATAAGATAATGCCCTAGGCAGACGGCATCTTAAATCTAGATTATAGACGTAATAATGCGAGTCTTTTTATTGCATGATTTTAGGCAACTCAAAGAAAATTTCCGAATTCAGGGTCAAAAAAATTCTAATTAACTTTTCTGATGCTTAACTCACTATTAATCTTGTTTTTGAAGTTTTAAAATATTTTGGCCCCTGAATTGGGAAATTTTCTTTGGTCAATGTATATGAAATATGTATTTTGAAAAAGTCTAAAGTCATGCAACGAAAATATTCACATTATTACATCTATAATCTAGATTTAAGCTGTCTTCTGTCTGGGGCATGAGATCAGTGATTATAGCGTTTTTAATGGCTTACCACCGGTTTTCGCAAAAATGGTTTGATTGCAGTGCATAAATAATAGATCTTTAGTTTTCACCAATAACTTACTCGTAAACGCTATTTCAAATTTGCGGAAATACGCGATATGATTCGTCAGTTTTCGAATTTTTCCTGAAGAACTTAAGAAAAAACATTTTTTATTAGCTTTATTTCACTTTATAAAGTCTGTGTTTAATTATTCTCAACTGCAGCAAAAAAGCAAAGAAACCTTTTATTTGTACGTAGAACACAGCAAACTTCAGCATTCCCAAATTAATTGCTTTTGAAGAAAAATTCTCCTTTACGCTCTTAGAAAGCGACAAACTTAATTAAATTTTATATGCTACAATAAACACGTTACAAAGAGACAACACTGGCACAAGCGAAGCGGCGAATGTATGGGAATTAAAAAGTAAAGTGGCAGCATTTGAAAAAAATTATGCTCCCAAACAACACCCAGTGGAGGAGAGATTCTTCGGCAAGCAGCCAGAACACTGTGAACATACACAGTGTCATACTGGAGTGTTAGAAAGACACACAAAAGCGACATCAATGTGTGCGATGAACATGTGGGATGTAAATTAAAAATTTAATTAGTTTGACAACTAAAATTCTGTACACTCGCGCGAAAAATTCCCAAATGCAATATTCAAAAAGGGAAAATTAAATTTCTGAAGGGAATGAATTTTTTACGCCAAGCTGCTGCTGATGATGATGATGTTCATAATATAATATGACACAAATTCCAGAAAAAACAATAGAATAATATTAAAGAAAGGAAGCGACAAAGGAGCAATAGCAGGCAACGGATATACACAGTACGTATAAGCCATGTAAGCCAAATCGCTATTATAGTAGTACCCCTAAAAGTCGGCTGCTTTATTTAGCGCGCTTCCCGTTCACAACCAGCTTCCGCGCAACGCAACAATTTTAGTCACTGCCTGCTGCTGCTGTTGTAGTCATGTAGTAGTTTATATGCCACCACCACTACTACTATGAGAACATCCTATGGGGATTTCCAGTAAATTTCATTTTGATGAAGCACAAGGTTTCTAGAGTAACGCTGTGTAGTTGCCATTCATTCATTCATTCCTTGCCATTTTATTTCATTTAAGCTGACAGAAATGGGATAACACAGCGCTAAAATGTATGCAGCAACTTTTTTGTGGTATTGTGGAAAAAAAAAAAAACAATATGTTGATGTATGCGGTGCACAGTGGTACTTTCGCGGGAACAAAACATTTGTTCAACCACCACAATTTCAAAAATCTGGAAATGCAGTTTTACAGAGAAAGCGCTGTTAATACTTTTTTAAAAAGTCATATTTTTACATTGAAAAAATGAGCCAAAGCAACCTAAACGTTGTACGTGCTAGGGCTGATTTCACAATGTTTAGTTAAGCCTTAACTGGAACTTTAACTGGCACTTTGACATTAAATTTCATACAAAATTTTAATTTATCTGGAAGTTAAATTTTAACTGGAGATTGTGAAAACAGCTCTTAAGCTTATAAACTTTTTTATGCCACTCAGTTGTGTATTTTTATTAACACACTTTTTCCGAGTACCGCTTGGTAAAAAAGAAGGCCAGAACATTGAGTATTTATTAATCGTTGTAACCTTTTTCAATACAGCAGGTTCAGTGTATCTCCAAACCAAATAACATAAAAATTTATGTAGTGCTTGTGATGAAAAATATTGAAAAACATTCCAAATATCGGTCCAAAAGCATCAAAAAATGACTGAAATGTCGCTAAAAGTCTAAATGTATCGAAAAACATCCAAATAATCGTAATGAGCTCGAAAGCATCGAAAATCATCGGTATATATTTTGGCAAAAGTATCGAACAACATGCAAAATTTTGAGAAGAGCCGAAAAGTATTGAAAAACATCCAACATATTGGTAAAAGTGCAAAAGTAATCGAGAAACATCCAAAATATCGATAAAAGTCCAAAAGTATCAGAGCATCCAAAAAATCGAAAAGATCCCAAAAGTGTCGAATAACATCCAAAATATCGGTAAAAGTTCAAAATTATCGAGAAACATTCAAAAATCCGGTAAGAGTCCAAAAGTATCGATAAAGAACCAAAATATCGGAAAAAGCTCAAAAGTATCGAAAAACATCCAAAATATCGAGAATAGCCGAAAAGTATCAAAAAATATCGGCAAAAGTCAAAGAGTATCGAAAAACATCTGAAATATCGGAAAAAGTCCAAAAGTATCGGAAACATCTAAAGTATCGAAAAACATCCAAAGTTTCGAGAAGTGCCGAAAAGTATCGAAAAATATCCAAAATATCGGTTAAGCCCAAAAGTATCTAAAATCATCCAAAATATCGATAAAAGTTCAAAATTATCGAAAAGCATCCAAAATATCAAGGAGATCCGAAAAGTATCGAAAAATATCCAAAATATCGGTAAAAGGCCAAAAGTATCGAAAACATTCAAAACATCGGTAAAAGTCCAATAGTATCGAAAATATCCAAAATATCGAAAAGAGCCCAAAAGTATCGAATGACATCCAAAATATCGGTAAAAGTCCAAAAGTATTTAAAACATCTAACATATCGAAAAAGGGCCAAAAGTATCGAAAAACATCCAAAACATCGATAAAAGTCCAAAAATATCGATAAAGAACCAAAATATCGGCAAAACTTTAAAAGTATCAAAAAACATCAAAAATATTGAGAAGATCCGAAAAGTATCGAAAAATATCAAAAATATCGGTAAAAGTCCAAAATTATCGAAAACCTCCGAAAGATCGAAAAGGGCCCAAAAGTATCGCAAATCATCCAAAATGTCGGCAAAAGTCCTCAAGAATCGTAAAACATACAAAATGTCAGTGAAAGTCCAAAAGTATCGATAAAGAACCAAAATATCACATGTATGAAGCCTTACCACTGTGCGACGGTGGGTGGTATGAGGTCGATATGCCAAAAAAAATTGGGAACAAAATTTTTTTCCTACTACTGAAATTTTAAACTGTACGTTCAAGGGGCTGTTCTTCGATAGTGTAGAGCGGATGTAACGTCACATGGTGATGTGCAGCAGTGCAATAACAACAACATTTTCTGTATTTTTTTTTTTTCATTCCTATCAACATTTGCCATCAGAGCTTCCATCATCGCTAAAAATTACGACATCTCAAACAGCGCTGGAGTTGAAGCTTCCAAAACAGTTGGAGTCCACGCTGAAGCGGTTGTGCTGTCGAAACTGAAGCCTGCGAGAAGGCACATGACAAAATGCTGCTGCTACTGCGGCTGCAACATAGTCGGCAACAGCGACATTGTTGTGCCCACAGTTAAGTCGACAAGCAACGAACACATACAAACACACACATACATGCACAAATGTACAATGACATTTTGACATGAATAGCAAAAGAATTTGTATGACAGGCCACAAACTACAAGAAATCATTAGGGATAAAAATGGTAGCGCACTTTTACTAAAAGTTACTCCATCCATCCAGGAAATGCATAAATTGATGGCGGTGGCGGTGGGTGAAACGCAGGAAAATTTTAAACTTTTGGAAAATACATAGAAAATTATATTGCTGTCACAAGTCCCACAAGCACACAAGTACAAGTTGGTTAGTTGTGGTTGGTTTCGCAAATATGCTCGCTCTCTCTCTGTTTTTCTTTATTTTTATTGTTTTTTTGCATTGTTCGCCGACAGGAAATAGGGAATTTCTACCTTGTGTACCTTGTATACAGCCAGCATTTTGATCGAAAAAGGGAGTGACAATAAAATTTACTACAAAATGTAGTATGTAGTGGTAAATGCTGCGAAGCAATAAATATCATTCGTGTCGAAAATGCTTGTCGTTGTGTTGTAACTACCATTACAACTACCTACTCGTAAGTACTTGGTACAGATGTAGTTAAGCTGATTATAAAACTTTACAAAAGCTCTTAGCGAAGTAAACATTTGACAGCAAAAGGAAATTTGCTGAATTTCACATGATGCTGGTGCGCGTTTTTTCAACTTTTACTTAAATAGTAGGTAGCGTTTAATAGAAATTTTGCTAAAAATAGGAAAATTGTTGGGGCATATGTAATTCATACCTGTCAGTCTGATCTTTGATGTGTTTTCAATTTCCTATTCGCAATATATTATTTAGTTGATACAAAGGCTTTTAATTTTTAACAATTTTTATACAATTTAATTGAATTTTGAGCAGCTCAGCATATTGCTTTCAACATAATACAATTTGCTAGAATTTCACAAAAAAATTACGAAATTTATCCGTATAGATCTAGTAAAAAATTATTTAATAAAAACTGCACAAAGCAACGTAACATATTCTTTTGCAGTACAAATTATGAAAAACAAGATGTTTTAAAGCGAAAATCGCCCGTGAAACTATGCAAGATTTTTTTTATTTATTTGCATACTCTTTGTAATGTAAAATGTTAAAAAAAGAATATTGCATAGTTTTAGGGGGCAATTTTCGTTTTTAGACATTTTGTTTTTCATATTTTGCACTGAGGTTTTAGATTTGCTATAACTTCTTCAATTTCAACAATTTGTGGAAACTTTGTAGAGATGAATTTTCTAATTTTCAGTCGCTTACGTTTCCAAAATTTTTAAAAAATCCCACAAATATGTAATTGTTGCAACTAAAGCTAAACGAACTACTAGCCACGAGTCTCTCGTTCTGCTAAATCAAACTGTGTCCATATTTAAATGCTATAAAAGCTGCAAGCACTGAAATTTGAAGAGGTGCCATATCACCTGTGGGTGCCATATCTCCCGACCTTACCCTATTTTAGTGTATAAGGTATAAAAATCAACAAAAAGTTTTAATTTTTGTACGACAAGTCATTAAATAAAATTGATAGGACAACCTTGTACAAGGGTATTAAGTAATTCGCTAACAGTGTATTTGATCATCAGTTGCTCTGTAATTTGCCATAACGTAAGCAAACACGTTAAACTAACAAACATACCTACTGTGTGTGTGCATCCAATTGCAAATATTAAGCAATTTCTGGAAAATCAACAAAAACAATTTTTGATCAAAAATACTGACAAACTCCGACTATTAAACACAACCATTAAGGATAAATACCTGCATACATATGCAGATATGCAAAAACATGCATGCATTAGTGCACAGTAAATGCTGCATGATGCAGCAGTTGTTGATTTTTAAACAAAATTCATTTTGAGTTGCCAAATGCTTTCATCGGACAGAGAACGCCAAAACCAAAGCGGCGCCTACTGACCAAGTATATTAAATATTTTTATTTGTTGTTGCATAGTGATTTGTGCATTGTTGTTGTTTTTGTTGTGCAGTACAACAACAATAGCAACGGAGATACTGGCAATGATTTTAAAATCTGTTTTTAAAACGCGCGCTGTTAAATGGGCAGAAATTTTCAATTTCCTGTCATGTGTTGATACACAGTTGTACTTATGCATATGTATGTGTATTCATTTTGGTCAATACATATAGAGCCAGCCGGTAACTGATTATATGTGGTAGTATTTTATGAATTAAATTTGGTTCTTTGCTTTCACAGGAAATTGTTTGTCTCATAGAGTACTCAACGATATTGGTGTCTTTCAAAACGTTGACATCTGGCAGAAAAGTACACAGCAAAAAGTTATTTATACCATTTCTTTTTATAAATTTACGTATTTCAGTTTTTTTTATATAATTTATACAATTTTTTTCTATAAAGTTATTCTAAACCAAAAACGATTAATTTCCAAACCAAAATTGTTATGAACTAAGTACAAATTTTATACCAAAATTGTATAAAAACTTTTGAAAAACGATAAACACGTCAAAACGTCCCGTCATCGAATATACGCAAAATTTACCATAAGTGGGAAAATCATTTGCGCTGCAGTTTGGAGTCAAAATTGTTAAAAAAAAACTGGAATCGAATGTAGTGTTAGAAAATAAAGCGTATGTACTTATTATGAGAAAAATTTTATGTATCATGAACTTAAACGATTTTCTCATTACAAAACGATGTTAGAGAAAAATAGCAAAATGTACGTTTATGCTTCAAGGAAATATGTAAAAATTTTTCATGTAATTAATGAAATTTGTTTCTTTGAAAATGAATTAAAACATGTAATTAATGTATGATATATTTTTATTATGGAATGTATACCGCGTAAGTTTACATATTATCTTTTAATTCCGAAATATTTATTCGGAAATTATGTAAAATTGGTTTATATAGCACAATATGAGTTTTATATAAAATGGCTTAAAATACTTTCATATGAACTTCTATATAAAATTTATACAGAAATAGTATAAAAGATTTTTGCATGTCGATACTATTTTTAAACCAAAAAAGAGTTAATCGTATTTATACTTTATTTGCATGAACTTTATACGAACAAGTGTAAACAGTTCGTATTCCAAATTGTAGCATAGATTTTATACCAAATTTGGAGTGGATTTGTATTCATTTCAATTTGGTTTGAATTTTACACCCAAACTATTTGCTGTGCACCGATTTATTCATCTATATATACACACATATATCTATTTGTATTTTAAAGCGCTGAATCCGAGGTTAGAATTACTCATTTACCCTCGGGATTTCAAGATTTCCTTGCTTGAGGTTACAGAAAGTGCTGTTTTCAGGCGCAATTCCATGAAAAGCTGTATTTTCATTTTTTCATCGAATGGCCATAATTGCTTTTAGCAAACGGTAGCTTCGAACTTTCTCGTTTGGATACCATTTTTATGTGTTAAATTGATTTTACGATACAAATGTGATGTAGTCTTTTATATGAGGGTTGTCGGAATTCTTTTCATCCTGAATTTGTAATCAACGAGCTCAAAAACCCAATTAACCACTTATAACTGGCTGCATTATGTATTCAAAAAACTTGATCCCGAATTTCGCGTGATATAATAATTTTTTGAGAAAAATGTCCTCTATTTTGTATCAAACTTTTTGTTTTCGAAAAATTCGATCTCGAAAATCTCTTGCACTACAATTTCGTCCGAATACCATAATTTTTTTTTTTTTTTAAATTATCCACCATTTCGTTTTCGAAAAATGTATTCGTGAATTGGGAATTAGTAAGCTCGAAAACCCTCCTATTCACAATTTCTGTCGAAATATATTATTTTTTGAGTAAACTGTACGTTATTTTGTATCCTCCATTGTCTTTTTAAAGAAAATGAGTACCAGATTTCGTAACAACAGCCCCAAAAACATAAATACTATTATATGTTTCTATTTAAAATAACCACTAAAGATATATGACCGGCTAAAATCACTATGGGTTCGACTCGTATACACCATTTTTTAGTTTCAGATCTTAATTTCAATTCATAAAAAGTCAACACTTTACCAGAAATAAAATGAAACTAAATCACTTAGAAGCCACTAAAGCCTTGAAAATTTCAATGAATTTCTCTAGAAATGAAACATTTGGGCAATTTCACTAACAAGAATTTATGGTGTTTTGAGCAACCCGCTGATATTTAATGGCAGAATAAAAAACATAAAAACATAAAAAATAAATTGACAACACATGAGCTCAAACAAACACACATAGGTAACATGACAGCTGGGAGAAGAAAACAGTCAGTCAGGGTACTGTAAAAAAACAATTTCCAACATCATTATATATGGGACATAAAAAGATGTAATACAAAAAAACTTTGAGCTTTCAACAAAAAATTTCTAATTTAGCTGGCTGAGCATAAAATAAATAAAAATAAGAAGAGAAACAGAAGGAAATGAGAGAAAAAGAAAATCAATATCTGCCTATCTGCCTGCTTGCATGACTCGCTGGAGCTGAATCATTGAGAATATGCACACATATCTACAGGACATGAGTCAATGTCATTTATGTAACTGCAATGGCAAAGCTGGAGCAGAATCCTCAAATGTGGAGCGTTTTTTCCCATGTTGACAAAATAAATATGGGACTGCACAAAAAATTAAGCAAACACAAAACAAACGAGCGACTTTCATGTTAAACAACACAGGACAAGAAGGAACAATAAAAATAAACAATAAAAAAGTAGGCAGACAAACACTGAAAAAAAAAGAAAAAAAAAAAAAAAATACAAGAGGAACAATAACAACAACATAAGGAAACTACACACAACAACATTGCAGACAAAGTCAGGAGGCTCATCAACGTTAGTGAAACTTCTCACCCCATCATCTCCTTAGGCACGTCGAGATCTCATGAATTTTAGCACAAATATGGCAAAAAAACAATGAAACTGTAGAAACTAAATGCGTTCAAAAAGTCACAAATGTGCGCACATGTACGAAACGCAGAAAAAAAAATTCAAATTTTAAAGCATACTTCTAGGCGCGCAAGGGAAGCTCATAATAGACTCATTGCTACAAATGTAAATGAACTTCGTTTGCCGCGGAACGGAATGTGCACTACAACACACACACAGATCAGAACATCGTCCGTTGGTCCATAGCTCAGGCTGTGTTCTCTCTGTCTGTCAGTTGATTCTTCTGCTGTATAATGCCTGCTACCATACCTACTCACTGTCCGAATTGCTTTCACCAAATAATAATCATAATAATAAAAATAACGAGGAAATGTTATGGGATAAGGGAAAAAGAACTATAAAGGAAGTATTACTGTAGGAATAATTCCATGCAAGAGTTGGTATAAGTTAAAAAAAGCATTTCCTTAAAATCCTTTTATGATTTGATTTTGGGAAAGCATCAGTTCGGTACAGATCTGGTTGGCTAATAGCAATTGCTGAGCTACAGAAATCTTAAGCCAAATAATCCATTGGGGGATAAGAAAATAAGAGATTATGAAACTAACCAAGCCGAACTAAGTATTCAAATATTTGTCGATAATTCGCTCAAATTGTTGCGATAGCTTCTCTAGAAATGTTTTTTGTTTTCTTCCCAATGACCGACAACTACCGAAGGTATTTTACGAAAGCTTCAGCATTTTTGCGATATTGAAAGGAGGGTATAACTCTTCTATATGAGTTATTTTGCAAGAATAACCTATACAAACTGTCACTATTCTGTCATTATCAATATGATGTGAGTTGTAATAAGAAACGTGTACGGATTTTGTCGCCAAATAAGGTAGCCTATTAGATATTGACCGATAAAGGTCTGTTTCTAAATTGGCATTAAATAACGCTCCATAGATTCCTGTCCATTTCACTTTTAAAGTAAAATTCTATCTTGTGCGTGTGATACTTTTTGAGCATTGCTTCCAGAAGTAAGACTATTAACTACTCAGCAAAGGTAGAGGTGTATCGTGTTATGTGGACTTTGACTGCAGTCAGAACACTCGTCTACGATCGTATTGCCAATGCGCGCAAGTAAGTGGTTAAGCTTGAGGCTCCAACCAGATCTTAATTGCGCTAGGATGCAATTATTGTTTCTGGACAGCGTCCTCTTCTCCTCAGCAAATTGTGGTGGGCGTCCTTCGAGAACAATATTTCGGCTGTAACTCTCAATTTCCGAAGTGATGGCTTCATGGTGGAGTTGTCTGAGGGCCAGCGTGTATTCAAACGTTGTGCTCGTTATAAACCTACGCTAGTCATTTCCATGTAGGAAGATGTTTGGGCGTATATCACGTGGTGTTGGGTCTTGTGTCGTGAGTTATTTGTTGGGATGGTAAGGCTTATGGCGGGAAAGTAGGATCTGGTTCTTTAGCAGATTTTTGTATTCAGCATTCAGGCTTCTTGGTGGATGTGATCTTTGCTGGACATCAACACGTAGGCCTTGGTTTTGCGTAGGGCAGCATTTTGTGCAATTTGCAAACCGGACCATTGAGTGTCACTAATTGTAGGCGACCAGATGGGAGCAGCGTAGCCTGCTACTGATCTACCTATGGCTTTGTAGGTTATCAACAGCGTTTTTTTGTCTGTTTTCCATTTGCTGACCGCAAGGGCCTTCAGTACATTATTATATTCATGTAATCGGTTTCGTGTTTTGATCACGTGTGCCGAGAAAGTGAGTAGACTGTCGAAGGTGACCTCCAGAATTTTGCGAAAGTACGCCATTGGTTTGGGTCTATCTTCAACATGAATGTCGAGTGTCATTCTCGTCTGTCTCATCCAATGGGTGAATAAGGTCGTGGATTACTTCTGAGGGTTGTAGGTTTCGACTGTTAAAAAACGCTGCGAACTGGTTCGGGTAGTCATTAATGCTATCACTGAGTATATTCATGTCGTTGCCAGTCACTTGAATGGAGAAGCCGTCTGCATACGAGACGAGCGTTATATTGCTTGGTGGTGTCGGGATTTTGGAAATGTAGTAGTTAAAAAGAACCGTCGAAAGGACGTCGCCTTGTGGTACCCCTAGTTTGATGTCCGGTTTTTTAATTTGGTGCCTCTGAACTCTACAATTCCTTGCCTCTCGTCAGCCATAGCTTGGTGATGTTGAGCAATGATGACTAAAAATATCCTTCAGAAGTGTTGCGTGACTAGCAGTGTCAAATGCCTTCGACAATTCCAGCGCCACTAGGATTGTACGGACGCATGGTTTCTTTTGGTTAAAGCCACGATTTATATATGACTGAACGATGTTCTGTGCTATAATGGTGCTTCTGTTCTTGCGGAAACTGTGTTGGTGTTCAGCGAGCACCAGATGGTCATCGAGTGTCCGCAGGAGCAGCATTTCAAGTGTTTTTACTACTGGCGAGAAGAGCGATATTGATCTGTAAGACTTTACTTGGTCGGACTGCTTACCCGGCTTAGGGAGTGGTATAATTTGACCTGTTTTCTAGATATCAGATATCACTGATGAGTGTAGGGTTTTGTTCAGCAGCTCCGTCAGGAATACAAATCCTGGCTTATCCAGATTCTTTAGCATAACCATTGATATGCTATCAGGTCCAAGTGCTTTCGAGGCTTTAGTGTGTTTTAATGCATTCTTTATTTCATATACAGTAAAGGCAACGTGATGTAATTTCCTCATGATCAATCTTTTGGCGGGATAAGTAGTTCTTTGGAGAAGTACCTCTACTTGTATATTTAAAAAGAGTTGTGTTTCCTACATAATTCCGACAGAATGATCTATTCTTCTATCTATCCTTTAAGAATTTACTCTAACTCAATTCCGGTAAGAGAGCCTTAGATAGCTTACGTAATGAGGCTGTTAGTCAGACCTTATAGTGTTTTTATCAATAATAAGGAAAGAGCACATTGCTTATGGATTTGCACACACGGAACTCAAAAAAACAAAAAAAAAAACATTGAAAATTTTGAAGTAGCGCAAGAAATGTGATTTAACAATGAAAAATTTTTCCACCAGCGTACATATAAAAATAAAGCCCCTACCGAAACACACACACACTAACAAGAACTTGTTCGTGTGGCACTACATATGGTAGCCGTGCAAAAATGCCGGAAAAAGTACATAAATGCTTGGGAAAGAAAGCAAGAAAAACTCAACACTGAGCCGGCAGTGAAAAACAAATAAAAACGCAGGCGAAATGACAGTTTTAGAGACTGCTAAAGTAGTGCTTGAAAAGTGGAGTAGCGCAGCAGCACCGACTGCCTCTACGTCGTAGATTTGTTAAAGTTCCACAATCCACTTGGTTGCCGCGCATTAACTGCAGATCCGAGCGGAAGTACTGGGTTTTAACAGGGCTTAGATATGACATTTAATTTTTCAGGGGTTTATCTGAGGACATGTGAGGGTAATGAAATTAAAAGCACAGAGCAAGTTGGTATTATTGCATATAAAATAGTGAAAAAAGCAGCAAATTCTAAAAAAAGGCATAATACTCGTAAATCTGAAATGAAATATAGAGGATTAAAGTTAAATATTTACGATTTTTTGAGCAAAATAAACAAAGCGAAATATGTACATCTGACACTTGAGAAAAATTATTATTTTCATAAAGGATTATGTTGGCTCAAGTGTTCTTTTACTCTTTTTTTCATTAATATAAACTGCACTCTTTCATTTCAACATTTATAAAAATTTTACTTGGACTCAAATAAATTTTTTATTTTTATGGAGTTCATTTAGTGCTCAGTTTGAGTTACTTTAGAAAATATATGGCGATTTTGTTTTTTTCTCGCTTGTTTTTGTTGCTTTTCATGCTTGATAAAAAACTGCAGCATTGGAAAACTTTTGCTTTCGAAGCGAAAACAAAAACATTTGTTCAACAAAACTTCTGTGCGCCGCCAGGAGAGAAAACAAGGATCTTCATTGTAAAGGCAACTTAAGACTCGGAATGTTTTACTGGCAGTTACAAGATGTCTGTATGTACATATATTATGCTACATATACCACCGATAGTGCTTTACAACTCATATCGTTTACGACTTTTGTTTGTAAAGAAAGAGTTCCTTTATTGTAGTTATACACTGGAAAAAAAATTATAACTGAAAACAAGCATCTGAATATGTGTATTGAAACGAGACGTTTTTTATGTTCTTACATTGTTTTTCCTTTTTCGATTAACATGTCGTGCGAATAAAATTACTTAGAAGGTAAATCTCCGAAAAATGTACCAAAACATGCCTTTTTTTGTCCACACCTATTTTTTATTTTTTCAATAACTTTATGAAGATGACTTTCACTTCTGGAACATTTGAACAAAATATAAACTTTCAGGGTTGCCATATGAAATGTTGTAAAAAAACGACGGAGAGTGATGAAACAAAAAATGATGAAACGGAGAATGATGAAACGGAGAAATTTTTTTCGAAGAGTTAACACAAAAAAACAGTAGCTGAAACATCTACGCAAAAAATGTCGTCTAAGCTTTTTTTAGAAAATAACGTTACATGCGAAACGGGCAAATTAAGTGTGCTTAGAAACGGTTAGAGATAGGACGGAGAATGATTTTTTAACACTTTATGCTATAGTTTCATAGTTAAATATTAAAAATTATTTTACTTTTTCAATCAATTCGCATAAAAGCTCTAGTTAAGTATATGTATCATATAGTTAAAATATCAAATTTTAAATTTAAACATGGTTTTGAGCCCTGCGACATTAAATGGCACAATTTTTGGAGACTTATCCAAGTAATAAGCGGATTCTGGATTATATATCTGAAAAGAAGCTCAAAACTCTTTGCTTTACATGATTCTGATAATCTAAATCATGGCCAAATATGGGTAAAAAAATACATAGACTTTTTTACTTATTCTAAGCTCTTTTTAGTGGACTTAGTTTCGCTCGTGTGATATTTTTTCCACGAGACATAGACGAAATATTCGGTAAACCTTTGAGATATGACACCTTCTTTTTTGAACTGAAAATAATAACTATTGCAAATATGTTTTTTTTTATTAATATAACAAAAAAACATGACAAAAAGTGTCATAAAAAGATGATATGGCACCATATCATGGGTGATTTGGCACCTTAGGTGGTTTCTTAGATTTCATTGACAGAATTGTGGCATGTTTTCGCATAAGATGCATATGTTTTATGTAAACACAGATGGTAAATTGGATCCAGTCATCTGTCTTAGTGGTTTATGTAAAATCTCCTCCACATCGAAAATTTTCCTAAACTTCTTCGGAAGAAGCTTAACCTCTCATTTATAAGTTCTTTTCTTTGGAACCACCATACGATGCTTTGGTTGTATTTTCCGCTTCAATCGTTTTTTTTTTTTTTCGGCTGGACCACTTTATCAGAAAATGTTAAAACTCTTTCAGTTTATTTCTTTCGGCTTAGAGTTTTTCGAAGTCGTTAGTATAAGCAAGATATCATGTAATACCTTTTCTGGCATGATTTCAATTGTATTCGAATGAATGAAGAACAAAATCATTGAAGGTTTTAAGTACGTGACTAAAATTCTGCGATTTTGGAGTGACAGTAAATTCAAGCATTTCATATTTGTTATCAAGTATCATTTAAATATAAAGGGAGAGATGGCAACCGAACCATTTCACCCCCAGTAATTTGGTGCAATATTTAATCGCTTCATAGCAATTTTATTCGGTATAAACCAAAAAGGAGAAATAGCATCCGAACCATATCACCCCCATTAATTTGGTGCCATTTTTCCGTTTTGGTAGATTAAATGTGCTTTCTTTTCTAAAACGAGCGCGAGTGAAAATATTTAATCGTTTCGTGGCATTTTTATTCGGTATGTACCAAAAAGGAGAAATGGCGCCAAAATACTGAGGGCGATATAGTACCAAAAAGGAGTAATGGCACCAAACTACTGAGGGTGATATAGTTCGGGTGCCATTTCTCCTTTTTGGTAGATACCGCATAAAATTAATTAGTATTTTCAATCTTGATCGTTTCGGAAACGAAAGCACATTTAATCCACCAAAAAGGAGAAATGGCACCAAATTATTTTGGGTTATATGGTTCGAGTGCCATGGTCATAGCGAAGTCTTTTGCGAACTGAAATATTTTTTGTCCATTTTTTAATGCTACGAAAGTTGCAAGTATTGAAATTGAAAGGGGTGCCATATTATCTGTGGGTGCCATATCTCCGTCGCTTACGCTTATGAACAAAAAAGCTAAAGGCGCAAACAGTATTGTGGGCGTAAAATTTAAGGTAACGGAGCTTCTGGGAAGTGATAGAGGAAGTCTAGAGTAAGAAAAAATTGTCTAAGATGTGGATCGCTGGAAAAACCATAACTTGTTTCGTTTTAGAAAAAATCATTCTGGCTCTGATTTTTTTTTTTTTTTTTTGGATTTGGCAGCCATTTTTGAATGCAAAATGTGTTATTAACAAAGCTTTTTGTACATTCTTTCGGAGTCCTTGTTAAACTTTCTTTAATTCGGTAGTACAATTTTCATACCAATTTTTTGATTTAAGTTGAAGAAAAATACTTTACCAAAAGAATCTTGTCCTTTGGAAATAAATTTTTTTTTTTGATTCAAAACTTAAGTGACTTTGTGATACAAAATTATTCCGCTGCCAAATTTGAAAAATTTTTTCGAAATTATTATCTCTTTTGACTTGAAATATTTTTTGCAAATGTCAAAGTAAAAAATTGGTATAACACTTGAACTACCAAATTGAAGGAAATTTATCGATGATTTCAAAAAAAATTATGAAGCATTATACTAATGCGTACTTTTTCATATGGCATTCAAAATCAAAAAGTAGGAAAAATATAAAAAATATCAAATTTAAAAGCTCAGAACTTTGTAAAATCTTTTCAAATCCCATTAGCCAATTCCACCATTAGAAAGTGCAATCGCTTGGTTAAAGGTAGAAAAATATTTTCTAAAATCCTGGGTAACCGTGGGAGATGTGTCACCCTCAGGAGATATGGCACCCCAAGAGATATGGCACCTCCAGTAAATATGACACCCCAGGAGATAAGAAACCCTCAGAATATATGATACCTTCAGTAGATATGGCACCCCCAGGAAATATGTCACCCTCAGGAGATATGGCAACCCTTTCAGTTTGAATACTTGTTTACGATGAAGAACGTTTTGTCGAGGCCTCACGCAAAGAGAAAGGTTTAAATATGAAGCGAACGAAACAGCTTTTAAAAGATCATTTCATTTAATGAATATCGCTAATCAACTCCGAACTTTCTACCATGTAACAGCAAATACTGCATGCGACATTGCAGTCTGGAATTAATATCAACTAAAAAGATTTTTCTTTTTTTAACTCCACTTTGCTTCGCTTTTTAAAGTGAGTTAGTGAGGTTGGTGCACAAATTGTCAGAATCCATTTGAAAAATTAAAAATTGAATGACATTAAGTAGGCGGAACGGCAACCAGCAGTTGCAGAGCACTAAAACTGAAAGCTGAATAAGCAGAAAATCGGAAGCGCAACAAAAATCGCATTTTCTTTTGTGTTGCTTTTGTCCGCTTTTGCACAAATAAAGTTGCGCTTCCAGCAGGAAGAAAAAGGGCGAAGGACGAAAAAATTGCAGCACTGAGTGGCCAAGCGACACAGGTGGTCTTGGCAGAAGGATGGATACGAACGTACGTACGATTTTTGATTTGATTGATTAAAATACTTTAGAAAATATGATAGCAAAAATGGAAAAAGTTGATTTTTATGATTTTAATTCGAAATCCAATTTAATTTATTGCAACAATTTGTTGCCAAAATAAGAAATTCAATATCTTTAAGCGAAGAAATATAGTGAAAATGATATCCTTTACGGTTTCATTTTTCGAGTGCTTTACACTTGACGCTTTGGTTTTGTTGCTTTTTCTTTATTGTTTCAATTGGACATTGCAATTTTTTTGTGTTCTTTACCTTGTTGCGACACTATTTTATTGGTATGAAATTCATGGCGCCACTTTTAATAAAATCGTTTGTCTTATATTCGACGTCGTTGCACTGTCGTTCAGCTATAAATTTTCACCAGCATTTTTTCATCTTATTTTGAATTGAAAATAATTGCAGCTTTTTTTGTTTTTAATTAAAAAAATTTTAGCTTTAATGAATTTTCGTTTTTATATGAAAATTCATTTCATAGCAAACATGTCGTATGAGTGATATTTTTATGGATATAAAATTTTTGTCTAACAGGACGTATGCGTTACAATTTTTTATGTATATTAAGTGAATATCTGTTTCTTTGTCTTAATATTTTTTTGATAGCTTGTGCTATATTTTATATACAAATGTTAAAAAATTTCTTAAAGCCATGACATGTTTCGTAGACAGAGAAAAATTTTGTAGCATGAAGTATAAAGCCTAAACATAAGCTGCTAAGCATTGTGGTTGCAAAGAACCATAAACTTCTTTTGAGCAAATGCTACCAAAATATCACGTACAACTTGTGCTTGTGATTGTCTGCAACTTATGTGCAGAAGTGTGTATTTTTGTTCAGAGAAGAAGAAGAAGCGGCACCACACATGCTTGAAAAAATATGAAGCAAATACTTCCGCTTTTTTATACCTTTATGCTACAGATGTCATTGCCGAGTTGTTGCACTCAAGTGACTTTGTTTTCATTGCGGTTCGGTTTTTTTTAGAGTCTTTTCTAACACAAAAAGGGAAGACAGGTTTTATGTTTTTTAAAGAAAAACAAATAAAAATGCCTTATTTTGACAAATGAACAGTTTAGTATACTGCTTAAAATTTTGTTTTACATTGTCTAGTTTTATATTTATGGCGGAATTTTTAAAGCTGCCGGGAAACCGTGAATCTCAAAAGACCTGCTTTAAAATCATTTATTTATTTATTTTATTCAATTATTAATGATGTCCTGCGATATCTTTTCCTACTTTCAAAGCTTCGAAGAGATTTTTCTTGGTTTTGCAATTTTCCTTGTAGATTTACGTGTTAACAATCTTCCAGAGGTTGTCAATGGGATTCAAATCTGGGGACTATCCTGGCCAACCAAGAACTTGCATCCAATTGCTCTGAAACCAGGCTTTACAAACTTAAGCGGTATGTGTTTGGAACGTTGTCCTGTTGGAACCTCCATTTAAGTGACATCTCTTGATCCGCATTAAGCAGCATCACATCATTTGGTATGTCAAAGTACATAAAACAATCCATAATTCCTTTGGTCTAGTGAATTGGCCCATTCCCTTGACCAGAGAAAAAACCACAGAGCATTACAATCCATCCTCTACGCTTTACAGAAGCTTTGCAAAACTTTGGTTTCAATCTTTTTCCTTTTGGTTTTGGCCGACACTGTATTTGTGCATATTGCCACATGGTAGCTAAATGTTACTCATACGGCATGTAAGCATAAACTAAGAAAAAGTTTATTTATAAAGTTTCAAATTAATTTGCAACATTAATTGTTGAATTTTATGTTGTAACATAAAACCAAAATAACCATTTATATGCATCGAGCTACTCAAATGAAATTTCAACTTAACTTTTACCAATTGATTCAACCTCAATTTGTGCAAAAGTCACCGAACTTTTATTAAACTCTCATTACTCTTTTCCAAAAAAAGCAAAAAAGAAATAAAATATCCAGAAAATCTTTTGAACACTCGAACACACTCCACGCGTATTTAAGCCAAATTCAATAGCACTCGTTTTTGTTGTTTTTGGCCCACTTAAAAACCAAATCGCTATAGTTTCATACAACTCAAATTCATTTTGTAATTTTGGGCACAAAAACTGAGGTAATGATATATAGGGTAGTGCAGAAAGTTACAGCTGTTGTTGTTTTAAGTTTTTATGTTGTTGTTTTCTCGACTGATGCAAGCGGATACGGAAGTTGGTTAAAAAATCAAAAAAATTTTTCTTTTCGCCCACTACAAATGAAACAAAAGTTCAACTACAGACATAATCAACGTCAGAGTTTCGTGCAAAAGTTTTGCGATTTGTTGTTTTTTTTTTTTTTGTTTTTCTTGTTAAAAGACTTAGTTAGACTCCGTTTACTCGTTTTGTTCATTTTTGTTTTAACAAAGTTTAAGTCCTTGGTAGCTGGGTATGTGTGTGCTTGAAGAAGCTGCTTAGGTTTGTTGTTTCTATTTTTTCTTCTTCCGCAGCAATATGCCTTTGCTGTTGCTGTCAGTGATTGGCGCTAAAAATAGTGTGCGTTTAACATTCACATTAAGAGTTAACAACCCAACACGCCATCATAGAGACTTTGTTGGCCAAAAAACTACAAAAAAGAAAAGGCCAAAAATGTACGCGAACATTTTTGCTGAGTAGGATTGTTTCGTTTTTTCATATCTTTTTGAAATTTTCTTTTTGTTTTTTGCATTTCTTTTTACTTGATTTTTGTAGTATGTAAGCGAAACACGTAGCAACAAGTTATGCTAAATATGGGCATATCAAAGAAATGTCTAAAATGTCTAGACACTGCGGCAGACTGATTATAATCGCATAAATTGTACAGAAATATATTGGATTTTAAAGTTAAGTTTTCTGTGGGAAATGTGAAATAAAAAAAAAAAAAAAATTTTAATTTTATTCATTTTATTAACGTCTGCTCACTTTTATTTTTTAGGGGAAATAACTTTGATTTATTAGCGGCCACTTGTTGAACAATTACATTTCTGTTGAAAATGTAAAGCTTAGCGTAGTTAATAACAATTTCGTATAACCCATTGCATCAGGCATGAGATGTGAGTTTTGAAAGTTTTCAATGTTTCTTTTTTTATCAAATATCACTCATACATATGACATGGTGTATTAAATTAACATATGCAATATTTTCTTTAATTCTTTTTGTAGCATTGGGCCCTTACAAAATTTATTCTTCCCTGTTATATGGTCAAGAGCTTGTGCATTAAATTGTCTCAAAAATTTCACTGATTCACATACTTATTTTTTGTCCCAATGTTAATTTCAAGATATTTTTCTATGGCCGCTCATTTAGCTATCTTGAGATTACCAATCCAAAGTATTACCTTAGACTTTCCCTGAATTATGAATCAATATTGACACTGGTTGAACGAACTAACATGCTCTTTGTCATAGTTCATCTGATATCGCGAGATTTTTAAGAAGTTCAGTAACCAGAAGGCAAGCGGTAACTCCGATTTTTTTTTGTCCACGTGTTATTTATAGCAAAGGAGTAGAAAATGTGTTGCATACCTTCAGGTTAAAATAATTTTAGTTTATTGTATATTGGAGGTCCGTTGACGTATCAAGCTCTTTTTTGGAATATTTATTATGTAGCCATACGTAATTTCTTTGTTCCAGGGGCACTCCTTTTATTTTTTTCCAAAACAAGTTTGAAACTATATCACCGTGCGAGTTACTGATTATTTAAAGATTTTCGTAAAAACCAAAAATTTATACATATTTTTTCAAAAAATATAACAAGAAAACGTTTCAATGGCTTCACCAAATAAATCATAAGCTTAAGTTTGTCCTTATAAATCAACAAAGGATTCAATATAACCTTTTCAAATTTTTTCATGTAATTTTTTTGCACTTGAACTTAAATTTTATTACATTTAATAAATACAAAATTTATTAATTTTTGCTGCTCCTACTAATTATAATCTTTTGTTTAGCCTTTTGCTCAGAAAAACAAAAAATCTTGTTGCTTCTTGTTTGCTGGTGCTTGTTATCTTGAGATTTTCCTGTCTTCATTAGAAGTGTTGCAAAATATTATTTATTCAAATTGCTCCTGCTGCTACCAACATTGTTGTTACTGATGCAGCATTGTTTCTGTGATGCTCAACAACATCAGCATCATCTACTTTTTATTCATAAACAAAGAATTTCCTTCCTGGCTTTTTGTGCTTTTTGTAAATGTATACCGACTAACTACAAACACAAGCATTAAAATATACATATATTCATACTTCGCACACACACACAGGCACACACATCCACACATATATATGTTTGACTACAGTGCAAAAGCAACTTATTGTTATCATCTTTGGTTGTAAAATTTTCCATTGAAAACTCTATGACTGACTGACTGGTTTACTGACTATGCGAGTTGGCTTTAAATTTTCTATTGTGTTGCATGTGAGGCATATGTTGTTACTACAGTTGTTGCCTTAATACTCTCTTTTTTCGTTTCGTTTTGTCGCAGTGCACGCAACTGGGAATAACTCACTTAGAGTTAACAACAAAGTTGTGGTGGTGTAAAATAAAATCTAAGGCTTTTGAATTATTTTCTAAGGTATCATGGTGTGGTATGTTATTTTGGGAAAATGTTGCAATCTTATAATGGAATTTGTTAAAGTTTTATGCATTAGGGAGAGACAGCGAGTGTGAGTGAATGAAATGTAGAGATTGTGAGATGCACAAAATACACTGACGCATCATGTCGTATGGGTGATATTTATTTATTTATATGAATACCTAGGAGTGGCAGTTTACTGTTTAATCTTTACACTTTATCAAATGCTAAAGATGAAACATTTGCTATTGTTATACCTACTTTAAAGTAGTTTTCTAAGAAAACAATGAGTTTAAAAAGTAAATGATAAATTAGCAATTTGTGTGTTAATGTCTGAAGCGATTTTAAACATACTTTAGATATAACTAGCAGGCAACATTGTAAAACATAATATGAATTTTCTTTTAATTTTTAAGCTTAATATTAAAGTTATTGCAATTTTAAGTTGGCGACAAACAGACAAATATTTGTTTATTCATCAAATAAAAGTGTCACTCATACGTCCCATATAAAAAATAAGCGTTGTGAGCGCTTTACTTAACAACATACCTCTGAAAAAAAAAAAAATAAAAAAAATGTTGCCAACCAGCAAAAAAACAAATCAATTTCAATTGAAAAATTCACACATTCATAAATTGTGTAAGGCCACGCATTCAACCCACATACACACATATACTTTTGCAATTGCAACCAACTGTAATACAAAGACAAATGCCAACAACTCCACTTTTCATGACTGCAACTACTAAACAACAAAAAAACGTACACAGATTTGCTAAACCAAATCACTTAGATATAGCGTTGAAGACAGCGCTTAGCTTGGAAACGCTACTCTATCTGTGCCGTGCTGTCGACTGATGACTTGACGTGTTGAACCGCAATGAGCTCAATTTACGAATTATTAGCGCCATAGCAAGTCAGAGACGGTGACGACGACGACGACGTTGGTAAATCGCGTGCAACAGTCTGGCATGCTTTAGACACAGAGACAGACAGCCAGACAGAAATGCATAATATGCATGCATACTTGATGTGCACTGTAAGGTATGTGAGCAGCACAAATATATAGAAAGAGATAGACTTAAAGACAAAGTGAGACCGACTTGAAGATATGTGGTGCGAATGAATTTCATACCACACAGATATTTGCACCATTGCAAAATTCACGATGCGTGCAGATTTTGCATAAGTACACGGTGAAATCCTTTTGCGGTATATTGACAGAGGCATGATATTTCACATTTTTTTATTAGTGGTTTACCCGAGAGCTGTTTTAGGTTTCTACTTCAAAGATACCTGAGAACTGATTTTTTTTTACTGACTTTTTTTACATTATGCTATAGACATCATTTGTCTTGGGTTACATAGAAAAATATTGGTATATTTGTCGCCATTAAAATTCCAATAATTTTAATTCTAAAAGTGGGAAATCAATGAAACTCTAAAACAGATTCCCAACATCACTTAAACAGATTCCCAACATCACTTTCTAGTAATATATGTTTTATTCATTTGCATATCGTCCAAAAGACTACCAAATCTTTTTGAAATATTTGCATTTTTGGATTTATTGGCTCCCTGGCTATCAAAATTTCATCCCTGCAGGACAACGGACTATTCCAAAACTAGTTTGAAAACTATTCCACGGGAAAAACAGACTACTCCATATTCTGGTCCCATCACATATAAAGATTAATTTGAGTTTTTCATTGTTTGTCATTGGGCATAACGAATTGTCTCTTTATGCATTATAATCGGACCCAAAAAAGGTCAATTGTCTCCTTATGTATTACATTCGGACCACAAAAGGGCCAATTTTTTTTTATTTTATTTATAAAATTTAACAAATTTAAATTGAAATTTCAATTATACACAATGCAATAAAGAGTTTGCTATATATTTCTGAGCAATGTGTTCCGGGTTCAAATTTCAATGTGGATGAACATTTTTTTATTAATTTTTTATTATTTTATACCTCGGCTATGTTGGACATATGTTTCATTTTCTGCTAGGAAAACTCTTCAGACAATTGGAATTAAAAGCCATTGAGTGGAAGATTTGAACCTGGGCCTCTCTATGCAGCACAAGTTATTAGACTGATACACTATCCTTTGCTCTTCTTTACAATTGACAAACTGCCAAACAGTACGTAGTCAGTAACGTTATAATTTCACTGATATAACCGATACACAATTGGAACACTTTTGGTACTAATTATGGATTATGCATTACATTTAGCCTATTTTTGACATAATTTATATTTTAAATGAATTTATTTTAGTTAAAGCTATAGCCCATTATGGGTCGCCTGCAAAAAAACTAGACCAAAGATTGTATTACTAAGACAATTGACTCCGTCGGTGTTACAGACATTAAAATTTATACATCCCATAAGTCTATAAAAATAAATTGATTTAAAAAAAAAAATTTATAACATGTTATATGCATTTTTATAGAAGGAATAAATAAAGATTTAGTAGAAAGCAATGTCGCATTTTTTAAAATTTCTGGCTTTATTTTTCAGCGGCCATAAATCAAACTTCTAAGCTTAATAGAGCATTAAAAACTGAATAGAATTGCTCAAGCTCAAAGATTATTTCTTAAATCAGACCTAAGTTATTTATTTCAAAAGCTATAATATTTGAAAAAAATATTTTCAAAGAAAAACGTCACTTATACGACATGTTGTAACTCGTAAAAAATATATAAATTGTGCTATGAAGTTGCACACTGTAAGCTCAGTTTAAAATTTTGTCTATTGAAACACTAAATACTTGTACAAAATTAAAATATTATCACAAAATTTATAAGACAGCGCATTTTTATGCCGCAAGTTATTAATATCAGAAATAAAATATGTCAACAAGTTCTTCAACTTTTATGTTTGTCAGTATATTTATGCGTATAGTAAACTTTTAGGCGCATTAGCACAACGCAACACTTTGACATGTTGAACTCTATTCACTTCATATGACAAGCATGGGTAAAAGTAAAAAAAGAAAGCTTATTAAAACAAAATTAAGAAACGTCAACAATATAGCAAAAGAAAAAAATCCACAATAAAAGCAACAAATAAAGCAGTAAAATTGAGTACAAGGCTGATGAAAATTGTGGAAGTACAAAAGAGAGAAATCCAAAATACCACTCACAACGTCGAAAGCACAACAAAATAAAAAAGAAAAATGGAAAATTTCGAATGACAGCAGCGACACACACAAAGCCAAACGTTGTTGAGTAGCACAAATAAGTAAATGTGGATAATACGGCTTGCATTATCCTTGAACCGTGCAACGAACTACCAACTATGACAGCAACAAAAGCAACAACAACAACAAAACCTCATTATTACTGCGCTGCTGCTGCTGCTGCTGCCATTTGGAGTGATGTTTCAGTTGTTAAGGATGTGTGACGGAACATAAATCGCATATTAAGGGTTTTCCTCACATACACACACACTCACACACATAAGTGTACTACACATTAATGCAAATGCACACACACATTAGCACATACTTAAACTTCGATACAAACACATATCGATAAGCATCGAGTTAAGTTGCTTATGTATTTTTCTTTCACTCTTTGAGAAGGGATTTCTTTTGCACTCTCAATTCATTGGAAGTGTATGTGTGCACTTGTGTATGTACGTGCTTCCCAAGAGGAAAAATTTCTAGCGCTTCTGATCCAAGCACTTCAAAAGTGCTTGTCCCCATAGAAATTTAGAAGCACTATCACAATGATTTTTTATAAGGCTGCAGTAAGAACAACGTGAGTTCGAACCCAGCCCGGGTGATTTTTTTTTCCGTTTTTTTATTTGTTTTTGCTTTATTTTTTTTTTTTTATCAAAATATTTTTTATTCAACTTTTTTTATTTCACTTTTCTATTTTAATTTCTCATTTTTATTTACTTTTGCTTACTTGAATTGAAACCGATTGCACAATGATTCTATGTAATGCTGCAGGACAGCATTTGCTTTATATACAAATTTAATACCTCTTCATATCATCGGGCGTTGGTGGAGCGGTCTAAAGCGTTGGTAAATGTAAGAAAAAAATATCTAGCACGCGGAGGGTCGTGGATTCAAATCCTGGCGCGGCCAGTTTTTTTTCTTTTTTCTAATTTTATTGAAAAAACGCTTAAGAGTTAAGAATTTTTAAAGCGCTTATTTGTAATGCTGCGGTAAGCTTTTGCTCGCTTACATCCTATGACATGCAATGTTAAAAAGAAAATATTGTTCTTACGGAGCGGAAGCGCTTATTGGTGAAAACGATGCACTTCAGAAGGGTTTTTGCACTTCTTTTCCCCTTGGGTTGTATGAAACATAAAGTTTTTTTCTTTGATAGCGGTTAAGCAGTGCGACTTGAGTTTGGTTAAAAAATATTTACTTTATGTAAAAAGTTCTAAAAGTTTTGAAAAAAAAAACTATTTTGAACAATTCCTTAGGATAAGTTGAAAATTGTCATGGAAAAATTTAAGAAAATATTTTATAGAAGATGCTTGGACTTAAGACGAGTAAAGGAGTTTAAAATTTGATATTTTAACTATTTAATACAAATACTTAACCAGAGCTTAACCATTGCTTGAAAATAAAAAAAAAAAAAAAAAAATTTTAATGTTTTACTATGAAATTATAGCATAAAGTGCTAAAAAGTCCTTCTCCGTCCTGTCCCTAACCATATTTTAGTGCACATAGCTCGTTCGCTTGGCATATTACACTTTTTTCTAAAAAAACTTAGACGACAGTCAGTTTTAGTTTTACGACAGTGAGTGCTCTTGTGTTTTTTTTTTTTAAGTTTAAAAAATTTGTAAAGAATGCAAGTGTGCATCATTCTCCACGTAAGTTTTTTTTTTTAATATTACTTAGCATATTATTTTGTCTTTACATCAGTAAATCAATAATTAATTACAGCGACTAACCACCAGTTTCAACTTTTTTTAAAAAAAATTTTACTTTCATTGTGATATTACTGGTTTTGTAATATTTGGTGATTCTCCGTTGCATCATTCTCCGTAATTTTTTTTTTGCAATATTTAATCATTCTCAGTTTAGTAACCCTCCACTGGGTTCTTTTTGTTGTTAAATAAATTTTTTAAAAATCCAACATAAATTTTTAGGGTTGCCACCTGGTTCTTTTTGAAAATCTTATATAGTTCTTACTTTTTTTGACTAAATTGAAATTTTTGATTTCAGAGCCGCTCAGATAAACTTTTGTGAAATTGTCAGGAAAAACCGACAGATTGGCAGACAGATAGACAGATTGGGAGACAGACATATTAACAGGCCGACAGACCGACAGATTGACAGATGGATAGATTGACAGGTAGAAAGATTGATAGACAGACAGACTGACTGACAGAATAACTCATGGTCAGACAAATAAACAGACAGACAGATTGATGCACAGACAAATTGACAGACATACCGATTAACAGCCAGACAGATTGACTAACAGGCAGATTTACAGACAGACAGATTGACAGAAAGACAGATTGACAGATTGAAAGACAGAAAAATAGGCTGAAAGATAAATTCACAAACAAAAAGATTGATAATGAAGATAAGTTACACAAGTGATGATAATTTACAATAAAAAAAATAATGCCTATCTTTGGTTTTCTTCTAAAAATTTGAACGTTAATTTTACGGTCAAAAATTTAAGTAAAGCCAGAAGGAATCGCAAAATCTTATAAGAGCACCCCAAATTGCAGCTGTGCATTTTGCACTTTGAGTAAGAAAATAAAAATAGATGTTTCAGCAAAACAACATGTAACGGCATAAGGATTTTTGAATTTTTATCAATTTTTTTTTTGTTATTCAATTTTGAACCTTCTGCACCTAAGCTGCTGCTATTTATATTGAACTTCAGTCAAAATCTAAATAAAGGAACAGACAACATATGAAGAAAGCATACCGTACGTGCTAAGACTCAATAAATGTAGCTTAAGGGAAGATAAAAAATATTTTACTACACAACAACAAACTAAACTGCTTAAGCCAGCAACACCATGCTACACCCGCTGACCTGCAGGAGCAGCACTTTTGAACAGAGTGCCAGACACATATTGTTGTGGAGTTGCTTCAAAGCTGCTGCGTGTCATATGTCAGTACAAGGAAGCACAACCCCAAAGGAACTCTAGACTGTAAAGAAGTATAAGGATACGGCAACACACACACACTGAGACACTTTAACTTTATTTTTTTAATCATGGGAAGTTGGAGAAAAAATTGGGGAAGAAAATAATGATGTAATAAAAGCAAAAATTAAAAAAGTAAGCGTTTAAATGTAAATCACGTGTATTTTGCTTAAGCTGCTTATTTTTATACGCCACACTTGAGTACAGTGAAGTAGAAATTCAGTTTTTTCCATTGTTATCCACATGCATTTGAGTGTATTCATGCAAAAACATACGAAAACGGAAGAACTAACATGTGGGCATAAAAAACCATATGGAAAGAAAAATCAGCTCAGGAAAAAACAATTCTTTAGCCTCTTAAGATGGAGCAGTAGTTTCAGATTACGATTATGATTGTGATTACGATAACAATAACGATTACGATTACAATTACGACTACGATTACGTCTACGATTACGATTGCGATTACGATTACGATTACGATTACAAATACGATTACGTTTACGTTTACGGTTACGATTACGATTATGATTACGATTACGATTATGATTACGATTACGATTACGATTACGATTACGATTACGATTACGATTACGATTACGATTACGATTACGATTACGATTACGATTACGATTACGACTACGACTACGATTACGATTACGATTACGATTACGATTACGATTACGATTACGATTACGATTACGATTACGATTACGACTACGATTACGATTACGATTACGATTACAATTACGATTACGATTACAATTACGATTACGATTACGATTACGATTACGATTACGATTACGATTACGATAACGATTACGATTACGATTACGATTACGATTACGATTACGATTACGATTACGATTACGATTACGATTACGATTACGATTACGATTACGATTACGATTACGATTACGATTACGATTACGATTACGATTACGATTACAATTACGATTACGATTACGATTACGATTACGATTACGATTGCGATTACGATTACGATTACGATTACGATTACGATTACGATTACGATTACAATTACGATTACAATTACGATTACGATTATGATTACGATTACGATTACGATTACGATTACGATTACGATTACGATTACGATTACAATTACGACTACGATTACGATTACGATTACGATTACGATTACGATTACGATTACGATTACGATTACGATTACGATTACGATTACGATTACGATTACGATTACGATTACGATTACGATTACAATAACGATTACGATTACGAGTACGATTACGATTACGATTACGATTACGATTACGATTACGATTACGATTACAATTACGATTACGATTACGATTACGATTACGATTACGACTACGTTTGCGATTACAATTACGATTACGATTATGATTACGAATACGATAACGATTACTATAAGGATTACGATAACGATTACGATTGCGATTGCGACTACGATTACAATTACGATTACAATCACGATTACAATTACGATTACAATTACGATTGCGATTGCGGTTACAATTACAATTACGATTACGATTACGATTACGATTACGATTACGATTACGATTACGTTTACGATTACGATTACGATTACGATTACGATTACGATTACGATTACGATTACGATTACGATTACGATAACGATTACGATTACGATTACGATTACGATTACGATTACGATTACGATTACGATTACGATTACGATTACGATTACGATTACGATTACGATTACGATTACGATTATGATTACGATTACGATTACGATTACGATTACGATTACGATTACGATTACGATTACGATTACGATTACGATTACGATTACGATTACGATTACGATTACGATTACGATTACGATTACGATTACGATTACGATTACGATTACGATTACGATTACGATTACGATTACGATTACGATTACGATTACGATTACGATTACGATTACGATTACGATTACGATTACGATTACGATTACGATTACGATTACGATTACGATTACGATTACGATTACGATTACGATTACGATTACGATTACGATTACGATTACGATTACGATTACGATTACAATTACAATTACGATTACGGCTACTGTGTACATTAAACGATCACGCCTAGTTTTAGACCCAATCATACTTATAATTTATACCAAATATCATGGTAGCTCCGCTTAATATAAAATTCAGTTTAAGGAAAACTTTTCTGTGAATATATGAAGTATATAGTAAATACATATGTATGCAATCTATATACATACAGTGCAAGCACAAAAGGCAATTTAATTCAATACAAAATTACATGTAAATTTTGCATGCACTGCCGCCACACACAAAATATACATATTTATATAGAGAAAAGTACATTCTTAGAAGCACATACACATGTGCATACATACAAATATATATATGCAGTTGTTTGCTTGTATTCCTTCCATATTGACTTGTCAAAGTCAAAATGCTGTTTTGGACCTCTTAAGCCTCAACAGCAAATAAGCACATGTACAAAGCAACATAAAACCAGCATACTTACATACATACATATATGCAAATGCATACAAATATGCATCTATATTTGTATGTATGTATATGTATGCTTACATACTGATACAGTTGATTGCATGCGATATCATTTTGCTGCCATCAGCAGTATGTAAAAGAAACAGTTTGGGCTTTTGAAAATGTTATTTAAAATAAATTAGTTAAAAAGCCTTTCATGTTAGTGTCAAAGTTCATGTAGGCATTAGTATTTATTTGTATGTGTATTTATGTGTGTGTGTATGTGGGTGTGTGAGTGTGTGCATATTTACGCTTATATGCATTTTATGCCAAAGAAGCTGAATCAATTAGTTGCTGATTAAAATTGATGCATCATTGGCTTACATTTATGCTGGTGCGTTTTCCCTTTTTGTTTGATATTTGCAGTTAAATTGGTCGTATGAGTAAAATTTAATTAAATTGAGGGTTTTAAATGTTGTACGAATTTTACTAAATAAGCGTGTAGGCGAAATGGTAAGAAAATGAAAAATTTAATACATAAATTTGGAAAACAAAATACAGTTTAAAATTTTGTATGACTACTTGAGCTTATTCTATTTTACACAGGAAGTTCCAGATTCCTCAAAATTCTTGTTATGCTAGGCATAAATTTGGCAAAGAACCTTTAATGTTTAACGACCCATATCAAGTTTTCTAAGACAAATATAACAACCTTAACTCATTTGCTTAAAATTTTTACCCCTTAAAATCCAATTTAATCATATTAAATCGGCTTATCAATGCCACTTACGCAATCAATGTAAGCTTTTACTTTAACTGAGCACAATTAGTTTCCACTTAAGTGAAATGCAAACCAACGTACAAAGCCATAAAACAAAACAAAAAAACTCTAACAAAACAATTTGAAAAACAGAAACATAAGTTAAACGAAAATGTTAAATGTAAAATACAATTAAAAAGTTTTCTTTCCACACATTCAAATACCCACCCACCTATACATGATTGATGGCACAAAGCAAAAAGCGACTTTATTTAATCATCAGCAACATGCTTAGCAGCAGCAGCAACAGCAACAATGAACCAGCAGCAGCAGCTTTTGATTATCTGTCTGTCTGTCTGATTCTAGCGATTTTAAGCTGCTTGAAAATGTGGTTGGCTCAACATTTAATTCAGTTTATCTGTTTGTTAGTATGCAAATGCTAATGCCTTTGTGCGTGTGCATGCTTATTAGGGCTGTTCAAAAAAAAAAAATTTTTCGAATTTCCAAGATATACTTTGGCATCACGATCAACATCATGACAGAATATCCCAAAAAATTTTTCAGATTTTTAAATTCATATTTAAAGGTGGCTCAAAGCAGAAATATATTTTTATTATTTTTTTTTTAGCATTAATTATAAAATGTTGTCAAACAATTAGAAAAATTTGTTTTAGAGTAACTTAAAAACATTCATTTTGTTTGTTTTTTAATGAACTTTAAAACCTATGTTGTAATTTTGACAAAAAAAAATTTTACACTTCTTAAAAAACGAAAAACTGCCCTAAGAAGGCGAAATTTTACGGTTTTTCAAAGAAAAAAGTCATCGTGCTTTAAACCAAATGAAAATTTTTTAATTTACAAGATCTTATTCAAAAGAGCTCTTAAAAACCTTCAAGACCAGATATGTTAAGACTTTTTTGGGCCAGCAGGCTCGATGACATAACGTTTGAAACATAGTAATGCAGCCCTGGGAAGGGCAAAACGCTTTTTACTCAAGAGGGAGGCATCGTACAAAAAAGTGCCCATGGCATAAAATGCTTAAAATCATCCAAGGAACAAGAGTAAATTGTTTGTTTTTTTTTTTTACTTAATTTTAGAAAAAAATTTTTTTCACCGTCATTTTTAATAAACTTTTCAAAAAAAAAAAAAAAAACAATTTACACTTGTTCCTTGGATGATTTTAAGCATTTTATGCCATGGGCACTTTTTTGTACGATGCCTCCCTCTTGAGTAAAAAGCGTTTTGCCCTTCCCAGGGCTGCATTACTATGTTTCAAACGTTATGTCATCGAGCCTGCTGGCCCAAAAAAGTCTTAACATATCTGGTCTTGAAGGTTTTTAAGAGCTCTTTTGAATGAGATCTTGCAAATTAAAAAATGTTCAATTCGTTTAAAGCACGATGACTTTTTTCTTTGAAAAACCGTAAAATTTCGCCTTCTTAGGGCAGTTTTTCGTTTTTTAAGAAGTGTAAAATTTTTTTTGTCAAAATTACAAAGTAGATTTTAAAGTTCATTAAAAAGCGAACAAAATGAATGTTTTTAAGTTACTCTAAAACAAATTTTTCAAATTGTTTGACAACATTTTATAATTAATGCTGAAAAAAAAATAATAAAAATATATTTCTGCTTTGAGCCACCTTTAAATATGAATTTAAAAATCTGAAAAATTTTTTGGGATATTCTGTCATGATGTAGATCGTGATGCCAAAGTATATCTTGGAAATTCGAAAAATTTTTTTTTTTTGAACAGCCCTAATGCTTATACTTTTGCAAATTATATATGTAAATTCTTATGTGTTTGTGTGTATAAGTAATTGTTAAAATGATGAAATGTTTGCTGTTCAAATATTCTCAAAGGAGATTAAAATTTCTCGTTCAACCAACTGGGGAATTAAATGTTGTGTTTGTTGCGGCAAAGGCGTATTATCACAAGGGGTTGGTTACGCTGCTTCCTTTGCGTGTATGTGAGTGTGGGTGTGTGCACACAATATGTGGATTGCTGCTTATACTTATGCTTATTGATTGATTTTTAAAACAATTTTATTGAATTTGTATGGGCGCAATAATGTTATGTTGTTTAGTTTAGATATTTCCAGTAATCAAATTGATATAAAGCGATATCCATAAAATACGCCAGTTTGAAAAAAATTGAAAAACAATAAAGGACTTGAGTCCTTTTTGGACATTAAGATTTTTTGAATTATTTCAAAAAAAAAAAAAAAACAAAAAACAAAAAAACATTCAAAAAAGCATTAGAAAAAAGTAGACGGTAGAGTATTCCTTGTTGAACGTCCTCTTAATACTTAATTGAGGCCTTGTATGACAAAGATTTTTTCTAGGAGTTAGCTTATTAATATTTTCCTGAAAATGCAGTATTTATTTTTGGTTAGGTTAGGTTAGGTTAGGTTAGGTTAGGTTAGGTTAGGTTAGGTTAGGTTAGGTTAGGTTAGGTTAGGTTAGGTTAGGTTAGGTTAGGTTAGGTTAGGTTAGGTTAGGTTAGGTTAGGTTAGGTTAGGTTAGGTTAGGTTAGGTTAGGTTAGGTTAGGTTAGGTTAGGTTAGGTTAGGTTAGGTTAGGTTAGGTTAGGTTAGGTTAGGTTAGGTTAGGTTAGGTTAGGTTAGGTTAGGTTAGGTTAGGTTAGGTTAGGTTAGGTTAGGTTAGGTTAGGTTAGGTTAGGTTAGGTTAGGTTAGGTTAGGTTAGGTTAGGTTAGGTTAGGTTAGGTTAGGTTAGGTTAGGTTAGGTTAGGTTAGGTTAGGTTAGGTTAGGTTAGGTTAGGTTAGGTTAGGTTAGGTTAGGTTAGGTTAGGTTAGGTTAGGTTAGGTTAGGTTAGGTTAGGTTAGGTTAGGTTAGGTTAGGTTAGGTTAGGTTAGGTTAGGTTAGGTTAGGTTAGGTTAGGTTAGGTTAGGTTAGGTTAGGTTAGGTTAGGTTAGGTTAGGTTAGGTTAGGTTAGGTTAGGTTAGGTTAGGTTAGGTTAGGTTAGGTTAGGTTAGGTTAGGTTAGGTTAGGTTAGGTTAGGTTAGGTTAGGTTAGGTTAGGTTAGGTTAGGTTAGGTTAGGTTAGGTTAGGTTAGGTTAGGTTAGGTTAGGTTAGGTTAGGTTAGGTTAGGTTAGGTTAGGTTAGGTTAGGTTAGGTTAGGTTAGGTTAGGTTAGGTTAGGTTAGGTTAGGTTAGGTTAGGTTAGGTTAGGTTAGGTTAGGTTAGGTTAGGTTAGGTTAGGTTAGGTTAGGTTAGGTTAGGTTAGGTTAGGTTAGGTTAGGTTAGCGCGTTAACTTGAGCTGCGTTTAGGCTCATTGTGCACCCGATGTATAACTACGTTGACAACATGTATGAACCATTTACAAATTTGCAAAAATAATTGTAAAAATCACTGATTTTATAACATTTTCTTCCTAAAAAAGTGAAAGTTTTTAAAAGTTTTTAGCATTTTTTTAGTTTTTCTTTTTTGTGACATAGGCACTTTTTGAGAGTTTTCGAATTTTTAAGCTTGTAAATGAGCAAAAGCGGCCCAACCCAAAACCTGGTGTATACATATTTGCTAAAGCTCCTGACATTATTCTCCACGAATATGGATATTTTGTGTTGCGGAAAGTTTAATGACCACTGTTAGCCAGATATCTACAAAAAAAAAAAAATCGATTTTCCTGACCTTTGACCTCAAATTTCTAGACATGGAAACAAAGGTTTATACTTGACTTTTTGTTAAGTCTTTAGTTTGTCAAAGCAAATCTTGTTCATAATTTAACTTAAGGTTTCGCCTGAACTTTTGAAAAAAAAAAAATCTTTATTTACTCTGGACATTTGAAACAAATCTGGATTTTTCTGAACAAAGAAATTTAATTTTATTTAAAAAAAAATATATATATTTAAGTCTTTAGTATTAGCAAAACAGCACTTCCCAAAATGAGTTGCGCTGAATGAAATTCTGGCACGTAATTTATGGGTACGAAATGTGTCTAAATTAACAATTTTAATGGTTTAGCTTTCGAAACAAATGTTTGTAAACTGCTTTTTACTGTAAATTATGTGATCTCAATAAGGAAATAATGAAAGATATCGAGTTGGTATATGAGAAAAAAAACTGTAAAATCCTAAATATTTTTATTTGAATTTATAATTCTAATTTTCACGTCCAAATTTCTCTGGATATATTTATTTTTATTTGGACTCTGGACTTCATAATAAAAATTTGCACATCCCGAATCATTTAACAAACCATGCCGACCTACTGTAATATAAAAGTATGCACTTATGTCGTAGCTTTTTAAAGTACAATATGCTGCTTCAAAAGCAAAACTCTAAAAAAAATACAATGACTTTCTGCTTTTCATTTAGACAAAACTAAACTAGTTTTTATTAAAACCCTCAGACATAGTGTTTAAGCATTAATACAAGTTTTTTTTAAACTAAATGAATTTTTTTCTCTATTTCAGGTACGTTTACATCCAACAAAAAAACTTAAAAAGAAAAATACACGTAAGTTTGCATTTGAACAACACAATTTCAAGTTAATTAATGCATTAAAAGCTTTCAAGTAAAAGTTTTGGAACAAAAAAATAAAAAAAAAATGCTTAACCATGCCCTAATTAAACCAACAACAAATTGCGTCAAAATTTAGCATGGCTGCCGCAGTTGATGCATTTGCTGCTGGTGGTAATTAAAACAAAAAAATCATGTTCGAGAATTTAAAACTAAACTTCAACTAAACTACTTGATTTTCAGCAAATGTTTCAATCTTTTGTTTATGATTTTTTGTTTTAAGTTTAGCATTTTGTTGCATTTTCCACAAAATGTGTTATTCAACATTTGCTCGCATTCGCATTTAAAATTCATTAAATTATACATCCAGCAGCAGCAACAGCATAAATTGCTGCTTACTTTGCACATTTGCGTTAGGAAGTGGCAAGTGAATTTTTTCCGGCATTGGCATGCGAAACAACTCAACAGAGAGTTAGTGAAAAATTAAGGGAGTTGCAAGAAAATCGAGTTAGTGGAAACAAAAAAAAAAAAGCGGAAAATATAAAATTTGCACCCTCGTCATTCAGTTGAAAATTCGTCGTTTTTTTCACCGAATTGTTTTATTTTTTTCGCCATTTTTTTCGTTTTGAATTGCAACACTTTATTAGCTTTATTTGTATGAAGTCAGTGTTTGTGTATGCTGGCTGGCTGGCTGCTGCTCCTGCTACTGATGGTTGCCTTTACCAGCACTCCTCAAATGGACAGTTGATGTGTGTACAAGCCAACGCGTATAAAAATATGAGGAAATATGTATTTTTTTTTTGTTTTTTTTTTTATTTGTGGATGATTTTTCTTTCTATGTTCACTTCATTCATCATGAATTGGCATAAAAATTACATCATTTAAGAAGATTTCAATTAAAAAAGGATAAAGTTTTGTTTGCATTTTTGTGTAGTTATAGTGCAAGTTTTCTTTGTATGAAATGAAATTTAAAAGCACTATCTCAATCAATTCAAAAATGTTATTTGAAATTTGATCTTGCCTAAAAGTTCTATGTCGATTGATCAACCAGTTTAGAGCCAAACATTTTGCGAGCAGCAATTTAACCTATTAACTCTTTTGATGCCATATGGCATTAGCTGGGATGCTTGCCCTCAACTGCGCATTCCTGGCAAAAACTGGCACGTTTATTGACGACCAGTGTTTTCTTGTTAGGTGAAAGCATCAATCGGTAGTTGGGGTTGATCTTTTGTAGCAACGAGGTCTTAAAGTTTCGTGTTTTTTCATGTTTGTAAGAAGATAGCAATTTTGAAAGTTTGCCAATATTAAGTGAAGTAAAATTGATTCAAACATAACTTTTTTAACCGAAATCGATTTATATTCTGAAACGATAAGAAATGTTTTATAATTGTCCATAGTTAGTTTTTCAAGAAATATTTGTTAAATAATTATATTTGCGTTTTTTTTTGTTTCGTCGACAGTACCGTACGACCTTCGCCAATTATTTTTGAAATCTTTTAATTTTTTTGCAGTACTTTTACTCTTCCGTAGATTTGATTTCATAAGAGCCCAATATCTCTCGATAGGTCGAAGCTCTGTGCAGTTAGGTGGATTCGCATTTTTGGGAACAATATTTACATAATTGCTATTGTACCATTCTATGATTGCTATAGAGTAGTGAGAGGTTGCTAACGAATAAATGGCAAAAGACGTTTTTGAAGGCATTCATCTATATAAATTTTCGAGCTAATTGTGCCCTGTGTTACAAAAAAACTGCTTCTCAGACCGCAAGTGCATATGGCTTGCCAAACCATATACTGCATGGGAAATTTTGTAATTTTCTTCTCTTTAAATTTGCTCTGTACCTGGCCCTTTTCCGAACAGGTATAAAATTCGTGTCTTGGTAGCTGTTTAAAATCTGCCTTAACGAATGTTTCATCGTCCATTATGCAGCAGTAAAATTTAGTCAGGTAATCGACATATAACTTTCGAGATCGCTTTTGAGCCTCTAACTGCTTTTCATCGGAGCGATCTGGTACTTTTTGAATAAGAAATTTTAAGGAATAAAAGTTTCAAATTTTTTTGGGGCAGTCCTTACGTATTAGCTTTGTTGAGCTAAAATATCAATATCTGCCTTTACAGTAAAAGTCTTTAAAATTAACTTTTATTTCAATCTTTAACTTTCCATATTGCAATTTTGTCTGCTAGACATAAAATTCCTATAATTTCTCCTCAACATAAAGTTTTTTCCCAAAGGAGATTTGTTTTTCACTTTGCTGTTGTGTTGCTCTTGTGGTCTTTTAATATTTAATGATCTCATTGCTGATGTATTTATTGTAACGAGCACGAACTTGCACATTTCTTTCCGGAAACATAAATGTTTGAAACGTTTACTAGCTGAAAACTTTTTTAATAATGAAATTTGCAAGAACACAGTTAATTAAAGACAATCGCCAAATTAAACAGATTTTTTTTGTTAAAAAAATAAAATTTAATACTTTCCGCGTTCTACAAAATCCTAAAACTGTAAAAAAACTATTTTTTGAGGCTAAGACTTCTGGCCGGTCTTAGTTTTTTCTCCCAAAAGACTTTTAATTAAGGCAACAGCATATAAAAAGTATGCAGTAAATTACATTTTTCTCAACTTACAAAATTTGTGTGAAAAAAACTTCTACCATGACTGTTTCGTGCCCAATTTGTAGGAGACTTTTTAAACGCACGGCCCAACGAACAGCACTAAATATCTCGCCTTTGCTACATTAAGGCTGTCTTTGACTTTTATTTTCTAGAAATTATTTTTTCATTTTTTTATGCTTTGCCTCTTTCTTCTCTACATCTTTATTTTACTTTTTGTCTTGGGATTTTTTCCGCTGCTGCTTCGTTATAATTAACGTAAAATGCTTTGAACAGCATTACAGTGAATTGCAAGAGAATTAGGACAAACTCAAGTGTTTTTGTCGTTATATTTTTTTTTTTTTTGTTAACTCTGTTTACGTCATACAAAAAAATAGAAAAGAAAAAAAAACATTTTCAGAATTAATCGTTATCGAAAAAGAGCGTGGCAAAATGTTAATTGTTACAATCTTTGTAGCATACTTTATGGGGCAATTCTTCTTAATATAAACGTGAACTTTTTCTCTCAATATACTAACTTTTGTCTAATGAATACGCAAAATATTTGTTAAACAGTGGGACAAAATACATGTATGATAATGAATTTTATTGTTTAAGATAATTTTCTACATTTTTCAAATGTGCCCTCGAATTTTGTTTATTTAATTTAAACATGACCTAATAGAAGTGCTGTGAGTAGGTGTATTAAAGTTTGCGTTTTTTTAGAAGCTATTTAGTGTCCACAATTGTGTGGGAGGTTAATTTCATACAAATGCTACACAATTTGTTAAGGAAGTACGCTTGTAAATATGTAATGTTTTTTTACTTAGCTACTGCACGTTGAAGGATGCCAGCTGTTGTTGCTTTTTGCGCGCCAACTTCTTTGTATGTTGTGGTAGTAGCAGGATAACAGTCAGATTAGAATTTGTGGAGTACTGAAAAAAAAAGAACTCTGTTACAACAGTGTTCGGTATTTCTGGTTGTTCGCATAAATTAAGCATAAGAGAAATTTCTTTCATATATATCAAGGATTTTGTGGGCGTATAATGGCAACATTTAAGCAGAATATTTATGCATAATGGTCGTCTTAATTACGTTAATTAGCAAAAGCAATTTTTCTATCCTTTTTTCCTTTTTGATTTAAGTTCATTACTTTGATATCATGTGATTGAATCTCCGCAAAATGTACGAAAACATGCCTTTCATGATTTCACCTATTTCACCTATTTTTCATATTTTTTTTATTAATTGAAGATGTAGAATATGATGACTTTAATTTCTGGAACTTTTTTGAAAATTTCCATATATTTTCTAAAAATCCAACATACATTTTTAGGGTTTCCACATCGCTATTTTCCAAAACTTTTTGCGTTTTAAGACAGAAGTTTCGTTTTCTGTTTTCAATTTTGAAAAAGGTTTATCTGGGCGTGTCTGAAACCAATTTGATTTAGTCAAAAAAAGTATGACTTAAACAAAAGTTATCAAAATTGAAGCAGGCGGCATTCCTTATGTTGGATTTTAAAAAGTTTAAGACTTTAAGACTAAAGTTAAACTTATATTTTTCAAAAACATTCAAAAATAAAAAAAAACAGTTTTTGTACAGATTTTAAAAAATCTGCATCTGCACATTTTCTCATAGAACTCTTTCCCCTTACATCAGCGTTACGATGTTTATGGATCGCCACACTGCAAAAAGTTTGGGTGTAAAATTCAAACCAAATTGGAATGAATACAGATCCACACCAAACTTGGTATAAAATCTATGCTTCAATTTGGTATACAAACCTTTTATGCTTGTTCGTATAAAATATGGTATACACATATAAAGTATTTAAATTTAAACTACTGAATTTGGTTGAAATTTTATAGTATCACTATATGAAAATATTGTATACTATTTTTGTATAAAATTTATATAAAAATTCGTTTGAATGTATTTTAAACCATATTATACAGAATTCATATTATTCTCATATAAATCAATCTACATAAGCACAGTAAATACCGTAATAAAAAAAAATTCACTCAACTTACAATAATTACATAGGTATATAAATTTTAAGAAAAACAAATTTCATAACTTAAAATATTTGCAACTACATATTTCCTTAAAAAATTTTGTGTGTTTTCGATGTCCCGTTTTGAAGTTTTGTCAAAAGTATTCATACAATTTTGGTATAAAATTTATAGTTCATAATAATTTTGTTTTAGAATTTAAACGTTTTTGGTTTAGAATAGCTTCACAGAAGAAAATTGTATACATTATATAGAAAAATTTGAATACATAAGTTTATAAAAACAAATAGTATAAATAAGTTTAAACTTTATCCCCAAACTTTTTGCTGTACACAAATCATAAACAGCAGAACTAGTTCAAGAAGTCTTATGTATTAACCAATAAATAACAATCTCTCGTGAAAGAACGATTCTCCCGAAGTAAATTTCATGGGAGAATGACTAGACGGGAGACTGACAAAATGTTGCAAAAACAGTAATATTACAATGGATAGCAACTCTAATTGTTTATTGATTTAGTTATCTTAAGGTGAAAAAAAAATATGTAGTAATAAAGAAAACTTACAGGGAGAATGACACACATTTGCGTTCTGATAAAATTTTTAAAATTTTTTTTACAAAAAAATGCACTAACCCACACTATCAGAACTACGTTGTACGTTTTTTTGACAAAAGTTTAATGCACTAAGAAGCAGTTTGTGACAGGCGGGATAATGAGCTTTTAACATTTTATGTCATAGTTTCATGGTAAAATATTTAGAGTTTTTTTTTTTTTTTTTCTGAGCAATTTTTATGTAAGCTAATGTTTAGTTTTTATATTAAATAGTTAAAATGTCAAATATTACCCATGTATAGCTTAGTATGGGCGTAAGCAAAATGTTACGTCCGACAGACTTAATACTCTTATCGCAATCAAAGTGTGCTCATACAAGGGAAAAGTAATGTCATATTGTGAATACATCATAATTTTTGCAAATGACAACAAATCTTTTGACATTATTATTTTAAACAGAGGCAGAATTAGTTGAAAAGAAGTCTACTTATTTGGAGTCAGATGTTTTGTGAGGAAAAATTTAAAATGCCGACATCATCATTTCGTCGATTAAGGAGTAAGATTCACTAAGGGCATAGGAATTGTTAAGGACTTAGTAAGTTTTACCTCTGAACCGACGATTTCAACTTAATTTTATCAGTTTCACATCTTTAAGTAAATCTTTTTCGGGAAAAAGTGCAATTTTCCTTTTCAAAGCGAACAATAACTATTCTAAAGATATCAATGTCAATATTGTTTTCATAAAGAGGTTAATTCGAGACGTAAGGCAAAGGCGTACTAATAATGAATGCCGAATTCGTAACAAATATCATTTGTGAACTCTTTAAAACTCTTAAAAAAACAATATATTTTTATTGCATCAATAGCTTAAATGGCTCAAAACAAGACTATATAATTTGAAGTCAGCGCAAGCTTAAGTGAAACCTTAACAATGTGGCAACAACACCTCGCCGTGCAACTTGAAATCGCTTCATATCTTTGCCTTTACGTCGGTATTATAAGGTTTTCACTTCATTGTTGTTACCATTATTGCCGCTTCTGTTGTTATTGTCGTTTTCAGTCCGGCTTATTTATGCTGCACTTTCTTATTGGCTTTTTTCTTCAGCACATTTCTTTCACACAACGGCTGAGGTCAGGGCACACAGACTATCAATAAAATCTTGAACAAAAAAAAGAAGAAAAAATAGGAAAAAATAGAGAAAAATAAAATCAGTAGCAATTAAATAGAAGCAGCAATGTGTATAGCACATAACGTAAAGGACGAAAACAAAAAAAAAAAAATGTTTTGTAAGAGCCTTAGAAGATAAGGTGCTGAGCTAATTATAGAAATTTTGTGGTAAATTAATCAGGATTAGTGGAGAAAATAAAATTGAGGGAGATAAAAAGAAGACATTGGCAAATGAATTGTAAGCGCAAGACAGTGCAAGAAATAAGTTATAAACTAAGACTTAATTTGCAACAAATAAACAGGGGTAAGGGTTGAATGTGATACATTATTAAGAATTTCAATTATTTTTGAATTGAAAGCCAACATATTTTTACCCGCTTTGGAAACAAATGGAAAATTTTATATAAAAAATTTTTATGTAGTGATAGTATAAAATTTAAACTAAAATAGTTTAAATTGTGTTAATACTTTATGTGTATACATTTTATACGAACAAGCATAAATTGTTTGTATACCAAATTGAAGCATAGATTTCAGGGCATGTTTGGTATAGATCTGTATTCGTTCTAAATTTGTTTTGAATTTTAGACCCAAATTTTTTGCTGTGCAGAAAGGCTTAAAATGATAAAAAGCTTAAGCGCTTGAACTATTAGTCTCAAAAATCTTTGGAACAGTAAATCCAAGCACAAATATTTAGAAAACCAAACTTTCTTAAAGCTTTCGGTTAAATGACTACTAACAGTTGCGTGGTTTTCGAACTATGTGCGAAAAATTGGTAAAAATACCAATTTCTGACATTGCCACTATAATTCAGATTACTAGCGAGCGACAATTTTCGGAGTTTTGTTCTTAACCAAGTACATAGGCTGCTATTTATATTTCTAGCCTAAGCAACCCTAATGTCAATAGCTAAAATCTGGCAACACCATAATAAAGTTTAACATTTTTTAGCATAAACGTACTCAGAACGTTTCGACGTACAACCATCATTTGTATTGTTTACTGTGACCTGAAAAAATCAATTTGGCAAAAAAATGGAATTACCTCGTGAACATTTTCGTGCGATCATTTTTCGCAACTTTCGACGTGGATTATCACAACAAAAGTGCATCGATGAACTTTAATTGTATGGTGATGAAGCACCATCCTATAGCACTGTGAAAAGCTGGTTTAATGAATTCAATCATAGCCAATGCTCGCTCAAAGACGAATTCCGTGAAGGTCGTCCAAAAACGGCCGTTGTGCCAGAGAACATTGATGCCGTGCGTGAACTGATAATGCAAGATCGTCATGTGACATACCGTGAGATAGAGGCATCCTTGGGCATTAGCTTCACATCAATATGTTCGATTTTGCATGAACTGTAAAAACGTTTGTTCTCGTTGGAAACCCCATAATTTATCAATCGCTTAAATAATCAATGGAAAAATTAATTTTCTTAACTCACTGTAATCAAAACAAATAGCACTTGTACATCGAAACGTTGTGAGTACGTTTATGTTAAAAAATGTCAAACTTTATTATGGTGTTGCCAGATTTTAGCTATTGACATCAGTGTTGCCTAGGCCAGAAATATATATAGCAGCCCAAGTATGTTTTCTTTATAACAAGACTTACTTCTGAAATAAATGCTGCCTTTGATTTTCACACTACTTATTTCGTAAAAATTATGCTGCACTCCAAAATTTTTTTGAACGTCGCGTCATTATGCTCTCTTTTAAAATGTTTACAATACAATTTGCAAAACATATGCACAACAAGGACATTGCAATATTTGTAATTTATCACACAACGTATAGTATTGTCAGAAATAAACATCATCTTCAACAATTTGTTTGGATTTAGCAAAAAAACCTTGGCATACATATAGGCTGTTACGCTATGTATGCGAATATGCAACATAAAATTTCATTGCAAGTGTAAACACAAACAAACAAACAAATATTATTTTCATATAAAAAATTTATGCATTTTTTATGTAAAATAATTCATTGTTATCGTTTTGAAGTAACATGTTGTTTTTAATGTTGAACTGTTGTTGTATGCTTTGGGGCATTATTGTTGATGTTGCTGCTGCTGTTGTTGCTGTTGTTGGAAGCGCAAAACTTTTATTGCTACGAATAAAATGCAAAAGTTACAAACCAATGACGATGCCATAAGAAGTAACAGATTTAAAAGAAAAAAACGCAAAAAATGTTAAGAATGTGAAGTTTAGAAAAAACAGAGGAAAGCAGAAGAAAAAAATACCCTGTTAAGGAAGTTACTCAGTAAAGAAGTAGCGCATAAATCAGCACAAAAGAGCAGTAGATACTTTTACTGCCAGTGTTGCGTGTTTTGTATAATTCATTGAATATTTAATTTATTTATTTATGTTGCGCATAAAATCATTGCTGCCAACACAGCTCAGAAGAATACTCGAGAGGGGCAATGCTCATTGTCGCTTGCATTTCTTTCAAATTTCTTGCATACTTTTAAGCGTAGGGAGGGGGTGAGATTGAGTAAATCATTTTAAATTTTAATGTTGCTCGTGATAGTGAGGGGAAAATAAAAAATTGCGTAATTTAAGATTTAATTCGATTTGAATGCAGGAACATAAATGCAAGAAACTACAAAAATACTCGTATATTCTATCAGCCAAATGGCTTTTTGTCGAATTTCAATGATCTATGGTGGTTAATCGACTTTAAGTGTCGAATGTTCAGATTTTTATGTTGAATCGTTTTTGGTCCTTTGGAAAATTTGACCGTCTATCTGTTGAAATAATGTGTGTGATTGTGAAATTTGGTCAATAATTAAAAATGAGCTTGATCGGTCAATCTTTATGCCGAAAGTTTAACCGGTCATGCCCAATTTTTCGACCCAAATCAGACCACTACTCTAAAGAATTATATAATTTTTTTTTTTTCATTCTGAGAAAAGCACTTCTGATTCTACTTATTTTCGCTGAAAAAAAAAAAACATGTTTTTTATTCATAACTTTTTTTTTCATTAGAAAATGGATACCCAAGAGTACTTTAGAAATAAATATTATATTTATTCTTACAAAAATTTTGGCGCTTAAAATTTATATTTTTTCTTTGGGGTATAGATAATATTCGGTTCAAAAATGTTTAGAACTGTCCAGAAGATACGTGTGAATTTTTTCAGAATTTTTTGAAATATTTTATAGTTTTTCAAAACTCGGTCAAAAAAAAAAAACTGGCAAAATTCTAAGCATTTTTTGCCATACACACTTTGCCTTGCTTTTGAATAAAAAATAGTTTTTCCGACCGTGTAATTGAAAAACGTACACAGAGCGAACAAAAAACTACGTTCGTGAGCGTTTTAACTATGTTTCGTTGCTGATTTGGATTTAACAAAAATATATGAAACGACACACATTGCGTTGGCCCATGGACAAAAATAAAAATTTTATGTGAATCGAAACCTAATAATATTGGTATCAATCGACAGGTAATTGTATCAGTAAATAAATCCAAAATATTTAGGGGAAAAACTCAGTTTTGGCTACGCTGTGACACTTCAAAGTTGAGATATTTTTAAAAAAAAAATTCATGTTTTCTTCAATTCGTTTTGGGTTTTCTTAAACAAATAATTATCAAAAAATTGTGTTTTGATTAACCTAAACAAAGTCAAATTTTTTATTATAAATAATATTTCAGTAAATAAATAGAATTAAAAAATTTTCGAAAGTATATAATTTGATATATCTGTGGCAGGAAGGAAAAACTGCTTAAGTCGTTTTTGATTAGAAAGCAAAGCAGTAAAAATTTTGTTTTTTATGTATAGAATTTATGTTGCTTTGCTTTTTTGTCGAATATTGACTTAAGCTGTTTTTCCTTCCTGCCGCAGATATATTGTAGTGATTTAAATATATGATATTATCAAATAAAAAACTTCAGAAATTGACAAATTTCGATGAAAAAAAAAAAAAAAAAACAAATAGGGTAAGGGAGGGAAATATGGACCACCCATCTTTCTTTTTTAAATAAAACCCAAAATACATAAAACAAAACAGTTAATTTTATGTCATTCAGTAAAGGAAACAATTTACCTTTATTCTGCTTCACTTTTAGATAAATATCTCATCAGGATAAAGAAAAAAAATGAAAAAACTAAAAATACTCTAAATGAAGATAAAAAAGTGTAATGTAATATGGACCATATAGTCCATTTGGTACAGAAGTTGCATAAAAAATATCACTTCCACATTCGGCACATTTTTTATGACTCCAAGAACGTCAGATTACACATTCAACCCAAAATTCGCCACGTCGATCTTCTGACTAAAGGGTATTACATTATATGCATTTTTTATCATTTTTTTCCTTTGTAGTTAACGAATTACATATAATGTCCATCAGACTCGTCATGGAAACTGTAACTAGATTCCTCATCTGAAAAAGATGATAAATACATTTGTTTTTAAGGCTTTTTTCTCTGGTGGTCCATATTACCCACAGCACGTGTTGGTGAAATAAATGGTTTTTTATCAAAAACTCTTTTGGTTAATGAACTTGTTTGTGCTAATAAATTATAAATGGTATTCACTGACTTTATATAATTAACCATTTATTTAAAAACGCGATGTCTTTAAAGTGAAATAATGAAATATACTCACTAGAAAAAATTTTCACTGATCTTTTTTTTAGAAAAATCAACTTTACAGAAACATGCAACTTCACCGAACGCTAAAATCACCCTATTATAAGCTTTAGGTATTAGCGCTAAGTCTGAACATGTATAACGGTAAATCGGTTACCGGACATAATCCCAACGGACATAATCCCCATTTCGTAAATGGGGATTATGTCCGAAAATTTTTCGGTCATAATCCCCATTTTGGCCATGGGGGTTATGTCCGCAAATTTTTCGGACATAATCCCAATGGGGGTTATGTCCGAAAAATTTAATTAAGATTGAAGAAAATTTTTGCAATAATCCATTTAAAAAATTTATATAGTGTTGGATGTTATGGACTGATCCGCGGCCGAAGGCCGCCGCGAAGCCGGTGTTGGATTTTTGGGAGTTTTAAATCCTGAGCTGCGGCCGCAGGCCGCCCACTTACCCCTACTCTTATGAAAAATTACTGTGGCTAGCAAACTAGGTGTTGGATATATTAAAGACTGATTCGCGGCCGTTATGGGGACTATGTCCGTTTTTTCCTGGGGATTATGTCCGAAACACTTGCGGACATAATCCCCATATCGTGAATGGGGATTATGTCCGTGGGGATTATGTCACGGCACCCGGTAAATCCTATGTATGCAGTGGAAAATAACCGTGTGGTCCATATTACCCGCGTAGTCCATATTTCCCTCCCTTACCCTACTATAAAACTTAGTGCCTTTTTTTTTAATCTTCTAGTACGTATTCTATATAGCCAGAAACTGCAAATAACTTTTCCTACTTCGTCCAGCAAATAGATTTTTTTTTTAAATGCTTAAAATTAAAAATTTCGTCCTAAATACCTAAGTTTACAACAAATCTGAGATAATTTTTGACCTAACCGACCCACATAGGGGTATCTGAGTTAAAAACCTGGTCAAAATTAATAACTCTAAAACTACTGGTCCGATTTTGGAAATTTAGGTGTCATTCAATTCAGTTTATTCAGACAATCAAAACAAATATAGCCTCGTTTAAAAATATTATCAATAGAAAGCGCTGCAGACAAGTGAAATATTTGAGGACTTGTAGCTTCTGTAGTACTGAGCCGATTTTGGTTTTTATAAAGTTTTTCTCTTTCATTTTACTTAAATGACAATATGATGGCATTAAACTTTTGAAATACATTCAATAGATGGCGCTGTACACATGATAATTGTAGTAAATTTTAGGGTCTTTTATCTTGTATACTGCTTTATTGATTTCAGTTATCAAGGTGTCAATCAATTCATATAACTCAGAAGAGTAGTCCGAAAACACTACAGAATAGAAAATTTGTCCACAAAGGGCGCTATAGACAAAAACATTACAAAAACATTTTAAAAATTCTATATCATTGTACCTTATTTAATAGATATGGCTTATTCTTTTAGTATTGTGAACTGGAGTAATACTGTACATAATACTGAATTATCAAAAAAATGTATAATAGAGGCCGACATAACTTACCGAAACTCCAACTTTTTAATCTCCGAACTAATAATCTCAAGTTTTTGAAAAACAATTATTTTTATTTTAATCTGAAAACTCTTTGCCATCAAATAATTTCTGAGAGTTTTAGTTCTCTGAATTCGTTCACTTTTTTGTTTATAATTTCTTTAAAACTAATAATATCACATGTATAAGCATCAGCAAAAAATGCAGCTATTTTGCCAATAGGAAATATTAGGAGCCAAATTTTGCAGTTTTAGTTACAAAAGGATTTCATTAATGAGAATTTTTGGTTGAAAAAATTGGAACTCGTGAGGATCCATTACTTTTCTGCTTTTAAAAATTTACAATTTTTCAATAAAAAATATTCAGTTACGTATAAAGTTTGAACACACTATTTTGACTCTTATAATGATTCTTTTCTTTTTAAGTTAAATTCATTGTAAAGAACACACCTGTCGTAGAATAATCCATTCTGCAATTTTTCGTTTTTTTTCTGCAATCAAAGAAATATACGCACTTAAATCAACACCTCTTTCGCAACTTTACAATTTTATTTTCAAATGTTTAACAAAACTTCAACTTTAACAGCGTAGTATGTAGCCGCAAATTAATTAAGATAAAGTCGGGTGTCAGATTTCTTTAGTTTGGAGTATTAGCTGTATAATAAAAAAAAGTTGAACCATTTTGGAACAATTACAAAAATTCGTTTTTGACCAGCTTTTTGGGTTAAATCTCCCTGTGTGCGACCCCAAATTACTTAAAGCACCAAATTTCATCGATATCCAACCACTCCTTCCATTTTTGACCATTGCTTGTATGAACTCAATGCACTGTGCGGCAGCTCTAATGCACATTACAGTCAAATAATGTGAATTTTGTATTGCATGGATTTTAGGTATTTTTTTAAATAGGGGTATGTGGGGTAAAGTGGGAAATTTTTTCGAAGCTCCATAAAATGAACAAAACTTCTTATTTTTTCATGTTTCAACTTCCTATAATAAAGAAAATTAAATAAGCTATATTTTTACCGAAGAAACGAACCGAAAATATGGATTTTCTGTTGAGTACGACGCTTTGACCGCGGATGCCCAAAATGGCAAAAATTAAAAATCGTGGGGTAAAGTGGGAAACTTTCAAAAGGTCATTAAAACTAACACAAATTTTGAAACAAAGTTTAAATATCTCTAATGTAAGTCAAAAAAGGTTCAGAGAACACACCCATAGGAGTAAATATGGAAAAAAATAATAATTTTGCTGGAAAAAAATAGATGAAAAATGTGTTTGAAAAAATGTTTTTAAAAAAAGGTGAAATTGTAGCTTATTCGTCTTCCTCTGATGAAACATCTAAGTCCGAGTCACAGTTTTTTCAATAAAGGAAGCTTGTGGTGACGTTAACGCATTTCAAGTGAAATGGATGTTGATAATCCTTTTTGTTCCATTTGATGGTATTGTGACTGGCCATGATTTCGGGCATGAGTTCCATGCAAATGGTGTAAAAATCACGATCTTTATCAGAGCTAGCACGTCTTTTTTTCTTTGGCGCTTTTTTTGCTGGTGGTGCTTTTTTTGCTCCTGGCACTCTATTTTTTCGCTTTCCTCTTTCTTCCGTTTATTGCCTAAACGTTTCTCAACTGCCATTTTCAACTCGTTTAGCTTTTTCGGAGTTGATAAAATGGCGCTTTTTATGCTTTCCGACCTCTACTAGATTTCTGTTTTGCTTGGCCAATAATACGTTGACAAATGGGGACGAGCATTTTGCAAAAAAATGTGAGCGTCATTCTTTCCATCTATGAATTAGTCGGAATCCTTTTGCGTAATCAAAATTAAGACTACAAAGAATATTTTAGTGTATTTACAATCGGTTTATCTCCAAAAACAGTACATATATCGATGTTTAAAAATTTGAAAATGAAATTTCAAAGTCACTTAAAAATTTTGCATGATTCCAGAGAGCACAAAAATGCGTCTATATGCGTTGCGATACCATTAAGATTTGCTAACGGTCATTACAAGTACATGTCAGAAGCTCATGACAGTTGTGCTTTGCTAGTTTACCCGGAAAGGGGCATTTCCCACTTCACCCTACTTCCCACTTTACCCCACTT